>JALMGJ010000003.1:51314415-51914415 GCA_023362775.1 Charina bottae | reverse complement strand
GGAATGTTGGGAGTTATCTGCAGAACTAGTAATTAGAGAAGGCAATAATTTCTGCAAACAGTGATAGACAAGATGTCAACTTAAAATACTTGGGCATCTCTTCTATATTTAGATTTATAAAATGCTACCATATCAAAATGGAGGAAAATCCACAATAAAAATAAATATACTTCATTTTAAGATGATAATATTAAACTCCTTCCCCCACATACACAACCTTCAACACACACCCCCAAGGTAAATTAAAATAAAGGTGAAGACTTTGCTGAGCCTCATATGCTACTCTGGATTTAGAAGTGCCCTCAATGAAATTATGATTAATACATGCTGGCGAAGGAAAAATCCACCCACCAGTGTATTCGTTGAAATTTTGCACTTTTATGCAATGTAGTCGATATACCTTAGATATGCTTAATTTCGGAGCATTTGCAGAAATGCTTAACCAGTGAGAGTAGAACTGTTAATCAGGGCAGTAATGCAAGGATGCCAGTGTGACACTAGTGTGTGTTCTGTCGGTATGCATCAGCTACAAACCTAACAGGTTTAAAAGTTATTGAAAGTTATTGTCGAGCACAAATATTGCAGTAACATGAACTATAGAAGGAGAACTAGGTCAATATATATCAAGCAGAAATAAATTAGGCATTTTTACAAGAATAGAGTTTATGGAATATAGACAAATTGAATTAATGCCTGCAGAATTACTAAAGTAGGTGGAATTTTGCAGCTACCAGATAAGGTAGCTCTAATTCGAATGTATTTCTATTCTTAAATGAAACACAATAATTCCTTAGTACGTGGAAAGCTGCAGATTAATTACTGAAGATTAAGATTAATTATTGATGGTATAATTTGATATTAAAAATCAACCGGAGCCAAAATCAGTAACTTTATCTAGAGGAAATGGACTTCAGATTATAAACCCTATCTTTAAGAGTCATAAATCTTTTTTTTTCACTGTAGGAGCCTATAGCTTGTGGTTCAGCTTAGCATTCTTCATTTCACACACATACAGAAGTGTTTGCCATATTGACTCATGGGAGAAAAAGTCCATAATAGAACAATATTTGGATTAGGTTACCCAAAATGTTCCATAACATAGGGTGAGTTTTTGCATTTAGTTTAGAACATTTTGAATATTGGATCAAGTAGAGAGGAACAGAGAAAAGGCATCTGATATTGAAGGCATGGAAGTCCTATTAACTTGCTTGGAAAGTGAGCATGTGGAGGGGGTATGGCGAAGATCTAAAGAGAGCCCGCAACATCAGTGAACTTAATTGCAACCCTTTGTGCCTTTTCTAACCCTGATCATGCACAGGGTTCCTGCTGAGTTTAGCCGTACATCTCACAGCTTCATTTCAGAAGTAGGATTAGATACAGTAGGGCTTTGTCTTTTCTTTGAACATTCTATTTTCTAACATCTGACCATGTCTGAGTCTGCAGTTGCCAAATCTCCAGATAAAGTTCTTTTGTAGGACTGGGGAAAATGTAGCCTGGTAGATGTTGCTAAAGTAAAAGTTCCAGCAACCCCATTCATCTGAAGAATGTTGGGAATTACAGTAGTATCTGGAGGGCAACATATTTCCCATCATGTCTTTGAAGCACCACACACAGATTTTAGGTTGCAGGGATAATTTTTAAGAATTACAGTGGTTGAACGTCTTATTTTTAAAATAAGATAAATCAACAAGCCCTCTGAATTATTTTTTTTTCTGATAAACGCTGATAATTATACATACATTTCCTGTTTTCTCTGTATTAAGCTCAAAACCTTGTTTTGGCTGTAATTTCCATTGTAATCAAAATCAAAGGCATTTGATTTGAGTAAAGCATAGTAATTCCACTATGAAATGCCTAAGAATATCTGTCAGTATTAGCTGGGGAAATGACTATTCCATTAACTTCTCCTGTTACATAGAAGAGTCACACTTCATGTTTCTAAGAAACACCCATGCAGAGAAGGAGGCTTGGACATAGCAATTGGAGGGAGTCATTTGTTATTGAGGTGAAAGACATAATTGAGACCATCGATTTGGACCAATGTCAAAAAGATGCTTGTCCAAACGTGCTTGGATGTGAATAATTGTCCCAATAGTCTAAAATTTGGATGAGCAGCAGCAATATTATTTACATCAGGTTGCGTGACGCTATGCAGGTCACTAGGTGGAGAACAGAAGATAACTTGGCATAACCACAAGGTATTCGGTACTGAAGTTCTAGGTCATTTGAGGAAATAAATGCCAAATAACACATTATATTGTTATTCACACTTTAAAAAAATGTTTGAAATGGTCATTTGTATCTGGAATATGTTCCTGACCCAGCATCAGTTTTGTTGCTGCTATATGCCCTTAAAAGAGCTGTTTACAGGAAATAGCATTTTGAGAGTCAGACAACAATTTCAGGGTGGATGGGAAAGGACTCTGATCTCAATCAGGAACATTTTTGACATGAAGCATGCGTGGGTCTGAGCTCTATCAGGACCATGTTGACTTTCCTTGTTATATTCAATACCCTTATTAAGATCCTATGTGTATAATTTTCATGTTATGTTACATTTACCTACTTATTCACTTACCTATATACATATGGATGTTTTAATACATTTATTGTACTCTTTATTTCCCTTATTCTCTCCCTGTGTTGGTCATAAACATAAAGTATTCTGTTCTATTCTATTCTAATACCCAATACTGCATTCTGGCCCAGAGTGCTTTTGGCTGGCTTTAGTTGGCCTATTGGTTACAACTATTCCTAGACAGGGATAACTTGATCATAGTAGTTGCTATATTGGTATTGTTCTACCAAGTTTATTATGATATGGGGCTGCCTTTGAGAATGACATGGAAATCATAACTAGTGAAGAATACAGCAACTAGCTTGCAGATGGGAAAGTACAGAACATGAGTTTTATGGGCTGTACTGGTACCCTCATATTTTGGCTTCAAATTCAAGATGTGAGTCATGATACTTAAATAGGCTGACCATACGTCCTGTTTTGAATGGGACAGTCCGGTTTTTTTTCGCATTTTTCAACTGTCCCGTCGTTTTCATAAAAATCTCAATTTTTTCCTGTTTTTCAAACCTGGCAGGAATGGCGTGGAAGGAGGATCCGAGCCGGAGCGTGGACTGGGGGGCGGGGTTTTCAGGCGGGAGCCAATCACACAGACTGGGGGGGGGGACTCCTGTCTTTCTCATGGATACGGAATATTACATAAGACCGCATCCCGTTTTGCCATCCTGAAATATGGTCACCCTATACTTAAAGCTTTACTTCAGGAACTAGACAGTCTTTTTGCACTAAGAACTAATTTGGGGAGCATGTGGTAGGTGCTCTCACAAAAGAACTGCCAAAGGAGATTTGCCTAGGCACAAAACGGCTGCTATAGAGGGCATGGCCTGTTACAAAATCCTTAATTACCAGAAGGTGAAGTAGACCTACCAGAATGCTCTTTACCTCCCAGCGAGACTTTTGTGGGGCCTAATGGCCTTCCTGTAACTTATTATGATTATTGAAGTTAGTGATTTGCTTTGTAGTCTGATGTTTTTCAATTTTCTTAAACCAAGACAATTAAAAAATAATAAAGTCGGGTAAGGTGGAGCAGACAAATCTAGTAGAGGTATCTGAGGACATATTGAAGCTCACAGGTACCACATTATCTACTCTTATTCTACACAGAGTGGGATCTCAAAATTTGATGGAGCTCTGTACAGATCTGACCACTATTAAGGTTGTGCAAGTATGCTCTTCTCTGTCTCCCACTATTGGGTATGACAAATGAAAAATGACCTTCGTGGCCATAGCACCCTGGCTATGGGATGTGAAAACCAGTTGACCAGTGTCAAAGGTTACATTTCAGAGTCAGTGGAAGAGCTACCTGTTAACCCAAATTTTTGGATCTCAGTAACGTTAACTTGCCATCCATATATTTTGGATTCTTGAGTTTGCTATTTTGATGTTGCTGTATTGTTATTAAGTAGATGTGAGTTTTGAAAAATAATTTTCAAAAATTATGTACACCCCAATAATCAGTGGATTATAAATATTTAAATTAATGACATGTTTAAAATGTGAGTGCCTGCTATAAGGTGAACGGTTGCAAGCAGAAATCATTTGTCTTCCCTTCCTTTTGGCTGTACCATAATACTAGCCAAGGCCATTCTCCAAGACTTGGGATTGTAAAGCTACACAGAAAGCAGTGAAAAACATTTAAACTCTGGCACTCAATCTGGGACTGTATCCAAGAGTTTTTGTCCCCTCACTTAAAATGTGTATCTAACTAACACACAATGGAAATTGACAGAAAACATACTGCTAGAACCATGCAATTCCCTTGGTATATTTCTCTATTTATTTCTAGAGATATAGCTAATTGTGTGAAGAATGCATGACATACTTGGTGTTGATAGTGTGTTCAAAGACATTTTCTTTAAATCCACCCAAAGGGCTTGTGAAAGATTTAAAGTCAGATTTTAAAATGAGCCTCACTGATCACAGTGGGACTGATTTTCAGGAATTTATGTTTATACTTATGCCCAGCTTTTGTTCACATTCTTAGCAGCTAATGGTCAGTAAATATACCATTATCTAATACATAACTGTGAGAATACATGTTTTATGCCCAAACTCCACCAATATTTTCCATTAAATGTGATCTTCTTTCTTACACTTGGTTGCCATGGTAAGGTAAAGGTAAAGGTACCCCCCGCACATTTGTGCAGTCGTGTCCGACTCTAGGGGCCGGTGCTCATCTCCGTTTGTTAGCCGAAGAGCCAGCGTTGTCCGAAGACACTTCCACGGTCATGTGGCCGGCATGATGCACGTGGAACGCTGTTACCTTCCCACCGAAGTGGTACCTATTAATCTACTTGCATTTGCATGCTTTCGAATTGCTAGGTTGGCAAGAGCTGGAGCTAGTGCGGGAGCTCACTCCGCACGCAGGGCTAGTTGCCATGGTACTATAACTGTAAATGGTTGATGATTTTTGAATGCCAAAAAGCATAATGGTACAAAACAACAAACCTTTTCATTTATGTTTGTTTGTGACACTGAAAGATGGTTGCAGATCTTGAATTTATTTGTGACACCTGACTGATCTCGTCTAGGCTTAAAAGCTAACCAGCTAAGTATTTGGATGAGAGATCACTAGGAAACTCCATGGCTATATGCTAGATCAGGAAGCTGAAAATCATCCTAGAACAGTGTCTCTCAAGGCTGCCTGGGGAATTCTGGGAGTGGAACTCCACACAGTTGCTGAGAAAGAGAATCACTGTCCTAGTGGGAATAACAATCACTTCTGTGCTGTTGCCAATAAAATGGCATGAATGCATCTATGCAGTCACCAGGAATCAAGCTTGAGGGGATCTTTATATTTAGGGATAATAGACATACTTGTTGAAGCACCACTATCATAGCAGAACTAGCAACACACATGGCTTTAACATTCCTATTAAAACTGTCACCTCTTTGTTCTTGTACAAATTGTGCTGTCTCTTATACCTTACTCTTCATCTCCCCCATTTTGTGTTTTGTATCTAGTTGTTTATAATGTATATCTAAAGTGTGATCTGAGTTACATTAGACACGTGGGTAAGCTTTTAGCATTCCTGATTGTTGTTTGCCTTGGAAAGGGAACTTTAAATATTTCCTATGATACTGTAATGAAAATGGAAATACTTCCTCCAAAAGACATACTATCCTACTAGCCGTGAGGGTAGGGTAGCCATTAAAATTCCTTAAGAAAGGAGGACAAGAATTTCAGAAAAAAGACATGATGAAAGAAAGACAGACATGCCCCTCTAAATAATAATAACTATAACTGTAATAGTGATATAATAGTAGTAGCAGTAAGGATAAGCTTGACACTGACTTGATGGCACATAATCAATCAGTGACAGTCAAGAATAACGTTAGATATGCACTTACCAATCAGAGGCAGACTAGGGATTGATATCTATGCCATTGCCTGGCACTGTCTAGCAACTTTCTGTTTTTTAACAAATGTTTGACAACCACCCTTTCCCATGGTGCTGCTGCTACCACATCACAGGGACATTGCATACAAAATGCATAATAGTCATCTATTGTCTTCTTTGTTATAAATTGGTGCTCTTTTGATCATTCTGAATTAAAGGAAGTCATTTGTTTTGGAATTTTGGATTATTTTTTTATTTATTTATTTATTTATTTATTTATTTATTTATTGGACTTTTATCACCGTGCCATCTCCCCCAAAGGGGACTCTGGCGGGGATAAGCTGGCTAACCTATCCTCTTTCTAGTAAAAATCGTCCTTGAATTTCTGGGCAGGGCAAAATGATCCAATGCACGTTTCCCTTTACATTCAGTCTGCATGACACAATAGCTGACACAATTTTCTCTGTTGTTTTTTCCCTGTCCCTCTCCCTTTCTCTCTCTCTCTCTCTCTCTTTCCTCTCTCTCTCTCTCTCTCTCTCTCTCTCTATATATATATATATATATATATATATATATATATATATATAATACATACACACACACACACACACACAGGGCTTTTTACTAGGGCTACCAGATATGGGCAACAAAAACAGAGACAACCACTAGAAGATAGCAAAGGGATATTTCTGTATTTCCTTGCTGCTGGTTAATGATTGTTCGTATTTTGGCACCTTGGATCTGGTAGATCCAAGTCTCCATGGATCATGAGAGGTTAGAAGAGAAAGAGAAGTGGAGCAGACAAAAAAGGTAGACCAAAGGTGAGTCTATCAGAGGGATGGAGGAGAACAGAGGATAAAGGACACTTCATCAACAAAATCAGCACCCTAAAACTCAACCACACGGACAAACTGGTCAGCTTTGACGTGGTCTCCCTGTTTACCAAGGTGCCAGTAAGGGACACCCTGGCACTCATCAAGCAAATCTTCCCAGAAGACATTACAGCTTTATTTCAACACTGCCTAACAACTAGTTACGTTCAATGGGAGAATGAGTTCTACGAACAGATGGATGGCGTTGCCATGGGAAGCCCCCTGAGCCCAGTCATAGCAAACTTACATGGAACACTTTGAAAAACAGGCTTTGGAATCGGCACCCATTACACCAACAGTCTGGTTCCGGTTCGTGGATGACACCTTCGCAATTTGGAGTCATACTGAAGAAGAACTGGAGAAATTTCTGGACCACCTAAACGGCATCCACCCCAATATACAATTCACTATGGAAAAAGAAACTGATGGCAAACTTCCATTTTTAGATACGCTGGTCATACTCAATCCGGACCTCAAACTAGGACACAAAGTATACAGAAAACCCACCCATACGGACCGATATCTACACAAAAATTCCAATCACCACCCACGACAAAAGAGAGGCATGATCAAAACCTTGGTGGATCGTGCTAATCGAAACTGTGAAACCCAATTTCTCAACAATGAACTTAACCATCTGAATTGGGTCCTACAGGCAAATGGCTATTCCAAGAATGAAATAAAAAGAGCCATCAAACCAAGAAAACAACATCCAACTGAAGAAAAACAGCCCCCCACAAACAAAGTATTCCTGCCCTACATCAAAGGAGTCACTGACCACATGGGAAAACTGATGGAAAAACACAACTTTCAAACAGTCTTCAGACAACAAATGCTAAAATCAGCAAAAGACAAAAGGGACCCCCGCACCGCTGCAGGAGTATACCGCATACCATGCAGCTGTGGACAAGTATACATCGGAACCACAAAACGAAGCATTCACACTAGGATAAAAGAACATGAAAGACACTGCAGACTACAGCAACCGGAAAAATCTTCAGTAGCTGAACATGCTCTCAAGCAAACGGGACACAAAATCCTATTTGAAAACACAGAAATACTGGACAACACCAAAAGCCACTACACCAGATTATACAGAGAAGCCATTGAAATTCACAAACACCAGCACAGTTACAATAAAAAAGAAGAAAGTTTAAAAATTAGCAAAACCTGGCTACCAGTCCTGAAAAACACAGCCTGCAAAAGGTCAACGAACTCAGTCCAACCACCAGGACATGGGAATACTTCTCACAATGAACATGCTAATCACGCTCATCAGCCACTTGTTAACATTTCAACACAACAAAAAAACCCACCTAATCTCCTATAATTTAGCTCTATAAATAGAACATTGCCACTCTACCTGGGCACAGAGATTTTGCTTCTATCTGTGCTCCTGCCCTCTGAAGATGCTGGCCACAGATGCTGGCTAAACGTTAGGAACCACAACTTCCAGAACACGGCCACACAGCCCGGAAGACCCACAACAGCCACAGAGGATAAACTTTAAAAAATCTGGACTAACACTCTACTCAAGAGTAGTGGGTCTATTGGCACCTATGAAAATGCCCCTACTGGGGGCTAATAATATTTGGAGGAGGGGAGTTTGTGTTAGAGATCGGGTTTCAACCAAGCACGTCTCACACAAGCTTGAAGGAGGAGGCAGCTAACCTAATCTTACTTGCTTTGTGTGGGAGGGGCTGAATCCCAGTTCCCTGTTTCCTGTTCCCTTCTCTTTCTCTTTCTGCTCGAATCTCCTACCAAGGAGGATGGGCCAGCTATGGCTCCTGCCACGTGTTTCTCATACTTCCATACAGCAAGGCCACATTAAGGAAGCATGTGGGTTTGGTCAGAACCTTCTTTCTCACATGCATGGACCTAGAAACGGTCCATGCATGCGAGAAAGAAGGTTCTGACCAAACCAAACTAAGGAACTGTGAGTTACAATAAAATTGTAAACTCTTTTTTTTTATGTAACTTTACATTAACATGTGAACTGTGTTTATTTTGTGTTTTGAACTGATTAATCCTTGTGCAAGTTTATGGGAACGCTTCTACTCTGCTATATACTAATAAGAAGCTGCATGGAGTTCTGGTACTACCATCCCAGAATTCCTACAGTTTGTATGTAGGCAAAGCTTAGAGCACCCCTTTCTGTGTACCAAGGCAGTGAGTCTTGATTAGAGTCATTGTATGACTCTTATTTACATGTTCAACATCACATTTAATTTGGCCCTCATTATCAATATCAAGAAAAAAAATGGCAGGAGTCACACTGAAATCTCCTGCCAAAATAGTATTATTCTCTTACAATATTGTAAGAGGAGATGAAAAAAATTTGTTAGCACCAAAAATTTGTCAAATCAGACATCAAAGAGTAAAAGAATAAAATGTACTTCTTAGCAATGGTCTGCCTCCAATTACCAAAATGGACAGTTGGTTTTTGATAAATATATTGGCTTTGAATAATTTGGCAGAGTGATGATAATTTTAAAGGATATTGTATTTCCTGAACCTTGTGCTATGGTGATAGCGTAGAAGCTTATCTATGTTTTTTATTGCCAAACTATTAGGCTATGACTTGCTGTTGCTACTATTTGTATAATTGCTGCTAATTACACTGTTTATACTATATCTTGTTCTGAATGATATTATGAAAGTAATGTATATATTTGGCTCACCATAGCAATAGCCATTGGGCAGTAATTTATCTCACTGCCCAATGGCCACCATGTTATTTATCACATTTGCTTTATATTCTTATGATTCTAGAAGATTTATCCTTTTTCTCAGTTAAGCAAACATGAACTGGTATTTTTCACCATTCTGTTTTCGCAAGTGACATGGCCATGAACTCCATCCAAACAGTACTAGGATAGAATAGTATTTCTCAAACATAGGGTCAAAAATAAGGAAAAATAATTTGGGGAATGGGAAAAAGGAGAAGGAAACAAAACTTGGCAATCCGTGTACATAAATGGGTATGTATTCCTTATTTCTGGAGCATTCCTCACCAGAATCATGAAGAAAACCTATGTGGTCCCTAAGGGCTGACATTAACTTGATAGCACATAATCAATGAATCAAATTTTATCAGAAAGGAAAATTACTGTGGGAAGATGGTTTCACTGAAATAAGCTGAGTGCAAAACAGTCTCAAAGAGAATAGAAGCAAAGACCAAAAGGGTAGCTTACCTTGATCCCAGGGATGAGGTGGCCCTTGAAATGTGAGGGGAAGTGGAACAAAGGTGACAGCTCCCTAATTGACATGGGTAGAAGAAAGGGAGGAGGTGCAGCCCAATTAGACTTTCATGATTCTGTTATTACAACCAATCTCAGTAAAAGTAGTTTTAGCCTTTCTGTGGAGTTGATTCCTGGTCTAATCTACTGATGGGGCTGACAGGTACACATGGACGTGTGGGTGCTGAAGAGTCAAGGAAAGTGGACCACCTTTATTGTCTTGCCATGTTAGCTATCTTCAAATGTTTGCCTATTTAGTATTGAGCATAGAAATGACAAACATGTGCAACCGTCTCCCTTTCACTTCCAAACCTCTATGCCAGAGCTTTCTAAACTTTTCATGTTGGTGACACACTTTTTAGACATGCATCATTTTGCAACACACTCTTACAGCAGGACATCATTTCGAGACACACTCTTACAGCAGGGCACAAGGCAGGCACTAGGACCTGCGTGGTATCACAGCAGGTTTGGAGGCAGCAAGGTACAAGGCAGGCACTAGGACCTGCGTGGAATCCTGGCAGGGCTTGGAGGCAGCAGCAGCAGCCGCGACACACCCAGACACTGCAGCCAACACACTAACGTGTCCTGACACACAGTTTGGAAAGCTCTGCTCTATGCATTCAACTGGGTGATCTGAGGGGGATAGGACCCACACTGATGTGAATGTGAATATTTGATAAAACAGGGCCCAGGTTGCACAGACAATGTACTCATATTCAGGTAAATATAAATACACCTCCCCTTCACACTTCCCAGGTGGATAATGGAGAGGGGGGGGAAGGGGACAGTGATCTCCTATTTCCCATCCAATTTGAAGACCTCACATTCTAGGCAAATTGAAAGGACTATTATGAATTTGAACACGTTTCTACATCAGATGACAGGTGTGCTATTTCAAAATATCAGCTGAATGTTATAGAAGACTAGATAGCCGTGCAACCCACTGGGTCATCCTTTGAGAGAAAGGTGGTGCAGTCTGATGTGATCAGAATGAACATTAAATTTTTGGCTGACCATAATGTTTTTACCCCAATGCTGGATGGTCCCGTGATCATCTAAGAGTATATGTCATAAATAGAAAAATAAGTAGCAAACCAACTTCAATAATAAGTCAATATTTACTTACCTAAACAGATAAACAGAATGACCACAGGCGGGTAAAAAAACAGTGGGAACGGGAGCAACTTCCGACTTCCTGCCAGATTCCCCATTGACTTTGCATGTGGGAAGCTGGCAGGGAGCATCAGAAATCACGATCATGTGACCATGGGGATGCTGCAACGGCCACAACTTTGTGAATAAAAATGGTCTGAATATCATGGAAATTTCAAATCCACAGGAGTAATGGGTCCTGAATTTTTTACACATTCTTTAAGTTAGCGGATTTTAGGTACCTTAATTCAAAAATTGTGGTGTAATGCACCGTTTGGGCTAACTTGAGGGTACAAACGGACAAACAGTTAAACACAATGAGAGTTTTAGTAGTATATAGATTAGCTTCCTGAGTAGTTGCAGTTACCACACAATGGGTTTTAAAGCAGCTGTTATAGGAACCTCTGCAGGAACATGAATGTAAGAACATGTTCTTTCTATTGCAGACAACAATTATTATGGTCCTCCAGGTGTTGTTGGAATATAATTCCCATCATGCCAACTACTGGCCTACTGAGGACCATGACTTGCACCACCTTCTCCTTGGAGGAAAAAAATGTTTTCTACCCCTGCTTTACATATATATTCTCATTATTAGAACAGAAGATTTCATTATGTTTTACATTCATTATTTTATTACATGTGTGAGCAAACATTGTTAGCCACTACCATATAAGTCATTAAGTATTCCCAAATGGAATGGTTTGGACATGGATAGAGTTCATATGGCTCCTCATTATTGGCTGTGGCAGGTGGGTTTATGGAAGTTGGAGCTGAACATATCCGGACGGCAGACTGTCCACCTCCGTGATTGCTTAGCATAGCACAGATGGAAGTCTGCTTTGAAATGGTGCAAGGGCAGAGCACGCTCTTGCATTTCTATAGAAGCTGACAGTGCAGCTCATAACTGCAACACATATATTATAGCAATGAAAATCACCTTTATTACAATGATCACTGACCAAAACTGTGTACAATGCTATGAGAGTATTTACAGAGTCCAGATAAAAATACATTAAACATTTCTGAATAAACTAAAAGAGGAAAAAATAGGGGAAACTAAAACACACTATAAGTAAAAATACAAGCCTAGACTTAAACTTAAATTGCTAAAATAACGCTAGCCATAGAATACGAAGCTGTTTAAATATTTTAAATTAAGTCCCTAAGTTATAAAATTAATTAGTAAATAAAACAATACAGTACAAAATTATTAAATGACTAAATAAGCAGAGTACTTCATTAATGCACTGAGATACTTAACTATATAATACTGATTTGATAAACGATTAAGGGTACATTCTTACATCTACCATAAAGGATTGTTGGAAGGAGAATATGTTCTGTACACATTATAGTTCTAATAGAAAGGGATAGAAGAAGTACATACACAGGTAGTCCTCATTTAGTGACTGCCTCATATAGCGACCGTTCACAGTTACGACAGTGATGACGAAGTAACTCTGTGACCAATCCTTGCATTTATGACCTTTGCAGATCTGTAAAGCAAAGAAAAGCTGAAGTAAGATCATAAGCACAGTCGCGGTTTCACTTAGCAACCGCTTCGCTTAACAAACCAGTTGCCGGTCCCAATTCTGGTAGCTAAACAAGGACTACTTGTAATCATAAATGAATAATCTTGGCATACTATACACTAGGTTGCATTCAGTTTCTTTAACAAACATCTTGGGTAGTCCATCCTGTTCCATAAGATGAAAAGTAGTGTAAGATCTACCTGATGGCATCTGACACATAACATACATGCTATCATGACTAAATGAACAAAACTGAGATCTCATTTTCCTTCCCTAATTCTGTTTAAAGGCCTTGCTTAAATTAGAAGCATCACGGAAGTGTTATTTTCTAGGCAATGTCAGTATAAGTCTCATAGTTCATTTTAGGATTTAATTAGAAGTATAGATTTTGAAAACGAGGTATACCTGTATACCTTCCCAAGTATTAAGTGCTAACTGCTGGCTGAACTGTTCATTGGGACTCTGATCACCTGGAATTGATTTAATCTTGGCTTGATTCCACTTCAACCAATAACTCATTTGTTTTGATTTGGTTTTAGTTTTACCCTGTGTGCAAGATGGTGATGTGAACATTATGGATAAGTCCACTAGCTTTTGTAAATTATTCTTTTTTTTTCTAGATAATTGAAAAAGGTAAGCATTTTATTTCAACCAACCAGGACCTTTGAAAAGTCCAGCCCTACACTATCTTGAAACAGGTCTTATATATAGTAGAGGAGCATCCTTCAATGGGGTGCTCTATAGGTGTCTGGCTTGTGAGTACCATTATTTTCAACTAGTCTGGCCATCAAAGAAGAATGACTGACTAATAGATGGCTGAAGGCATTCCCATTCTCTAATCTCCTGTAAAGATGGCCTTATAGGGACAAAGAATATACGTGTGTCATCCTTTGCACATTTGTCAGACATATCTGCAGTTGCGCCCGCCCTTTGGAATACCTTACCCCCAGAGCTGAGGCTGGTTTCCTCGCTCCCGACCTTCCGGAAAGGCTTAAAGACCTGGTTCTGCCGTCTTGCCTGGGAGGGAAATGCCAACAGTTCCTCCTGGGGATGGCTGGTCCCATGAAGCCTCCCAGTATTACCTTTTTAAACATCTTTTATACTTGGATTTTATATTATTTATTATATTGTAATTTTATATTTATGTTTTTTAACTATGTTTTATTGTGAACTGCCCAGGGTCTCCGACAGGGGAGATGGGTGGTAACATAAATTTAATAAAATAAATAAATAAATAAATAAATAATAAATAAATATCACAAGTGTATAACCTACTAGTACCCTGTGTACCCTGCATTTTTGCAGGGGACCAATCACTGTGCTTCGATTGTGTGTGCATTTCATGAAAGATCACAAAAGAGAACCCATGTTTATGTGATCAGTACATGAGACTCTGTCTTCATGTGGCTATTTCCTTGCCATATCATCTGGGCAGAGTATAAGGATGTGATCACCGAGCAGCATATAGTGACAGCAAATGGAAAGAATATGATTGAAATGATTTTGTCTATGTGAAAATAATTTGGTACTCAGAGTTTAGAATCAGAGCTAAGAAGTTGCTGTGGGTTCAAACGTGTCCCGTAGGATTTAAGAAACCCCACAATAAAGACATGCACATGCACACATGTGCTCATGCACATACACACACCTACTTGTGAATCATAATACTGAGCATTCTGAAGTGTTACAGCTCTGATCAAGGATAATCAACATTACTGGAGATTTTATGCTGTAGAAAGAACCTGACATCTACTGCACTAAGTTGTTTTGATTAAAATGGTTTTTTTTCACACTGAGGTCATTAGTGAGCCAGCTTTAAATATCCCTTTCATGCAGCTGGGCTCAGTGTAATGTGATTTTTTTCCCCTTAAGGTATCCCAGGGCCATTTGACTATTTCAGACAAAGAAGGAAAAGGCCCCTGCTGAGCTTGGAAATCATCTTGCTACTTGGAGATCAGCTTGGAACAGGTTATTTATTGCTGTTCTTGGCATGGGGGTCTCTCACAAGCCTGCAGCCTGTTTGGCTGCTCTGTTTGCTGCTCTCCAGCACAGCTGACGGTTCTTCCTTTGGAGCATGGGGTGCCTGACAGGCCATGCAAGCAAAGGGCCTGCCTTGCTCCACTTTCCTTCCTAAGCTGATTTCCAGTTACATCAACAAAGGGGCTGAGTTAACAAACAGATGCTTAATGGTGTTCCTCAAAGAAGAATCATCGAATCACGAGGCTTTCACATTAGCAAACTCTTTGGAAGGACATTTTGGATACAATTCTTCCATAATCACAATGTGACTCCGTAGTTATAATAAAACCTTTAATGCCCCCCCCCCCCGCAAATGAAATGTGTTCAGCATTATAGCCCCTTTTTGTGGGGTGCTATTTGGTTGGGCTACCATATCTGGGCTGAAAGTTCCAGCTGTCGCTAGACTGCAGCAAAGAGATGCAAGACAGTCAAATTATTTGCTGCCATTCAACAATTAAATGCACATACAAAGTAATTTTTCATCCCCAAGGCATTTGTAATGGTAATAAGGGACTCTTTAAACTTTATTCTGTAGCTATCACTTGCTGCGACAACAAATCAGAACAAAGCAAAATCTTTAAATGCATTCCTTTTGTAATCTCCGGTGAAATCCCTACACCAATTTATGTGGAAATAAACCATAATGTTTAAAAGGGCTTATTCCTTAATAAGGGAATAAGTCAAGGGATTGGCAGGATACTGGAAAGTGGGGAAGGGTAACAGTGAAATTTTTGTTTCTTGGGGATAAGATATATGTTTCTGTTTCATGTATGATTTTATTCAAGGCACAGGGAACATTTTTGGTTGTCAGGTTTGCTGTTAATGTGGGAGGATTGAGGGCCATAACGGACTGTCACATATATGGGACAGAGCTCGCACTTCCTGGGGTTTTTCTCTCCAAGGTTTGGGGGCCTCCTTTGGATTTTAGCTATATTACCTCTATAGTAGAGCTTATGCTAGAGTTTTCATGTGTTCCTTATCACAAAATAGTGTTATGTTTGAAAAATATAATTGATTACAGGTAGTCCTTGTTTAGCAACCACAACTGGGACTGGCACCTGCATCACTAAGCGAAGCGGTCGCTAAGTGGGACATGATCGCAACTGTGCTTTCCTTTCCCCCACTCTTCTGCCCTTTAGACCCCCACCCCTGCAGTGGCCTTGGGATAGTGAGCTCTAAACTGAGGAGATTAATCAGTTTCACACCTTCGCTTTTCTTTGCCTCTGACCGCCTCCCCGCCCTTTGGAATGCTTGCCCTGGTGCTGGGATAATTAGCAAGAAGGGAATTAATGTTTGTATTTACACTCATTGGAGAGGAATTAAGACTTCATTAATTAGTTCTTCAGATCTTAAAGAAGCCAATTCCCATAATTTCTCTTTCGTACCAGAGATGAATCCCAAAATAAGACACCCAATTTGTTGTTGTTTATTCGTTCAGTCGCTTCCGACTCTTCGTGACTTCATGGACCAGCCCACGCCAGAGCTTCCTGTCGGCCATCACCACCCCCAGCTCCCCCATGGTTGAGTCCGTCACCTCCAGAATATCATCCATCCATCTTGCCCTTGGTCGGCCCCTCTTCCTTTTGCCTTCCACTTTCCCCAGCATCAGCATCTTCTCCAGGGTATCCTGTCTTCTCATTATGTGGCCAAAGTACTTCAGTTTTGCCTTTAATATCATTCCCTCAAGTGAGCAGTCTGGCTTGATTTCCTGGAGTATGGACTGGTTTGATCTTCTTGCAGTCCAAGGCACTCTCAGAATTTTCCTCCAACACCACAGTTCAAAAGCATCTATCTTCCTTCGCTCAGCCTTCCTTATGGTCCAGCTCTCACAGCCATAGGTTACTACGGGGAATACCATTGCTTTAACTATGCGGACCTTTGTTGTCAGTCACCCAATTGACACCCAAGACACCCAATTGGTGTCCTACAAATTAGTTGGGAATGGTAACTTTCAGGGTTTCCAGTCTGCTCAATAGGAATTGCAGTAACAAGTTACCTCAAGGATTGGGACAATCTAGAAGAAATATTTCCTCCTTTCCTATGTACTATCCTGTCCACCTAGACCAAGGGTCGGAAATGGCGGCTCGCGAGCCAAATGCGGCTCTTTGGCCCCTTGAGTGTGGCTCTTCCGCAGGCAGGCGTGGCGGGCGTGGCGCAGCAGCGAGTGTGGCGGGGCAGGCGCGGCAGCGGGCATGGTGTGTGTTGCTGTGGGCATACCCCTGGCAACCTGGCAGCCGTCTCCGGCAGCCATCTTGACGACGGGCAGGGCTTTCCAAACTGTGTGTCGCGTGACAAGCCGGAAGCGCTGAAGGGAGTGGAAATTCTCCGCGCCAATCAGCTGTGCGTCGGGAAGCCCGGCAGCCTGCCCGCGCGATTTTTGCCTCCCTGCCGGAACCGAGGGCATTTTCGGGGTCCCCGGAGCCTGCCCTTTCGAAGGGGCACTGCTGCCCGAGCTGCAGTGCTGCCCCTTCGAAAGGGCAGGCTCCGGGGACCCCGAAAATGCCCTCAGTTTAGGCAGGGAGGCTGCGCGCAAGCTGCCTCAGCTGTTCTGCGGGGAGAATTGCCACCCCAGGGCAGCGTGTGCATGTGGAGAGGGGAGGTTTCTGCCTCCCTGCCGGAACCGAGGGCATTTTCGGGGTCCCCGGAGCCTGCCCTTTCGAAGGGGCACTGCTGCCCGAGCTGCAGTGCTGCCCCTTCGAAAGGGCAGGCTCCGGGGACCCCGAAAATGCCCTCAGTTTAGGCAGGGAGGCTGCGCGCAAGCTGCCTCAGCTGTTCTGCGGGGAGAATTGCCACCCCAGGGCAGCGTGTGCATGTGGAGAGGGGAGGTTTCTGCCTCCCTGCCGAACCGAGGGCATTGACCTAGACCAACAGTGCAGCCTTATCTCATGGCTGTCATTCTTGGAAGGTGGATGCCAGACATAGATAATCTAAGCCATTGTTCATTTTGCCCTGGTGTCCCCAAAGTGGAATCTGGAGGCATCAATGCACTTGTAAACACCTGTCAGTCCCCCCCCCCCCGCTATTTTTTGTTTTTTTAAATACTTTAATTTGGAATCTGTTTTCCAGCAAAGCAAAGGACCAGCCCCCAGTACAATTTTTATTGACAAAAATGCCTGAGATCTCACATAAATTGCATTGGCATTCTTTGTTGGCAATTGTGCCTACCAGTCTCTCCCAGCCACCCAACGATTTAAAATTAGTTGAAGATGATCCTAAGTATGTACTAAGGGTATGCCAGACAGCAGGGCAGGTAAAAATTGTGGCAGTTTGTTCACTGGCCAATTGGTCTTTTAAGGCTGGATCCACACACACTGTGGCAGACATTTGATAAGTTTCTTTATAGCAGCCATTTTCTTTGAGAACCAATGCCATGCTTTTAAATTGCAAAATGTGCCAATTGCTCCAAAACAGCCTTGGATCCCTGAGTTCACCTAATATTCCCTATTCTGACTAGTTTGATTCTTCAGGATCTCAATTCCAGCTCTTGCCTTCTTCTTAATGAGATATTGATTTTTGAATTAATGTCCCACCTTTCTATTTATTCCAACACCCAAGGTTGTTGTTTTTTTACAACATTAAAAATATAAAGTATAAAATTAATACAAAATCAAAAGGATGATAAGAATTGAACCTGGAACTGCCTGTATGTCAAAGGGTGTGCTCTGTCATAGAACTCTGGCCCTCTCAAGCCCATTCCCATTACAGCACACCAGTTCTGGAATATGGGAGAGTAAGATTAGTGATTGGGGGGGGGTAACTTTATTTTTACTAACACAACTTTCTTGCATATTCTTTTGCTCCTGATCTAATCCAATGGATGTTGCAGTTGGGGCATGCCCTATATACATATGTAAGCATCCCCTAGATACAGCACATCTGGAAAACCTTCAAAATCTATGCAAAAAACTTGCTGGGAGGAAAATAAAAGGAGGTAGTTTATGATTTCCACATTACAGTTGCTCCCTTCTTTGAGAAAAAGTGTGCACATCTGTATCTTTCAAAAGTAACATGAGAAGCACCCCTGAGAGTGCTGAAATGCAGTGCTGAGCCTGGGAAATTGGACCAAAATCTAGGTCCATTGTTCTTACTATTGGATCATATAGACTCTCCTTGGCTCTTTGTCAGATAGATGTGAGCAGCAGGACATAACCTAGAAGACCAGAAATGCTAGTAAGATATTGAAAGGTGGTACGCCATGCCATGTCCCAGCGTGCTGGAAGAGACTGAGCATCACCAGCTAGGATTGTGTGGTAGGAAATATCTTGTCCTTTGCTTTGGATAGAAAGTGCCTCCAGGCACACCTGGTCAACAGCCTTTGTCATAACCAATCCAATTACATTAATAAGCACTAATGTCCATTTTTAATACTTAAAAAAGGAATAAAGCTGTTGCAGTCATTTTTCCATTCTAATCTCTGCTCATAAGTTGGAGATTCTTGCACATTTAGGGGAAAGAAGCATGAATCCCTCACAAAAAAAAAGCATGAGATTAGGCAGTCCTATGTGCTATTATGATTCATATCCTCTTCTAATCACCATCGATTATATGTGAAAAACTTGGAAAGCTCACCCCAGAGGCTTTAAGAGCAATGTATAAGTTGTTTCCAAAATCACCATATGGACTATGACTCATATGTTATGTTCAGGAGATAAAATATCTATTATATGGTCATTTTGGCAAAGAAAATGAATCTTTTTGTTGTTGTTGTTAAAAACCATTGGTCATTTGTTTCCTAATAATTTTTAGAGCTATGAGAAGATCATAAAAAACTAGCAAACCCAATAATACTTTTGGCATCAGAAACCTCATCTGTATCCTAATACTATTCCCACTTTCATAGATGTGCAAACCCAGCTGACAGGAAAAAGAGATGTGCAAAACAGCTGGAAGGGAAGAAAGAGTGGTTTCTAATAAAGGATAATTGTCTGGGCTTACCTCCTAGCTGATACTTATATTCTCACAATCAACTAAACTTCTCATCCCTGGATGGTATGGATCTACAATTTATATCAGCTTTCCCCAATCTAGTGCCTTCCTGATTGTATAGGACTTCAAGTCCCATCATTTCTGGTTAAGAATGTTAAGAATTGAAGCACAACATATTTGGAAGCTACTAACTTGGACACATAATTTTGAACCTAATGTTGGATCTTGGACCTGGATCCTAGTTTGAATACAGAACCAATAGTGTCCACAGAGGGGTCAATACAGGCAAGATGGTGACTTACAGATCCATTAACCTGGTATTCTTTGGGCATAAAAGGTAAAGGTAAAGGTACCCCCCGCACATTTGTGCAGCCGTGTCCGACTCTAGGGGCCGGTGCTCATCTCCGTTTGTTAGCCAAAGAGCCAGCGTTGTCCGAAGACGCTTCCACGGTCATGTGGCCGCATGACACACGCGGAACACTGTTACCTACCCACCAAAGTGGTACCTATTAATCTACTTGCATTTGCATGCTTTCGAATTGCTAGGTTGGCAAGAGCTGGAGCTAGTGCAGGAGCTCACTCCGCATGCAGGGCTAGGGATTTGAACATCCAAACTTGCGATCTTCCGATCAACAAGCCTGGCGTCTTACCCGCTGAGCCACCACGCCCCTATTCTTTGGGCATAATGGACTACAATTCCCATCATACCAGCACAACAAAGACTTGCATGGATGTTGAGAATTATAACCCAATGTATCTGGAGTGTGCTTGGTTAGGGA
The DNA here is from genome assembly GCA_023362775.1 of Charina bottae. NCBI lineage: Eukaryota > Metazoa > Chordata > Lepidosauria > Squamata > Charinaidae > Charina > Charina bottae. The sequence continues at coordinate 51,893,974 of JALMGJ010000003.1, read as the reverse complement.
AGACTCCTATGCTATAGCTGTCTTTGTCATAGTGTCCACATTTAGCTTTCCATAATTTTTTCCAGCAGTTGCTAGGAAACTTTTACCAGTGTCTTATTTGTGTACTTCCCAATTCCTTCCAAGGAACAGAGTGCTGAACGAATAGATGCTTTTCATCTGATCATCTTCAGCTTTTATGACGGCATAAATAAATGTTTGAAACACCCTTTCTTCTTCTTTCCTGCTGAACGGCTTGGCTGATAGTAAATGCAGCAGCTCCCTCTTATCTTCTCTCTCCCCAAACTAAATAATGGAACACATGTGGTGCTAACCTGTGTTAGACAGGCCCATTTTGTTTACCAACTTGTTGATGTTTATGGTCTATTTAATGGCTAGATATCATGTTGAATTTGAATTGTCTGGATGAATGCCATGCTTTTTAAAAATACCTAGTTAGCTACGTTTGACTTCTCTCCAGAAGACAGCATTAAATTACAATTCACAAAGACTGCCTCTTCAGCATTCTCTGTGAAGAATATCTGGCAACGCTTATACACTTCACATGATTATTTTTTGCCCTAAATAAGCACCTTTCTATATGGATGGCTAGGATATTTCCTACTTGTTTTCTTAAGCATTTGACATAATTTGTTTCTTGGCCAAGCTCAGTTCTTTGAAATATTGCTGCTCTGGTTGCTGATCCTATCTTATGAAAATATTTAGACACAATTCAAACTTGGTCAGCATATGATTTTAATTGCAGATGTATTTTGATTCTAGATGGTGCCTTTATGAAGCAGACCTTCACAACAGGGGTTGTTAAGAGGCCATCACTCACTAGATGCCCCAATATTATTTATTTATTCATTCATTCATCTAGATTTTGAGTTTTTCTGTTCTTAAGTCTCCAGGTGGTTAGCAAAACAGTAAAACATAGCAAACATTAATATATTCCCTTCAAATGCCTACAGATATCAGCAAGTACACACAGGTGAGTAGGAAAGCTCTTTAAAAATGGTTTGGTGAGAACTATTACGATTCTGCCGTCTATGAAAGCAATACTTGCCTGGTTTATAGATTACCTCTTTCATGTATGTTCAAAGTCAGTTTTTCAAAGTCTTTGGTATGGAGATAAATCCATTGTGCATTTATTTTACATAATGAAGTGCCATGAACTACCAAATCTGACTCAACTGTCATACAGATAACAGTAATGAATGAACTCCGCTGCCATCCATTGTTCTTGGATACAAAAGTTAACAGAGGTTAAAGTATATTTGGGAATGTTGCATATTGGGCTGTCCAAAGATTCAGATTTGAAGAGAAAAATGTGATTTAGAGTGCATGTAGCACTTGTTGGGAATAACTTAAGGCAGCAGTGTCACACTATCCTAGAAAAATAAGTCTTTGCTGTAAGGCAGGGTCCCCCAAAGTGGTTGATATTGACCCGCAAGTGTTGATGGAGCTATCCAAGGTCGATGTTGTTCTTGTTATTATTATTAGTTGTAGTACTATTGGTTAACGTAGTATGGGGGTTGATGAACAATCTAAAACTTCATGAAGGAGATGATGAGCTGAAGAGTTTGGGGACCACTGTTTTAAGGTGTTCCTAACAAGAGCTACTTGCATACCTATAAACATTCTGAATCATATTTTGCCCTTTGATGCTGGCTTCCTGCCCTATTGCATAACAATTAGTATATATTTCATAGACTTGCATAAAACTTCTACAAAGGACATAGACATCTCATAGTATATCTTTGGTTTTTGATGTTTTATTTTGCACTTTTGTCTATAACTCAGACACTTTTGCAAAATTTCCAATACTTCTATGAGTACAATATGATTGAATTTGGCAAGGTCCTGCTTTTCCTCGGCCTTTCTGGTCAGCCTCTTGAGTTATTCAATTAGTATCTTCCCCAAGAACTGTAATTGGGGGGACAAATTATGATCTGACACAGAGGTCTTTCTGATCTGAGAATTGAGCTACCACATCCTGAATTTAATACTGTCCCTTCTTCTCCTCTCTTCCAAGTAAGCAAACATCTAAACACCTTTCACCTTCCTACCCTTTGACCTGGGGGCAAAGCTCTTTTGTTGTTGTTGTTGTTAATTCTTCTACTTCAGGTAAGTAAAAAATGACTTTACTTGCCCCAATTCATCTCAGTTTTGGCCTTTGCTCAAAATTGGATTATATGGATTATCAGGCTGTTTATAATTTTACTCTGCTTAGAATTTTAATGGAATAAAGTAATAGGTGATTCTAGATTTAAATTGATCCACAGATACATAATCTTTGGGATGCTGAGTTAGGTCTGGTTCTCATAAGCTCAAAGAATTCACCTGTGAATTCTGATACAAATTGACCTGATATGACTAATGTCAGATCTTCTAGGTTTTTTAATTGGCCAGAATTTGTGATGCTTGTCTTGCCTCAAAGTACTTACTTAAATATATATGCATATATATCACATCACTTAGGACAGAATGCAGTCAGAAAGGTGCTCAAATAATATTTCAAATTTACTTGCAATATGTGCTTGTGGAAAAAAACACATTTAAAATATATTGCAATTTAAAAAACACATAGATTACATAGAAGTGGGATACAAATAATTTATGAACATGTGTCAAACTAAAGCAGAGAGCCAGTTTGGTATAGTGGAAGGTGCTGGACTAGAAACCAAAAGACTGTGAAGTCTAGTCCTAGCTTAGGCATAAAAGCCAGGTGGGTGATTTGGAGTCAGTCATTCTCTCTCAGTACAACCCACCTCACAGGGTTGTTGTTGCAGGGAAAATAGGAATCAGGAGCATTAGCTATGTACCTTGCCTTTTGTTGACCAAAAATAAAGGGAGGATAAAAATCTAATAAATAAATAAAGCAGATCACCAGAAAAAGTCTAATTTTTCTACCCCTAATGTGGATAAACCTGATGTGCAGAAAATTATTGTTTGTGAGTTCTTGCTCCTTGGAATTCTGTGATGTGACATTGCTATTCTCTGCATTTCTGGAAATAAAACATCCTCTGTTCTGGAAAGATACCAACTTTCCCCTTTAATTCCTTTAATTGATTAGTTAAAAATTAGATTTAAGTTTCATTAATTGAAAACAATTAATTTAAACTACTGTTTAATCATTTATTTATTGTCGATCAGAAGGTTGGCAGTTTGAGACCCGAGTGCCGCGTGACAGAGTGAGCTCCCGCACTCGCCCCAGCTCTTGCCAACCTAGCAATTCGAAAGCATGCAAATGCAAGTAGATGAATAGGTACCACTTCGGTGGGAAGGTAACAGCGTTCCGCGTGCGTCATGCCGGCCACATGACCGCGGAAGCGTCTTCGGACAGCGCTGGCTCTTCAGCTAACAAACGGAGATGACCACCGGCCCCTAGAGTTGGACACGACTGTGTAGGGGAAAACCTTTACCTTTTTTAAAAAATCATTTAATCGTTCCCTTTTAATTTAGAGCTTCCCTTTTAATTGTTTGAATAAGTTATGATTGTATACTATTTGCCTCAAGGTAGTCTGTTAGATCTCATGGCAGAAAATAAATTGGGGACAGCCTGGGGGGTGGGGAGCAAGCTTTCAATGAGTGAAAAATACCACAATAAATACTGCTGTTATTGCCATGTTTGGGTGATAAGGATGAGATCCTGCAAGCCAGTGAGATCAGTGCATGGGTGTCTGTGGCGATGGGCAAAATGTGTGTCACGATGTTGTCATGCAACCTCTCCTTATGCACTTGCTTGGAATATTGTGATGTGAGTCTGAAAAGGCAGAGCTTGTATCATGATGTCACAATACACGTTTTAGCATCATCATGGCTAGCTGTGAACACCTCTGAATTAGGGGGCGTGGGTTGAGGTTCTTCATGACTGTTAATGGAACTTGTTTAATAGAGGCATGCTATTTATTTAATACACTCGTAGTGAAAATGACATATTTTGTGCATGAGGAAAATGTGGTAGGCACTGAAGCTTTTTTTTGTCCATCGGGGAAAAAATGATAATATTGTTCTTTCATAAACCTTTATCTTATGGTAGTCTAAACAAAACAGCTCATATCAACAGTGGAGTAATTTAATTAGTGCAAGGACAGATTATTTCACTACAGTTTAATAATGTTCCTGAACCATGCTTTATTAATGAACATTTTAGAGAGGATTTAATGAAAAGGTCAATATGATGAGAAAGAATGAAGACCTTCAGTCTTCTCTACACCCCCACATTTTCTGTGTTCACAGTGTTTCATTTTGAGCCAACTTTCAGTTATGACTTCATAAAATGTAGAGATGATCTCCAAAATTCTCAGTTAAGACCTTTAAAAATCTAGATTACCTTTCCCTCAAGGGAAAACACTACAGGTTATTAAGCAGGTGTATGTGTTCTAGAAGTCCAAAACTATAAGTAAGACTACAATTAATAACCAATAGATAGAATTTATTAGTTAATACTTGGGTATAATGATATATAGGGCAATCAAATAATAACTTTGTGTTCTATACTTATAACTAACATGTTGCAGGCTAACATAGAACTTAAACCCTTACAAACCTAATAAACTAACGCAGAGATCTTAACTAGCAGCATAAAGCTCTTAGCTAACAATTTGCGGGCTATTAAATATATTCAGTTCAATGAGAGAAAGATAAAAAGTGAGTTAGTATGAGGATTCTTGGCAAACAAATAAGGCAATGGGTTTAAAGAAGATAACCAACTATAGACTGACTCAGATATCTACGGCTATAATGGTCAATGACTAACTATAGGAAAACAGGTAGACAAGTGGATAAAGCAAGCTAAGAGATATAAAAAATGGGGAGGTTTTGCAAAAATTGAAAAACTTTTAAAAATTGATATACAAAGACTTAGGGTCAGTTTGGAAGGAAAAAAGTAATTATGTCTTTGTCCACTGGCTTCGGTGCAATGGAAGCTGGCCTTAGCTTCTTTTGGATAAAGAAAAGGGGACAGAAAAAGGAAGAGAGTAAGAAGGAGAGAAGGCAGAGGATTGCATGGAACCTTAACATTCCTTTAAATCAGTGTTTCTCAACTTTAGCAACTTCAAGATATCTGGACTTCAACTTCAACTCCCAGCATGGCTGGCTGGGGAATTCTGGGAGTTGAAGTCCAGATATCTTAAAGTTGCTAAGGTTGAGAAACACTGATTTAAATAAAAACAAATGTGAGAGAAAGGGAAAGATTGAGGAGAGCATGTTAAACAGAGGAGTGGAAACCTTAATAGCATCCATCAGTGCGTCACATAGGACAAGTCTTGCCTGAGTTTTGATAGTAAAGGATTTCTCTTGTGCCTTTGCCAGGCTCGAATGGAGCCTCTGTGTTCAGCTTCTGGCTAACTTCAACAACATTTCATAACCTTTCTAGCAGCTCTGCTGTTCTTGGGGGCATAGGATTCTGCAATCATATCTGCAAGCATGGTTGCCAGCAATCCTAACTTCTCTTATAGTCACTTGCATGGCCAAAATAACCACAGTGAGATGAAGTGTGATAGAAACGTAGGTGCCAGTCAAGAAGCATGTTTCACCAAAAAGGATATAAGGAAGTTTTTAAAAGGCAGAGATAGAGCAAATTCAAGAGACATCAGATATAGAGGTCTGTGTTGCATTGGCCAGCTGGCATTTTGTAAAAGATGCCATGTAATACAGCAGCCACCACATTAGATTGATTGTAAGAATAGTGGAAAAGACAAGAGAATGATCAGGAAAGAAGGGTATTGAGAGAACTATGAAACTACTAAGGAAAACAGCAATTAATGAAGTGAAGGATATGTATTATATATGTACATATAATAAGCTAGGGTTTAATTTGCTTAATGGCTTTCATGCCAGAACAAAGTTCTGATAGATCTGATAGAGGTTGATGGAATGTTCTAAACTCCTTCCTTTTGTTTGCCCAAACAATTTTACAGAAGGGTCACTGGGTCTTTGCAAGACTGCTACAGCTGGAATTGCTTTTAATATATTTTTTATTTCTTATTGCTACCAGAACTTTGCTGAGCAAATGAGTGTTTACATTTCCCAGTCTCCTGCTAGCACATTAAGGTGTCAGCTTTCAGTATAAGGCAAATGTCTTGGTGCAAACAGCATTCTTGACTTCATGACACTGACCAGAGTATTGAAGTTGTGCAACCATTGAACAAATTTGGTAGTGTAATATAGGGATGGGGAAACAAATCAGGTACATATGAAATACTGTATAATTTTTTTATACCTATGAGGAACTACATGGGTATATAGCTTTCTATAACATTAAAGAGAATGTTGCTTCTTCAGCTTTCAAAGCACTTCCCAGGAATTAAAATAATTAAAATGAATTAAAATATTCATTTTCTGAGGAGAGAAGGAGATATAAACCCTGCTATATTGCCATGGCAGATATACCAGCAGAACTCCAGATACAGTGATGGAGTGCTTAGACAATGCAACTGTTCCATCAGTGACAAAATGTCAACAGAGCAGTTAAAATGGGTACTTGAGGTTAGCACTTGAAAAATCCTTGTTGTATCCTAAACTTCTCCAGACTCCGGTCACATCTTTGTTGACAATGCAATCTAACACCACCCTGGACCTGCCCAAGGAATTTTCCTCTCAATGATTTCAGTTGCATGGTAAACAATGAACAATTAATCACCCTTATGCCAAAAATCACCCCACCCACATCAGTGTGGAAGAGGATATGTATAACTGAGCATTGGTGTAGAAAGACAGAGAGATCAAAACTCCACTGAAAAGAAACATGATTACAATGCTCTGGGGTAGGGAAATAGGGATAATGAGCATTTACCCACCAAGGGAACACTTTAAATGAACAACCAAATGTTTCTAGGAGTTGGAGTACTTTTCTAACACTATTCATCTAGTAGGTGCCTTACTCTGAGACTCTGAATTCAAACAGCCCTCCCTTTCCCCATTCCAATAGCTAGGGTACTAGCAAGTCAGAGGAAAGGAACAATTGGTGCAACCTGCTCTCCCAACACCCTTTTTATAATATATGAGCATTATGTCTTGCCTGAACTGCAATGCTCCAACATTTTTCCTCTCTAGCAGTAGGGAGCAGTGTCTCTCAAACTTCTGGGAGGCAGTTGGTCCCAAATGTAGTTAAGGCTTCAGCCTTCCTCAACTCAGTGCTCTTCACAAATGTTTGCATTATAATGAGAGACCGTATCTTTGCTAAGGTGATGGGGGAGACCACAGTTTAAGTCTTCACTTGGCCACAGAGCTCACTGGATGATTTGGCTTTCTTATTCACTCACAGGGTTATGGATGTAGGGATAAATTAGGTGAGGCCTTCATGAAGCTGTCTTTAGCTCTCAGCAAAAGGTGAGATATGACAGCAGTAAATAAATCACTCTAGAATTCTCAGCCAGTTGAGGTGGGGAAGGTCCTTGACACTAGCTCCTAGGGACTACAAGAACACATCCATGTAGGTTTCTTATCCACCATATAAAAGTGATTTGCAATTGCCTTTATTGTTGTTGTTGATGATATTATTATTATTATTATTATTATTATTATTATTATTATTATTATTTTACTTTCCATTCTAGCCTCCAGCACCTACAGGGAAAACCTTTTCATTAGCTTTGATCCCAGATTGCTGAAACTCCACCAAAAAGTTATAAGAGGTGCAAAATGATTGCCTTCTTGCAGAGTTCTACAAGAAACCATCCCTCTTCTGCCTAGACATTGCATGCTTTTGTCAGCAGCTCAACATGCGAACATTAGCAGAAGATAAAATTTATTGCTGTGTTGTTGTAAAGCTGATCAGCTGATTTCTGCGAGCTTTAAAAATCAGAGAGATAAGAGCAGGGCAAGCCACTTTTTTTCTGGTGAATTGCAACTGTGCTTTCACCATCCATCATGGCAATCATTTCATTCAATCTGTTAAACTAAGGGTTGAGGTAGATCTTGTATTTTTATTCTCTCCCCACTTGGTCTTTTGTCTAATGCTGCACTTCAGGGAAACCTGGACAATTGCCCCTTGCCATCCCTAAAAACGACCCTGGCCCCCACTAGCAGCTGTGTCAACAGTTCTGTAAGATGCTATTGAGGAGGGGGATCTCTTGCAGGCAGCTTCGTGGGAAAAAACATTGCCACCAAGACATATGACCCATTCCCAAATGAGCATGGAATGATGGATGCTTTAGAAAAACCCCAAGATTCACACAAAGAAGTCTCCATGTGCAACGGAGGGGTCTTGCTCAAGGGGGAAAAGGGAAACCTCTGACCCCCTTCCCCTTTCTAAGGTAACTTCTTTGGCAGAGGTTCAGAGCTGTTTCTCATCTTTCATATAATGTCTTCACTGATATTGTAAAAACACAAATAGCATTTATCACAGAGGCTGGAATTGCTCAATATCAGTGGGAAAAGTTATTTTTGCTTTTAATGGACCAGCAAATCCTTGCCTCCCCTCCCAAGTCAATGGAGGTCTCATAGGCTCAGTAGCATGACTTACTGACTGGCATGGGTTAAAAAAAGGATCCATTTCCAGCTTGCTGATACCAGCAAGAAGAATTAATCAAAGATAGGGAAGCATATGTACAGCAGCTCTCACAGGGGCCAGAAGAAGGCATCACATCGTTGGAACAGTTAGTCAAACAGAGGATGTTTATGGTGAGAAATCAGGAAGTGCTTTCAGGAAGTTGGTAGGAAAATTCAGATGAGGCAGGCAAAGGAAAAACAGAATGCATACACAGAGAGAGCTGTTGTGTAGCGACATTTATAGAAATTTGGATTGTCATCAACTTTTTGATCTTGAGCCTCCACCCAATCCCTTCCAAGCATCCTACAATCTTCTCATTCATATTTAGAAAACCAAGCTGTTTTGTGGGAAATTTGTCATGAGTTTCTTGTTATTGATTTAGGAGTCTATTTTGAGCCCAGGTGATAAACACATTTCTGTCCTGGTGTAGACTTCCTAATTGGATAACATTGTATTTTGGATGATTTTGATTGGCAGAATAAATATCATACCATCCTCCGTTGAGTGTAGCAAACTCTTAGCAAACCAAATAAAGCAAACCTGTTCCTTTTATAATGCTGAAAAAGTTTATTGAACAGTCCTACAATTTGATAGGATTTGCACATTATCAGAGGAACCTGGATTTCATTGTCAAGTCTGAATATAATTAAATGTAGAGAAATGCCTATTCTGCAGTGATTGAGTGATGAAGAGAACATTTCTGTACTTCTACTATAGATGGTAAACTATATTATTTCATTGACTTCAAAATTGGGTAAGCTGACCCTACTGTGTTAGGGTCTATTTATTTTGCTATTTATTCTGCTGAGTGAGATTCCAGATATTAGCTGGAATGACCTGTCTTGATGGTGACTCAGCTTTCATGATTATGCCCCAGTGGATCATTAGGTGGGGCCAATGTGGACCTCTCTTTTGTTCTTCTTTTGTTGTAGTAGATCTATTTCTCAATGAAAAATGGGTTTGTGACCTCAGCTCTGTGCTCAGATGTTTGAGCCCAGATGTTTGGGCAAAGGATTTGTTTAGTACCTTTTTAAAACTCTGAAAAAACATTCTCTTTTGCTTGCAGCAATCACTGAAAAAATGTCACATGGCATGATTTGAAAAAGATAAGAAATATTGTTTGCCTCACCTTTCAAAATGAAATAAAAACACATCTCTAATTCAGAAAAGGTGAATGGTTGTTGCTAAAAAAAATGAAAAAGCCGTGCATAAATCTTTCCATTTGGGATCAAAATCAAGAAACATAAGAGCCAGGAAAATCACTGATAGAATATTTCACCGACTTTGCATATTTGCATTATTCAGAAAATCGCCCTGTCTGACTATTATTTTCTTTTAGATGCAAAATTTGGTCATTTATCTTCAAGATTGCTAACTTCACATCCAGTTGGTTAAATTGAAATAACACATACATTTCAAAAGGACATATTATGTTTCCTCAGAAATTGAATCAACTGACTGCTCCCTTTCCACCCAAGTGTTGATTCAATGAAACAGACTTCACCAGTATCACTTTCTCTGTGTTTTCTTACTACCAACTGAACCAGGCAAGGTATGATCCCAGTTTACCATAGAATGGGCTTTGGAGGAAGAAGCAAAACAGTATAAATCATTCATTTCCTAGCATTTTTTTAAAAAATGACTTGGCATAGAGGGTTAAAGTTGAAAGGGACCTTAGATGTCATCTAGTCTAAACCCCTGTCAACCCTGTCAATGTAGGACCCAGTAGAGCATCCGTAACAGATGACCATCCAAACTCTGGTTGAAGAGCTCCAGAAAAGGAGAACTCAACTCTTTGTGTGACTCCCTATTCTACTGGTTGTCAGCTTGTACAGTCAACAAATCCCCCCGAGATCCCTTACTATCCTCTGAATTCACTCTAATTTGTCATTGCCTATTTTGAACTTTGGTTCACAGTTCTGGACACAGTATTCCAAGTGGGATCTGACCAGTGTAGTAGAAGAAATTTCCTGTTGGAAAGTGTTTGTAGAAGGAAATCAGACCACAATCAGTCATAGGCATAAATTGTTTTATTATGGTATCAGAGCTATCATCTATCTATCTATCTATCTATCTATCTATCTATCTATCTATCTATCTATCTATTCATTCTTGTGTATAATAACTTAAAATAACTTTGGGGGCCAATATTGGATGGTGCAATTGAAGTGATCTAAGTTTGCTCTAATTCCTGGTTTCACTGTTGATGCTAATGGGTCTCATGATGATGCTGTGACTGCCTTATCTAAGTGGTGGCATCTAATACTGCTGAAGAGCCACCAGAAGTAGCACAACCTGCTACACTCCACCGTGGAGGCCACCTGTGGAGTGTGGCAGGAAGGCACGCTCTAAAAAGTGGATATGGCCAAGGTAAGAACAACGTTTGCTTTAACTGACACTCAATAAATTCAGGGTGTTTCAGTCAAGAATCCTGTATCCATTTCTGGACCACTGTCTTCCTACCACAACAGTTGTGTTAGAGATATGAGATCTGTTTCCAGCTCAGCTTTTGAAAATAGCTGAATATATTGAAAATAGTATTTGAAAATATTGCAAAACTAGTCTGTAGCTTGAATCATGTCAACTGGATTTCTATTTTCTCAGTGGAAACGTTTCGCTCCTTATCCAAGGAGCTTCTTCAGTCTGAGCAAAGTTAGTAAGGGAATCCTTAAATATGTTTCTAGGTGGCTGTGTGACCTTGCACCTGGGGCTAGGTCATGGTTATTTTGAGATGTTATTTCTAAGTCCCTTTATCATCTAAAGGAGGATCGTTAAGATTACCCTGCTGCTGTTGAGCTTGTGAAATGGTCTTAATCTTCCTAGGCACAGAAGACAAAGCAGGAAGGAAAATAGGGGAAAGATTGTGCCTGAGGCCCCCACCTCTATTCAAGGAAGGATTTTCCAAGTTGGCATAAATGGAATCCTTGACCCCTCTCTCAAACCACCTATCTTCTCTGTCTAAAATGTGAACATTAATGTCCTCAAATGAGTGTCCTTTTTCCTTTAAATGAAGATAAACTGCTGACTCTGGTCCTGTGGTGTTACTTCTCCTGTGTTGGGCCATCCTCCTGTACAAAGGTTGTTTGGTTTCTCCAATGTAGAGTTCAGAGCACTCCTCACTGCACTGGATTGCATAAACTACATTGCTTTTCTTGTGTTTTGGAGTTTGATCTTTGGGGTGTACAAGCCTCTGTCTCAGTGTGTTGGTGGGTTTGAAATATACAGGTATGTGGTGTTTGCCAAATATCCTTTTTATCTTTTCAGACACGCCAGCCATGTAAGGAATGACCAGGTTCTTCCGTTTACTCTGAGTCTCAGCCCTGTCTGTTGCTGTTTTAGGTCTGGTAGACTTAGATTTGGTGAAGGCCCGATTTGGATATCCACAGGCCTTCAGAGCTGTTCTCAGGTGCTGATTTTCATTCTTTTTGGAATCCATGGAGGTGGGGATGGTTTGGAATCCATCCAAAAAGAAAAGATAAAAAGGATATTTGGCAAACACCACATACCTGTATATTTCAAACCCACCAACACACTGAGACAGAGGCTGTTTGGTCTGGAAAAATAATAGTTGAATCAAATGTGTGAGGATGTTTAATATGATTTGGCAATATAACTCAAAATCAGCAACTCAATGATGTGGCGGTAGTGTAAAATATTTGTTTGATCTGCTCATCTGCTAATTATAGCAATGTTAAGATTTCAAAATGCAAATTGCCAACAAAAAAGAAAAATGAGGAAAAATAGTCTCTTAAAGCAATCTTTGTTTATAAATTTTTCATATCAGATTTATGCTTTCTGGACACTGAACTGCTATAATAATTTGAAAACCCTTTGGCTCAAACTGCAGAAATCCAATATTTTGCCTAAGACATTATAATTTCCATAAAATTGATCAACTATTTATAAATAAGTATATTTTTCCCATAGCACCTCAATAAGTCATAATGTCAGATGATTTGTAGTATCTCACATTTTTAGAAACAAAAATGTTTGGCTTGAACTATTCCCTTTATAAAAAAACATTCAACAGAAAAAGAACAAAGCATGATGTATTTCCCTGATAATATATTTATCCATGAAATCTCTATTTTTGTTATTTTCTTTACAAGATAGACCAGGGACGTCTGCATGGGAGGTTCAACAGGATCAAAACTGTGGGCATGATGGGTGGTCAAAGCCCTACCCCTTAATGTGTATGTGATGCATTCAACACATGTTGAAAAGGGGGTGGGGTTCAATCACCTGCTTGCACTCACCATTTTGATGCTGTTGACCCCTTGCCCCACAGATGCTCCTGGGATACACCTATAATTGTGTATTCCGGTGCATGCATATATAGGTGCATGCATATACAGGTATATCCATGAAATCTCTTTAGATTGTCAGACTAGAAATCAGGATAGAGAGCTGTTTCTGTATCTCTTCCTTTTCCTTTTACCAACTGCCCAGAGATTTCTTTATTTTAGGGTGAATATCACTCAAATGAGAACACATATAATCTAAAACTAATTCCATGCAGAATTAACTGGAGGTTGTCTCAGGTTCAGTTCCCCAGTTTCTTGCATGAAGACTTCCTAAATTACACTTTTTTTCACTTGTTAAATGAGAAGTGAACATAAAACATATTTTTAATTAGTAGAGGTGAGTTTATTAGCACATTACACTGCTAGCCTCTACCACTCATGTCCTTATACCACATCAACCTTCTTAACAGCTTTCTATGATACGTATCTCTGAGGCCTTCATCTACACAGGGTTTAAGAAGCAGCTGCCTGTCCTGTTCCTTTGAAGATGTCACTATTATTCTGTTTGTTCTGGTGCTGCACTGAAATCTGAGAGTGAAATTTGAGAGCAATCTTAGATGTTCTGAAGCATTCAGAAGGCAATTAGGTATCCATTGAAGATCCCAGCAGTTATACTAATAGAGCTGCCCTTGTTCTGTCTAAACTGAGTAAGGGACCAATCGAAGAGAGTAAGGAACATTAAAGCTGTCTGTTTAATAGTGCATTGGGTGGCCAGAACATGATATCTCATGATGGCATCTTTCGATCCCTAAATAACCTTTGTGTATCTTGAACGGCATGGTGTATATCTACGGCATCTTTATTATGCTGCCCTATCACCACTGGTATCTCATGCCTGCAGTACTTCATTGCCAATATTCTCAAGTGACAAAAGGATACTTATATGGGCCTTAAGACATCCTTGACAATGTGTTCTTGTAGTTATTTCAAAGACTTGTTAAGTTCTGTCTCATGCTTGATTTGTTATAATCTCCTATTTATTTATATTGATTTGTTATAGTCTCCTATTTACAGTAGGGAAGATCTGTATAATCCTATCAATATAGGCTCACATTGAAGCTGTTGAGGTTGCCTCACCATGTGCACAATGAAGTGTGGCTCATAAGAATGTCTCCAGGGCAGATACAGGTTCAATATTTTTCCAGCTTGAGTACTCCTTCAGAGGTTTGTCAAAAAATGTGATCAGTGGTTTATGGTCTGCTTCACATGCACGAGTGTCTATAAATACATTGGTAAAAGCTTTCATAAGCTAACAGCATTCTCAACCATTTCTTTACAATTTGTGTATAATTGGTTTCAGCTTCTGCCATTGTCTTAGATGTGTAAGCCAAAGATCATCATGGTTATGTAGAAGAATTGAACCAAGCCTAGATTGCAGCATCTGCTGAGATCTTCATGGACTTTATTTTAACATGGGGATGGTCTTCAGCTCCTGCTTCCAAGTAGTCTATAATTCCTGCTGGGCACTCAGCATCACTCATTTTGGCTTTCAAAAAGGCTCAAAGAGAGGCTCTTTAGGGGACAAATTGCACAGAAACTTTCTCAAGTAACTGACCATTTTTGCACATCTTACTTAGACTGAGGCTTAGGTATCATGTGAATAGCCGCGATTTTCTTTTCATGCTGGAGAGAACATTGCCTAAGAAGTAGGTTTTGTCACCTGAAACATAACCTTTGTCATTATAGGATTCCTGGCTGAAGCTTTTGTTGACTCTAAGAGTTCCATAGCCTTAGATCATGTTCTTGCCTGTTGGAGCCTCAGATAATAATGTTATTCATGGAGGTACCAATACCATCAATGCATTCATGTATTATGTGAATCATTTTATGGAACATTCAGCACAGATTCAATGCCAAATGGAAGCCACAGAAATCTATAACAGCACAAAAGGTGAATGAAGGTGCAGAGTTTTGAACACTTTTCTGTGAGCTTAAAATTGTCAAAAGCTAGAGGAGGCAATCAATTAAAAAAAAGTGCCATGATTTCTTTTCTAGTCAGCAAATTGAAATGCTCCCTCTTGATAGCCATATACTGTAGAGATTTCTTTGCCTGCAATTTTTCATCAGGTTTCTGCATAACAACCAAAGTATTCCCCTATTTTGTTGATTCTTAATTGGCTGTTTCATCCCTTGAGGTTGCTTTTGATATCTCCCATCCTTTAGGTATAATTCATCAGATAACTTCTTTGTCTGCGCTTCTATTACTTTGGCAGCTTTACCTAATTTAAGAGACACTTCCAAGATAAGATCAATACTATTTTCTAGATTGTATTGTCCCTGATATCACAAATAATCTGATCCCTGATGAGTAACTCTGCTAAGCCCTCAACAACAAAGTCCTGCTAAGGGTCTTAGCTGTGTGACATATTGCTCTATAATTTTATCCACAGCTGCATGCATATGGAGAAAAAATGTGTAAAATACCACTTCTAGTTGTTCTTCCCAATTGTCCTTTTATTGCATGTCATGGAAGCAATTTAGTTTAGAATCAATCAAGAACTTGTTTAGCCTTTTCACTGGGTTTGGTGTGCAGTGGAGGGCTTGAAAGTCATTTAACCCCTAATTCTCTCCATGCCACAACTATGAATTTCTCTTCTTTCCCCCCCTTCTAACACGAGTTTGGATGGGAAGGAAGAACTGCAGGTGTTTGTCCTCCTGAACTGGGAAAGGAGTAACCAATGTCTCATTTGTCTTCAGAGATCAGAAGTCTTTCTCTGATTTCAGAAAAGGAAAACCACTTCAATAGCCCCTTGGAGTGTGTCTTATTGCTACAGATTTCAGAAATCTAAAGCTGTAGATATGTCTATGAAGGAGATATGTAGATATGTCTATGAAGGTTGTGGAGCTCATTAAAGCCACAGAATCTGCCATCCACAACAACCACCTACCTTTTGAGGAAGCAGAACAACTCTGGCTTAAAATATCTGCAGCTCTGTCCAGTGCTCAACCTCCTCCTCCCAACCTTACCGTCCAAGAGAGGAGAGCCCTGACAGCCCTCAGCAAAGATGAAACCATCACCATTTTACCTGCTGACAAAGGAAGATGTACAGTGGTTCTTTACACTGCAGATTACCACAATAAAATTACCTCACTTTTGGAGGATCACCATACATATGAAAAACTGAAAAGAGACCCCACCAGCAATTACAAGAAAAAAAGTAATAGTTTGAAACAATTGGAACATGATGGCTCCATCGATAGGATTACCTACCACCGTCTGTATCCTGGAGAAGCCATCCCCTGCATTTACGGACTCCCTAAGATCCACAAGGAAGGAACACCCCTTTGACCCATAGTCAGTAGCATTAATTCGGTAACATACAACATTGCCAAACACCTCTCTACCATACTAGCACCTCTGGTTGGACACTCTGAACACCACATCCATAATTTGGAAGAATTTGTTTCCAAAGCAAAGATCCTGAAACTGGATACAGATGAAACTATGGTCTCCTTCGATGTGTCCTCCCTTTTCACCAGCATCCCCACCACTCATGCTCTATCTGCGGTCAGGAAGAGACTAGAAGAGGACAGCACCCCTGAAAGGAGAAACCATCTCAATCCAAACCAGATCTGCCATCTTCTGGACCTGTGTCTCAACACCACTTATTTTTCACACAGAGGTGACTTTTACAGACAAAAACATGGATGTGCCATGGGTTCTCCTGTGTCACCCATTGTGGCCAATTTATACATGGAAGAAGTGGAGAAGAAAGCACTCAACACATTCCATGGAACAGCGCCCACCCACTGGTTCAGGTATGTGGATGACACCTGGGTTAAAATCAAGGCCCAGGAAGTACAGGCCTTCACGGACCATATAAACACCATAGATGCCAACATTAGGTTCACCAGAGAAGACACCAAGGACAACAGACTGGCATTCCTAGACTGTGAAGTCCTCATTGGGACAGGTGGCAAGCTAGAAATAGGGATCTACAGGAAACCCACACACACAGATCAATATCTGATGTTTGACTCCCACCATCCACTACAGCACAAACTAGGGGTCATCAGGACATTGTCACACAGAGCAGAAACCATCCCCACCTCCATGGATTCCAAAAAGAATGAAAATCAGCACCTGAGAACAGCTCTGAAGGCCTGTGGATATCCAAATTGGGCCTTCACCAAATCTAAGTCTACCAGACCTAAAACAGCAACAGACAGGGCTGAGACTCAGAGTAAACGGAAGAACCTGGTCATTCCTTACATGGCTGGCGTGTCTGAAAAGATAAAAAGGATATTTGGCAAACACCACATACCTGTATATTTCAAACCCACCAACACACTGAGACAGAGGCTTGTACACCCCAAAGATCAAACTCCAAAACACAAGGAAAGCAATGTAGTGTATGCAATCCAGTGCAGTGAGGAGTGCTCTGAACTCTACATTGGAGAAACCAAACAACCTTTGTACAGGAGGATGGCCCAACACAGGAGGAGCAACACCACAGGACCAGAGTCAGCAGTTTACCTTCATCTAAAGGAAAAAGGACACTCATTTGAGGACATTAATGTTCACATTTTAGACAGAGAAGATAAGTGGTTTGAAAGAGGGGTCAAGGAATCCATTTATGCCAACTTGGAAAATCCTTCCTTGAATAGAGGTGGGGGCCTCAGGCACAATCTCTCCCCTATCTTCCTTCCTGCTTTGTCTTCTGTGCCTAGGAAGATTAAGACCATTTCGCAATCTCAACAACAGCAAGGTAATCTTAACGATCCTCCTTTGGATGATAAAGGGACTTAGAAACATCTCAAATAACTATGACCTAGCCCCAGGTGCAAGGTCACACAGCCACCATAGAAACATGTTTAAGGATTCCCTTACAAACTTTACTCAGACTGAAGAAGCTTCTTGGATAAGGAGCGAAACGTTTCCACTGAGAAAATAGAAATTCAGTTGACATGATTCAAGCTACAGACTAAAGCTGTAGAGTTGCAGCCAATATATACTATGCAGTTGTTATATATGGTGGAAAACTATAGCACATCAAAAAATATTCTGTGTTTAGGAATAAAAGATGTACTTTTATAAAGAAATTATCTTTTATGATATTTTAGACTTAGTGTAATTCTGATATCCCATATTTTCATATTTCAGTATTTCAACATTAGGATTTCAGATTGTCTTTCATATTTTGCAGGTAATATACTATTAGCTATTCTGTCCAGAGTTTTAAAAGAAAGGCAACTTGAGTGGTTTAACCATTCAATGTGAATTTCTGCAATGAATCTCTACAGTGATTCAAAATATTCAATTGGACCAGGTGACAGGACTTTTTGATGGTACCTGCATCTTAAGGAATACTTATCCCCAGAAGTATGGGCAGCTCTAAACCTCCTTGCTTTTAGGAAGCTAGTTAAATTAGTACTCAAATTTTTGGACTTTACTTGGTTAGGGCATCCAAAGTCCACTTAATGAGAATCCATTAAATCAAGGTTTTGCTGTATGTTGTTTTGTCTGTGAGCGGCTTAAGAACACTGAAAGGTGCCTTATCATAAATTAGATCATAGCGGTGCCCATCTTGTGTCTCCAGCAGATTTCTTACCATCACCTGCTACTTGGCTTTGTTAATGGTGATTGGACCATTGACTTCCTGCATACCAACTATGCATCCAATCCTGAGAGTGTCCTGATTGGAAGTAGTGACAACACTTCCTCTTCAAGATAATGAGCCAAGTATTTCTGTAGAACAGAGAGAATTTCTATCTTCCTGACTTACAATTATCTATGATGGATGAGAGAACTGGCTCAAAAATGCTTAGTGAACTTGGAATAATATAATCATGGAATAATACAACTATGAGGCTAGGAGAAACCATGTTCCCCAAAACAGTTCCTTGGATATAAACTACACACCAGATGTAAACTATTCATGCAGATGGTTGTCTAGATTCCCCAGAGAAGGAGATTCCACAAATTCTCTAAGCAACTTTTTAGTTGCCAGCTGTTCTTAGACACAGGAATATTACTAATATTATTCAGCTGAAAATGCACAAG
This sequence comes from Charina bottae, assembly GCA_023362775.1. NCBI lineage: Eukaryota > Metazoa > Chordata > Lepidosauria > Squamata > Charinaidae > Charina > Charina bottae. The sequence goes on along the minus strand of JALMGJ010000003.1, from coordinate 51,875,190 downwards.
TAAAACCCACTGTTGCTTATCTGCCATCTAAGTCTATAGAGAACAGTTATTTTACACATTCTTAACAGCATATGATAAATATTTGAAAACAGTTATCTTCCCATGCCAGTGAATTTACCTCAGTGATAATGTTCCTACTTTGACCAACTTGCTTCAGACATATAAGAGAACAGCATAAGGTTTTAAAACTGTATTGTATATTTTGCTGTTTTCCTTGTGCAGAAGCTCACACCACCAAGATGTTCTTTTCAATTTCATTTTTCTTGAAGTTTCTTATAAATTCAAAAAAGGTTTATCCATTCAGGATCTGATGAAGCACAATGTAGGAGGGAATAATGTCAATATAAAAGAGAGCTGAACTCCAAAAGTTTAAGATTTTGAAAGGACCTTATGGTATCATTCTTTCAGTTTAGCTGAATTAACAGTGCTTCAACAGGGAATTCAGCAGGCATATATTAACATATCCAACCTTACAAAAACGTCTAAATATCAGAAAAATAGTCAAGTCACAGGGAGAATGCATTTGAGTAAAATATTAAGAGCAGGCGTCAAGGCCCATGTTCATTCTTAGGTCCTACTGCTGAAATATAAGGATTCCATACAGCGCTGCATGGATTGCTACACAGAGGTATCCTCACTGAGCAACAGCTTAAACTCTGTTCGTTATCTATAGAGCAGCATCTTGGGTTTTTATAAAGTCTGATTTTAAATATAGTATATAAACATTTTGGACAGAAAAGTTTTCACATGATATATTTATTGGCTTGTTTAATTTATGTCTCTACGACTGCTAGAAAAATTTGGAACATATCCGAGAAAGAGTGCATATTTTCTATGAGTTTAGTGTCCCATAGTTCAGCTGAACATATGTCTTCATAGAATCATTGTACTAAAATTACTCATTTCAGACACAATCCCAGAATTCGGTTTCCATGCATTAGATGACCCCTCCAAAATTACCATATAAAAAATTACCATTTGCAAATCAAGTAGATTCTTTTACCATGAACAAGCTGTACAGATTTAAGTCTTCAAAACATTTCTCTTTTAGCTGAGGTGCATCAAAGGATGGGTGTCCAAGCTGTTTTTCCTGGAATATGTCCCAGGATATCCCAGGACAACCAGGTAGTATTTAGTATACTACAACCTGGGTAGTATTCCCAATTAGGATGTATGTTCAAGTCTTCTGGCAAGAATATTTACCCACAATATTTCTCATTTTTATTTTGAGAAGCAGTATCACTTGCAACATTGTACAGGAGGCAGCAACTAAAACCATCCCAAAGAAAAAGAAATGCAAGAAAGCAAAGTGGCTGACTGATGAGGCTTTACAAATAGCTAAGGAAAGAAGGGAAGCAAAAGGCAAGGGAGAAAGGGAAAGATATAACCAACTGAATGCAGATTTCCAGAGAATAGCAAGGAGAGATAAGGGGGCCTTCTTAAATGAACAGTGCAAAGAAATCGAGGAAAACAATAGAATGGGGAAGACTAGAGATCTCTTCAAGAAAATCGGAGATATCAAGGGAACGTTTTGTGCAAAGATGGGCATGATAAAGGAAAAAAAGGCAGGGACCTAACAGAAGCAGAAGAGATTAAGAAGAGGTGGCAAGAATACACAGAAGAACTATACAAGAAAGATCTTAATATCCCTGATAAATACGATGGTGTGGTCACTGACCTTGAGCCGGACATCCTAGAGAGTGAAGTCAAGTGGGCCTTAGGAAGCATTACTAACAACAAAGCTAGCGGAGAAGACAGTATCCCAGCTGAGCTATTTAAAATCCTAAAAGATGATGCTGTTAAAGTGCTGCACTCAATATGCCAACAAATTTGGAAAACTCAACAGTGGCCACAGGATTGGAAAAGGTCAGTTTACGTTCCAATTCCAAACAAAGGCAATGCCAAAGAATGTTCAAACTACCGTACAATTGCGCTCATTTCACATGCTAGCAAGGTTATGCTCAAAATCCTACAAGCTAGGCTTCAGCAGTATGTGAAACGAGAACTACCAGAAGTGCAAGCTGGGTTTCGAAGAGGCAGAGGAACTAGAGATCAGATTGCCAACATTCGCTGGATCATGGAAAAAGCAAGAGAGTTCCAGAAAAACATCTACTTCTGCTTCATTGACTACGCTAAAGCCTTTGATTGTGTGGATCACAACAAACTGTGGCAAAGTCTTAAAGAGATGGGAGTACCAGACCACCTTACCTGTCTCCTGAGAAACCTGTATGCGGGTCAAGAAGCAACAGTTAGAACCGGACATGGAACAACCGACTGGTTCAAAATTGGGAAAGGAGTACGACAAGGCTGTATATTATCACCGTGCTTATTTAACTTATATGCAGAGTACATCATGAGAAATGCCGGGCTGGATGAATCACAAGCCGGAGTTAAGATTGCCGGGAAAAATATCAACAACCTCAGATATGCAGACGATACCACCCTATTGGCAGAAAGTGAAGAGGAACTAAAGAGCCTCTTGATGAGGGTGAAAGAGGAGAGTGCAAAAGCTGGCTTGAAACTCAACATTAAAAAAACCCAGATCATGGCATCTGGTCCCATCTCTTCCTGGCAAATAGAAGGGGAAGAAATGGAAGCAGTGACAGATTTTATTTTCTTGGGCTCCAAGATCACCGCAGATGGTGACTGCAGCCATGAAATTAAAAGACGCTTGCTCCTTGGGAGGAAAGCTATGGCAAACCTAGACAGCATATTAAAAAGCAGAGACATCACCTTGCCGACAAAGGTCCGTATAGTTAAAGCTATGGTTTTTCCAGTAGTAATGTATGGCTGTGAGAGTTGGACCATAAGGAAGGCTGAGCGCCGAAAAATTGATGCTTTTGAACTGTGGTGCTGGAGAAGACTCTTGAGAGTCCCTTGGACTGCAAGGAGGTCAAATCAGTCAATCCTAAAGGAAATCAACCCTGACTGCTCATTGGAAGGACAGATGCTGAAGCTGAAGCTCAAATACTTTGGCCACCTAATGCGAAGAGAGGACTCACTGGAAAAGACCCTGATGCTGGGAAAGACTGAAGGCAAAAGGAGAAGGGGACAGCAGAGGATGAGATGGTTAGATAGCATCACCAATGTAATGAACATGAATTTGAGTAAACTCCGGGTGACAGTGGAAGACAGGAAGGCCTGGCGTGCTATGGTCCATGAGGTCACAAAGAGTCGGACACGACTAAACGACTGAACAACAACAACAACAACATCACTTGCAAGCATGCTGCTGAGTTGGCAGGTAGACACTTTCAAGTGTTTGTGGCTCGATACTACATACCTGCTGTATCAAGAAGGAATCTGAAATACTGTAAAAAGTAAAGAATACGCACAGATATATGCAACAAAGAGAGGAGAAAGAAATAAAATAAATAAAACCCATGTACTTGTTTAAGTTATTTAAAATCTACTCCCTGAATACTGTCATGCTTTTACAAACTTTTTTCAAGGAATTTGGAATATGCATATGGAGAGTATTCCAGGAACAGGGACTTCAAGACGAGTCAAGGCCAATTTAAGTCAAGTGAACCTTTAAATTTGTTTCCAGTTCCATAACTTTGGAGTCCTTCGTGTTCTCTGAGCCTTGTTGTTTTCTTGCAGACGTTTCATTGCCAGGTCAGGCAACATCTTCAGTGCGAAAAGGGAGTGGGACTTGCTCTCTGTTTATATACCATGGCTTGTCCTGCTTGTGTTGGTGGAAGTGATGTTCTCTCCTTAGTAGTTCCTTGATTGGGCTGTTGTTTGTTACTTGGTTGATTGACTGAGTTAATAGTTCCTTGATTAGGGTATATTGTGCTGTTTGATTGTTCCTCTGGTGCTAATCCTGGTGTTAATATTTGCATATCTGGGTGATGATTGCTGGCAAGGAGGTGTTCTGGTCTTCTGGCTTTGCTATTGTCTCTTATGAATGGTATGTAAATGTTGTTTACCTCAGTTTGTTTACTATACTTTATTTGTTGTTTACTATACCTCCATAACTTTATCTAAAGTCTATCACTGGCATTCGAGTCTCACCCCTTGGAGCCAATGATACCGTGATAACATATGCTCTATCAAAGAGCCACACTTTGCACATTGTTATCCTATCCTTGAGGAAGTGTGGTGAGCTTTCTTGCAACATATGTAAGGTTTGGTGTACAGGATGGAAGATTGGTGGGGTATTTTTATTTTCATAATTTTTAATTGTTTCTAAAATCTATACAGGCTGAAAAATGTATGCAATTTCTCTGTTTTTGGCAACTTTAGTTTTGGATTTATCTGTTCCATATTTTCCAGCCAGAAGGATTATCCACGGAACTAATATTTCATTTGCATTTTGATCTGGGAAAACCAGCAGAAGCAGGCCTTAGTACTTAAGAAACACTACCACAAATGATAAAATGTAAACACCAAGCATATATAAGACAAGTCAGCAAATACATACATATATACACAAAACTCATTCCAGTGAATGTAGAGTCTGAAATAGGATTGGTTGCTTTCAAAAATCACTAGTTACTGTTCTTCAATTGTAATTTCCACTTTTTCTACTTTTTTCCCCTCATGGAAGAAGATTACTTGGAGAAAGGAACAAAATGTATATCTATATACATATATAGAGCTATTGGAGAGAAAAGTCAATCTTACAAGTAGATGTTAAAAAATCTAGATGCATACTGATAGAATTCAAGGGGAAAAAACATTTTCACAAAAGGATCCTGTTCTGCATATTTTTATTTTTAATTTCTCTCTCTCTCTCTCTCTCTCTCTCTCTCTCTCTCTCTCTCTCTCTCTCTCTCTCTCTCTCTCTCTCTCTCTCTCTCTCTCTTTCATACACACAAGAATATAAATTGTACTTTTTATCTTCCTTTGCAAACCCTCTTCAGTTTTGATAATGAATGTAGGGTAGTTTTTAATGTAAGTGAATAAAGGATGACATAATTTTTTACAAACTTCAGATCCATGGCATTTCAACCACTATAGTTTCAAACATTGTAGGCAGACACTTTGGCCTACGAAAGAAAATCCATGGGTGGGTTTTCACACATGGACATCTGGACTTGCCCCTCCATTTGCATTGGTTAGTTGATTTGCATGGAGCTTCCTGGATTTCTCTTTTGATGTCATTTGGAAATAACAGTGGAAATGGTTGTGTATGCATTTTAAGGATTAATAGCATTAATAGCATAATTAGGGATATCAGAAGGAATTGGAATAAAATCAGAGTAAAAGACTTAAGCATTACTTTCTCTTCTTGAACAACTTCCATGGTGCACTATGTGACCTTTTTGGCCAGGGGACCATGTTTTTTTAAAAAAAACACTTTTCAAGGCCTTCAGAGTGCCTGTCTGATGATGATTGATATCCCTCAGGGAGGGAGTTGAAAAATATCAGACCCTTTTCTGCTTTTGGACAATTTGGTGGAAGGTATTGTTTAAATAAAAGGGGTGTGGTGGCTCAGCGGGTAAGACGCCAGGCTTGTCGATCGGAAGATCACAAGTTCGGAGGTTCGAATCCCTAGCCCTGCGTGCGGAGTGAGCTCCCGCACTAGCCCCAGCTCTTGCCAACCTAGCAATTCGAAAGCATGCAAATGCAAGTAGATGAATAGGTACCACTTTGGTGGGTAGGTAACAGCGTTCCGCGCACGTCATGCGGCCACATGACCATGGAAGCGTCTTCGGGCAACGCTGGCTCTTCGGCTAACAAACAGAGATGAGTACCGGCCCCTAGAGTCGGACACGACTGCACAAATGTGCGGGGGGAACCTTTACCTTTACCTTTTTATTGTTTAAATGTAAAATAAGGCTTATTCAGTCTTACAGTATATTGGCTTAACATATTAGTACCTTAAATTTTCAACATGTGTGCTAAAAATCAGCAGGTTTGCTCTTATTCTGGAGTGTTCGATAGACCACAGAATGGGGGTTAGGACCTATATGGTGTGCAGGCTGGCAGTCATTTACCCAGGGCCGCAACTAGGGGGGCAAGCGGGGCATGTGCCCCGGGCACCGTGCGGGTGCGCCAAAATGACAAAATAACCCATGGGGGGGGGCACAGAATCCATGTTTGCCCTGGGTGACACAGACTCTACTTCCATCCCTGCATTTACCCAGGTATGTACGAGATCCAGTTCTTGCAGTTTTGCAATAGAGAATTAGTTCTGATTTTCATCTTCCATTTTCATAGGGTCAATGTTGAGTGACACTATAGCCTTGCTTATTTTGAATATTTAAATAAGCTAAACTGCTCTCTTGCTTTCTTTTTGAAATTGAAACTAGGACTTTAGGGGAAAGGATTTCCCCCCCCCCCCGACAAATCTCTTCAGTCATGAAGGTATTCCTTTATTAAAAACTAATCCTGCTCACTGACATTGCTTGAACTTTCTGCTACTACTTTAGCATGATTTACCTTCTTTCCCCTTCCATGGGTCTGCTAGTGTCTTCGTAAACAATCACGGGGTGATCTCAGTTGATCTGGCATCATGCAGAACCCAATTGGCAACATGTTTCCCTTGGATATAAATGGACTGCAATTCCCATTAGCCCTCACTATTTGTCATGATGGCAATTGCCATTCAACACATTCAAGGGGTTGCCTCTTCTGCTGTGGAACAAGAACAGGATGATCTGACAATATTATCTATTATCTCTTTATCTCCTTGCAAATACTTATAAATAATGCCCATGAACTAGCCAAACACAGTTGCTCCTGGCTTAATGTCACAATAAGCAAACAAAATTGAGGAAGGAGATTTTTTGGAATGAGCTCTTTTAAACCCTTGGGAAGTATTCAGTGAAATCTTGCTCCGGAGAACCTGTTTTCATTCCTTCAGGGGTTGCTGAAAATGTTTGTGGGTAGCATGGGAGGAGATGTTCTGAAGTGGGAGGGTGATATATAGTGCCAGAATTCAAAGGCCTCATTTACAAATACACAGATGAGTTTTGTTTACATTTTCCCTTAAGTAGATGAACAATTGTTTTAGACCTACCATAGCTGCTTCCCCCCCCCTTTTCTTCCCCCCTTATGTCTATGAGAGATTGTGGAATGTTGTCATTTTAAAAGAGCCATCATGTTACATTATGCACGATCTACTCCTTTGCATTTTTTTCTCCTAATAAATAAATAGCGCCAAAGTTCAATGGAACTGATTCACCAGTGGGTATTGTCAGAGAGGATCCAAGAACAATTTGTTCCTTAACATCCTTCATTTACTAAAGACCATAATTCCCAAAACTTGCAGAAATAATGTTATACGCTGCCTGAGAATTTATGCTGTGTTGCAGCCTAACCATTCCTTCTCTCCTCACCAAAACAAGCATTCTGGCTGATCCTGATATTTTATGGACTTAAAGACTTCCTTTCCATTTCGGAAACTAACCAATCTGATTCAGAGTCTTTGACCTTTCAATGTCACATGTTCACCAGCCTGGCAATCACTTAGCCCAGTACAAGGTAGGTCTCTGGCTTAGTCACCTTGCAATCTTTTTCTGTTCCCGATCCTGTATTACTGAAGGAAACATTACACTTCCACTTAATGGATGACCCAGAAATCACACATGAGTTAAATAGAAGCATAAGTTAAAGAAACTTGCAGCTGTCCAGACATTCTTTGGGATGAAAGGATAAAGAAACAACTCACTGATTAGCAAGTTAAATTCTTTTGCTTTTCTTTGAAAAGTCAATCCGTCTTTTCCTCAGGGAAATTATGTCACCAAAACTGGCCTCTCCATTTACAAAGCAAAGTCCAGCCGTGTCACAGAGTTGTTTTTGTTGTTTTCTCTTGTAGCTCACTTTCCCTGCTGAAACTCTCCCGGGGGTCTGTTTGTAGGGGTCATTGAAGGCACCCCTGAAATGGGGAAGGAGGGTAATGTAAGGGAATGGGGATTCATCAGTGAACAGAAGGAAACCTCCAGTGGCTGCACTTTTATATTTGAGACCCTACCCAGGAGGATACATAAAAATATGTGGTCCAAATTATTGGACGTGCAAAGGTCACCGGCCAACTTGGAATTCACACGTGGTTAAGGCCTTCAAAATGCTATCCCAGCAGAAAAACAGGATTCCTACAGGCACAAAAGCTATTAGCGTCCTAAAGGTAAAGGTAAAGGTAAAGGTTGTAGTTGAACTTCCAGATGTAATGGATTTGTTGTTGTTGTTCAGTCGTTTAGTCGTGTCCGACTCTTCGTGACCTCATGGACCACATTATAGGCAGTGAATGGTTCATTTCTAGGGCAGTAACTTTCTGAGGGAGAAATCATTGTGTTGGCTGACCAGCTTAGTTCAAGCTACTCTCTTTACACAGAAAGGCATGAACATTCTCATAGTGTGTGTGCTCCCTTTTATTCCCAAAATCTTGCTTTCATGCAAAAGTGGCAGCTCTATGTAATTTGTCATGCATAGCAGTTTGTCTACTGCTTTACAAGACATAGTTGTTGCAAATAAATATTGTGATCTGAACTATTGGATTTTTGTAATATGTTTCTCACATGATTAGAAGCAAAAAGGAAAACTTTTGTAATTTGCTATTTTCCTGCTGAGCACTGTATGAAGGGTGTTTTTGACAAGAGATTGAATTACTTTTTTAAAAGAAATGTTTTTTTAATCAAGTCTCTTCTTTTGGATTCTCTGTCCTTTCTCCCTAATGTTTATTCATGAATTTCATAGATACTTTCAGAAGGAGACTGATTTCCCTATCGTGAATGTCAGTGTGTTGTTCTTCTTAAAGAAATATACCCAAATAAATAAATTCATTGCCGTAATTTTATAATTCTCCTTTGGGAAGATTAAAATAACCTTGTGCAGTAAGGACTCAGAAGAACAAATGAGTTTATTTTGGAAGGTGGTGATGATTCCAGTTCCTGGAATAAAGAGAGAAAACAAACTTCAATTTCTAATGCAAAAATCTGATTATGTACTCTTAGCTTTGTGGAATGTGTGTACTGGTAGAATAATAGGCTAGACATTTGGTATCTCCCTTCTCCTTCACCTCATCCTGCCCCCCCCCCCCAGACATGTTGTGATGGTAGCCCACTGTCTCTATCCAACTCCACACATTTGACTGGCTTCCAAGGAATAGCTGAGATTATGTAAATGTGAGATCATCTAAAACTAGCCGTCTTGCAAATAACAGATGTCATCAGGAACAAATGCAATAAAGATAAGAAAATAAATTAAAGTTGGTAAAGGTTGTAGTTGAACTTCCAGATGTAATGGATTTGTTGTTGTTGTTGTTCAGTCGTTTAGTCGTGTCCGACTCTTCGTGACCTCATGGACCATAGCACGCCAGGCCTTCCTGTCCTCCACTGTCTCTCGGAGTTTACTCAAATTCATGTTCATTACATCGGTGATGCTATCTAACCATCTCATCCTCTGCCGTCCCCTTCTCCTTTTGCCTTCAGTCTTTCCCAGCATCTACATACTTTGCTACAACTCTAAGCACAATTAAGCCATATCAAGATACAGTGGAATTTGCTTATGAGTAAGCATGGGCTTGTGCTGCAAGTCTTGCAGCAAGATGACTAAGTTTTAACCATACATATTTGGGGGGGGGGAGACTTCAGGGAGAAGCAAAAGGAAGTAGCCACCTGACTAGAAATAGAGAACATCTACTATCAAAGCCATACTTTAACTGAGTTTTAAGCAGCATGTGTCTGATGGTAGGGCTACTGGATGTGGACTGCAGAAATACAGACAGACCCTAAATGGGAGCAAAGAGGTATAGAAAACATTGTTTTAATTTCATGTAGTTTTCTATTTCATTTCAAAAAGCCTTTTGCAAACAATCAGCTCAAGTATTTTCCCATAGGTTGTAGGGAGCAGGGGGAAGAGAGAATGAGAACATGAGAATGAGACATCCCAAAAAAAGAAAGGCGCCATGCAAGTGCATACTCTTCTTCTAGTTCTTCTGGTTACCTTCAATACGTGTGTAATGGATGTGCAGAAGCATCTTCTAGCTAATGATGCATATGGTAATATGGTTTCACACCTGGTAATGACGTGAAATACCATGATAAGATAACTCACATAACCTTCATTGGCCCCAGTTCCTTATCAAGGCAAATTCTGGCCACCTTGCAAAATTTGATGTAATTTTGAGGTGAATTTCACTGCATCATTTGCTCATATTCATTTATTTTATGATTTAGGTTTGAGCCAATACATTTTCTTTGAGGGTGGGATGGAGAAAGTACCTTTTGTGTGATTACTACTGTAGCCATGTCCTTTTATTCCTGGGTTGTATGGGCAGTTCTGTGCTCCAGGTCAAATGAACAACAGTACAAACAATTGTTGAAATATATTTTTCTTTTTGAAAAAGGGAGATTTTCTAAATGCTTATTTAAAAAAAGAAGAAGATGAATATATTAAAGCTGAAATCTTATTGGCCCTGTGAGGGATTGGAATCCCAGAGACCATAAAATAGACTGGTCTCCTCTCCCCTTTCTCCTAGCCCATGGCTCTCTGTTGAAGAAGCAGATCCAGGGATCCTTGGCCCTGTGAATTTTCAGTCTTTCAATCTTTATGGAAGACATGGGGCTACCACAATTTTCCTCCCATTGCCATGTTTCTGCTTTGACAGTGGGTGATTAACATAGCTTTGGATTTCACAGAAGCTTCAATAGGGTTTTCCTACTTTTGCTGGTAAAATTCCCTGATGAGCTTACAAAAAAGAAGTGTATAAGCAGCACCGTGAGAGGGTTTTGTTCACTGAATGTCAGTGATAAAACAAGGTCTCCATAAACCTAATTTGAAATGTGATCACATAAGAACTCTGCAACAAATGATGGCAGGAGGATAGATTAAGTGGCAGTGTACTCTCACCTGATAATTCTTACTGTGACAATAATGAAAAGAGTTTTTTTTCTTCTTTAAGATAATACACAAGAACTGATGGACAGGTTTTTAATTTAACATTTGTTTCTTTTTTTCCTTTGGTTAAAGCAAACAATGCAGATGCATACAGCTGTTAAAGAATGAAACCATTTCTTAAGCCCCTGTACTAGCTGGTGGGATTTGCTCAACATATGCACAACATAATATTTCCCATATGTTGAACTTTTGGGTTCTTGTTGTTGAATCAATTCAAAATGAAAGAATATTTTTCCTGGAAATGGCTGCTCTTCTTTTATACTCCAACACAAATTTCCTGTTTAACATAGATGAAGATCTGAAAAGCTATCTCTGCTTTAGAGATATTCAGAGACTAGATTGGTGGAAACACACAACAGGGCTTTATTTGTTGATTGTACTCCATAAGAAGATTAGATCGGCCTGTTCTTTACTTAGTATAAGGATGGCAGTTAAAATGCCCTGTGTTTCCACCAGCCCAGGTAACACATCTAAGCAAACAAAACTTTTGCTCATGTTGTGCCTGTTCCAGCAGCCAATTGAGAGGAAAACGTTTCTCCCAGCACTCCATGCAAGATTACTTTCTAGCTACAACTTTTGGTCACCTTGCAGAGAGTTTTATTCTCTTCCAATATTTATTTATTTGTCAAATTTATCACTGCCCATCTCTACAAAGTAGACTCTATGCTTTTCATCTTCCTTTCCTAAATTAATGAGCAGTTTTACTCCTGCCTGTAAAATAGTATTTGTGGCTTTTCTGCCAGACAGGAAAAAATCAAATAAAGATAAGATGATGGCTTGTTTGCAAAAGCCTAGTTTAAAGCTAACATTCCAAAATTCAAGTTATCGATAATGAAGCAATAAGTAGAATGGTTCCTTATAGAAAAAAAAAATGTCCAAAGCCATTCTTAAGGCTTCCCCAAGCAAAAGTTCATGGTTTTTTTAGATTCAGCTATTGTCTGCACAGGTTTCCTCAGGTTGTAAACTGTTTTTATTTTCAATATAAAGCCTTAGATAACAACTGAAGGAAAGTAAAATTATAATGGAGAACTGAGAGTAGGTAGGAGGTTAGGGTTACACTATGCTTGTTAAGGACCACAATCTTTCAAATATTGCATAGAGGTCTGAGATGATGTGTCTGAAAGTATACCCAAAACATTTGCAGATACGATGCTTAGGAAGATCTTTTGGCCTCTCTGCTTTCAAAATCACATATTTCACAGCTGTGAAAACCTTGGTCTCAGTGGAAAGTTGGAACCAAAGACCTTTGTGTGGAAGAGCCAATTTTAATTAGAAGTGAAAATAGCATCCAGCTTCCTGCAATACTTCATGTTTAAAATATAAGAAATAAAAATAGATTTCTGCAGGGATGAGAATAGGCCATATTGCCCCCACCACTTCCTTGTTCCCGTGGTGACAGCCTGTCAGGCTTTTGGGCCTCAACTTCCTCATCCTTGCTTATCTCTACCAAATGAGACTACCTTGGCCTGTCTGACTGCCCCACATACAGATATGGACAATCACTAGATGAAAGAACATTGCATTCTCATTCTTAGAAATTTCCTGTTTTATTTCACTACAGTAGCAAATATGTGAAATATCAGCTAATTCATTTTCCACAAACAGATTCTGCCCAACATTTGTTGAATTATCTTCTGGCATAAAACTGAACAAGACATCCTGCTAAAATAATTCCACAGAAAGCTGAATTAAAATCACTGTGGAAAAGGTTTTCATATTGATTGATTGATCAAACTCAAATCCCATCTTTCCTCTAGGAGTTCAAGATAGTATACAAAGAATTCTCTCTTCCAATTATATCTCCTCAAGAACAGTCCTATCCCATGTGATGCCCTGAGTGGAGGGCTGGCCCAAGGACATCTGTGGCTGAAAGTGGACTTGAACCTGGATCTCCTCAATCCTGATCCAACAGTCTAACCATTCTAGCCAGCCAGCCAGCCAGCCAGCCATCGCACCTACATAAATTGCTCCCTTTCTTGTAGCATACTATTATATTCTTGACATAATGTTAACTGCATGGGTGTTAACACTTCTAAATAAGTGATAAATGGTTCTATGTGAGATATCCATATCCTTAGTGGTGGTGTAGTAGATGTGATGTAGGGGTTTATATCGGGTTCCTAGTTTGAGTCATATTTATATCATGGAAAGCAGATCCACAATATTTCTAAATATGTTGTTAATGTTTCAACTTACTTGAAGATATGTTTAGCTCATCAATGATTAATAGGACTCACAGCCTTAAAAATTGGCCGTTCCTGGTATGTTGACTGACTATTGTCTTGGAACATGCTCTTTGCCATAGACTATTAAAAGAAGTAGTGCATATTTTGTAAGAAAAGTAAAAGCTAGGGATTGGAATAGAGCAGGGTGATGCTGATTTGAACCAGACATCCTTCTTTGGCTGCATTTCTGTATTATAACACATGTCCTAAATTTGCTAAAAGCATGTATAAATATACATATAAAATTAGGTATGTCATTATCTATGGGTGACTGTTTATTGAATTAAAGAATATAAAGAATATATATTATGGATGTATGAATAAGCCATGATCTGATTCAAATTCAAAATTTGAAGGTATCACGATTTGACTTGAATTTGTGGTTCAGGACTTGAAGGCCATAAGATTTGATTCAAAATTCAATAAAACGTTTGATGAATAGCTATAATGGGAACCATCAAACCAACTGCTGCTGCTTCATATTTTGACAGAATGGAATGAAACTAGGAGGAATGATAGATCTTTTAGAGAAAATTAACCTTGGAAAGTTTCAGTTCAAGAGTTTCAAGGGTTTAACTTCAATTCATGTTTGAAATATTTTCTTTACCCTCCTCTTTTAAGGCTGAGGTAAAAATGAGGAAAGGACAGCATAGCGGCCTCCAAACGTTCAGTAATGACTTCATGAAGAGGTTGTGCTGAATAAATAAAGTGTCCTATTGCAACTTAAAAAAATAGAGTACGTTTTAAAAGGAAGTTCTTGCTAAAAATCAAGGAATCTACCAACCTCTGACCAGCAGTTTTTCTGGCCTGGCAGGGTTTATGGCATGGCTAGCCACTCCTGGTTAGGCGTGTTACAGCAGAAGGTAGAGAAAGTTCTAGAAGCATTCTTTGCTAACAAGATTTGGGCTTTAAGTGCCACTGCTTGGCCTAGACGTGGCCCAAAGACTATCAAGCTATTGAAAAACATTTGTCCATGTTTCCCTTTATAGAGAAAAGACAAATTTTCAGGTCCAAATCAAAACATAAGGGTAAGTATGTACATTGCATAGATGGTTTTATTGTTGCTTTGACCACCAATCTTCCATGAAAGGATTTGTTGGAAAAATACATTTTGTGGCCCCAGACTGTTTTCTGTGTAATGGCAGCAGGGATCAGCCATTCTTGCCAGGCTTGTCGATCAGAAGATCGCAAGTTCGGAGGTTCGAATCCCTAGCCCCGCATGACGGAGTGAGCTCCCGCACTAGTCCCAGCTCTTGCCAACCTAGCAATTCAAAAGCATGCAAACTTTTAATATGTATTTCAAAATTCAATAAAATTTATAATAAAAAAAAGCATGCAAATGCAAGTAGATGAATAGGTACCACTTTGGTGGGAAGGTAACAGCGTTCTGCATGCATCATGCTGGCCACATGACCGTGGAAGCGTCTTCAGACACCACTAGCTCTTCGGGTAAGAAACGGAGATGAGCACTGGCCCCTAGAGTCGGACACGACTGCACAAATGTGTGGGGGGAAACTTTACCTTTTTACACACATGCACAGAAAAAAAAGTTGAAATTCTGAGGGATATTAAAAGGATTTTGATGAGTTTAGCTGCATTTCACAGGAGAATGGGGTTAGCTGCTTTACCATGATTTTATTATTTAATAAATATTATTATTATTATTATTACTGCTACTATTCTTTGTCTCTATACAATACTGCTGCTTTCATCAGTTTATTACCATGCTTTATATTATACATTTTCATCAGATTTGTATGCTGCCCCAGCAACTTCAGCTATTGGACAGCTTAGAAATGTAAGAAACAAACCAACAATGAACATTAAAGGAAATTGGATAACGGCATTACACTGCCATATTTCAAGAGCCATATTTGCTTTCAAGAAGCAGCTGCCCAGAGCAATGTAGCTTACAGTAGCCTATATCAAAGATATTTCCTTAGTTTGGGGAGAAAACCTAAGTAAGAGTAGCAGCTACCAATATAGCAGACTAGGCAGATGTGTTGCTAGAGAGATGCTGTAAATAACTTGTCTCTTTCAAGAAACACATTTTTTTAATTGGCTGGGATATTTCAGTCACAAATATAAATTCCACGCTTCTTGGCTTCAGCTTCCAGTACAGTCAACTGCTAAACATATCACAGATCATACATGTAAATGTTCTAGAAATGTAGATACCCTCAGCTTAGTGGATGATCTCAAGGCATGAAATGTATTTCACAATTCACAATGTGAATACATTTTTAAAAATCAGAAATAATAAATTCTCCAGATCACTCAAGTTTTACTCTGATTGCTAGCAAGGTAGCAATTGTAGCCACAGCACAATGAAGTAAACATCTGTGTCCTATCAACCAATCTGGAAATATTTTTATTGCCGTTCCTTCAGACTGTAGTTACATTGTATCCATTAAGACATGTGGATACATTTACTTTTTTAAATTAAATTGCATAGATTTAAAATGAACAGTAATGTATTTTTACAATATCAACCGGTCCCCTTCTTTGTAAAGGTAGAGAATAGAGAGATCGTCTTCCCTGGTCCAAGCCTCCCAGTTAGACCTGTTGAGAAATAGTGTGTCCCACTTAATACATGTGAAATGGAGAATCCTAGATTAGACTGAGAAACAGACCTCAGTTTGTACATGGTACCTTTTCATCTTGGTCTATTTTGGCATTCTATGGACCCAAGAATTACTAATGTTCCTATCAAAATATTCCAAATAATAAAAAATGATTGATGTTGAAAATAAATAACCAAACAACACATTAGGGCCGAGCAATGCATCGTATTTGAGCACAAAAAGGAATGCAAGGAAGCAGGTTAAAGTTTCCCCCGCACAGTCGTGTCCGACTCTAGGGGCTGGTGCTCATCTCCGTTTGTTAGCCGAAGAGCCAGCGTTGTCCAAAGACGCTTCCATGGTCATGTGGCAGGCATGACGCGCGCGGAATGCTGTTACCATCCCGCCAAAGTGGCACCTATTCATCTACTTGCATTTGCATGCTTTCGAATTGCTAGGTTGGCAAGAGCTGGGGCGAGTGCGGGAGCTCAGTCCGTCACGTGGGGCTAGCTGCAAAACTCTTCAAAGAATCTGCATCTTCAGATTTCTCTCAGCCTCCTAAGCAAGAATCTGCCAAACTGAACTTCCAAGGACACAAAGGTTCAGATAGGTAGATTTTGTTGCAAAGTGGATGAAGCCATGATGAAAGCATTCCAACAACTGTGGATCAAGGGCAAGCCCTGTTTATACTGAAACTGAGAATCAACTTTTTGTGCTTCTTTCTCCCACCTGCATGTCATTCATTTTGGGATGATGGCAGACTCAGGCAGAGAGGTGACATAATTGCTATAACCAGGGTTCTTTTTATTACAAAATGGTCACAAAATAAAGATTTTAAATCCAAATTGGAGGGTCCAGATTCATTTGTTCTTAGGCAATTTTCATCTGATCTCCTCTCATTTTATTTTCTCCAATAAGATTTTAACAGTTACACTATCTTATTGTATAAGCTATGTGCTGTTCTACAGTCTGAGAGCCAGTTTGGTGTAGTAGCTAAAGGCTGAAGGCTAGAAGCTACTAGTACTAGTACTATTCCTCCCTTAGGCACAAAGCCAGCTGAGTGACTTTGGCCAGTCCATTTTTCTCAGCCATAGAAAGGCAGCAATGGCAATCTACTTCTAAAAATGTTGTCAAGAAAAATGCATGGATTTGTCCAGCCTGGAGTCAAGACTGACACAAAGCCACACACAGACAAATTCTACAGTCTAGCTTAGCTTTACTTTAACTCTTGCTATGTCTGGCTAGTGGATTCTGGGAGCTGTCACACATCTTAAAGTTGCTGAGGTTGAGAAACACTACTCTAAGCCCTGCAACGTTGACCATTAATGCTCTGGACTCCCTCTTTTGATGACTTTTTCTGTTCTTCCCCAATGTGTTAAGGCAGTATTTGAGGTGGACTTCAAGTCCCAGAATTCGCCAACTAGCATGCTGGCTGGGGAATTCTCGGACTTGAAGTCCACCTATCTTAAAGTTGCTGAGGTTGAGAAACACTGTGGTAAGGGCTTCAGCTTTCAGTTTCCTCACTCTTCCTTTGCTTCTTTCCAATTCTTCTCCTTCAACCTCACCACAAGTCCTGCACTTCCGAGCCCCACTTAGAGGTCATGTTCAGTTGATTCATAAGGATGGAGGTCTTAATGGGAGAAGGAAAGTTCTGGGCATTCTGGATATCACCCATCCATCTTTTCACACTGTGATCTATTGGGGTGAAAGCTACTTTCTTTGGTAATGGACTGATCTGGTATCAGCCTGTTTGCTTGTGACCATCTGAGAACTTGCTCTCACCTGCAGCTTTTCCGGAAATCATGTCTTCTCCTACCATGCAATCTTGGGAAAACACGTGGCAGTTTTAAAAGTTTGCAGTCAGCTGTGTGTGTGAGTACCCCTTGTTCTCTGAATCACCTTTTTGCACTCAGATCTGAAGTACTGCACAACCGTATAACAGAAGTGCAATTCAATCTTATTTACATTTACTCAGAAGTCAGCCTCAATGAGACTCCCTTTCAGGTGATACTGTGCCCAGATCTGCTCTCAATTTCTTCCCTCAAAAGATAGATGTTTTTCTGCTTTATTCTTATGCTTCTGCATTTTTAAATTATTACCATTCAAATTGATGGAAAAGAAAAGGTTTTTTAAGTACATTTCAGAACAATTCTTATAGAAGTGGTTGGTAATTCTAGCATTTACCTTAGTTGTGTGATAGCCGAAGAGTATAGCTTGTCTTTTACTGTATAATTAGTGACCTGAAGATGTTCTGGCTCTCCAGGCTAGAAAGCAATTCTTCCATAAGGATTTTTTTTCCTTTTCAAAATAAGAAGTACAGACGGACAGGTAGATTGCAAAGGAATGACAAGATATGTGAAACAACAGCAAGAACAACAGAATCTTCTGCTATTTTGTAGCAATCAATTCTTGGCAACTGCCAATCATTTTTGCATGTTACCAACCTTTTATTCTGATTCTCATATGATATGAGTCATACCAATGGCTTGGAGCACGAGTGGTGACACTGGTGTTCCAGCTGCTTGGATAACAACTATTTGCTCCTGGTGCTATTCTCAGCTGAGATTGAATGGTGGAACCAACTAGGCTGTAAATTACACAAGGACAGAAGATGGTATGTGATATGATAATTACAGCATCAGGAAGAAGGGATGACTTAGAGTTCAGAGTTAGTATCTCCATAATAAAGCATGCTGGATTTGGATTAAAAAATAAATTGTTGTTTCATAGCTAGTTTCCAAATTTATGGTGGAGAGAGATCTGACTTTTTTTGCTGTGACCATCATAACCTTTGTTTCTTGTCCCATTAAGTGATAAGAAGTCCTTGCTTCAGCTTCAAAATTTTCAGCTGTCCCAGTACACTTAAAATAAGGCTTTGTTTTTCAGGAAGTAGGAAGCAATGGGTCTCTTGCTGCTAAAAATAGCTGCCACATTTAGATGTGCTTGGAATACAATTGTTCCTTTGCAAAGCTGAGAATTGAAATAGATCTGGGTAAGCAAAGAGTCAGAGGACATCCTTTCAACATTCAAGAATGGTAACCTATGAATGAATAGATGATAGTACACTCAAGGATCTCTTAGTGAGTTATCTAGATAGGCAATTAATCACATTCAGCAAACAATTTCCTCCAAAGAGAACATTTTTGTGATTAATATGACACAAACAGAGATATGTACGGAGCCATAATACATTTATAAGAATTTCCTTCCTCTTCCAACACCCTTCTCAAAAGACTAGGTGACGCAGAACCATATATGCTTGCCTCCTGTAGAAGATCCCAAGAACAAAAGGTGTTTTAGGCTGTGTGAAGACCACCCATACACTCACAGCCTATTGTCCTTGGCCACTGTTAACTATTTGCCATCACTGTACTTCACTTAGAGATAGTGATCTCACAAGACTTCTCAAACCTTGGTTCTGAGGGAGAAGCAGACTAAAAAGTATTTTCAGAGAGAGGAACATTTTGACCTTTATTGGTTTCCTCGGAATTCACATTCATGTTTTGATGGAGGAAAGGTCTGGCAGAGGCAAAATCACTACCGTTTGGGACATTCAGAACCTTTGCAGTGGAGAACTACAGTTTTCTGTAGCTCTTTGCTGCCATCTAATAATCAACCAGAGTTTTGCAACCCAGATCTAGTGGCTCCACATGAGTTAATCTTCAAGATGCTGTCTCAATTTTCACTAGGAATGAATATAAATGAGGTCAAAATTTACTTTTACATTCTGTAAAATGTAATGAGCAATGAATGAATGGGTGTCTGACTAACTCTTAAGATGTGGTCGTAAGCCTTTACTGTTTTTAAAAATAGATGTTGGCAAGTCTACAGATGTCACTTTTTCTGTGCAAGCCTCTTTCTCCACGGTATTGTATCTCACTGATCAGTCAGCTCCTGTTGCCTCTTCTTGTTAACTAACATACAGCATTGCCAGTAAAACTCACAGTCTTGATGCAACTGTGTTTTACCACTGCTGTCAGGCTCCTTCCAAAGAGAGGACAAGCTAACCAAAAAGCCCTGCCAACTCTGAACCCTAAGCACATGTTTGATTTGGACACAGACCTGGAACATGTGCATTCCAGACAAAGGTGTTCTGGTGGAGGGAGAGTGAGAAAAAAGACAGGTTATTGGAGGTGGTGGCATGATGGTGTAGTGTGTGATGGTAGACAAAGAGGGGTAAGGGGAATGAAGGCATGGGAAGAAGGCATGAATGAATGGCCAATTGGATATGCTACACCTGAATGCAAATGCAGTAGGGTGACAGTGTTGCATAGCAAAGGGGAGGTAGGGGAAAGAAGGAGTAAGAAGATCAGGGGAGAAGCGGGCTCACAGACTGTACGGAGGAGGGGAGAGAGGGGCAAAGTGCACCAGCCTTCCACTAGTTACTTCTTAAGATCCCCCTGGATTTGTCTCATCCAAATCCTGGATGAAACAAGATGTTCTGTGTTTCAGTTCAGCCAAAGTTCTCAGAACAATCTAGTTGAACTTCTGAGCCACAAGGTGTTTGGAATGCATGGAACAAACATATTTTTAATTTCATGCATGCCCCTAAGATGAACTTTTTCTCAAATTGAATCTCAAATTGGTTTGCCCTCTGATTGCAGATTTGAATCCAATCATGAGTTGTTCTCTTCTCCCATCTCTAATTTGAATCATAACATTTAATTCACACTTGCCTATTATTTAGTGAGACCAAAAAATGCTATCATCTTGACATGCTGTATGCTTCTCATGTGGAAAATATGAAACTAATATTTGTCAAGAGTTTAGAAAATGGAAGAGATTATGATTTGGTAACATAACTCTGATTATGTTACCAAAGAATACATATATATGAAAGACTGGATTTCTGAGTAGAACAAGATGAATTATAGAGAAAACCCTTCCTCTTATCTGCTTTAAATACTGAAGATTTTTAAAATGTGTGTGTGTGTGGTGGATGAGTTTAACTTGGTGCATGGATGGTAGAGGAAGGCACAGAAATTCAAGGGAGACATAATATCAAACCTTGTTGTTTCAAAGAAGAAATGTGTGATCTACAGATGGGTGTTTTCTGGCAAAGTCAAACTCTCATGATTTTAAGTCAAGGACTCTCAAACTTCAGTGTCCTTTCCTGGGCATACCTAAATGTTTCATTCTCGCAATATGCCATCCTGAAGCATTTTTTAAAATATTGATATTAAATAGGAATGTAGAAGTAAAACATTGGGATGTGTCATTGTGTACTGGTTATAACCCTGGAGGCCAACAATTCAATTCAGATCTCGAAAGGGCAATGCAGTGTCCTTAGCCACTTAATCAAAAATTAATACAAGGATTTCCTTATTTTTCTTTCCTCTCTTTCCTTTCAGCCTCAACTCAGTTTTGAAATTCAGCCCAAAAATTCAAGAGCTCCTAGGACTGAATGCTGAAAAATGAGTTCCAAGGAATTAATATTGTATGTCCGCTGATATTTCTCCTGATAATTCAGAAAGATGTATATGTAGGGAAAGCGATAGGTAACCATTCCAGGCAGCCAAATTTCATTCCCAGTAATAAATCTAAACTGTGTATAAAATAAAATTTGAGTTTGATCATTCACCTTGTGAGATCATTTTGATGGAATAACGGCATATTTCCCTTATGTATATAAGTTGCCATTTTCTGAATGTAATGACTGGAATGTTATAAAACATATATACTCCAGAACATCATACATCTGAGTGAAGCAGGAGATATTCAGTGCATTTAAATTTGGCTCCTACATTTCTATATTGTTTAGCTGATTTGAAATACTTTAGTTCTAATCCTCACCTGCAACAATGCAGATTTTTTTTCAACATTAACACAAAGTCTCTGCCATCTTCCAAATGTACTTCAACATAAGTCAGTTTGAATCACTGCCACATAAAATATTTAGGTCCTATAGTTGAATTTTGAGTGAGCATGTACAGGTTTTTCAAACCAATTCACTAACTAAATGGTAAGGTGATCTCTCCTTCTTGCCATTTTCTGTCTCTAAATTTTTTCTTGCAAGATTCTTTTACATCCCATGAAGGAGATATTATAACACCATTTCACATTTATCTTCCCAGCTTCTTCTCTATCTCCTCCTCATTACTGTGCATTTGAATCAAGGAAATGTGGAACCATGTTACTCTGGCAAATTGTCCTTATATTGTTCATATGAGCTTTTAAATGCCTATAAGTCTGTTATGGGCCCATTCTCAACTGCTGCTCTGATTAACTTCAAAGATTATTGAAAACATGGTAACCTGCCATGTTTAACCACCATAAAGATAATCTTGAATTTCTACAGGAGAGTAACGGGTCTGAAATGCACTGCAGAAAAGCTTGAACTACTTGGACACAACTAGTTGTATGGAAAGCTAAACAATATCCATATGTAATGATTTTCTTGATTCACAATTTTGAAACTGAAAACCTCTTGGCTTTAAGCTTTAAGCCTGTGTGTCCATTCCCCTGGGTATAAGAGTTCCTGGCAAACTATCAGTTCTTAAATATCACTTCTCCAATTACATTCTCACAGGTTGCTATTTATGCAGACCCAGCTTTTCAAATCTGTGTAGCTGGTATTGGGCTGCAGCTTAATGCATTACAGGTGGTTTTTTCTGCTTCGGGCTCACAGGCCAAACTGATTCCAGATGGTCACACGGTATGAGTAATAACAGCTCATTAACTTGCAAAGTTTCAACTATGGCCCCAGAATTATCAATGAAATAGAAGCTAAAGGAATATCAGTTGTACTCCAAGTCATAAATAGGATTTTTCATAACTTTGAAATTTGTCATTTGTTTCTATGTTAGTAAAGAGTGTTCTCTAGGAGAAAATATCAAATGCCACAGAAAGTGAACTGCATTTGCTAATTTTAAGAGCTATTTTGAACCTGTATTTTAGATATGTAGGAAGATGCTCATTCTACATCCTGAAATGTTAAAAAAATGTTTAAAAGGAAAGTCCTATGTTCAGATAGCTGCATATAGCTCTTTGCAATTGGGAAGCCTGTTTGCACTGGATTTCTATCAAGGAATGCCTTTTTAGATGAACCAACCCTAGCAATCGGTTATTTAGAGAAAGTATTGATGAAAATAGCAAAACAAAGGATTAATTGGTCCAGTCATCTAACCTAATAGCTTCCAGATGCCTTGGGACTACAACTCCCAGAATTCCTAAAAAACATGCTGTTCTAATTGGCCAGGAATTCTGGGTATTGTAGTCCTTATATTTCTGGTGAGTTCCTGGTTAAGGAAAACTCAGACTGATTTCTTTTGCTACTATTTGGCTCAGTATGGATGGCTTTAACAATCATGGTCCTCAATTTATGTATATGTAAGGCTCTCTCTGGCCTCTGGGTCTGCCTCATTCAAGCAGGACAGCAACAGTTATAGCCTTCAGCTGAAATTCACTGCCACCCCCTTTTTATCTTCTCTGTAGCCAGTGTTATTGGAGCAAGGTTAAAAGAAGGAAAATGCCTTTCATTTTCTGCTATTTGAGAAATACAAAAACATCTTAAACCAGTCCCTGGTAATCAGTCTGAAAAAAGCTAGGACTTCTGAGGCACATTACCAGATTACAACCCCTCAAGACATATGATAGCATCCAAAATCTCTGTGTAAAATAGTACTTAGATTGCAGATTGTGGCCTGGATTCTTGCAAAAAAAAAAGATTTTAGGTGTTCCTGGAAGGATGCTTTTATACCTGATATCAAAGGTTGGCTTGATTAAATGTGTTCATGCTCAGTCTTCAAATTGGCTCTCCATTGATGCAATGAAAAGATTTGGGCAATATGATTCCATGTGGCCAGGGTTTAATGTGTTGTTTAAAACCTGGATGATACTACTTTTTATACATGTACAAATATTATTGTACCTTGGTTAGTTTTCCCCCCTACTTATGTGTTCTGTTCTTTTTTTGTTGTAGTTATATTAAAGTCTTAAAACAATTAAAGTCACTCAACAGCAAAGTCAAACATGGATGGATATTAAGGATTAAAAAAGGATATTAAGGATTAGGGTTCAAAAGAGGAAGTGGAAACAAAGAAGCAATAGGAGTAGGGTTAGATTTGTCCAAAATGGAGATTAGCTCTCAGAGGAAAAGAGCTTTGAAAGACACTGACCATTTGCCTTGAGCACAGGCAAAATAAAACGTAAGCTCTAACTTTACTCTGTTGCAATACTCACTCTACCTAGAAGTCTGGGTTAGGTTATAGTCCTTCTTGGGACCTGGAAGATTTTGCCCCACAACCCAAGATGGGGATAGATTCTTTCCTACCCCGCAGACAGCTGATATTGCCCAAGCAAACGCAAAGAATGAAAGTCTTCGGCAAATTCCTCCCCAGCTGTTTAACCTCAAGGGGAGATAATTATTTGATTAGAGGTAGAAGGAATTAGACTGCAGGTCAGTTGTGAGTACATTACCAATGTCATGGCAGTTTCTAGAACTTGCATTTCTAGAGGGGCCTGTCACAGAGCACATTTCAGACTTTTTGTTTTAGATCCTTTTACGGATTCAAACATTTGACCATGTGATTTCTCAATCAACTGGATCATGTTTTGACATAGAAATCAGTAGCTAGACTAATTCACTTTAGGCAGAATTAAGTGGCTGTCTCAAGCAAATGATTTCATGTTACAAAAAGGAACAAACTCTTAATGACTGAATTTATTATCACAGTTTTACTGATATGACAAGGGAGAAAAACTTGTGTGACCTTTTTTTCAGGGAACAGCTATGATTTTGGGTGGGAATTTGCTCTTCTATCTCAAACAGCAAAAAGAACTTGGAGAGAGGAGGAAAAAAATTGTTTGGGAAAGTAAAAGTCCTAGTAGGCAGAACTATCAGCATTGGCAAAAGGTGTATCTACCTACTTTGCCTGATACATATCAAACCATATCTCAAAATACTCTGAAAAGGCTTTTGAAAAGCTAGTCATAGAAGTCCAGTGTAGCAGAATTTTCAAGGAAATGAAAGCTGCAGAATTTTTTTTAATCAACCCCAATTTTTTCTTCTTCTTCTCTGGCCAAATGGAACAGAAAGTAGGAACAGTTGAGGTTCATGAACTATTATCTACACAACTTTCTCAGTTGGGTCCCTTTCACACCTATAGCATTACAGTTCACAGAATCCCAGCAAGCAAGAGCAATGGACAGGCTGAGTGGGAATTTATTTATTTATTAAATGTATAAGGCCACCCAACTTTCTAGAGACTCTGAGTCATGTACAATAATGCAATCAGAAGGAAGGAAGGAAGGAAGGAAGGAAGGAAGGAAGGAAGGAAGGAAGGAAGGAAGGAAGGAAGGAAGGAGAGAGAGAGAGAGAGAGAGAGAGAGAGAGAGAGAGAGAAAGAAAGAAAGAAAGAAAGAAAAAGAAAGAAAGAAAGAAAGAAAGAAAGAAAGAAAGAAAGAAAGAAAGAAAGAAAACCTAGTTAAAAACAACAGCAGCAGATATCTGGAAGAAGAAAACCCACCCATTCTAAAAAGAATACAGTCTAACTCAAGGCCTTCAGGGCTCCTTTAAAGAACATGTAGGTGGGGGCCCAGGCAGTTCTCAGGGAGAATGTTAGGTAGATGCCAATTCTGCCCACTCATATCGGAATGAGGGGTTATATAGTCCAGTACCCTTGGAAGATGCCAATGTGAGGAAGGATGATTCCAGTAGCATAGGAACTGATTTCCTAGGACTCAGGAAAGGAATCTACACCCTTAAGTAATCAGCTTCCATTGGCTTCAAAAGTATATTTTCTCCTTTTAAGATGAAAGCTGTTGTGAAAAGCAAAGCAGAACCATCCTCCCTTTTCACATTACAGAATGGTGCTGAAAGTTATTCTTCAACTTGGTAATAAAAAACAACCGTGAAAAACCCTTGCCCTCTTCTGGCATGGGCCTTCGAAGGCGGTAGGGCATTTGTTCTTGGAATGTGAAGGAAGTTCAAACATTTCTTATTTAGATATGACTGAAACTGCTGTTGCCTGTCATTAACTACAATCTGGGGAAGAATGAAAAACACCCACAAGCAACCACTAGTAATTATTGTCCTCATATTTTTATATAAACAAGTTTTATGGATAGAATTTTAAGATTAAAACAGTTTTAAAATTCACTGGAGTGGATCCAGATTTACAGAACAATGTAAACCTCCCTTGCATAGACAGCCATGTGTGTTGAGGGGGAACAGCTTGAATAAGACCCAGATGTTCCTCTGGTGATAGAGAAGAGCATTGCCAGAAGTCTCCCATCATGACCATTGTAAGCCCTGCTGCACCAAGAGCTGTTTCTTGAGAGCCAGCACAGCAAATTGGTTAAAGGCACTGAACTAGCACTACAGAGACCCAAGTTCTCGTCCACCCTCAACCATGAAAGTTCACTGGGTGACTTTGGGCCAGTCATTCACTTTCTCAGGCCAACCTACCTCACTAGCTTGTTGTGGAGAAAAATGAGAGGAGGAAGCACTGCATATGCTACCCTGAGTTTGTTAAGGTTTGGGAATTAAACCTAGAATTTACAGATAGAACAGAATGGAAATGTATCCAATGTATCTAGGTGAAAGGGTATAGAAACTGCTATGTCATTCTATCAAAGAAAAGATGATGACACAAGGATGTAATAGGACTGATGCAACCTACTGGCAAGAGTATGCAAATGTGTTATGTGGCTGATGCAATGCTACTGTAATGTGAGTCCTGATTGGACAGATATATGTATAAAGGTACTGTGTAAGGTACTATACTTTCTCTTTCTATTTGATGTGCCTCTGGACAACGTATCTGTATTTCTTGGACTGCTGTGTATGAAGACTGTGTAGGTATAATTATAAATAGACTTTTTTACCTAAACCTCTTTCGTGTGAGTCTGTTTACTCCTATCAGGACTGGAAGAACGTACTGCTCTAAGTCTTCTTGGATATTGGGCTGCCCCAGAACCGCTGACTCTGACAGAGTTCCTGAATGAAAAGCAGGATATAAATCAATAAAAAGTTCTTGCCGGTGGCAGGATGTCCTGGAAGGAGTTGATGTTGGCGCTGCTGAAAACAAGGATTCTGCAGCAAACTCTGTTGAAGCTCGTGCCTGAAGTTGGTGCAATTAAGACTTTACAATATAGTAGGCACCAACTAACTTGAACTTTCAGACTTAACATTAAATAAATTCTACACTTAAGAGTTGTTTTTGGAAAGCCCAATAATGGGGAGCTATAGGGTTCTACCCCTTCATGGATCACTGCCTTGTCGTGGCGAAGGGGCTTGCGTAACTCAATGAAGTCAGGTCAAGAAGAACAGGTCATGATGGAGAGTTCTGACAAAACGTGGTCCACTGGAGGAGGAAATGGCAAACCACTCCAGTATCCTTGCCAAGAAAACCCATGGACAGTATCAAAAGGCTAAAAGATATGACGCCGGAAGATGAGCCCCTCAGGTCGGAAGGTGTCCAAAATGCTACTGGGGAAGAGCGGAGGGCAATTCCGAGTAGCTCCAGAAAGTGTGAAACGGCTGGGCCAAAGCTGAAAGGACGCTCAGTTGTGGATGTGTCTGGAAGTGGAAGGAAAGTCCGATGCTGTAAAGAACAATATTGCATAGGAACCTGGAATGTAAGAACTATGAATCAAGGTAAGCTGGATGTGGTCAAACATGAGATGACAAGATTGAACATCGACATCTTGGGAATCAGCGAACTAAAATGGACAGGAATGGGCGAATTTAATTCAGGAGACCATTATATATACTACTGTGGGCAAGAATCCCTTAGAAGAAATGGAGTAGCTCTCATAGTCAATAAAAGAGTGGGAAAGGCAGTACTGGGGTACAACCTCAAAAACGACAGAATGCTTTCAGTTCGAATCCAAGGCAAACCATTCAACATCACAGTGATCCAAGTCTATGCCCCAACCACTGATGCCAAAGAAGCTGAAGTTGACCGGTTCTATGAAGACCTACAACACCTTCTAGAACTAACACCAAAAAAAGATGTCCTTTTCATCATAGGGGACTGGAATGCTAAGGTAGGAAGTCAAAAAATAACCGGAATAACAGGCAAGTTTGGCCTCGGAGTACAAAATGAAGCAGGGCAAAGGCTAATAGTTTTGTCAAGAGAACACGCTGGTCATAGCAAACACTCTTTTCCAACAACACAAGAGACGACTCTACACATGGACATCACCAGATGGTCAATACCGAAATCAGATTGATTATATACTTTGCAGCCAAAGATGGAGAAGCTCTATACAATCAGCAAAAACAAGACCTGGAGCTGACTGTGGCTCAGATCATGAGCTTCTTATTGCAAAATTTAGGCTTAAATTGAAGAATGTAGAGAAAAGCACTAGACCAATCAGGTATGACCTAAATCATATCCCTTATGAATATACAGTGGAAGTGAGGAATAGATTTAAAGGATTAGATCTGGTAGACAGAGTGCCTGAAGAACTATGGATGGAGGTTCGTAACATTGTACAGGAGGCAGCAACTAAAACCATCCCAAAGAAAAAGAAATGCAAGAAAGCAAAGTGGCTGACTGATGAGGCTTTACAAATAGCTGAGGAAAGAAGGGAAGCAAAAGGCAAGGGAGAAAGGGAAAGATATAAACAACTGAATGCAGAATTCCAGAGAATAGCAAGGAGAGATAAGAAGGCCTTCTTAAATGAACAATGCAAAGAAATCGAGGAAAACAATAGAATGGGGAAGACTAGAGATCTCTTCAAGAAAATCGGAGATATCAAGGGAACGTTTTGTGCAAAGATGGGCATGATAAAGGACAAAAAAGGCAGGGACCTAACAGAAGCAGAAGAGATTAAGAAGAGGTGGCAAGAATACACAGAAGAACTATACAAGAAAGATCTTAATATCCCTGATAAATACGATGGTGTGGTCACTGACCTTGAGCCGGACATCCTAGAGAGTGAAGTCAAGTGGGCCTTAGGAAGCATTACTAACAACAAAGCTAGCGGAGAAGACAGTATCCCAGCTGAGCTATTTAAAATCCTAAAAGATGATGCTGTTAAAGTGCTGCACTCAATATGCCAACAAATTTGGAAAACTCAACAGTGGCCACAGGATTGGAAAAGGTCAGTTTACGTTCCAATTCCAAAGAAAGGCAATGCCAAAGAATGTTCAAACTACCGTACAATTGCGCTCATTTCACATGCCAGCAAGGTTATGCTCAAAATCCTACAAGCTAGGCTTCAGCAGCATGTGAACCGAGAACTACCAGAAGTGCAAGCTGGGTTTCGAAGAGGCAGAGGAACTAGAGATCAGATTGCCAACATTCGCTGGATCATGGAAAAAGCAAGAGAGTTCCAGAAAAACATCTACTACTGCTTCATTGACTACGCTAAAGCCTTTGATTGTGTGGATCACAACAAACTGTGGCAAATTCTTAAAGAGATGGGAGTACCAGACCACCTTACCTGTCTCCTGAGAAACCTGTATGTGGGTCAAGAAGCAACAGTTAGAACCGGACATGGAACAACCGACTGGTTCAAAATTGGGAAAGGAGTACGACAAGGCTGTATATTATCACCCTGCTTATTTAACTTATATGCAGAGTACATCATGAGAAATGCCGGGCTGGATGAATCACAAGCCGGAGTTAAGATTGCCGGGAAAAATATCAACAACCTCAGATATGCAGACGATACCACCCTATTGGCAGAAAGTGAAGAGGAACTAAAGAGCCTCTTGATGAGGGTGAAAGAGGAGAGTGCAAAAGCTGGCTTGAAACTCAACATTAAAAAAACCCAGATCATGGCATCTGGTCCCATCACTTCCTGGCAAATAGAAGGGGAAGAAATGGAAGCAGTGACAGATTTTATTTTCTTGGGCTCCAAGATCACCGCAGACGGTGACTGCAGCCATGAAATTAAAAGACGCTTGCTCCTTGGAAGGAAAGCTATGGCAAACCTAGACAGCATATTAAAAAGCAGAGACATCACCTTGCCGACAAAGGTCCGTATAGTTAAAGCTATGGTTTTTCCAGTAGCAATGTATGGCTGTGAGAGTTGGACCATAAGGAAGGCTGAGCGCCGAAGAATTGATGCTTTCGAGCTGTTGTGCTGGAGAAGACTCTTGAGAGTCCCTTGGACTGCAAGGAGGTCAAACCAGTCAATCCTAAAGGAAATCAACCCTGACTGCTCATTGGAAGGACAGATGCTGAAGCTGAAGCTCAAATACTTTGGCCACCTAATGAGAAGAGAGGACTCACTGGAAAAGACCCTGATGCTGGGAAAGACTGAGGGCAGAAGGAGAAGGGGACGGCAGAGGATGAGATGGTTGGATGGCATCACCGATGTAATGAACATGAATTTGAGTAAACTCCGAGAGACAGTGGAGGACAGGAGGGCCTGGCGTGCTGTGGTCCATGAGGTCACGAAGAGTCGGACACGACTGAACGACTGAACAACAACAACAACAACAATAGGGTTCTAGCGGAGAAGACAGTATCCCAGCTGAGCTATTTAAAATCATAAAAGATGATGCTGTTAAAGTGCTGCACTCAATATGCCAACAAATTTGGAAAACTCAACAGTGGCCACAGGATTGGAAAAGGTCAGTTTACGTTCCAATTCCAAAGAAGGGCAATGCCAAAGAATGTTCAAACTACCGTACAATTGCGCTCATTTCACATGCTAGCAAGGTTATGCTCAAAATCCTACAAGCTAGGCTTCAGCAGTATGTGAACCGAGAACTACCAGAAGTGCAAGCTGGGTTTCGAAGAGGCAGAGGAACTAGAGATCAGATTGCCAACATTCTCTGGATCATGGAAAAAGCAAGAGAGTTCCAGAAAAACATCTACTTCTGCTTCATTGACTACGCTAAAGCCTTTGATTGTGTGGATCACAACAAACTGTGGCAAATTCTTAAAGAGATGGGAGTACCAGACCACCTTACCTGTCTCCTGAGAAACCTGTATGCGGGTCAAGAAGCAACAGTTAGAACCGGACATGGAACAACCGACTGGTTCAAAATTGGGAAAGGAGTACGACAAGGCTGTATATTATCACCGTGCTTATTTAACTTTTATGCAGAATACATCATGAGAAATGCCGGGCTGGATGAATCACAAGCCAGAGTTAAGATTGCCGGGAGAAATATCAACAACCTCAGATATGCAGACGATACCACCCTAATGGCAGAAAGTGAAGAGGAACTAAAGAGCCTCTTGATGAGGGTGAAAGAGGAGAGTGCAAAAGCTGGCTTGAAACTCAACATTAAAAAAACTCAGATCATGGCATCTGGTCCCATCACTTCCTGGCAAATAGAAGGGGAAGAAGTGGAAGCAGTGACAGATTTTATTTTCTTGGGCTCCAAGATCACCGCAGACGGTGACTACAGCCATGAAATTAAAAGACGCTTGCTCCTTGGGAGGAAAGCTATGGCAAACCTAGACAGCATATTAAAAAGCAGAGACATCACCTTGCCGACAAAGGTCCGTATAGTTAAAGCTATGGTTTTTCCAGTAGTAATGTATGGCTGTGAGAGTTGGACCATAAGGAAGGCTGAGCGCCGAAGAATTGAACTGTGGTGCTGGAGAAGACTCTTAAGAGTCCCTTGGACTGCAAGGAGGTCAAATCAGTCAATCCTAAAGGAAATCAACCCTGACTGCTCATTGGAAGGACAGATACTGAAGCTGAAGCTCAAATACTTTGGCCACCTAATGCAAAGAGAGGACTCACTGGAAAAGACCCTGATGCTGGGAAAGACTGAGGGCAAAAGGAGAAGGGGACGGCAGAGGATGAGATGGTTAGATAGCATCACCGATGTAACAAACATGAATTTGAGTAAACTCCGGGAGACAGTGGAGGACTGGAAGGCCTGGCGTGCTATGGTCCATGAGGTCACGAAGAGTCGGACACGACTAAACTTCTGAACAACAACAACAACATAGGGTTCTTTACTGTTATTACCAATTCTTGTCTAATTACAGTTTATTTCTTCATATTTTTATCTGTGCGAATTATGTTTTCTATGGATATACTGAACTTGACACTCAATCCTTGAATATATAATTTTATGAATTACATGCTTAGTTTATTCAGTAATCACTTACTGTAGTTGCAGAAGACTGTGCAGCAACTGAAGTTTTCTTGATATATCGTCTTGAGAGTTGTTCCACATGACATTTTGCCTTAAAATTTAAATCTGTGCCCTTTTGTTCTTGAGGATTAATGTAACCTTCCATTCAAACCATTGCATTCTCATCTTGCTTTGTTTTAAATTTCGGTATATATGTCAATTGTGAAGCTTTTGTTGCAACTGCAGCAGTTAGTACATAGCCTTGTCAGGTGTTCTGCTATCTTACCTGGTTTGGAGATAACTTGGGGCTGTGTGGTAAATGTTATATTTTTGATTTTGTGATCTAAAAGAATCTGGGTCACAAAATATTGTTTAAAAAGACATGCTAAAGTATTTTTTTTCTCTCACTCACTGAAGCCACAAAGTCTGCTGGTATTCAAAAATACCAGAATCTCTTTGTACTTTCAAAGTGTTTTGTTACCATATATGGCATTCTTGTTTGAGTGGGCTAAGTGTTGAGAAGTCACATGCTAATTGGTTACTATGATGATCTATTGCCAGTGAACAAGAATTTAAATGTATAAAGGTAACATCCTTTGTTTAGCCTACTGGTACTACTTTTGTTTCTTTTACTATTCAAATGAAGATGTTTTGCTGGCTGTACCTCTTGCAGGTTTAAAAAGTTTGTATATATGTTTCTTGTTTTTTGAATAAATGTAACTTTATTTTTATTGCAAAAGGCTAGTTTATTTTTGATCTCTCAATGCAAGCTTCTAAAACTCTGGTTATGGGCCAAGCAGAGAAGCTAGAAGCAAAATTATATAAAAATGAAAAAGAGATCAGGAAAGAATTTCATTTGCATTTGAAAGGCAACTGAGAAAAGGCCAGGAAAGACTTTTATTTTGAAACTTCCTGGAGGCTGCAAGCCGTTTGTCTGTTTGAAGAGGAAGCCTCGTGATTTTCAAACAGGGGAGAGAAATGGCTGCTGCAAGTTACCAAGGTATGCCTTTAGAATGTCTTTCAGACACTAATTATTTGAACTGGGCTTTGAAAATGGAAAGTTTTCTTCGGAGAGAAGACCTATGAACTCCCATAGGTGACCCAACTCCTGCAAATCCTGATCAAGCTTGGGTGAGATGGGATGAAAGGTGCAAAGCTTCAATAATTTTAGGAATGGAGGATACTCAGCTCATACATGTTCATGGTCTGCAAACTTCCAAAGAATTATGGGACTCTTTACGTAATTTATAAGTAAAGACTACAGCTGGAAGTAAAGTAACTTTAACCAAGAAGCTGTATAAAGCTCATTTACCAGAGCATGGCAATTTACCTGAGCATCTCCACACACTTCAAAAGTATTTTGTGGAGCTTCAGGAACGTGGGCTGGAATTTACTCCTCTCACAAAAGCCTACATCATTTTGTCCTTGCTGAATGATTCATGGGACACCTTGATCTGCACTCTGGAAGCGATCCCTGAAAATGATTTAACTCCATCGTTTGCCTCTGCTTGCCTGCTTGCTAAATGGAAAAAGAGACAAGAAAAATCTGCTCCCATTTCTTCTGGAAAGCTGCAGCATGAAAAGCCAAGAGAACAAAAAAGCCTCAAGGTTCAAGCTTCTGCATTTGCAAGTAAGTGTTGCTTTCAGTGTGGTTCTCCTGGGCATCTATGCAAGGACTGGGACCAGTTGTTCAAAGGTAAGAAGATTGTACAGAAGAATAAAGAAACAACGAGAAAGAAAGCTCTGCAGACTTGTCATATTGCACAGGTTGTTGAAAACTGTAATAATAAAGATATCTGGGTGTTGGATAGTGGGGCAAATTGTCATATTTGTAATTGTAAAAGTTATTTTGTATCTTTGTCTTTAACTGTTTCCCATAAACTTCCTTTTTTCACTTTCTTCCTTGCCATGGCATCTGTTTGCCTCTTAAGGTAAACCTTTGCTTTGTATCCCATACCTTATATCAGTGTTTTTCAAACTTTGCATGTGTGGACTTCAACTCCCAGAATTCCCCAGACAATTCCTCAAAGTATATTTTGCTCAGTTCTACACCCTTAATAGAGAGCCAGTTTGGTGTAGTAATTAAAGCATCAGGTTAGAAACTGGGAGACCGTGAGTTCTAGTCCCACCATAGGCATGAAGCCAGCTGGGTGACCTTGGGCCAGTCTCTCTCTCAGCCCTAGGAAGGAGGCAATGGCAAATCACTTCTGAAAAACCTTGCCAAGAAAACTGCAGGGACTTTTCCAGGCAATCTCCGAGAATCGGACATGATTGAACAGATAAAAAACAGAAGGAGTATTAGGTATGTTTGCCACCTTCAGTTATTCATAAAAATAATAAAGGTGGGATAAAAATAAAAAAAAAACCTCTTTAAATAGGTTTTAACTTATCTTCCCCTACTCCCTTAGCTCTCATTTCTTTGACCTGACTTGGGCTCCATATTTTTATCTTCCCACATCCTGTCTAACTAGCATTTGGGTTCTTTAACTTGTTTGCCTTCTCTCCGTCTGCAGGAAGCTACCTATTTCTTCTTTTAATTTCTTAACCCCCGGAGGTTCTAGTCTCCTTGATTTTTACACCAGTTGCAACTTTCTGGCAAGCTTCAGGTAGTTTGCTACAGATTCGATCTGTATCAAATATTAACTTGGTTTGTTGATCCCAAACTGTAATAGTCAAGGCTTGCATTCACATTGTTTTGTGGACTGATTTCCTAGCTTTGATCTTTGCCAATTTCTTCTTTTGGTACATATGCTTACTGCCGATAACTGTACTCCTCCAGTTGAGTTGAAATATCCCATTATGACTTAGTCAAAAAGTGACTCTGATGAGACACATGCAATCATGACATCACACAAATTCTGCCATTTGTACTTGCATCCTGACATCTGACAAAATTTTGTGGTGATATTTGCATTATGACAACATCATGCGGATGTCATTCTTTGCTCCTCCTTGCCCATCCTATGGATATTCATGATCCAGACCCATTAGCATAAAATTCAAGCATAGATCCATGTTTACTTGGAAATTGGATGCATTGTGTTCCATAGGAGTGTGTCAAAAACAGAAGTATTTTAAAAGGTTGCAAAATCTGAATTTTCTCTCCTGAGTCAGAGTTTGTTTTTCTTGATAGATCATAACATTTTTTAAGTACTTTTTGACACTGCTCATTAAAACAAGCCTATATTTATTCAAGTTCTAGCAGTTTGGGGTCTTCTTTTTTTGAAAAAGGTATACAGTGAATTGCTGCACAACATGTTATGTGTCATAAATCTGAAGAGGATCCTACTTGGCTACACACTGTGGAAATCCATTAAAATGCTTGAATGCAAAATCTTTGCATCACATTTGCTTTGGCGGTAATCAGCAGTGAGCCAAAAGCAATGCAAAATGTAGCAGAGTATAATTTCTGTGAGATAAGGCATATGTATCAAATGTTATGCTTTTTGAAATTTAATTAGCCACATCGATTATTACGTAGGTAGTTCTATTTCCCTCCTATGTCTCTGAAGGCTTTGCAGCTGTTGTTCTGCCACTACTTCCAGATGTTTCAGGCTTTGTTCAAAGTGCTGGACTGTAGCCCAAAAGGGTTTTTCTATTGGAAAGGTTTGGCACTGACTACAGTTCTAGCCATGGATACTCTGCTATGAGGAAAGTGAGCAGAACTGAGGATCCAGAAATGGAAGTGGCTCTAGAGCTGAACATGATATTGGCCATCAGTAACAACCTGAGTTTTTTGTAAAAGGGGGGAAGCAACATTTTATGATTACACAGTGCTCCTATCTCAGGCAGTTCTGGATAAAAGCCTCAATGATTCTTCATTTGGAATTCTGACTTGGCCTGACCCAGCCCTATATATTTTTTCAGAAGTAGGCTCAAAGTAATCAAGCCTGAAATTCTTGTGGATATAGATTGTTTTTTCTCAACCTCAGCAACTTTAAGATCTGTGGATTTCAACTCCCAGAATTCTGCCTGCTGCGGAATTCTGCGAGTTGAAGTCCTCACATCTTAAAGTTGCTGAGGTTGAGAAACACTGATATAGATTGTCCCAATGCAGCCTGAAACTCCTACTGCACACTCCTAGTATTGAGGAAGCATAAATAACATCCCCAACAATCAGAAAAAACATGATGAAATATTACTTCACTCTTTTCTAAATGGTGGCATTAATTTAGGAGCTCAGGTTAGATGTCACACAATTCTGATGGGAGTCTTTGCAGTTTAGATCAGGGCTAAGGGGCCTGACAGCACTCCTTTTGCAGTTCACAAAACCCTAAGAAAACCCTTAGGGCAGAGCTTTCCAAACTGTGTGTCGCGACACAAAAGTGTGTCGCCTGCGGGGCCCAGATGTGTTGCGTCAAAACCCGGAAGCGCTGATGGCACGCCATCAGCACTTCCGGGTTTTCCCGCGGTGACACACCAACGGCGGCATGCGAAAATCCAAAAGCGCCGCAGCCACGGCGGCACGAAAAAAACGAAAGCGGCAGCAGCGCTTCCAGGTTTTTGTGCGCTGCCGCAATGGCGGCACTTCTGGGTTTTCCCGTGGTGACACACCAACGGCGGTTGGTGTGTCACCGCGGGAAAACTTTGGAAAGCCCTGCCTTGGGGTGGGGTGGGGAAAGGAGCTAAATTTGGCTCATTTTATAGTTTGGGGGATTTTAAGGCAGAGAAATGGGTAAGTTAAGCTTTGCAGAGGTGATACTCATTTCATGCCTTAAAACAGTCCCAGCCCTTCAGAGTATGACTCTTTGGATCCTGATTCCTCCTGTGTTTGGAGTGTGGTCCTTAGCATGTTCTACAAACCCTGGAGTAGCCCTCAGTCCACAAGAAGTTGTACATCCTTCTTTAGATCCTGAACCTAAAACATAAGCTGGTTTGGCAGATGTATCGCATATCACTCTAGACTAGTCAATGCCAGAAACAAAACTGCTCTGGGCTTTAGGCCAGAGGTGTGCTAACTGGGTTAGAAAAGGAGACTGAAGTTTAAGACTGAATCTTCAAAGTATTAGAAGCAGCTCACAAATATCCACAACCAGACTTTTTTTTTTTTTGCACATGCTACGTCTTGCTTTAACTAAGCCCCTGAGGATTCGGAGATGCCAGTAAACTTTTTGCAGGGAAGGTTCACAAAACAGCCACTGGTGGGAAGTTATAGAGTTCTGGAAGATCAGTGGACCTTGGGACTCAAGGACAATAAAACAGCCTAATAAAATAACTTCTACATCCTGAGTGTAGTTTTTGCAAACCAATGGCAGGCCTCCATTAAACATATAAATGCAAGGGGAAAATAGTTAACATGTGTAATAAATTACAAGAAACACATGCAAAAAGGTAAAAAATGGAGAAGCAATGCCAGGGTATCTCATAGAACACTGGGGCTTGTGTACCACCTGGGAATTAACCAGATTCATAGCTAGCACTATACAAAGACTCATATACCAATAAATCGCAACCAGACAGTTACAATTACTTACTGATGGTTTTCAAGTATGACTTCTAGAATGCTAGAACTAAAACTGAAGAACTATCAAAGAAAACAGGAGGGAAAAATGGCCTCAGGGATGAAAATGAGTTCCTTCTTTTGCACTTAGTTGCTAATTAAGGATGATTTATTACTACTACTACTACTACTACTACTACATATTTCATGGTCAAAAACTTGCATGCTTATTTGGAGTGAAGGTTTGTGAAGGCTTATAGCTAATACCAAACACCAAGTATGCTATTGGACATGTAAAACACATCACCTGCTGTTTTGCAGATGTTTTTCTACTGCTTGTGGAGGTGAAAGAATGTAATTAGGACTGTGTTGAGTAGGACTTGCTGTGATATCGTTCGTAATTAAGAATGACCAAGCAGGGTTTATAAAAACTAGGCTAGCATCCGATGACATTAGGTTAGTTGTAGATTTAATAGACTTGATTAAAGATAAAGATCAATTCGTAATTTTATTATTAGATAATGAAAAAGCCTTTGACAAAATATATACAGTAAACAGGACATGTTTGCCATATTAAGCAGGTTTGGATTTCCTTTGGAATTCATAAAATGGATTAAGATATTATATGAGTCACCCGCATCTAAAGTAAAGGTTAATGGCATGTTGTCTCCTGCTTTCCCATTTAAGGAATATCAATTCCGTATTTGTACTGAATCCATTAAATATCTAGGTATGTATATACCAAAAGATATAGCTCCATTAGTAACATGCAATAAAAATAAAATATAGAGAGAGGTTTCTTCAAATACTGATAGAGGGGAGTCAATAAACTTTACCCTTTGGGGAAAGACGAATGCTGTCAAAATGAATATTATTCCCAGATTAATTTATATTCTGAGAGGAGTTACCTGGAAAATATTTCCAGAAAGTAAATTATTTGTTTAGAAAATTTCTATGGGGTTCTTCGATTCCAAGGATAACTTTACAGAAAATGCAATTACCAATTAAAGAGGGAGGATTTGGTTTTCTGAATTTGAAGCTATATCATCATGTTCACCTATTGTCAAGTATTCAATATTGGAAGCCAAAAATTGGTGTTAATTTTCCTATTTAGGCAACTTTGGAATATACATATATAGCACCTTTGGTTGGATGGACAGTATTAAGATCTAAATACATTAAAACTCTAGTATCTCTGGAAACAATTACATCAGTCAGAAAGTTATGAAATGGTATGACTAATAAAAAAGATTTGACTCTTTTTCCCATGCTAAATTGTCTTTATGGGGAAACCCAACCTTAAAAATTGGGGAAAAGTTGATGATATGGAAAAGTTGGATGGAAGCAGGGATATTGACTTTGTACCAACTGATAGATAATGAAGATGAATTTTTAATATATTCTGTGTTAATCTATCAGATGTAACCCAATGACAATATTTACAGTTACAGCATTTGTTAACAACATTGTTTGGACCAGTAGCATTTTTGGCTTCTGAGACACCTGAGATACTCGAACAACTTGTTAAATCCTTTAAAACTAAAAACCTACTATAGGTTTTTATAGATATTTATTATCAATAAATCAATATGATATGCAGATGCTAAGAAATGAGTGGAATAAAGAACTAGAGGTCCCTATATTGACTAGACAATGGGAGAGTGTCTTAACTTCTATAGGAAGAGTGTCAATTGTGACTTATAGAACAAAAATAATATTTAGAATTTATTGGACTCCATTACATTTGTATAGAAAAGGATTGTCAAAAACAGCATTTTGTTGGAGATGTGATGATAATGCTTCTTTAAAATATATGTTTTTACAATGTCCTATACTTACTAAGTTGTGGGAGAAAGTAGTGGATTATATAAATATGATTGTGCGACAAAAGCTAAAATTTTCAGAGGATAATATTCTCTTGAACTACATGCCTAGTACATGGAATTTGACAACCAGAAAACGTAAATGGATTCTCCATGCCCTTACTATGGCCAAAAGACTGATATTGCAGCACTGGAAAGATAAATCTATGGGCCCATATACTCAATGGATTGAAGACTTCTGCCAGCACAACAGATGCCATGTGGTCCGTCTGCAGTGCTTCATTTCATTGAAGGCAATGCCTCTCTTCACATCCCCTCCCCTCCACTCACTGGTAGCTGCCCTCCATGGCCATTTTTTCTGGACTTCTATCCCCCTTCAGAAGTCGTATTTTCATGTAAACTCTGACCACACTTCACCTTGTGAGACACTATTTCAAGCTTTATATGGACTCCTTATCTTCCTGAAAATACTTGAGTTTTGGAACACTGGTACACCAAATTCTTGAATGGATGAATGCACCAAGATCAAGAATTTCAGCTGCATGAGTGAGTAATGAGGTAGCTGCTTTCACTTGTTTGTCCCTGCCTGTCATCCAACAGAGGAATATCACATGAGAATGCAGTGAGGTGATGCCATTTTGTGTGCTGCGTGGGATACTTCTAATTGCTATGGCTGCTTGCTGCCAGCACTCTCTGGCAACACTTACTGATTTTGGATACTGGGGGTCTGGTGTGATTCTGCCAATTTCCCTTCTAGCTCAAATGATTGAAAGAATGTGTTCTACAATCCTGGTAAAACTGGTGAGCTGGAGGACAGCCAGTAGCTTCATCCCACATCCCTCCTTCTCCTCACCAACTTGTCAGCTGAGGTCTTTTTGGACGAAATTCATGGATTACTTTTGGATAGATTTATCAATCTTCCTGTCACTTTGGCTTTCAGAAAACTGGTAGATCTGTGATCAGAAGTAGCCCAAGCACCTCTCTATTCGTGATCTGTCACTTGGGTGACTTGAAAGATGTCTAAAGCCTCCACGTCAGACACCCATCCACACTTGCCCAAGCCCAGCATGCCACTCTCTAAGGATAAATTTGGTGTTTCTCCCCCCCGCCCAGCAGCTCACGCTGGTTGGAAAGAAAACAAATCTAGAGAATATTTCCATGGGTGGCAGAAGAAAGGTGGGGACCAAAGGGGAAATGGGTCCCTTGTCTTCTACTCTCTCTTTTGCTATGGTTAGCAGAAGTGAGGGACAGAAGAAAAAGCAGAGCTTGTTTGGTGACAGTGCTCCCATCCCATAGAATCATAATTCCAGAGTCTGGAGATCTGACAGCAGAAGACCTATGGGTCTGCTGTTGCCAGTAACTGGCACCAAAGCAGGCATCCCCCCCACTTCTCGTCTGCCCCCTTGCTTCTTGTTTTTAGTGCTGCTGTGTGGAAGAGATGCTGGTCTTGAAGAAAATTTCATTGCAATAATTAAGAGATAAAGATTTGGTTATTCAGAGGTACAGTACAAGTGGGAATTAGTCTTGTTCAGCATAAATGATGGGCAGTGTAAAGAGAAACCTGATTCTAAGATTCATGTTTTGTTACATGTAGGAGAAGGGAGGGTCTTGTTTTTTCAGGAAGAAAAATTCTAGACGAGTCAGTAATTGCTTCAGCCATTCCTCTTACCTCTTTTGATACATTTTGCCTGTAACAAAAATGCAAACAAGAATAGTTTATTACTCTAGGTTCCCCCATTACCTTCCCTTAATTATTGTGGGCATTATGAACTAAAGGCATTCTACATGCTGGTATTATGACTAAGTGGCTTTCTAGAATGCCAAAACGAGATTTATTTGTCACCCAGAAACCATATTGGAAACCCAAAATAATATACTGTAGTGATTTTTTAAATGTGCTTATACTTCCATCTAGATACTTCATGCAATAGATCTAAATATTATTGTATTCTTGAGGCCAGATTTAGCAAGTGACTGAATTTTCCCAAAGGACTTTTTTGGGGGGGTCAGTGTTCTGCCATGGTCAAAGGCTTTAACTCTTA
This sequence comes from Charina bottae, assembly GCA_023362775.1. Taxonomy (NCBI): domain Eukaryota; kingdom Metazoa; phylum Chordata; class Lepidosauria; order Squamata; family Charinaidae; genus Charina; species Charina bottae. The sequence goes on along the minus strand of JALMGJ010000003.1, from coordinate 51,834,251 downwards.
CTGACTTGCACTTGTTTGAGTAGTTGAAGTAGGTAAATCATCAGATGAGATGTTAACACAAACAGGACTTTCCTTTGAAACAGAAGATTAAGGAGCAATTATTTAGCAGTAAGTGACTTAAAACTGCTGATATTTCAAGTGTATAATTTTTCAGGATGTCTAAAGCCTACTGATCAAAATAACAATAACACATTAAAAATATTCAGCTCTTAGGCCTATCAGTGAATAAAAAGTAAATTAATTAATAAAAACAGTACAACATGTGTTAAATTCCAGCCAAAGTTGCAGCCGCAGCCTCTTCCTCTCTACCTTGATTTTTCTGTGGTCATCTATACCCACTGAGGATGCTCAGCCCAATACCTAGAGGTCAACATTTGGCATAATGTGGTCAGATGATGGCCATACTTGTCCTGCGTACCTTCTGAAATGACTCCAACATCCAGCCTCATTTATAAGGGCTGTCTACCATGATGTCAGTCAAGGGAGACAATGGATGTTAAGGGGCTGGAAGGAGCTTTGGGTGCTACATAGCCTGCACTGCACCCCCTAAATTATCTATGTCCTCAGTATGGTAGAAGACAGGGCCACCTGCACTGTTGATGCAGGAATTGCTATCATCCATTCTGGATGGGGAATGGAAAGGGCAGCCCTTTTACTCTTCACCTCAGCAGCAAAATTTATCTATCTATCTATCTATCTATCTATCTATCTATCTATCTATCTATCTATCTATCTTATTTATACCCCGCCTATCCCCTCCCTAATGGAGGACTCTAGGCGGCTTACAACATCATTACATATACTTTAATTATACATCCATATATATTACAATACCCGCGCGATTAGGGAGGGGGTGAGGGAACCGGCTCTTCTTTCTAGGCATCGGAACTACAACCCCCAGAATGCCTCGCTTTCAGAGCTGGCTGCTGACATCCCGGAAGTTGTTAAATTGGGATCCGTCGTCCTCTGCCGCCGTCCTCAGCCGCCATCCACGGGCTTCTCCAGATCTTTATCTTCGGTTCCGAGGCGACTCCCCGACAGGATGCCAGCATATTGCCCCACGTGAGTGGTACCCATTTATCTACTTGCTATTTAGCTTTCAAATCGCTGGGTTGGCAGAGATGTCTTGGGCTAGCCCTACACTTTGTCACCAAAGTGCCATTAACTTTTTGTCTGTCTTATTAAAAAGATAACATTTAGGGGGAAAAGGAAGGGGAATCTCAGGGAGTTCAAAATGGGAACAGAAAAGAGAGGCTTTGTGAGAAGAAAATGGGAGACAAGTAAGCCCTTTACATAGCATAAATTAAAGATCTTTGGAATAGCGTGAGAAGTTCCCGGTTTGTTATATTGGCCTGTTAAAGTAAAAAACACCCTACTGCCTACAAGTTTGACATATTCTTACATAATGTATAAACAAGTAGTTTATAGCCATATGTCAGATTAAGAGTTGATTTCATCTACTGCCATCAATCACATTAGGTCAATGGATTATATGATTTTTTTAAAGTGATTCTCTGCTTAATGACCAACAGAGAGTTGTTACTCACAGAAAGAATGACTTCAAATAGCACATTTGGATATTTCATTTGCTAACAAGAATAATTTTGTGCCCTTTTCACTGAGCCAAATGTTTACAAAAATCTCAAGTGGAAAAAACATTTCAGATGATGATGATGATGTTGCTGATATTTTTATATGGGCGTGTCAAAATGAGGGCAGTAAAGCTCCAAAGTCTTATGAGAATAATTTGCCTAGTTAGGTGTTGGCCTTGGAATTAATACAACTTTGCTTGATTTATTTCTGTGCTATTTATTTTATTTATCAAATTTTGTCACCGCCCATCTCCCCCCTCAAGTGGGACTCTGGGCCGTTTACACTAAGAGTGCTCAATTAAAATAATAACCGTAAAATATAAATACAATATATAAAATGTAAATGTAAATAAAATTATCAAATAAATATAAATATAAAAATAAGAATAAAATTCAAGTGGCAGAAAGGTCTAATTCAGTCCATGTGTGTGAGGAGTACTCTAAGGTGCCAGCCACCCCAAGAGTAACTACTCCCCTCCCCACCCAAACACGATGGGAGAGCCAGGTCTTCAGGCTCCTCCAGAAGGTCAGGAGCAATGGGGCTAACCTCACCTCTGGGGGCAGGATGTTCCAAAGGGCAGGAGCTACTGCAGAGAAGGCCTGTTTCCTGGACCCCGCCAAATGGAATTCTCTTACAGACGGGGTCCGCAACATGCCCTCTCTGCATGATCAGGTGGGACGGGTTGATGTAATGGGGAAGAGGCGGTCACTCAGGTAACCTGGCCCCATGCCATGTAGGGCTTTAAAGGTGATAACCAACACCTTGTATTGGACCTGGAAGCAAACTGGTACCCAATGCAGCTCGCGCAGTAGAGGTGTTATATGTGCTGCTCTAGGGGCACCAAAGATGGCCTGCATGGCTGCATTCTGGACCAGCTGTAGCTTCCAGATACTCTTCAAGGGTAGCCCCATGTAGAGCACATTGCAATAGTCTATATCAGTGGTCCCTAACCTTTTTGACACCAGGGACCGGTCGTGGAAGACAATTTTTCCACGGACCAGGGGGGTGGGGTTTGCAGGTGGGAGCCAATCGTGCACACCAGGGGGCGGGGTTTGCAGGTGGAAGCCAATCACATGCACTGGGGGCTGGGGTTTGCAGGCAGAAGCCCCGTGGCCCACTTCCTAACAGGTTGGGGACCCCTGGTCTATATGGGAGATAACAAGGGCATGAGTGACTGTTCAAAGGCCCTCCTGATCTAGGAAAGGGCGTAACTGGCACAAAACACGAAGTTGCGCAAAGGCCCTCCTGGCCACGACTGCCACCTGCTCTTTGAGCAGGAGCCGTGAGTCCAGGAGAACCCCCAGATTCTGCATGGGGTCTGTCTGGGGCAGTGCAACCCCATCCAGAACCAAAGATGACAATGTCCTGGATATGGGGGAGCCATTAAACCAGAGCCACTCCATCTTACCAGGGTTCAGATGAAGCCTGTTGTTCCCCATCCAGACCCCACAGCCCCCACGCACTGAGAGAGGGCAGTCACAGCATCACTTACCTCACCTGGGACAGAGATGTATAATTGGGTGGTGATGGATGGTCTCACCCAGTGGCTTCATGTTGATGTTGAAAAGGAGCGGAGAGAGAACCGAACCCTGCGGCACCCTACAAAGGATGCTTCCAACTTCTTGCTGTTAATATTTGAGACGATGGGTTCAAGACAAATTAAATTGATTGATTTTGGTGCCAAACTGGAGTTATATTTTGATAGATAATAGTGTTATATTACATAATTTTCTGGATTGTCATTATGATTGTAGGGAGATCAAAATCTGTTTGGACTAGTTTTTAAAACAGTTTCTTCTACCAAGAATGGGCAGAGATATTTGATGAAATCGTATCATCAAATGTTTTCTATTGGAATAGAATGATAGAGTACAATTGCACAATAAAAGCCAGTTTGGTCTATTGGTTAAAGTGCTGGACTAGAAACCAGGAGTCTGTGAGTTCTAGTCCCGCCTTAGGCATGAAAGCTGGCTGGGTGACCTTGGGCCAGTCACTCTCTCTCAGCCCAACTCACCTCACAGGGTTGTTGTTGTGGGGAAAATAGGAGGAGGAAGGAGTATTAGGTATGTTCGCCGCCTTGAGTTATTTATAAAAATAATAGAGGCGGGATAATAAATAAATAAATAAATAAATACCTATCATCCCAGGAAGTTCCCTTATGGGTTATTAATTATCTTGTTCAATATAATTTACTTCATGTATGGGCAACACACAACTTGTATGTAACCCAGAGAGGCCTCCTATACCCATTCTATTGCTAATATTCATGCCATCCCATGCATGGCTGTGCAGAGTGTGCTATTAGCAAGGAAAAGCAACATCTGTAATAGGATCACCAAGGAAGAAGGGAAGACCTTGTTCAGCCTTTTTCTGCTCAGCTAGAGTCAATGCACAACTACATAGGCATGTGTGCAGACCTCAATCCATCACATGATGTACATTTGCTCACTGATGCTCTATGCTGGCACATCAAAGCCAAAAAGTATCCCTTGATGTTTCTTCATGAATGCTTCATAAGATAAAAGGAAAAGCCCTGTTAGATCCAGACTATGTTTCAAGTGATAGAATACAGGGAATTCTGGTAAGAGATTTTAAAAGTTCAGCATTTCACACTGCAGAACTCAATAACTTCTACAGTATATATGTAAAGAGACAATATAATTACATTTTTGGATCCCCATATTGCAGAATAGGAACAATATGTTTTTCATGATTTTGACTTGATTTAGGTAGGCAGATTAGATAAACTATTTGGAGATGGAATTTCTGATCCTACCCACGAATATAGTTTCAATCTCTTTCCCTGGCCTTGTCACGTAAAACACTTATATGAACATGTTTCTTGGCTGAGGACTAAACCGACCCTTCCCCGTGTTTCTATTCAGAACTAATTCCCATTATTTTAAAAGGAGCGCAGAGAAGGATATCACCCCATTTCACAGAGTATTTCTCAAAGCAGAAATATATTTATTTTGTCCAACCCTCCCTCTCACACACAGTATTTTGGCATAACCCCACAGTAAAGGACTTACTTCTTGAACTGTCATTTTTGTTGTGGGCAGATCCCCAGTTTCAGAACTATTTGACAGGCAATAAAATGTTTTGCCCACGTGTTAGTCCTGTTAAAATGAGGATTTCAAAAATAATATGTCAGACAAGGAGGAACTGCAATAACATGATGGAGGGCGAGATGTTCCTGATGACATGCTTCATTCATTCAATCATACTCTTCTACAAGAAATTTCATACTGTTCTTCTACCTTTAGTACTCAGTTGGTATTCTACGGCTAGTAAGCATGGCCAGTACCCATAATGTGAATGTTTTCTTACCTTTAGGGTTTCCCCCTCTACTATAAACATATGAATATTAATACTTGCTTGGCTGTGGATGATACCATTTTGACTCCTTAAGGAACAACGACGTTCACTTCTGGGCCTCTCTGGGTTGCATACAAGTTGTGTGTTGCCCATACAGCTTTGTATTGTGCACCTGTTGTGCCCGTTCCTAGATCGGGGGGCTCTGCTGATGGTCACTCATGCCCTAGCCACCTCCTGATTGGACTATTGTAATGTGCTTTACACGGGGCTGCCCTTGAAGAGTATCTGGAAGGTTCAACTGGTGCAAAATGCAGCAGCGCAGGCAGTTATGTGCGCTTCTAAAACAGCACACATTACACCTCTGCTCCATGGGCTGCATTGGTAGCCAGTCTGCTTCCGGGTCCAATTCAAGATGCTGGTTTTGACCGTTAAAGCCCTTCATGGCATGGGGCCGGGTTATTTGAGGGACCGCCTCTCCCCAATTATATCTCAGATCCGGCAGAAGAGGCATGCTACAGGTCCCATATACAAGGGAGCTACACTTGGCGGGACCCAGGAGGTGGGCCTTCTCTGCCATGGTGCCCGCCTTATGTAACTCCTCCCCCCAAGGTGAGGCTGGCTCCATCCCTGTTGATTTTCCAAAAGTCCCTCAAAACCTGGTTATGCATGGGGGCCCCAGGGGACCGGCAAGGTACAGAGGTGGCTCCATTGTTGTTGACATTTGCTGCCCTCACTTAGCCTTTAATTGTGGTTTTTAAAATAAAATAATTCATTTTAAAATAAAAATAATAAAATAATAAAATAATAAAATAAAATAATAAAATATAAAATAATAAAATAAAATAAAATAAAATAAAATAAAATAAAATAAAATAAAAAATAAAAATAAAATAAAATATATAATATAATAATATAATATAATATAATATAATATAATAAATATAACATAATATAATAATATAATATAATAATATAATAATATAATAATATAATAATATAATATAATATAATATAATATAATATAATATAATAATATAATATAATATAATAATAAAATAAAATAAAATAAAATAAAATAAAATAAAATAAATAATAAAATAAAATAAAATAAAATAATAAAATAAAATAAAATAATAAAATAAAATAAAATAAAATAAATAATAAAATAAAATAAAATAAAATAAAATAAAATAAAATAAAATAAAATAAAATAAATAAAATAAAATAAAATAAAATAAAATAAAATAAAATAATAAAATAAAATAAAATAAATAAATAAAATAAAATAAAATAAAATAAAATAATAAAATAATAAAATAAAATAATAAAATAAAATAAAATAAAATAAAATAAAATAAAATAATAATGCAGCACTGGGTGAAAGCCTGTGGAATAATTATATAATGGAATTAGGGACATTTCTTGATCTCTAAAACTAACATCTAAATAAACATGACTAAGACAGGGCTGCATTGTATCTTTCAGAGCCCTAGCTAATTTCACAAAACGACAACTTATTTGATCAAAAATAGGGATTGTATCTTCCAAGGTGTCAATATACCAAATAAGAACCCATGAGGCTCACAGCCTGGAAGAAAAGTATGTTTTCATATCTGTTTGAAACAATTGTTTTACAGCACAAAAGCTATCCTTAGAGTTCAATTATGAATGTACAAAAAGGCACCATTTTGCTTTGTGGACCTGGCTTGACTGTATGGCTCTAAGGCAGCATCTTAAGATGAAAAGCTTTTGTCTTGAAAGCATCAGTGTGGACCACTACTCAGATAGCCCTTTGATGAAAATGTCTTCTCTGCCTATGCATGCACAGAGAACCATCAAAGGCTGAAAGAACCTGCCATTTTTCATGAATAGTTTCAATAATGCATCTTTTTTACTTCCCATGAAAATGTCCATGCATTCTTCTCCATTGGCTTCACTTCTTTTCTTTCTGAATTGCTTTCACTTGTCAACAATGATTTTGTCCAGGTAGACCAGAGGTGAGGGGATCTCTGTTAAGGCCTATTTGACATGAGGATGTTATGGGAGGTAGGGGAGGGCAAAGGTGAATCCATAGGCAGTGGTGAGTGAGGACAGAGCAAAGAGGGGGTGGGGATCACTCTCTGTTTTTTTTTTCTTTGTCTCCTTTTCCCTTCCTTACCAGATGTTTGAAATGATTACTTCCAGGTGCTATTAATATTAGTTCAAAGGGACACAGATTTCTCACTTCCGGTGTGTCATTAACTGAAACACTGCTAAAGAACACTTGTGTCTACCATCACCATGACTGTGAGTCTTGGTCTCATAAAAAAGTGGGCCAAAGATGCTTGAAAAGAGGTGAGATCTTCACAAACACTTCAATATTCTCTGAGAAGATGGCACTAAGCTCATAAAGCAGGGTTGTGGACACGGAATCTTCTCCATTTGAGGTACTGCAATGGGAGCTGTCACCAGTAATGACAGAGGGATGAGGTTTGGGGTGGAGGCCAATTTGAATTCCATCCATCAGGCTTGCATGTACTGGTCTGGTATCACCATCTCTGCCTTAAAAGGAAGCATCTTTCTTTTCATGTAGCATTGGCAAAAAAAAAAGTCTGTACTGTAAGTCTTATAGTGCCTTTGTTTGCTACTGCTCGATTTAAGGGCAAGCAGAGGAGGTCATTTTGCTTTGTATGTACATATTTGTTGGAAATATGTCCAAATACATAGAAGGTACAACTACATTATGAATTCATTGTTTCTGATGCGGTCATGTTTCTGCCCAAATGTTTTCTCTTGAAAAAGAAAGCAATATGCTTCTTGAGAAGCTTGGATATTCTGAAGACTTAAGTTAATAAAGCATTAACATCCTTGCAAACATGAATGTATGATGGATCTGATTACGGTACAATATTTTATTCAATACTCAACAAAGGGAACAAACCATCAACTCATAAAGTCAATAACAACAAACATAGCTCCTTCTTTTAAAACATGGAGGGAAATACGATCTCTAAAGTGTGGTTAAATATGAAATGGTCCCATCACAAATGTACCAGGCAGGGAGCATCTGGATTACTTTAGCAATCAGTGAATGGAAGCAAGGCACGTGAATTCTTCAGGAGGTCAAAGGGTAAAAGTGGCTGTGATTACTTCGTAATTCGGATGAAATGGTGGCCACGATTCTTTTTGATTTTAAAAAACTTTGAATGAATTGGGTGTTGTTGATCCTCAAATCCTTAATTATTTGCACACATGTTGGAACAATTCATTTAGATATTATTTTAATGTTAAATCTGTTGAGTGCTTGTTATATCTAGATTTTGAATCTCCTTAAACAACATTTAATCTTGCAATTGAGCAGTTGGTAGTATATACCATTCTGGAGCAAACCACAGTGCTATCTAGCACAATATCCTGTTTCTACAGTGGAAAACTAGATTATGGGAATAATATAAGAGAACATGACTGATAGCGCCCTTCCATCCTTGCTTCCCAGAAACTGATATTGAGCAGTATATTGCCTTAGATGAGTGAAATATAAGCCTAAATGACATGGCATTGATTTACTTCTGCAGGTGCTTTTGCAAAGTGATGCAATTTTCCTTCTCGAAACAAAGAGCAATATGATGCAAGCAATATGGAAAGTACTGTGAGAAAATAGAATGAAGCAATGTTGCCCTTTCCCTGGCTTTTAGTAACAATGGAAGGATCACGTTCCTTCATGAAGCAGCTTCAAGGGGATGCTTCCCTCAAGCCTTTGTAAATTGAAGCACCACGTCAAAGATCTGCACAGCCGTAATAATGAGATCCATCCTGATTAGTAACCCTTACGGCCTTAGCCCCATGAATTTGTCTAACCTCCTTTTAACCATTCCAGGTTCACTCCACCGAGTTGTAGCAAATTCTGTAGGCTAAGTAGGTAGGGCATAATAAAATACTCCCCTTTACTATTGTTTCCTGCAAAACCGTAGGTCTAAAGCAGCAGCCATGTGGAAGAATAATAATTTATATTGACGACTCCAGGCTTGGCTGCCAGCTCGACCAGTCAGATTTCTCAGAGAAGCTGAGAACTGACTGAATTTCCCTTGCTTGCGTGGATTGCAGAAGTTGTGGTCCACTGAAGTTTTTTTTCCCCTGGAGAAGGGGAGACCAGAAGATTACTCGTGGGGCCATTGGGATTGCCTACCCTTGTTTTTTCTGTAGTTTTCCACCGCGGAAGGAACAGGGTAAGTGCAAGGCAATGGCCGAGATATATCAGGCTCTCGCAGGGGAAACAAGTCTCTTTGAAGAGACACAAGAGCGCCCAGCCGCTTTTAGATCACTTTAGGAATGTTTTTTTTAGATTAAAATATTTTTGAAATCTAAGATCTATTTTTTGGACTTTGTTGAAAATGTTGGCTAACTTTGTGCTTTCTTTGCTATAACTGATTCTGGTGGAAGTTTGATGGACTCTATATTTGCAACATAATGAAACGTCTGCATTTTTTTTTTTTACTTCTCTTTTGTATTAGAGGGATTTAAGAGACTCTGTTTGTAATTCTTCGCTTGATAAACTAAATGACTATTCATTTTTTGAGAAACTCTTTGTTTGGATTAAGCAGCTTGCAGCTTGAAGAACGAAAGCTCGCAGTTTGAAGAATAAAAACACAGGGTAACGTGTTTTTTCCTTGTCGTCTTTTTCTACATCCTCCCTGGTTGGATTTTGCTTCATTTGGAATATATTTTTTATTTCTCCTTCTGTAAACTGTTTAGAATATTATTCTCTCCTGTATTTTGGATTATTGGAACTTTCTTTTGACTTTAAAAAAAAAACAACAACAACGAAGTTCTGCTTAATAGATTTTGCTGGTAGTATTCCATGGACAGATTACATGATTATTGTTTTGACTAGAAGGGTTGTTGTTTTAATTTGAAGGACACAGGAAAGATGGCTTTCCAACTTGTACCTGAGGAGCTCAGAAGAGAGATTACTGAGGCTTTTTCAAATATTCAAAGGTCGTTGGAATTACTGTTTGTAACTCTGCAAAACAGAGAGAAAGAACAGAGAACAGAAACGGAGACAGAAGGGAAAAATGTTTTTCAAGTGGAGGAGAAACAGAAGGAGGAAATTTTGAGTATATTAGTTCAGAAGAACATTCTGAAGGCTTTACACTACAATCTTGGTATAGATATGTTGTGGCAGTGGAGACAGAGTGAAAATATGGGTGCACAGTTGGATGGATGTTGTGAAATATGTGGAAAGGGAGAGAAGGTTGCTCTGATATTCTATATGAGATATAGAAAAGAGCAGGCTGTATATTGCGAATCTCCCACAGTGTATTGTGATTTTGGCATAACCTAAACAGAAGATATGAGAAACTGTATGGATATATAAGGCTAATGAAAATATGGACTTGAATTGTTATGAGAAATTGTATGGATATATAAAAAGTGATATTCTAAATGTAAGATGCTAAATACAAACACAAGTTGATATTATAGAATATTGTTTTCCTTAGAGATATATTTATGAGAAGATAATGATATGATGGAATTAGAATGATGGTTACTACAGGATGATATATATCAATATGTATTGTATGAATATTATAAGAATTGATATATTAGCTATTAGGTTAAGTGATATGATAGATTATGCATTTAGTTTAAATGGACACTACTATAAGGAATGGAAATTATAGATGGATAATTGAGATTCAAGAATTCCTTTTTTATGGAGATATATATATATATTAGAATTAAATTATAGAAATATATATGTATGAACACTATAAGAATTGCTAAATTATGTATTAAGTTACATAACATGTTAGGTTATGAGTCATAATATGAATAGAATATATTGTAGTTTATTAGAAGTAAATAAGGCTTTTATTTGTTATACTAATTGGTCTTTATTGAAGATATAAATATGTAGTAATGAACATTCAACATTTAACTACTACTTCAAGGAGTGGAAGCCAAAGATGGATTATTGGGAGACAGTAAGATGAAGGTTAGAAGATTGGATTAAAGAAATCAAAAGGCATATGACAAAGAAAAGTTCCTGTATACTGTATGAAGGACTAACATTTAAAATCAGTTGTTGTACTTTAAGTTCAAAGATAGATTGGAGGACATCTATTTTCTATATTTTCTTTGCTTATTATTTCTTGACTTCACTTTTTCTTTATCTTTTTCTTATTTTGTATTTCTGTTTCTATTTCTTTTTCTACTTTAAATTTTATTATGTATTGTAAAACTTAATAAAATTGACTAAAAAAATAAAATAATTTATATTGACATATAATTGAATTTCAAGAGATGGCCTCTTGGAAACATGATTGCAGTTCCGTTGGATTCGGTTGCGGGTGGATGGGTGGGATATAGTAACTATCCACAGAATAAGGATTTGTTTCATATGCCTATCAGTTTATTTAACATTAAAATAATATCTAAAGGAATTGTTCCAACATGTGCACAAATAATTAAGGATTTAAGGCAGGTAACAAAATTTAAATCCAAAACAGTATATAAAAAAGTTTAAATATGGATTAAATTTAAGTTTCATCCCATACATTGTATTAATTTTCTAGCTAGATGGGTCTGACTGTCAGGATGAGTTTTTACAAAGTTGTGTTACAGCTTAAATCACCAGCATTTTTCTGATTTAACTCAGATTTCTTGAGAAATCAGATGTTCCTTGTATTATGCTATTTGGAATGTGGCAAATGAAAAAAAAAAACACCCAACCCTTCACTTTTCTGGTAGTTGTTCCCTTTTGACTCCTTTTCTTCCTTGAAACATGTAAACTGACAAAGAATATCTTGAAAGGATCTTTAAGGAAGGGCAAATATAATGGTAATTAATTTATACCTTCATATACACTCCAAATGGAAAGACTGAGTTACAAAAATGGATCTGAGGGGTTCTAACAAAGTGTTTCATGCATGAAGGCCATGTGCAACTGGGTTGTGGGGTCCCTTAAGGACACAGTTTTGTTCAGGTCCTTGGTATGGGGAAAGGGATTCATGTTTCTATATGATTTACAGTACTTCCAAACCTGATACCCTCTGAACAGCTGCTTTTAAAAATACACTTGTCTGATCTCAAAAAGCTAATCAGAGTCAGACAAGTTATTACTCAGATGGAAGACCATTAGGAAATCTTGGGTCAGCAACCAAGATTGGGGCATCAAAAATACATCTAGGAAGAGGGCAATAGCAAACCACTTCTGTACTGTTGCTAAGAAAACAACATGGATATGTGCACAGGGTATTCAGGAATCCAAGTCAACTTGAAGGAGACTTAGTTTTTATTTTTAAATGTGATTACACAGCTCTGAGAAGTCTTGATTGAAGAATGGTACATTCCCAGCTGTGATGATAATTTTCTTCCAGCAAGTATACAGCTTCAGGAGGAGAACTCAGGGAGCTTAGGAGAAATGGGACACTGACCTAACCAGTTAGATCAGCCCTATCAAGCATGATGAACCATGTACTGAACAATATCACAAACAAATTGCTCCCACATCTGGCATAGTCTGACCCACACATCTAGCTCTTCACATTTCCTGTAAGGGCTCTTGTGAATAAATTCTAAGTATCAACATCAAACTCTAAATAATTCTAAACATAATATTGCACAAGATACAGAAGGTTTTTGCACAGCCCACATGATTAAAAACAAGAATGAGGTAACCTTTCATGAACTTAGAGCAGTGTATGAAAGATCTATTTGCTAGAAAAGTAACAGTAGATCATTTTCCAACTGTGTCAACAGCCCGAGGGCAAAATGGGCTTTTGAGATGAAAATGGATCATATAGAAATCAGACTTTAATCATTGCTAATTAAAAGTCAATATTCTAAGGAGAGAAAAGCAGCCAACCACCTGCCTTCTCTTTGACAAAATTTTGGAGATCTTTAACCTGTGCTGTATTAAGAGCCATAGCCTGTAAGTATATCACCTGAATGGAATTTTTCACGGAGCTTGAATTCATTACAAAACATCCCTAATCAGGCAGAACCGTGCAAATTAAATTGGATTTGCATTACAAAATAGGTACCAAGTTCAGGCATCTAGGAAATGCTGGCGGCAGGGTGTGTGTGTGTACGTGTGGAATTCTGTAGAAAATAGGAAGAAACTGAATCCTAGTTGAAGTAAACAACATTAAAAGAAGGATTTGACTAAAAGTTTGCTCTTCCAGGAGGCACTTGGCTGGCCACTGTTGGAAACAGGATGCTGGACTGGATGGATCTTTGCTTTGATCCAGCAAAGATCTTAAGTTCCTAAATTTAAATGTCTACTCATCAGCCCTGAGGGTACCTGACTGGGACACATAAGAATGAATTAAATGTCAGAGGAAATAAACAGATTTAAGTACACAATGAGAAAGTGAATATGAAGTTATTACTGTAAGGGATAAAATGACAGAGTCACAATGGCATAACCTTACTGTTTAACTCTTCCCCACCCTCCACTGTTAAGGCAAATGAGAAAATTCTTTTAATATCACCTCACATAAGGATCTAGTCATAGCTGCCTACTATACAACTGACTAATTTCATTTTCCAGGAATAGCCAAAGCCTTTCTGACTTGTTGCAACTTATGTTATCAAAATACGATTTCTACCTCCGTAACATAGAAGTATGTCTACTAAGATCTGTAAATATGGAATTGCTTCCATATGTTTTCAAGATCGCATCTAGTTTGGGAATGCCATTTCAATCCAAGATAATCTTGTGTACACCATAGAGTAAACTGAACCCCTATTGCAATTTATTAACAATTGGAAAAGAATCCAAGCTTTAAGGCTGGAAAAGTAGAAAAGTTAAAATGAATTCCACATAGCCTCACCGATAACTCCTAGCTACCCTGAGAATCAAATAATGTAGGAGAGCCCATAACATCCATCTCACTGTCCCAGGGTATGCCTCACCTTCATAGATGAACCTGCAAAGTCCCATCTGCTGTGTGCTGTAAGTAAAATGGGAATGGTTAAGGTGCCCAACCATTTCTCCTGATAACTCAAACAAACTTCTGAAATTAGAGCAGTATTATTGAGCTACTTAGGTTACCAAGTAGCATTCTGCTCCCTCATTTCCCTTACCCCCGAAGATGAATTAAGAACATTCTTAATGATGCCATTAAAGGATATAAATCTGACCTTGGTCAAGAAGATTGAACTGTTGGGAGGGCTCCTTGATTTGGATCTTTGCCCAGATTCTGAAGTGGAAGTGACATTCAAAAGCCTGATGTTTATCGGTTTTGTCTATCCTTTGCCAATGACATAAATGGATGCAAATGATGTAAAAAGGTCAATTAGGTAATTACGTAAATGATGAAAATTGATGGACATTATGTCAATTACATCAATTGTCTGGTTTGCCTCAGAGGTAACAGACTTTGTCTGTTGTTTGGGGTTGAAACCCAAAGTAAATTTTTGTCCATTGCATCTGAAGTCCATGAAATAGAAGTCAAGACAACCAAGGTTTCACTGCACTGCACTTTATTTTTTTCCTTCAACAACAACTTTCTTGAAAAATATGTAGTGTCAAATTCTAGGACTAATCTTGATATATTAAAGTAACAATTGGAGGACTGTCCATAGCTAAAATTGGAATATACTCTCTGTTGCATCTGAAGGTTGACCCTTCCAGACACGTTTTCCAGATTCTAAAATATAAAACAAGAAGGTTAATTTACTTTTTAGGGAGGATCCTTTGAGCAAATTTGGCAAATGCACTTCTGTAATAATGGTTGCATATTTCTACCTGCAGAATTTCTGCAAACTCTACAAAAGAAGGAAGATGATTGATCCAGATTTGCTTCTCTATGTAATATCCCTTCCTAGTATTTTAAGAAGTTTTTAATAGATCTAGAAAAATAAGACCTGTGTCTAAATGAAAGCAAAGTTAAGATGGATTCAAAAGTAATTTTGCTGGACTATAGTAGTGAAATGCAAACTTCTAAGAGGCAATAGAGGTGGCTAGCTGGAGAAACTTTCATTTTCTGGGAGGCAGAATAGGGGTGGAAGTTATTCCACTAATTCTTTCATAATTTTATGCAGACCCTCTTGAGGTATGAGTGATAGAAATGACTGCATGTTTTAACACAGCTTCTTGCATGTACAGAAGGTAAATGCAGAATTATTGGAACAAAACCTGGACCCTTGTGCCCACAGGACCCAGCAGCTGGAACCAGTAATCATATCTACTGAGAGTGGGAATTCCTGGACTTTCAACTGTTCTGAAATCATTCTCATGACAATCTTTGAGAATCATAGTTTCAAGTGATCCTTCCCTGCTTTTGCAGTTTTTTTTTAATCCTTTGAACTGTGTCCAATTCTCCGCAACTGCCTGGACAAGTCCCTGTAGTTTTTTTGGCAAGATTTCAGAAGTGGTTTGCCATTGCTTCCTTCCTAGGGCTGAGAGAAAGTGACTGGCCCAAGGTCACCCAGCTGGCTTTGTGCCTAAGGCAGGACTAGAACTCACGCTCTCCTGGTTCCTAGCCTGGTGCCTTAACCACTAGACCAGGGGTCGGCAAACTTTTTATGCCGGGAGCCATTTTGACATGCTCGTGCACATTTTGAAATGCTCGAGAGCCAGGGGGCGGGGTTTGTGGGCGGGGGCCAATCGCGTGGAAGGGGGCGGGGTTTCCTGGAGAAGAAACAGAGACGCTGATTGGTGGAGGCGTTCTTCCTTCTGAGCTTCCACCAATCAGCGTCTCTGTTTCTTCTCCAGGGTTCTTCTCCTGGAGAAGAAACAGAGACGCTGATTGGTGGAGGCGTTCTTCCTTCTGAGCTTCCACCAATCAGCATCTCTGTTTCTTCTCCAGGGTTCTTCTCCTGGAGAAGAAACAGAGACACTGATTGGTGGAGGCATCCTTCCTTCTGAGCCTCCACCAATCAGCGTGCGCCAAAGGAGAGCAGAGAGGCGGGCTGAAGCCTGCTGCTTCCGGAGACCGGCTTTCTGGATGTCGGGCGGCAGAGAGAGAAAGCGAGCCAGAGTCAAGGGGCCAAAGAGCCAGATCTGGCTCGCGAGCCGCCATTTCCGACCCTTGCACTAGACCAAACTGGCTCTCACCTTTGCAGGACCATCAGCCTTTTATCATATATTCCTAGCCTGGAATGAACTTCAGCCTTACTTAGGGCTACAGTGGCTCTTTATAGGGTAAAAAGTACAAGTGGCAAATGGCAATCTTTATTCCTCTGAATCTCATGTAGTATTATTTTGTATTAATTCCTTAAAGAATAATATCAACTAAATCTGAAAGAGAAAGTGCTTGAGTATACAAAACCATGTGTGTTATATTAAGCATAGATTATTATTCATAGACCTGCGAACGGACTTTAGCAAAACCACAGAGATATCAAACAATGGTTCTTATAATCTCAGAGAGAGCTGTGCTGATGTTGTTTCTTAATAAAGATTCATCTGGTTTGTAAGTTGCATCTTGAAATAGTCAAAATGACATCTAATAAATTTTTAAAAATTTGACCCAACCCAATGACATTTGTTTTAAATTAACATCTAAACTTGGAGTCCTTTTCAGGGGGTAACTATATCCTTTGTGGATAAAACTTGTCCAATTTCAGATTAAGAATACAGCCAATTTGTTCAATGACCCTGCAAGGCTTTCTCATATCAATGAAATTCATTGTTTTTAATAGATTTCAGTAGGTCAGCCAGAGAGTGATGCTTGCAAAATTTGGTGGAAAATTTCCATTAACTAATAAAGGGAATTGCATTTGATAACCTTGTTGGGGGGGGGGGAGATACACCTCTCTAAACTCTTACTTTTAATGTCACTGAACAGATTGTAATTGCAACAGTTACTTAGTGACAAAAGTTTGGCAATGTATGATTGGCCAAGGAGGGGAAAATTAATAAAATCACATATTTCTAAAGTGTGTATAACTGCCTGCCTGATTCCTCTAAAGCAGGGGTTCCTAAACTTTTTGCTATCACACCTCCCTTTAATGTAATCTTAATGTACACACCTCCCCTAAAAATCCAAACACCAAAATGAACACAAAGGAAGTATGAAAACAATACAATGAAACTTTGGGAAAGGTGGATTTATTGTGACAATGTAAATAAAAGGTTCTTCATGCCTCACCTGGACTCTGTCTCACCTCCCCAAGGGAAGTATACGTCACAGTTTGGAAAACCCTGCCTAAAGATTTTGTGAGTGCTGCTTTTTATGTATGTATGTACGTATGAATGTCTCTCTCTCTGTGTGTGTATACCTATACTTATATGTTGAAAACAGGTATAATGAATGGAAAAACAAACGTTCATATTAGGCTATGCAAAATATTTATCTAAAATAGGCAAGCATAATAGTATACATATACTATACATTTAAATAGTGAAAGTTATAACTAAACATCATTACTGGTGTCTGCAAGGAGGGTCAAAAAATCAAGGTGGTAAGGCAGCGTGATTGAAGCACTGCCCCTTTGTACATGCATGCAGGTTCAAAGCTGATTTGTTTGTTTGTTCGTTCATTCATTCATCCCATTTATATAGCTGCCCATCTCACAAAGATGACTCTGGGCAGTGTACAATAAAAACAGACCATAAACGTTAGAAATTATTCCATAATAAAACATTGATATTATTTAAAAAGTCTAGGAGAGAACATCTCTGATGTTACATACAGTGTAGCCAACTCACCAGTTTTCCATTTCCCTGATATCCCCAAACCTACTGACATAGCCACGTTTTGAGGGACTTCTGGAAGGTTCGCAGAGGTGAGCCCATTGTTCTGTCATGTCTGCCTTCTTGCAGGTGACAATAACAATTCTCTGCACTGCTGAAATGCATTGTGGTCATAATTGCCTGTAGATACATAGAAATGGATGGATTTGATCTCGGAATTTCTTGAATGGCAAAGCAGTGTCTTAACAAAACTGTTATTCCCTATCAAGATTATGTCATTTCTTTTGGGAAAGAAAACATGATCTGCGCTCTTTCAACAATGCTGAGGTTCTGGTACATGTTAATGGTTGATCATTATATCCTACGCTATAAGCACTTTATTCCTTCAAAAGTTTTTTTTTAATGAAGGTTTGCAAATTTATACTTACTCCTTGCAGAATGTTTTCAATCACATTAGTCTAAACACAGAGCAGTATTTTAAACATATGTAGGCCATCAACTTCTCTAAACACTATAATTGTTTGGCAGCCCTGTTGCATACATTTTACATTTAAAGATATAGTGTGTAAGGATCCGTAGAGATAGCAGGCACACACTTTCTGTCATACACCAAGACACAATTTATATTATGTTGGAGGCCCCTAACTTTCTTCCTGCAAAATCCCTTGGCACCAAACCTCAAGCGTTCTTCCATGTCTGTATGTAGCACTGAGCAATGGACTCTTCTATTTTATAATATTTGTTTTGTTGGATTTGATTGAAGGATGTGGTTTGGACTGTAAGCTACTTCCCTGTTCTCATTAGATTGTGTAAAACAACACAGATACAGTATTATGAAGTCCTCAGTTGATATTCTCAAGTTCTTGTATTGCAGAAAGCAAAAGTTTTGTATTTTCACATAGAGAGGGACAGGCCAAGAAAGGAAAAATGCATGGGCAGGTGATGCTTTGTTTGGATGAAAGTTAAATGTTGAACTGGTGTCTTAACTGACAGCATGAACTATAAAGGTTAATATTTACTATGCATAAGTTGAAGGGTAAGATGTGGAAACAAACTTTGTCCTTCTGACCTTTAGGCTTTGTAAGCCTAAGAAAAATGTTTGATAGCAAATAATACATATATTTTTATCAAATTTCCTTTCTACTAGCAGATGCTGAATTTAGCCAATAAAACCACTCTAGCTATTATGTAGGTCTAAGCCAAAGTAAGTGAGTAAATTTTGTGAATCTCTGTCTCTCATAAAAGCTCCCACCTGTTTTAGAAAATGGTCACATTTCTTGGAAAATAGGTGTCAAACAGGGGCATCTACAGAAGGGGTTAAAAAAGTCAAGATGGCAGTTGCAACTATGCAGTTGAAGCCCCACTTCCCTTCTGTACTTGTACTGATGTTGTGTGCATATACAAAAGGCACAATTGTGTGGGCACAATCACCACTTGGCTTTTTTTCACACCCTGTCCCCCCAATGGCATTGTCCTTGCTCTGATTTTGGATTGCGATGGAATCACAAGGCCAATTCAGATAAAAAGTAATACTTCAACAACATTGAATAATGTTACCAATTGATAATAGTTATGTGATGTCACAATGTCAAACACCACTTATATGATCTTACATATATTGGATTGTCTAAGAAGCAAGGGAATTCAGAACTTGGGTTTTGATTTATGATTTTTCCACTCACTAATTAAGATACTTTTCTTCATCTAAAATAAATAGAGATTTTTAAAAAGCTTTCTAAACATCAATATTCATAATTATCTAATGCTTGCAAGATGAATTAATGTATGACCAATTGCAAGACAAAAACCAAATAAACATTGAAACCACAAAATAATCATTCAGATTAGCAATAATTGTTTATTGTTGGGGTTAATGGTTGGGGCTAATAGTTGTTTATAGATGATGTCCTATGTTCTAAAGAAATAATTTATGAGAATTCTTATAAATGTGTGTATAAATGAGAGCTTAGATGTTTCCCAGCTCCTGCTGTCTATAGATGTGATATTTCTCCCAAAGCAAAATAGACAATTATTCATTTGCAAAAAGACACTCTTACTTTCTTTTAACTTTGACATTGCAGAGATGAGCTCTCCCCAACCTAAAAATGTGTACCCCTCTCAAAATCTGCACAATGGTTCCAGCAACTGCAGAAATATATATATATATGTGTGTGTGTGTGTGTGTGTGTGTGTGTATGTATATATATATATATATATATATATATATATATATATATGTATATGTATATGTATATGTATATATGTATGTATATACACACACACACATACACACACACACACACACATACATACATATGCAGTGTAACATGTAGTTTGACTGAGTGAGCAGTGACAAGTGGGGAGAATGCTGTCCCGTTCCTAGTGCTGAAGTAAGAGTCAAACCTTTTCAAACATTCTCATTCTGACAGAAATGTTTTCTGAAGGCTTTTTTTAAGAAATGAAATTCTCATGAGGTTATGTGGCATAGTTCCTATAGTTAAGAGAGGCTGGAGTGGGGTGGTCTCACTTTGCACAATAATTTATCCAGCTGTCTGCATTTTCCCTCGTTTCTCATTTCTCAGTTGAACCCTAAATTTACTCTATCTATCTATCTATCTATCTATCTATCTATCTATCTATCTATCTATCTATCTATCTATCTATCTATCATCTATCTCTATCTATCTATCTATCTATCTATCTATCTATCTATCTATCATCTATCATCTATCTATCTAAACTACCTCTCATCTCTATCTATCTCAACTATCTCTCATCTCTATCTATCTTATCTATCTCAACTATCTCTCATATCTCTCAAATCTATCTATCTATCTATCTATCTATCTATCTATCTATCATCTATCTATCTATCTATCTCATCTCTCATCTATCTCTCTCATCTCTATCTATCTATCTATCTATCTATCATCTATCTTAGCCTTTCTCAACTTTTTGACCTTGGAGGAACCCTTGAAATATTTTTCAGGCCTCAGGGAACCCCTGCACATTCAGGCTCAAATATAGGCCAGAAGTTACAAAATTATTATATTCATTTCATGTGTAGTCCTGCATAGACAGTATGCATTAACAGTGTTCTTAAACTAAAAATAAAGAATGAAGCTTACCTATTTAATGTGAAATTGTCCAAATTTTAAATAAGTTTTTTAATAAATCGTGATCTCCCAGGGAACCCCTAGTAGCCTCTAGTGGAACCCTAGGATTTCATGCAAACCTGGTTGAGAAACCCTGATCTATCTGGTTGAGGGATTCCCCCCCCCCTTCAACAAGATAGATCTGTATCAGGAAAAGAAAATGACACCAGCACCATCCACCACCTCCTGACAATAAGGAACTCTTAGAGATTCTACCAAATAAAATGGGAAATCTTAAGAAAGAGGTGGAAAAATTAAAGTGGTAGGAGAATAAAAATTTTGGGGAGTCTGAAGGTGTGATTTTGGCACCTTAAACCTTCCTCCCCCCCCCCCACTTCTAGTAATTTTGTGAAGACCAAATCATCTCCAATGCATTGTAAAAAGCAAAGTCATGTGCACATGCAACAGAAAATGGAAAGGCATAAAATATTTTTGCATTTCAGAGGAAAAAGTCTTTAATTATCTAATTTAACATTTTAACATTCAAGGTACATTAATGTATCCAAACAATTATAAGAAACACAGCTTGCATTATGCCACAAATGATAAAATGGGAATAATTAAGTATAATAATTAAAGGAGTAGGAAAATAAAAAGAAAGAAGAAATGTGAGCAACATTTTAAACTTCATGTAAGAAGGGAACTTGTAGAGCATGAAATTTATAGTCTTTGAATATTGCTTAGGAAGAGGACAAAATTCATGCTTCTTGGTAGGAAATGCCAATATTGAGTAAGTATTGATTTGACATCTCCCATTTATAAAAGTCAAGAAAATGCTCCTGTGAGTTCAACGTACCTTCTCAGAGTCCCTCCTGCCTTGCTTATGAAGAAAATTGAATGGGCAGAATAGATTGTGTGAGCTTCAAAAAAGCTGGGTTTTTTTTTCCAGTTTTGTTTTGTTTGGCATTTTAGAAACCTCAAGAAACTCTTGGGAAAAGAAAAACAGTGATTCCTTGCTCCTGGTCAAATAGAGTTCTTCATTATTTCCCAGAAATCAATTCCATTGCTCTCCTCCCCTGCCTCACAGCTACTGCTCTGATTTACGTGGGTTGACCTACGTCTGGCCAAAAATGAACTCCATTAATGACTAGTTGCTCTTGGCCAGCTGTCTGAGTGATGGAGGAGACCTCTCTTTGAGAAATAGAAACCACCTCCCACAGTTTATTATTCTCCAGCCAAAATTCATTTAATATTTCAGACTTAGCCAAGAGGGTGTTGGTTTACCTTGTGCTTTTACTCCTATGTTGAAAAAGATTAAGTGTTTCTTTAGGGACACGTGACTCAATATTGATCATGGCTCTGTCTGTCTTTAGGTACAATCAGACCAGGAAGAGGTATGAAAGTTCACACCATCATCTCTCATTTGCTCGAGCCACTAAATATAGAATGTATGAAGAACATTTCTAAAACTGTATTTTTTTCTTTTACAGAATATTTGCCCAATACTTAGGAGGTGCAAATTGTTGATTTTGGAACATCCTTTGGACTCATTGTTAATCTACTATTTAAAAATTGGAAGTGAAAGATAAGAGTTGGTAGCTTGCAAATATTGTCTCCCAAGGACAAACTCGAAGATTGTAGAAATGTGGGTGTGGGTATAAATGTAGTACACCCATACACCCAGGCATGTTTGTTTCAAGTCTTTCTGTTCCCAGTCCTGGTTTAGCTGATTTTCAATAGATACAAGATTTATGCATAGTAATACTGTGATGGTGGAGAATAGGGATTCTGTAAGACATTTCCCTGCCATCTTTTAAAAAAAGATTTAACTAACTAATGGGATGCTGACATACTACAAAACAAAATATCAGCCACTAAGAATCATTTTTATTTCCAAGCATGGCTCTAGATAGGCTCTACTGATATTAAGAAATGAACATGGTAGATGACTGGAGTCAATACTTTGGAAATGTATCCAAAGGCCTTCCTAGAAGTAAAAATAAAATTGGGTGTCAGTTCATATTTTAAATTAATAAAATTAAAGTAGTCCCATTTTAATACCCAATCTTTGTAAGTAAGGTGGGGGTATAGATTAATGACTAAAATCCTGAAGAAGTGATGTATCTCAGTTTTGGCCAAACTTTTCCACCATACATGGCTAGACTGAAAATAGGCATGCAGTCTAGAGAAGAAGGAAGATGTAGTCAAAAACATCTGGGGAGTATTAGGTTGGGAATGGTGGGCTTACATAATATTGAGCTACAGTAGCCTGCTGATGTGAGGCATCTTTTTATTTTCATAGCTGACTTACTCTTTTATGGAAGACGACGATGGTCAGGCATTCAAACAACATGGCCGGTCCAGCGAAGTTGATGTTGGATGATCATTATTAAAGGCGCTATGGACTTTGAAGAAGCACGAGTACAGGGCGAAAGGGAAAAAAGAGCTAAAAGGAAGGCACGTCAAGCAAACCCTCATCATGACCGTCTCCCACCCGGAAACCTATGCCCTCATTGTGGGAGGTTGTGGGGATCCAGAATTGGCCTTTACAGCCACTTACGGATCCACTGTTAAAATTTTACCCTTGGAAGACAATCTTACTCGGCTACGAGTGATCGCCAATGAACTCTTCTATGGCAAAACGTGAGTATGTAATAGAAAAACCACTCCCTAGTCTTGCTAATTATTTTTAATGAAGTAGGATAGAGCTGATTGTGGTTCCTGCTTCCCCTGATGCTCATTAGTTTGAGAAATATTTAGCATCCCTCCCTGACCATCATCAAAACTGTTTTTTGCTTCCCATTTTCCACTTCTCCCTTGTGGATTTGGTTGGCTTTTACATCTTTGCCAGCCAACAATGATTGATTGTATTAATATCACTGTAAAGGTTACATAGTCCTGTTTCTGTAATTCTTGGGGCTATGGAAGGATGAATAGATTTGTGGTATACCTGCTGTTGCTGAACGATATCTCCCAGCAGCTTCAGCCTCCGGGGGAATGTGAGGAATGTG
Source organism: Charina bottae (assembly GCA_023362775.1). Taxonomy (NCBI): domain Eukaryota; kingdom Metazoa; phylum Chordata; class Lepidosauria; order Squamata; family Charinaidae; genus Charina; species Charina bottae. The sequence continues at coordinate 51,810,609 of JALMGJ010000003.1, read as the reverse complement.
AGGACCTGTCATTCAACAGCATCTGGAGAGCTACAGGTTCCGATCCCACATATAAAGAGACACGCTTAAAGAGACTCAACATGCCCTCACTGATTTCTGAGTAAACATGCAAATGATTGGGCTGCCAAGTTAACTGCTGCCCAATGTTCATTTGCACTGTTACAACGAAAGGAAAGGAAGGGAAGGGAAACACATAAGCATAGGGGCAACACTTGAATATTATCTAGATTAATATATCATGAATGTTACTTGTGGTAGCCAGCACTTAGTATACTGCCTCAGATGCATGTCCTGAATTAGGAAAACCTATAAGTAGGTGGGCACCCAAGTGCAAACTGAGCACCAAGTGAAGAATATAAAAAGTGTAACAAGATGCTTCAAAAGGCCTATAGCTATAACATACAAATATTTTTCAGAGTAAAACAGAAGACTTGTTTCCCCCCCCCCCTCAGGCAGTAGAATTGCCAAAATTTCTATTCAGATCTAAAACTATTACATCACTCTGTGGATTGCAGTTTACAAGTTTCCCAATGCAAATGTCCAACATTCTATTGTGTTACATATTGTCTTAGTAGATATTCATCACTCATTACTCGATACAGAGTCACTCGTTGAGATGGGCAGCCATATAAATTGGATAAATAAAACAAAATAAAATATTTGCATTCTGATCAAAATACATGGTTTGTAATCTAAAATTCCAACATTTCTTTATAGAGTACTTCCATAAGGTGCTTGGGAATATGTTCATTTGGGAATGAACATTTACAAATTCATTTTTAGCAAGATTATTTTTACACCAAACCAGAATTCTCCTTTAGCTTCATGTTGAAGGAGCTATACTGTGTATCACCCAAGAAGAAGACAAATTACCACTGGAATTTGATATGAGCCCTGGATATAAGAGGTAAAAACTGTTGCACAAAGATCCTAATCTAAGGCATACAGACATGCATGTGTTTCACATTACTGTTTGCAATCTTTCAATGGAAATTCTAATGCAGAGATTCCCCTCCCCCCCAAGTAAAGATCTGCAAAGGAAAACAGTGATTTTTGTTAGCCCTTTGAGGTCGTTTACATATGAATAACTCTGAATCTGTATTTGCGGAAAAGTGGTGATGCGATACGCTGGTAAAATAGGTTGAGCCCAGGTTACTCCAGTGGCTAATTCAGAAAATGTTCACTGACTGTCTAGTTCTGAACCTACTCCTGCCTTCACCAACCTAGTGCCCTCTGGAAGCACTGAACTTGCCCAATCAATGCTTATTGTGGCCTCTGACCATACTAACAAGAAATGTTTGGAGTTGTAACCCCCAAATTCTGAAAGATACCAGTTTGAGGAAGACTGATTTACCAGTTTCAATTCACTTCAGTGATCAAATCAAATCTAAATTTCAGATGAAGGTTTGTGCCCTCTGCCTTGGAAAGTAACTCTTCCTCCACCACAAGAAGAGTCTTGGGGCAAAGTTGAAGTGTTATGTATTATAGTATGTAATACATAATACAGTACATAATACTATTACAGTAGCCGGGCTGGCAGTGGAGTTCCCCAAGCTTATGGTCTTGGAGGATTTCAACCTGCCTTCCAACCTGGGGGCAGGGGCGGAGGTAGCTCGGGAATTCATGGCCACCATGACAGTCATGGGCCTGTCCCAAGTAATCCAGGGCCCAACGCATAATAGTAGTCATTTGCCTGACCTGGTTTTTCTGTTGGAGCAGTGGCAGAGTGTTCTGGAATTGGGGGAAGTATTGGTTTCTCCCCTGTCATGGTCAGACCACTTCCTGCTGAGCCTCCAATTCTCTGGCACCACCACCCCTCCACAGGGAGGCAGGGCCTATTAGGTCGGCCCACCCCGGGCGACTGATGGACCCAGTTGGGTTTCAGAGGGAGCTTCGGGTTGTTCTTGGAAGTTCGCTGCACAGTCTGACTGAGGCCTTGGTGGCCATGTGGAATGAGAAAGCGGCCACGGCTTTGGATCGGATCGCACCTGAGTGGCCTCTCCATGCCCAAGGCTCCCGTGGCTCCCCGTGGTTTACGGAGGAGCTGAGGAAGCTTAAGAGGGCTAGGAGATGCCTGGAGTGTCACTGGTGGAAGACAGGGAGTGAAGACAATCGAACATGAGCTAGAGCCGCTATTAGAGCCTACCTCATGGCAGTAAGGGCGATGAAACGTGGTTATTTCTCAGCTTTTATTACATCTGCAGATTGTCACCCGGTGACCCTATTTCAGGTGACCCGGTCCCTCCTTGGAGGGAGTAATACCGGGTTTCATCTACAGGGTCACTGTGAGGAATATGCTGCACATCTAGTGGATAAAGTCACTCGCATTCGCTCTACGTTGGACTCCAGCTGGCATGGTTATCTGGGGGGAGTTCAATCTGGTTGCACTTGAGGAAGTGGACAGGGCCCTTGCAGCTGCTAGCTCGGCCACTTCTGTATTAGATCCGTGCCCCTCCTGGTTGGTCAAGGCTGCCCGGGAGGAGGTATGTGATTGGGTCTGGGTGGTGCTTAATTCCTCTTTGAGGGAGGGGGTGGTCCCGCCGGCTCTTAAGGAGGTGGTGGTGCACCCTCTCCTCAAGGGGCCATCACTCGACCCAACCAGCCTGGATAGTTTTCATCCAGTCTCCAACCTCCCCTTTTTAGGGAAGGTTGTGGACAGAGTGGTTGCTTGGCAGCTGCAGAGGACCCTGGAAGAAGTGGATTATCTGGACCCTTTTCAGTCAGGGTTCAGGCTGGGTTATGGGACTGAGACAGCATTGATTGCACTCTTAGATGACCTCTGGCAGGAGCAGGATGGGGGCAGTGCGACCATCCTCGCTCTTCTTGACCTCTCAGCGGCCTTCGATACCATCGATCATGGTATCCTTCTGGACCGGCTTCAGGAGTTGGGGGTGGGTGGCACAGTGTTGTGCTGGTTCTCCTCCTTCCTCTGGGGTTGGTTCCAGTCCGTGTTGATAGGGGGGAGAGGTCCCGCCCATGTCCCCTACTTTGTGGGGTACCTCAGGGCTCAGTTCTCTCCCCTCTCTTATTTAACATCTACATGAGGCCGTTGGGAGAGGTGGTCTGATGGTTTGGGGTGAGGTATCATCAATATGCTGATGACACCCAGCTTTATATCTCCACCCCGGGTCACCTGAGTGATGCCGTGGATATCCTGTCCCAGTGCCTGGAGGCTGTAAGGGCCTGGATGGGGTGTAATGGGCTTTGACTCAACCCAAGCAAGACTGAGTGGCTTTGGGTTTGTGGGCCTTCCGATGACAGGGTTCTTCCATTGTTGGTCCTGGATGGAGTTGCAATGCCCCAGACGGACCCCGTGCACAATCTGGGGGTCCTCGTAGACTCATGGCTCCTGCTGGAAGAGCAGGTTGCAGCCGTGGCTAGGAGGGCCTTTGCACACCTTCAGGTTGTGCGCCAGCTGCGACCATTCCTGGACCGAGAGGCCTTGCTCACAGTCACTCATGCCCTCGTGACCTCCCGTCTGGATTACTGCAATATGCTCTGCATGGGGCTGCCCTTGAAGAGCATTCAGAAGCTTCAACTGGTATAGAATGTGGCTGCATGGGTAGTAAATATTCGACACATGTAACACTGCTGCTTCGTGAGCTGCATTGGTTGCCAGTGTGCTTCTGGGTGCAATTCAAGGTGCTGGTTGTCACCTTTAAAGCCCTTCATGGCTTGGGACCGGGTTACCTAAGGGACCGTCTTCTCCCAGTTGTTTCTACTCGTCCAATTTGATCTGGTAGATTGGGCATGCTATGGGTCCCGTCAGCCAAGGAATGTCAGTTGGCGGGGACTAGAAGGTGTGCCTTCTCTGCTGTAGCCCCTGCCCTCTGGAATATTCTCCCTTCAGAGATCAGGATGTCCCTGACCCTGTAGGCCTTTCGTAAGGCTGTGAAGACCTGGTTATGTGCCCGGGCCTGGGGCCCCGAGCCTGGGAATGGTCCCATTTCTTGGCTATATTAACATCTTTACATTGCTTACTTGGCAGCCATGTCAAGCTTGGGGATGGCTTATTTCTTAGAGCCGCCTCAAATATTTTAAATATGTTTAGCTTCACTGTATGAACCACCTGCCACTTGGATTTTATTGTATTTATATTTTTACTGTGTTTTTATTGTATTTTAATGGTGTTATTGTGGCTGTGAACCGCCCAGAGTCCCCCCTTGAGGGGAAGATGGGCGGTTATAGAAATTTAATAAATAATAATAATAAATAATAATATTTATTTTGTATTTTAATTGTTTTAATGGTAATTGTTTTAACTGTTTTATGGTTTTTATTGTTGTAAGCCGCCCAGAGTCACTTGCTGAGATGGGAAGTTATAGAAATTGAATGAATGAATGAATGAATGAATGAATGAATGAATGAATGAATTAGTGCTCAGTGTTATATGTTATATATAACACATACAGTAGTTGGAGTGTCATAAATATACTTAGTGCTTAGTGTTATATGTTATAAGACTCCAGTTCCCATCAACTAATCATCAGATATCATGTAGTCCAAGATTGAAGGGCTATGTTGCCCAAATTGAAGTCAGCTATCAGTATGGTTCTTGGTTTAATAAACTAAATGCTACATCTTCACCGTAGTGTGTGTGTGTGTTGGGTGGGGGCGTTAAGCCTTTTCTTCTCAACCACTCGATTTCAGTAAAATCATCACCTGCCTGGTGTTGCAATTCCTTTTGGTGCTCTTTTGCAGATTTGTGGCTGAATCCAAGCTGTGAAAGAAATAGCTTCATACAGCATGATTCAGCGGAAACGCTCTGCTTGGGAAGGCAGTTTACTGTGTTAGCTTTGGTTGGATTATGTCCACAGGATTTTCTGTTCCCTCATATGGAGTGGTCATTTGCACTCTGTATAAACAATAATGTTGCTTAGCAGATATCAGCCAGACTTAAAATGTCCTCCTGTTATTCACAGATAAGATGCTAGATAAATAATCTTGGTGCCATATTGCAAAATAAATAAATGCAATCAATACATTAAAAAATGTTTTGACCCTGAAGTCATCACCAGTAGCTGAACCTTATGCGGTTTTACAAACCATAACATCATGTTGGTATCATTTTCCTGAGACTCCATCTGTGAAAACAAGAAACTGGGAAACTAAAACTAGACAGAGCAAAAAAAATTATTGATTTCTTAAAACTTTCTTGTGGTGATGTTGAATATTGCAACATAGGAAACGTGCATTTTTCACTGATTTAAATTTCCAAAGAAAAGAGAATGTCAAGGAAACAAAGATAATTTTTGTTTTCTTCCTTAAGACTTCACTTTGAATTAAAGGCATTTTGGACTGCAAGACTACTGTGGATAAGAACTATGCATTCAGTAGAGATATCATTAATTCTAGCATTCACCAGTTTGAGCTGACCACAATGAATTAAAACTGGATAAAGAATTGGAAACTCTTTTCTTCTCCCCTTTCCCACAATTCCCAGGAAGCTCTGTGTGGAGAAGGGTAAAGTGTACAGTTGGCCGGTTTGGGTAGAGGGATCTCCCTACAAGCTTCACAAATACAACAAATGGTTGTGTAGCAGAACTACCAGTGCAATTCAACTATTGCTGCAGTGATATATTACTCATGAAGACAGACTTTATATGAACACAGAGATAGCTGGATTATACTGTATATTCATTTAGTCAGACTGCTATATCACTCTCTCCTGACAAAGTCAGTCTATAAAGACAGTATTGTTACATATTTTATTTATTTATTTAATTTATATGACCGCCCATCTCCCCACATGGGGAACTCTGGGTGTTTGAGTTGACCACAATGAATTAAAACTGGATAAAGAATTGGAAACTCTTTTCTTCTCCCCTTTCCCACAATTCCTAGGAAGCTCTGTGTGGAGAAGGGTAAAGTGTACAGTTGGCCGGTTTGGGTAGAGGGATCTCCTCTACCCATCAAACATATCACTAGTGTGAAAAAGTTCAACATTAGCAGCCTATAACACACAGCAAATTTCCATTAAGGAGTGATGGATGTGCTATGACGAACATCCCTTGCCACTTAGTAGTCCAGATTCTTTACACCACGGACAGGGCAGTCCCTATAAACTGAATCAGGACTCTCCCAGAATGGTTTGCAGTTTACTGTATAGTCCCACACTTCTCTTGCTTTAGTTAGGTGTTTGTAGGCCTACCATATCTGGGTTGTAAAAATCTGAATGCTGATGGCAGCTATCTGGGATGCTGATTCCAGGTGGGGAAGCCTAGGGTACTCCAAAGACATGAGGTAGCGGTGCCCCCCCCCCAAAGACTGTGCTTTCTTGTTGCGGACCCCTTCGTATGGAATCACTCCCTCAGCAATTCAGGTTGGGCATACCTTGGCATCATTTGGAAAAACCTTGAAAACAGTCCTCTTCTGCAGGGCATTTCGAGCCTAACAATTAAGAATGATTGTGCAGTGCAAAAGGGTTTACTTGGTACCTTTTATTTATTGTTATTCAACTGTGTTGATTTTAAGATGTTTGTAAATCCCCAACAGTCTGTTGAAGCTCATGGGTATATTACATACATACATACATACATACATACATACATACATACATACATTAACACATACAATTCCAATTTTGCAATGTGAAAACTTAATAGAGTTGTGATGCACACTATCTTGCATAGGTCTGGAAAAGTTCCTTAAACTTTTTGTTCTTTCTTCATGGAGGGTGTGTGTATGCATATGCGTATGCGTATATTAGTGCCTTCCAGTAAGTCCTGACTCCTGGCGACTGCCTGGACAAGTCCCTGCAGTTTTCTTGGCAAGATTTCGGAAGTGGTTTGTCATTGCCTCCTTCCTAGGGCTGAGAGAGAGTGACTGGCCTAGGGTCACCCAGCTGAAGCATTTGCAATAATACAATCATACAATTTCTATTATACATTTTATGTATTTGTATTATACAATGTATACAACTTATTATACAATAATACAATTTGCAATAATACAATAATTTACAATAATACAATAATACAATGAAGCATTTGCAACAATACGATCATGCATATATGCTTTAAAAGCATCCATATTATCTAGAATTTTTAGAATGTCTGTCTGTCTGTCTGTCTGTCTGTCTGTCTGTCTGTCTGTCTATCTATCTATCTATCTATCTATCTATCTATCTATCTATCTATCTATCTATCTATCTATCATCTACCTACCTACCATGGTGTAGGCCCAAGCACAAACTCTTACTGGTCCTTGGATACATTCACTTTTCCTCTGATTTTATACCATGTTGTTGTTGTTAGTTGCCATCGAGTCATTTACGACTCATGGCAACCCTATGTATAATAGAACGAAATGCTAAATGATCTTGCGCCAATTGCCTGACTGTTCCAATGTTTGCATCCATTGTTGCGGTAATTGTATCAATCCATCACATTGAAGGTCTTCCTCTTTTCCACTGGCCCTCAACTTTACCATTTTATACCATATAGCTCCTTTAATAATAATAATGTATTTAAACCCCATCTTCAGAAAACATTGTTGTATATATTTTTTATGTCTGTAGAATATGTGGCTGAGTTTTTAAAAAGCCAGGCCTCAAAACTTTTTTCCTGTTTGGGCTCAGGAGCACATGTTCACCCCCACTCAGGAATGTTATTGCCTTCAGGTGCCGGCCAGTCTGAGAGTTCTAACCAATCAGAATTAGCTGTTAGAGCTTTGCCCATATTGGGAATCTGTTGCCTAGGTGTTTTTGGTCACATGCTGCATCCTGTCCACTCAGATGCTGATCAAGTTAAGGTTTAAAATGTAAATGCCTTTTGTCCTCTGCATTCCGCTCCCTGCTATCTAAATGGCTATGTTAATCAACCATGCCATGCTTTGGCTAAAGAAGAAGATTCGAGGTTTGTTCCTATGTTTTTGTTTTAAATAAAACAACGTTTTGCTACAAACTTATCTCTTAGTTTTTCCATAACTCTGATCACAAATTTTATAAAAATACAAAAAACATAAAGTCTTTTCCTGATAATAATTAATAATGTTACTAAAGTATGGTCAGATATCATAATAGGGTCTATACTAAAACTGTCAGTTTTATCTGCTGAACAGCAAAATATTAAAAAAAATAAGAAAAAAAGCTAATTGAGAACAAGCTAATTGGGAATTGAAAAAAATTCTTATTGAGATATATTTAAAAGTTGCCTTACATCCACCAAATTAAATTCCAACAGATAAGCTTATAATGCTTCCCATGTATGGGAATTTAAATTTCATAGGGGAAAGAGTACTATGATCCAACAAAAGATCTAAAACTTGATTTAAATCTTCAGCTATAATTATTTACCATAATTATCTGTCACCTTAAGTTTAACTGTAGAACTAAAATGCTTGTGATTTATTACCCTGTGCAAATCTCTCAATATGTTTCTTTTGGGGGCAGGGTAGAATCTGTGGGTCTGTGGTGAATACCATGAAAAACTATTTGGTTTTCTCTATAAGTACTTGAGCAGCTGATGACCTGAGAGCTATTGTGCTGAAATAAATCACCTAAGTGGGGAAAAAAATCTCAACTGCTACAGATGGTAGAAACTTGACAAAGCCTTTATTGGCATTATTCAGAAGTGGCTTGATATATGAGTCAACTGTTTCTGTATTATTTTCAACACTTCACCTTTAAATACCTGCTATCCCTGAAGCTGCCATGCCTCAGAAGGTTTCTGATATAAGGGCATCACAAAATGCTATCATTCAGCTCATTGCCACTTCAGATCAAATCAATAAAGGTTCTAAAAAGGTTTTGAGGATATGTGTATGGTTTGGACCAATTAAAGGGAAAGCTACTTGACATAGCTTGGAAGTTTCTATAATTTATCAGGAAACTTTATCCAAAAGCTTCCTAAACTCTACTTATAGAATTGAGGGGGGGGGGGGATCTATGAAATTTAAGATGACAACACAAGGGTCTAAAAACCAAAAAAGAAGTTTTCTGCAAAAACAGTGTTTCATAGGTTACTTATGTTTTTTTTCTATCATTGTTTCTATGTGTTGCCAGAAAAATGGTGAATGGACCCAAAGTATAATCCAGGCTGAAATATTCTTGAAACAGATTTATTGAAATCAATCATGACTAATGTCTTATTAATTTACATGGGTCTACACTACACTAAGTGGGGGTGCGATGGCTCAGCTGGTAAGACGCCAGGCTTGTTGATCGGAAGGTCGCAAGTTCGGAGGCTCGAGACCCTAGCCCCGCATGACGGAGTGAGCTCCTGCACTCGCCCCAGCTCTTGCCAACCTAGCAATTTGAAAGCATGCAAATGCAAGTAGATAAATAGGTACCACTTCGGTGGGATGATAACAGCATTCCACGCGCGTCATGCTATCCACATGACCATGGAAGCATCTTTGGACAACGCTGGCTCTTCAGCTAACAAACGGAGATGAGCACCAGCCCCTAGAGTTGGACACGGGTGTGCGGGGGAATCTTTACCTTTACTACACTAAGTAGGATTAAGTTACTGTAGGTTAAGTACATCTATTGATTATGCATCTATACATCCTCTATAGATGGATAGAAACCTTAAATATTTGTTTTCATTAGAACACTGTATTTTAGGATTTGAAATACAAAATTCCAGTTTGCATGAAATTTGTAACATTGCATCATTTTCAGCCTGATTTATGAAAATCATGTCTCATTCTAAACCCATGACATTGTCTTGATTCCTGTGCTTCATTTTAGTACTATGCTTTGGATAACAATACCCATTATACAGAGCAGGGGAAAGCAGACAAGCAGAAGAAGTCCTTGAACTTGAATGATTGAAGATCCTACCACCACTCTAAAGTGACACATAGGTATTAAAAGGATAATCCTCTTCTTCATTTGTCCAATCCTTCTGAATCCAGGATTGGAAGAAGCCCCAAAACTCATTATTCCTTTCCAATCCTTAAATGGTTTTATTTGCATGTAAATGGATTTTTGCACTAAAAGTATGTCCATGCAATAACATTTTGTCCTGAACTGATGTAATTCATTACTGTTTAAAAGCCATGCAAAAATGTTGCTGTTGACTCAGCTGTTGCTATTCTCTGGAAGGAAGCAGCAGTCCACAAAGTGGCTGGTGACAGAAACAGAGAAATGCCGTATTTGTGGGTTGCATTGCCTCCATTCACATGAAGTCCTTTGGACAAAGTTAAATTTCCACCAACTACTTGTGCAGGAGAGGGGCTTTTAGTCATTTCTCCATCTCCTTTCTTGCCACCTAGCAGCAAATACAGTAGATGGGATTTATACTTGTATTGCTTGCTTACACTTCCACTATTACATATTCAATGAATGAATGAATGAATGAATGAAGTATATGGTTGGTTCACTAATGAATTGCCTACAGTATGTTGCTTCATTTCCAAGGGAATGAGGATTGTAGTAATATTCTTAGCAGCAGAGGCACTTCTGGCTTCTAGATTGCAGAGAAACAATGCCTCAATTGTACTTAAAGGGTAGGGGCAAGGTGTTATGTAGCTATTAGCTCAGTGACACAACCTGTGCTGAGCTTGGCTTTAGGAGGCTTGGGCATCTCATTTCTGCCTCCCAATTGTAGATTGAGGATTTGCTATTTAATGGACAAGTCTCTGCTGGGGCTTAGTTTCACCTGGCTGGGGCATCAGTGCTCCAGTCATTGAAGAAAACCTTGTTAATTTCCGAACAACTCTGAATCTGAGATGTTGTGAGAAATCAGAAGAGTAGCTAGACACAGACACATAGCATTGCTTGAGGAGTGTGGCATAGGGGTAAAGTAGGGAGACCAAGCTTGGCATGAACAGTTCCTGCTTAATGGTATGGTGCCCCCGATAATTGCCCAGGAATAACAAGCACTTATCAAGGCCCTACCCCTAAGCGAGAATGTCCTATTCTGACCCTCCAACTGCTGCTGTAGCGACCAGTAAAGGCAGATTTTATTTCTCCATTATGAAATATAGTCTTACGCTAATTTCCTTCTGCATGTGAGGGAGGAAAGACTTCAGGCTATAATTGAGTTTGTGGTTTGAAAGTATTATTGATTATGCTTTGAGTCAGGAAATATTAAGTGTGCACTGATGAAAAAGCAGAGGCAAGGAGTCCATGAAATCCAATAGCCGCCTGGGAAAAATATTTAATTTCATTAGCTGGATGAAAATCAAAGCAGGATTGTAATATTACAATTATTCAAAGGCAATACCCCCACTCGCATGAAATACTACAAACTCTTAAACAAAAAGCTACAAGAAGTTTTAAACCTGACTTGCATATGGAGGAGTAACAAACTCATTTTAATAATCTCTAAAAATATGTTCTGTAAATTGCTTTTCAATTACTAAATATTGACTGTATATTGCAATCCCATACCTGCTTACTTGGAAGGAAACGTCACTAAATTCTATAGGCTTACCTCTGAATAGAGTATAGGCTTCGGCTATTGATTTCTTCAGGCCAAAATTGACTCCAAAGTTAAGTCTGCATGAGCCTATTAATATCAGTGAGCTGGAGCACATGGACTGGGAAATCACCTTTCATTGAGGTGACACTGCATTAAATGGTCTTTGGAACAAGCAAGCCTTGTCATTATACCATTTGGTCCTGGCCTCCCTGGAAGAGGGATTAGACTAGATCAGTGTTTCTCAACCTTGCTGGGAGTTGAAGTCCACACCTCTTAAAGTTGTCAAGGTTGAAAAACACTGTACTAGACAGTTGGAAAAGCAAATGAAGAAACCTTTGGGTTTATATTTATAACCCAAGCCCCACCTCTTTTCCAACCTCAGGTGTAACTTCTTCCACAGTTCCTCCTCAAGTTCTGCCCTTTGTTTTAAAACAACTCAAATTTTCTATGTCCAGCTGAGGGAAAGGCTGGAGAAATCTTATTGTGTACATGACCAAGCCCTTGGGTATGTGGACTGACCATTGGGCCTGAGGTGGACAGTCTGGCCTGCAAGTCAGTTGGCTGTGAATGTCAGAATTTTCAGTCTGCATATTCACAACATGTCATACCATGTGAATTTCTTGGTATGCACTGCTCCTATTGCTGATCATTTTGGCAGTATTCTTAACGGACTAAAACTGTTCTTATCTTGGATTTTGATTGACTTGATTTTGTTTCCAAAGTAGAACTGATATATGAGGATTCCCAACTGTTTTATCTCCTATTTCAAAAATTTGGACTTCGCCCAGGGCATGCTGCATGTGCTGTAATTTTTATTTGTAACTGTTCCAAACTTTATATTGAAAGTAAAGTCTCCTTCAGATTGAGCTTGGATCCTAGTGACTACATTGAATATCCATTTGGTTTTCTCAGCAGCATTTTGTAACTGGCTTGCCATTGTCTTCTTCTGGAATGTTTTGACCTCCCAGTGTTGTTTTCAGTCCTAGAATTTCCTGGTGGTTTTTCACCAACTGGTAACCAGGTCCAACTCTGATCATTTTTTTTTAGCTCAGCCAAGGTCAGTTAAATTGCTGCTATCTGCATCTTTATATTTGCAAGGCCCAATTTCACATCAATAAAACACTGCAAACAAACTAAAACAAAAATAAAAATAAAAAAACCAGAACTGGCAAACCATATTTGTAAATGCTTTAAGATACTTTTATGAAGTGTTTATCAATACCCAGGAGCAGAACTGCACATCTGTACAATTGAACCAAAATAATTTTCAGGCAACCATTTTGTTAGGGATTGCATGTCGAGCAAGAGATCCTACCAGATCCCTTCTAATGGTGTAACTTTAGATTCTATGATTTCTATCAACAGAGCTTTCACTCTGAGCTGTTTCCTTTTAATCCTGGATCTCTAGTTAGTATAACAAGTGAAAGTGAGATATGCAGACAGTTCCCCAGAGAAAGTAGAAGCAGAAAACTGAAAGTTCAAAACAGCTGATTCAATGTGTAGGAAAATGCTAATATCTTCAAATTTAGTACAAAAATAATAACAGGGAGACAATTATTTACTCTCAATCCTCTTTAATATTTGTATGGAAAACAAAGTCCAAAACTTAAAAAGAATTTTTTTAAAAAAAATTGATCCCAAAAATAACGATAAGCACCTAGAGAACCCGCTTCTCCTTGCTGTAGAAAGCCTCTCTTAGGGTAGTAAAGGTAAAGGTTCTCCCCGCACATTTGTGCAGTCGTGTCTGACTCTAGGGGCCAGTGCTCATCTCCCTTTGTTAGCCGAAGAGCCAGCGTTGTCCGAAGACGCTTCCACGGTCATGTGGCTGCATGACGCGTGCAGAACGCTGTTACCTACCCACCGAAGTGGTACCTATTAATCTACTTGCATTTGCATGCTTTCGAATTGCTAGGTTGGCAAGAGCTGGAGCTAGTGCGGGAGCTCACTCCGCACGCAGGGCTAGGGATTCGAACCTCCGAAGTTGCGATCTTCCGATCAACAAGCCTGGTGTCTTACCCGCTGAGCCACCATGCCCCATTCTCTTAGGGTACGCATACTTAAAAAAATATATAAATTGGGTGATTTAGAAACGGGGTTGTCAGTCTCAGTGTCCCTTTAAGGCTACAGCGTGGCTTGGAAATGGTGATGTCCCAGCCTCCCGGCTGTTCTTACCAGACGAGCGCAAACACTGTTTATGATCTTCTGGCTGCAAGCAGCTGTCTGGAGAAAAAAATGGGAAAAACACTCTTGGGCTTCAGGAAAAACCTGCCTGAACCCAAAGAAACTGCCGCGTTGTCATGTAGCTTGAATCATGTCAACTGGATTTCTATTTTCTCAGTGGAAACGTTTCACTCCTTATCCAAGGAGCTTCTTCAGTCTGAAGAAGCTCCAAGAAGCTCCTTGGATAAGGAGTGAAACGTTTCCACTGAGAAAATAGAAATCCAGTTGACATGATTCAAGCTACAGACAATTCCACCTGGATGACTGAGAACCTTCATAGACATGCCGCGTTGTCAGTTCTGCCTGCTTGTGAGAGTTGGGCCACGAGGTGGGCCACTTACCTGTCTGCCGCCCGATCCGGAAGAGTCCGATCCAGAAGAGGAGCCAGCCCCCGGAAACAGCAGGCTTGGCGCGAACCTTGTGGAAGAAACGGAGACGCTGATTGGCAGAGGCTCAGAAGGAGGGACGCCAGTCACCAGTGGGTGGCCTTTCTCGGGCCCCGGTCTACCTCCAGCCCCGACAGTCAAGCTAACTCCACGCCCGCAGTCACCGCGCCTGTTACCTCCAGTTCACTGCCAGTGATCGCCGCTTCCTCAGCGCCTGCACCCTCTCTGGTCCTTCCTGTCGGGCCAGGAGTACCCAAGGGACTTGTTACTATCAAGTTACTATCCAGCCTGAGGAAGAAGAAGAGGACTGTGTAAACTGGGCACTTTGCGTGTCCGTGTAAATAAAGCTATTTCAGTAACGTTTCCGTGTCAGTCTTAGTCGGAACAGCACAGCTTTTCAGTCTGCCATGTCCCCACCGGAAGTCACCAGGACCAGATTCTTGAAGTGTAGGTGAGTGGAGTTCCAGAAAAGATCGAATGAAGCAAGAAAAGGGACAGCAAAGACCAGCTCTACTCTTTCTCCAAAAGAAACAGTGGTGAGACATCACATTGTTGCATATACTTTTTATGTCAAGAAATATGGAAGGCTGAGTTTTTAAAAAGCCAGGCCTCAAAAACGTTTTTCCTGTGAGTTTCAAGAGGGAGCACATGTTCACCCCCTTTCCTCAGGAATGTTAATTTGCCTTGGAGCCAGCCAGACTGATAGTTCTGACCAATCAGAATTAGCTGTTTGAGCTTTGCCCATATTGGGAATCTGTTGCCTAGGTGTTTTGGTCACATGCTGGATCCTGTCCACTCAGATGCTGGTCAAGTTAAGGTTTAAAATGTAAATGCCTTTTGTTCTCACTCTGCTCTGCTATCTAAATGTAAATAGCTATGTTAATCAGCCATGCTTCTTCGGCTGAAGAAGAAGATTCAAGGTTTGTTCCTATGTTCTTTTGTTTTAAATAAAGCAACGTTTTTACTACAAGCTTATCTCTTGGAGTTTCCATAACTCTGATCACAAATTTTATAAAACAATAAAACACATTTGGCCAGCCAGCAAGAGAAAATGCCAGTCTGAGAGAAAGAAAGCCATGCAGTGTAATTATTTAACCCTTAAATGGAAAGCAGGAATACAGAGTACAGATATAGGAATGTATGCATATACCTTTACCCAACACTAGTTTGTTGACATATCTAGGAGGGCAGGTTAACTTTTAAATGCTTAACTAGATATGTATAAATCAAGCCTGTTATCATCTTTCCCTGTTGGGGAAAAGAGAGGTTTTTCCAATACTTTTTTCCAGCATCTTTTTCCAGGTTCTCTTCTTTGTTCTAAAAGGATTGCAAATTTTCCTATCTCCTGCAAAGCTGAAGATGCTTGAATAATCAGCTGCTTTAGGTGACCCACAGCCATGCCTCACTCAGAGTGAGTGTTGGTTGTCTAATCAGCATAAGGCTGACAGTCTGCAGTAACTATGCAGATTATAATTTTTTTCAACAAACTACAGCTTTGCCTGATACATAAACCAGGTCTACATGTAGCAGAAAGTTAGTGTGCAGTAGAACTAGGTTTTAAAAGGAGTTAGAGAACTTGAGTTTACTGTCTGAAGACAATCTATGGCATTAACAATTCCTCTAAATATCCAGTGACTCTTCTGGAGTTTTAATGTTGTAACCTTCATTGTATATTTATATAGGTGTGCATAAAATTTTATATTGTGGAAACATCATATACTCTATCTCCAGTGACAAATAGAACTTCCCACTCAGCATTGGAAACCCTGAAACTTCTCAGACTGCAGAATATACATTTTTGAAAGATACCACCCAATTAGGATTGCGTTTTTGCAGCTATTCAATCCAAATATTCTTCAAGCCAATGAACTGTAAAACTAAAAGCTGTAGAAAACTTTGCAAGCTCCAGGGTTAGAATTTACTTGATAATCTCTCATGATTATAGAACTCAGGAAGAGTGGGCAAGAAATCAAAATGAACTCAGGAAAGAGTTAGAAGACTAAAACAGGAGAAATCCATTCATTCCTTGTTTTTGGTTTCCAAATGTTGGTTTTAGTCTCATATAGCAATCTATTTGTGCCTTAGCTAACTAAACCAAAATATTTGTATCAGAATTGGGGATCATTTGTCCTTGACTCCCTTCAGAAGCTGTAAAGCAACTTGTTCTTTATTGCAGATTTATATATGCTCATGATGGTCTAGGCATCCTTCTATTGATATAAATTCTATTTCTTTATCTATTCATATGTGTACATCTTGGAAATGGTTGATAAGAAAAGTTACATAAATAATAAAGAGTACAAGGATAAGAACAATGGAAAGACTGTGTAGACTCTTTCACATTCAAGGTGGAATTGCTATTTGCAACAAAAGGCAGCACTTCCAAAATACAGCATTTTTATACCAAAAATTAAGAGAGAGTTAAAGGAATGGGGGAAGAACGATGAGCAAGAATATTAGATCCTACTAACAGATGGGAGGAATTAGAATTAAACAATGTAACAATATTTTAGCGTATGTATGTATGTATGTATGTGTGTGTGTGTATGTGTATGCGTATATATATATAGTTTATATATATGTATATATTATCAAGCAATACTATAAACATTTTCAAGCTCTGAACAAGGAGATTGCCAGAAAAAACAGAGCATCTCAAAGGAATCACTCTACACTATGCTGCATAGTCCATATCTCATTGACTGTGATGAAAACCCTCCCACTGATTTCCTTGGAGCTGGCTAATCCCCAGGGAGAACAAAGTAAGCCTATCTCAGAAACACTAAGATGTCCTGGTTGGTGAGTTCTTAAGAATGACTTTCATAGAAGATGGATTATAGGTGTCATTTTCACAAGAGGTTCACAAATCAAATCCAAAATAGGCAGAGAGAGAGAGTGAGAGCAATTGCTTTAAGCACACACCTTTTCCCAATTCTCTGCTCCATTTAAGGTGGTTGAAATGCGTCACAAAATATTACAGTAAGGGAGAGTCTGTTTATACGAGAATTGCAACAGTTTCAGGAAAGCTACCTTGAGCACTTGTTAAAGGAACAAAGTCGAAATATGAAAGGAGCAACAAAAATAGCTTGACATTATCAACTTGATAAGAGAATCTTGTGAATCTGCTGCCATCTGCTAGGTTGAAAGACATGCCTAATGAAGGATATGCAGAAGAAATGTCTTGCTACATGAAGATTAATTTTACTGAACAGTGTTTTATGTTCATAATGCTATTTTAGGCCAATCCTATTAGCATGCTTTAAAAGTTCCCAATTTCTTCCTCCGTTTACTTCTGAGTTGCTGATATTCTGGATCTTCTCTTATGGGGTATTTGTAATACTTTGCATCTGCCTTCCTTAACCCGCTGCCCTCCAGATCTGCTGGGGCTAAAACATTCAGAATTCCAACCCAGTATGACCAAGAGGGCTGGAAATCTTGAGAGTTATAATCTCAGGACATTTGGGAGAATGACTTTACGTGGAGATTGTAAATGGGTCTTCACTTTTTCTGAACAGTAATATCTGTACACTACTCACATTTTCTTGCTCTTTACTTCTGTTTCTCCTGAACCCAATTTACTTAATTCTTCCATTTCATTTTATGTGCTTCTTCCATAATACTTGGTATGCTACATTTGACTGTTTATGCTGAAAAACATTTGTCCTTTTACTGTTTTTCTATCCAGTGCACTAAGCATGAATATAGAACATTTAATTCAAAGCACACATTGAAATAACATAAGAAATTTAACATAAAATATAGTACTTGTGTTATGCCCCTTTCAAGTAAAAATTAACCCATCAAGTCAATGGTTCTCCTACATAATTTGTGGTTTGGCCATACACAAAAGGTAAGACAAAATGATACCTAAAAGGTGCATTTACATCCTATGTCATGGATTCTCCATGACATTTCCTAGGGAGAACTGAAGGGACAAACATTTTCAGGATAATTTTCAGAGGGAAAAATATCATGATATTTCTTTACAATCCATAAAGTTTTCCTTCTTTCCCCAGTATCTGAGCTTTTCCTCTGGTACTTAAGGCTTAATAAGTTACAAATCTGCCAAATGCCTGAAGCTGTGCATTTGTTATATTCCTCCAGTTCCATCTCATCAGCATATGTTCCATCAGCTAGGCTTCACTAATGATATATCTGTAAATATTTATAGCAAATAGTAAAGTCCAGATTTACAGTAATATTTATGCATACATGATCACATAAACAGAATGGTCTCTCTTGTTTGAGGAAAATGAATTGCAAGAACTGAGGCAAAGAACAAAGACAATGATTCCTAACAATGATCATAACTGGGAAGTGGTTTATATTAACAGACTTCTTGACCTAATGTGTTAATTAAGTGTGATAACTCCTTGCAAAACTTGAAATATCCTGAACTTTTCCTTATTCTAAAAGTGAATGTATCTTTAGGAAGGACCAAATTTCAACTGAGACACCACAAACATTATTGAACTGTGACACAAACTTGAACGTACATTAATCATTTAAACCAGCTGTTGTCCATGATAATTTTTATTAAATTCAGTAGCCTTAAAGTGTTATGATAACATTGCCTCTTCACAGTAGTCATGTTGTTGCTGTTGTTGTTCAGTCGTTTAGTCATGTCCGACTCTTCATGACCTCATGGACCATAGCATGCCAGGCCTTCCTGTCCTCCACTGTCACCCGGAGTGTACTCAAATTCATGTTCATTACATCGGTGATGCTATCTAACCATCTCATCCTCTGCCGTCCCCTTCTCCTTTTGCCCTCAGTCTTTCCCAGCATCAGGGTCTTTTCCAGTGAGTCCTCTCTTCGCATTAGGTGGCCAAAGTATTTGAGCTTCAGCTTCAGTATCTGTCCTTCCAATGAGCAGTCAGGGTTGATTTCCTTTAGGTTTGACTGATTTGACCTCCTTGCAGTCCAAGGGACTCTTAAGAGTCTTCTCCAGCAACACAGTTCGAAAGCATCAATTCTTCGGCGCTCAGCCTTCCTTATGGTCCAACTCTCATAGCCATACATTACTACTGGGAAAACCATAGCTTTAACTATACGAACCTTTGTCGGCAAGGTGATGTCTCTGCTTTTTAATATGCTGTCTAGGTTTGCCATAGCTTTCCTCCCAAGGAGCAAGCGTCTTTTAATTTCATGGCTGTAGTGATCTTGGAGCCCAAGAAAATAAAATCTGTCACTGCTTCCATTTCTTCCCCTTCTATTTGCCAGGAAGTGATGGGACCAGATGCCATGATCTGGGTTTTTTTAATGTTGAGTTTTAAGCCAGCTTTTGCACTCTCCTCTTTCACCCTCATCAAGAGGCTCTTTAGTTCCTCTTCACTTTCTGCCATTAGGGTGGTATCGTCTGCATATCTGAGGTTGTTGATATTTCTCCCGGCAATCTTAACTCCAGCTTGTGATTCATCCAGCCCGGCATTTCTCATGATGTACTCTGCATATATGTTAAATAAGCACGGTGATAATACACAGCCTTGTCGTACTCCTTTCCCAATTTTGAACCAGTCGGTTGTTCCATGTCCGGTTCTAACTGTTGCTTCTTGACCCGCATACAGGTTTCTCAGGAGACAAGTAAGGTGGTCTGGTACTCCCATCTCTTTAAGACTTTGCCACAGTTTGTTGTGATCCACACAGTCAAAGGCTTTAGCGTAGTCAATGAAGCAGAAGTAGATGTTTTTCTGGAACTCTTGCTTTTTCCATGATCCAGCGAATGTTGGCAATCTGATCTCTACTTCCTCTGCCTCTTCGAAACCCAGCTTGCACTTCTGGTAGTTCTCAGTTCACATACTGCTGAAGCCTAGCTTGTAGGATTTTGAGCATAACCTTGCTAGCATGTGAAATGAGCACAGTTCTACGGTTTGAACATTCTTTGGCATTGCCCTTCTTTGGAATTGGAAAGTAAACTGACCTTTTCCAATCCTGTGGCCACTGTTGAGTTTTCCAAATTTGTTGGCATATTGAGTGCAGCACTTTAACAGCAGCATCTTTTAGGATTTTAAATAGCTCAGCTGGGATACTGTCTTCTCCGCTAGCTTTGTTGTTAGTAATGCTTCCTAAGGCCCACTTGACTTCACTCTCTAGGATGTCCGGCTTAAGGTCTGTGACCACACCATCGTATTTATCAGGGATATTAAGATCTTTCTTGTATAGTTCTTCTGTGTATTCTTGCCACCTCTTCTTAATCTCTTCTGCTTCTGTTAGGTCCCTGCCTTTTTTGTCCTTTATCATGCCCATCTTTGCACAAAACGTTCCCTTGATATCTCCAATTTTCTTGAAGAGATCTCTAGTCTTCCCCATTCTATTGTTTTCCTCAATTTCTTTGCATTGTTCATTTAAGAAGGCCTTCTTATCTCTCCTTGCTATTCTCTGGAAATCTGCATTAAGTTGGTTATATCTTTCCCTTTCTCCCTTGCCTTTTGCTTCCCTTCTTTCCTCAGCTATTTCTAAAGCCTCATCAGACAGCCACTTTGCTTTCTTGCATTTCTTTTTCTTTGGGATGGTTTTAGTTGCTGCCTCCTATACAATGTTACGAACGTCCATCCATAGTTCTTCAGGCACTCTGTCTACCAGAGCTAATCCTTTAAATCTATTCCTCACCTCCACTGTATATTCATAAGGGATATGATTTAGGTCATACCTGAGTGGTCTAGTGGTTTTCTCTATGTTCTTCAATTTAAGCCTAAATTTTGCGATAAGAAGCTCATGATCTCAGCCACAGTCAGCTCCAGGTCTTGTTTTTGCTGATTGTATAGAGCTTCTCCATCTTTGGCTGCAAAGTATATAATCAATCTGATTTCGGTATTGACCATCTGGTGATGTCCATGTGTAGAGTCGTCTCTTGTGTTGTTGGAAAAGAGTGTTTGCTATGACCAGCGTGTTCTCTTGACAAAACTGTATTAGCCTTTGCCCTGCTTCATTTTGTACTCCGAGGCAGAACTTGCCTGTTATTCTGGTTATTTCTTGACTTCCTACTTTAGCATTCCAGTCCCCTATGATGAAAAGGACATCTTTTTTTGGTGTTAGTTCTAGAAGGTGTTGTAGGTCTTCATAGAACCGGTCAACTTCAGCTTCTTCGGCATCAGTGGTTGGGGCATAGACTTGGATCACTGTGATGTTGAATGGTTTGCCTTGGATTCGAACTGAAAGCATTCTGTCGTTTTTGAGGTTGTACCCCAGTACTGCCTTTCCCACTCTTTTATTGACTATGAGAGCTACTCCATTTCTTCTAAGGGATTCTTGCCCACAATAGTATATATAATGGTCTCTTGAATTAAATTCGCCCATTCCTGTCCATTTTAGTTCGCTGATTCCCAAGATGTCGATGTTCAATCTTGTCATCTCATGTTTGACCACATCCAGCTTACCTTGATTCATAGATCTTACATTCCAGGTTCCTATGCAATATTGTTCTTTACAGCATCGGACTTTCCTTCCACTTCCAGACACATCCACAACTGAGCGTCCTTTCGGCTTTGGCCCAGCCGCTTCACTCTTTCTGGAGCTACTCGGAATTGCCCTCTGTTCTTCCCCAGTAGCATATTGGACACCTTCCGACCTGAGGGGCTCATCTTCCAGCGTCATATCTTTTAGCCTTTTGATACTGTCCATGGGGTTTTCTTGGCAAGGATACTGGAGTGGTTTGCCATTTCCTCCTCCAGTGGATCACGTTTTGTCAGAAATCTCTGTCATGACATGTCTGTATTGAAGGGGACAGTAGTCATAACACCTGATAAAGCTGAGAAGTACAGTATGTAACATTGGTTCTGCTTAGCTTGGGTCAACATATGCTACTGTGGGAAAAGAATTCAAATGTATTGATAATCTGCTCCATATGCAAACCAACCAATATAGTACCAGATAAGTTGTCATTTATTCACTTTGTGCCACTGTACATTTAACTGTAATGGCCCTGTGTCTTTAGCAAGTGTCTTTATACAGAAGAGGAAATGCAGTGTAAATTGATTCCCAGAGATACCCATGGAAACATTATTTTCTATCTTGAATAAATTGTGATTGCCAGTTTTGATTGCCATAATTCAATTATGTGGTTTAAAAATGTCTTATACAAATACGGATTATGACTATTTTTAAAAACAGAACAGTATAAACTTAAATAAAAATTAGTTTGCTATCAGCTGATCTTGCATCAACTTTTCATCCAGTGAGGTTAGTTTGCAATATTTGAAATCTTTGTGACAAACAGAAGAAGTCTTTTAATTAGGGACATACAGGAGGGGCAGAAAGAAGAACCTGGAAAGATCTAAGTACCCATATGAATTTACTTCTCTAATCCTAGTTATACTAATGTATAATTTATTTAATTAATTTACATTAGGATGGATATGAAACCTCATTCATCTCCTTTCTCCATCTCTAAGGAGTCCCACTAAAATTAATGAAGGCTCTGTAGAACTACGTCCATGTGCTTGCACTTCTTTTTCAGTAATACTTATGCTAGAGACCTTCTTGAGATCAATGTCTTAACTAAGCTGCATATCTACCTGAAAGTACCTTTATCAAATTCAGTTGGATTTTAACCCTTTTATCTGTAATTAAGTTTGGTTATCTTCCTGCTGAACAAATATACATATAATTGTAATGTAAGTTCTGGGGAAGACCATGAAGAGGAGAACTCACTTGGATAAGCTTTTTCTGTATAAGAATTCCACCCTGCAAATGGAGCAAAGTGGTTGTATACCTACCAACTGACCCCTGCAAATAAGCTTCCTCCCATGTTCTGAAATTCAACAGGAGTGAGTTAACCTAGCCAAGTGAGAGGTCATTTGCTAGAAAAAATAAGTAAGCCTGGGAGGGCTAGTCACTTAACCCCTTCCTCTTAATCCTTCCTTGAAATTCTTCCAACTCCAATTAGTTATTCTTTTGCTGAGAGTTCTGAATCAGAAACCAGTATGCATAATAGCCGCCTAGCGTCCTCCGTTAGGGAGGGGATAGGCGGGGTATAAATACGATAAAATAATAATAATAATAATAATAATAATAATAATAATAATAATAATGTCCCACCCTGTTTGATTACTCTCATATGGCTCCTCCTGCCACCAGAAACAGTTAAATGAACCAAGAACCCCCTTCTTTGGTTTACTGTTACATGTAAATTGAGATTTCTGGCTTATTCCTTTCCTAACTACAACTTCTTCTTGGCTTGTGATTCTTCCTCTTTAGGCTAAGTTCACTAAACAAATCCGGATGTGAATGGTCTCAGTCTGTTTTAAGCTACAGTACTTACCCACAACACTTTGTTCATTAAAAATGCCCCAAAGTTAGCCATTAGTAATGCCTAAAGTTTAGTTGCATGGCTAATTTAAATTGCTTCAAACATTTTAATTCTTTTTTTTAAATGATGCAACATATAAACTAGTACTAAGAAGTGAATGTGTGCAGAACTTAGGTTTAGAGAGACCAATGCCAACATTTTGAATGATGCATTCTTCCCAAGTGTAAATTTGTTTTCATTCTGTGAAGAGAGGGGAAGGAAGGATATTTGATTTGGATTTAGGGAGACTTCTGATATAATAACATGAACAAATGAAGACAGATGAAAAGTGGACGGAGAATGGGGCTCTGCCTCTTAGAAAACGAACACATGCCAATGTTTACATCATTACACATGGCATTCATTTACCACTTGTAACTAATTGGGAACTGGAATGATTCTCTTTCCATTTTCTGGTTTTTTTTAAAAAAAAAAGCTCCTACATTGTCTTGATACACATGAAATGAAGATGTAAGTCTATCACTATCTTACTATTACAACATGGCCAAAGTCATAACAGAGAGCACCCCAGATTGTTATGAAAATTATAAAACTAAAATCAAACATGTCGGAAAAGTTGTATCTGTCAAAATATATCTTTCATACTTAACTCTTAACTGTGAAGCCTTTAATACAATGTGTAAGCATATCGTAGTCCAAAGCTGCAGCTGGGGATTCTTCACAGTTTGGGAAAAGCATTCCAAATACATTGAGATTTTTAAGATGGTTCAGAAAATGCGGGTCAGTTGTGTTCTATTGATGGATTTCTCAATGATTTCCCAAAGTTTAACAAGGATAAGTAAAAATTAGTTTGTGGGGAGGGGGGGTGTCTTTTGCTCATGTTTGTCCCAAAATAGTTTCTAAAATGACACACAAATTTCATACCTGCAAGATGCAACTTCATGCGTCTGTCTATAACTCTCTATTTGAGCAACAATGCTTGTCAGTTTTAGAATTTTCTATTATCTGAAAAAATATGGATATAGTATAGGACATTCATATGAAGTTCACACAGCTCAGTGGAAATCGATGACTCTGGCATTTGAAACATTTGGTGAAGTAGGTTTCACAAGTCACTTCTGGTCACTTCTGGTCCTTTCCTATGGTAATAGGTGACAAGATCTGCAGTACATACATATTGTTTTAAGACTGAGATATTCCGCAAATCTGCAGCCATATTGTATTAGCTTTTTAAAAAACAAAACAAACGGTTTTACTATAAAAAAAACAATGCTTAGTTACTTCACTGTTCATATTTGCTTCTATTCCAAACCTCCTTAGTCTTTTTGGACCATTGCATGCATTTGGAATTTTGAAAGCATGTTTACCAATGGTTGCCATGGTGACTCTGGCCAGTCAAAAACACCCATATCCAAACAGCAAACAAAGCACTGGGTTGCAGCCATCCATCATTTATTTTGCAAGAGTCCCTCTGGGATCTATACAGGTAGTCCTCGTTCAGTGACCACAATTGGGAACTGTGCTTATGATCTTACTTCAGCTTTCCTTTGCTTTACAGATCTGCAAAGGTGGTAAATGCGGGCATTGGTCACAAAGTTACTTTTCATCACCATCATGAACAAGGCAGTCGCTAAAGGAGGACTACCTGTATAGCAGTGGTCCCCAACCTTTCTGGCACCAGGGAACGGTCGTGGAAGAAAATTTTTCCATGGACCAGGGGGGCAGGGTTTGCAGGCGGGAGCCAATCGCGTGCACCGGGGGGCAGGGTTTGCAGGCGGGAGCCAATCGTGTGCACCGGGGGCAGGGTAATTGCATGCATTGGGGGGCGGGGTTTTCAGGAGGGAGCCCCGCAGCCCACTTCCTAACAGGCCACGGCCCACTAGTGGGCCGCGGCTTACAGGTTGGGGACCCCTGCTGTATAGGGCTCAGAGGCATTGATAGAAATAGTCTTATGCTTTGCTAGTTTCATATTCATTACTTAAAATAAAATAAAGTAAATATAAATATAAATGTAGAACTTTGAAGGAATGTATTAGTCACCCTAGAGCAGGGGTCGGCAAACTTTTTATGCCGGGAGCCATTTTGACATGCTCGTGCACATTTTGAAATGCTAGAGAGCCAGGGGGCGGGGTTTGCGGGCGGGGGCCAATCACGTGGAAGGGGGTGGGGTTTGCGGGCGGGGGCCATTCGCATGGAAGGGGGCGAGGTTTGCGGACGGGGGCCAATCACGTGGAAGGGGGCGGGGTTTGCGGGCGGGAGAGGGCGTCCACCCGGCCCAGCTGCCCGGGGTCCAGGGAGATCAGCTCCGGCGGGATCTGTGGCGAAGAGCGGCCGGGGGGGGGCGGCGACGACAAACGACACGCTTCAGGCTGAAAGCCTGAAGCGCGCCGCTTGTCGTCGCCGCCTGCCCCCCCCACGGCCGCTCTTCGCCCGCCCGCGTGGAAGAAAGAAGACGATGGAGGGTGGGAAACGAGGCCTGCCCGCTTACCTGCCTGCTTGCCTCCCTCCGCGAGGCCCCCCGCTGCCTTCCCAGGGTCCAAGCCGGATCGGGGGCCTCGCGGAGAGAAGCAGGCAGGCAGGTAAGCGGGCAGCCCTGGCCTCCGCCGCCGGGCCCGCCCCCCTCGGCCGCTTCCGCCCGCCCGCGTGGAAGAAAGAAGATGATGGAGGGTGGGAAACGAGGCCTGCCAGCTTACCTGCCTGCTTGCCTCCCTCCGCGAGGCCCCCCGCTGCCTTCCCAGGGTCCAAGCCGGATCGGGGGCCTCGCGGAGAGAAGCAGGCAGGCAGGTAAGCGGGCAGCCCTGGCCTCCGTCGCCGGGCCCGCCCCCCTCGGCCGCTTCCGCCCGCCCGCGTGGAAGAAAGAAGACGATGGAGGGTGGGAAACGAGGCCTGCCCGCTTACCTGCCTGCTTGCCTCCCTCCGCGAGGCCCCCCGCTGCCTTCCCAGGGTCCAAGCCGGATCGGGGGCCTCGCGGAGAGAAGCAGGCAGGCAGGTAAGCGGGCAGCCCTGGCCTCCGCCGCCGGGCCCGCCCCCCTCGGCCGCTTCCGCCCGCCCGCGTGGAAGAAAGAAGACGATGGAGGGTGGGAAACGAGGCCTGCCAGCTTACCTGCCTCCGCGAGGCCCCCCGCTGCCTTCCCAGGGTCCAAGCCGGATCGGGGGCCTCGCAGAGAGAAGCAGGCAGGCAGGTAAGCGGGCAGCCCTGGCCTCCGTCGCCGGGCCCGCCCCCCTCGGCCGCTTCCGCCCGCCCGCGTGGAAGAAAGAAGACGATGGAGGGTGGGAAACGAGGCCTGCCAGCTTACCTGCCTGCTTGCCTCCCTCCGCGAGGCCCCCCGCTGCCTTCCCAGGGTCCAAGCCGGATCGGGGGCCTCGCGGAGAGAAGCAGGCAGGCAGGTAAGCGGGCAGCCCTGGCCTCCGTCGCCGGGCCCGCCCCCCTCGGCCGCTTCCGCCCGCCCGCGTTGAACAAAGAAGACGATGGAGGGTGGGAAACGAGGCCTGCCCGCTTACCTGCCTGCTTGCCTCCCTCCGCGAGGCCCCCCGCTGCCTTCCCAGGGTCCAAGCCAGATCGGGGGCCTCGTGGAGAGAAGCAGGCAGGCAGGTAAGCGGGCAGCCCTGGCCTCCGTCGCCGGGCCCGCCCCCCTCGGCCGCTTCCGCCCGCCCGCGTTGAACAAAGAAGACGATGGAGGGTGGGAAACGAGGCCTGCCCGCTTACCTGCCTGCTTGCCTCCCTCCGCGAGGCCCCCCGCTGCCTTCCCAGGGTCCAAGCCGGATCGGGGGCCTCGCGGAGAGAAGCAGGCAGGCAGGTAAGCGGGCAGCCCTGGCCTCCGCCGCCGGGCCCGCCCCCCTCGGCTGCTTCCGCCCGCCCGCGTGGAAGAAAGAAGACGATGGAGGGTGGGAAACGAGGCCTGCCCGCTTACCTGCCTGCTTGCCTCCCTCCGCGAGGCCCCCCGCTGCCTTCCCAGGGTCCAAGCCGGATCGGGGGCCTCGCGGAGAGAAGCAGGCAGGCAGGTAAGCGGGCAGCCCTGGCCTCCGCCGCCGGGCCCGCCCCCCTCGGCTGCTTCCGCCCACCCGCGTTGAGCGAAGATGATGATGGGGGCGGGAAACGAGGCCTGCCCGCTTGTCTGCCTGCTTGCCTCTCTCCGCGCAGGGGCTGCTGCGGCTGGAGATGGCGCTGCCTCCCTGCCGCGCCGGGCCTCGCTCAGTGCGAGAGCCAGGGGGCGGGGTTTGCGGGCGGGGGCCTATCACGTGGAAGGGGCGGGGGTGAGTTCAGCTGCGGAAGAGCCACACTCAAGGGGCCAAAGAGCCGCATCTGGCTCGCGAGCCGCCATTTCCGACCCTTGCCCTAGAGGCACAGGATTTACACTGTAAATACCGTCTATGGAATTCCCAAAGACATCCAGCCAAATGCATTCCAAGTAAGTAAGGGAACATTTTACTTCACTGTAGACATGCCATCCAGTTACACCCAAATGATGAATATTGTTCTGATTTGCAGGGAACTTCCCTGTTGGGAAAAGTCATGGCAAAAAAACAACAACCCATATATGACACATTGCTCATCAAAACCTCAGATGCCACTTTTCACGGCAATATTGCAAAATATCTTTTAAACAACAAATAAGGATTTTAGTAGGAATCTAGCAGATTCTAGCACAGCTTATCAGAAGACAATATAGGAAACTTCAGAGAGCTGGATAATTTGTGATATCATTAATTTGGGGGCCACCAGGAGGCAGTGTTATGGGCTTTGTTCACCCTTGTGAACAAAGCCTGTAAAAGAGTCAATATGTTACTCTTAATCTTTCTCTCTGCTTATGTTAAAATGATCCATGAGCCCAAGACTTCCAAATCTCCCCTGTTTCCATTTAATATTTTGTTTAAACAAATAGCAGAGCAATTGAGAAGATGAATGAGATAAGAATGTTAAGCCTTTTACATTTTAAATATCCTGAAGCATACTGACAATGCCAATTGAATATTCTATCTTTTCTACCTTTTAGGTTAAAAAAAACCCAATATATTTGGCGTTGTACTAATGTTTCTCCAAGGCTACTAAAATAATTATTGCTGATTCTGGAAGGTGGACTTCAGGATTCAGATGAGAAAGAATTGATGGACTACTTTTATTAAGATTGGCTATAATAACAGAATCTTGCAGGTCTGATTGTGATGTTCCTCCTCCTCCTTCTTATACTCCGGTGAATTAGGGAGACATCTGCCTGAACCGCTTCCAAATCTTAACTTGTTGTTCTGGACTTAAAAAATGTTTCAGCTCCTTTTGCATTGGTAACAATCCCTGCACATTTCCATGAAGGTCATCTTCCTTACTCTCTGCACCTTGGATGGAATTAGAGGCTCCTGTTGAATCCTGAAAAAAACTCAAACTACTTTAATGAGCAGAGAAATGCTGTGCAATTCTATATATATCAACACAGAATCATCCATCCATCCATCCATCCATCCATCCATCCAGCCAGCCAGCCAGCCAGCCAGCATCTTTTAAAAGCTCAACAGTATTGCTTTTCTTGGGTACTTCTTCTTCTTACCTCTAAGATAAATCACAGGGTTCATCCTAGCTAGTTAAGGGCTATGTAGTACATGGGATGGCTCAGTGGTTAAGACGCCAGGCTTTTCGATCGGAAGGTCGGCGGTTTGAGACCCGAGTGCCGCGTGACGGAGTGAGCTCCCGCACTCGCCCCAGCTCTTGCCAACCTAGCAATTCGAAAGCATGCAAATGCAAGTAGATAAATAGGTACCACTTCGGGGGGGGGGATGGTAACAGCGTTCCGCATGCGTCATGCCAGCCACATGACCGTGGAAGCGTCTTTGGACAACACTGGCTCTTCGGCTAAGAAACGGAGATGAGCACCAGCCCCTAGAGTCAGGCACGACTGTGCAGGGGAAAAACCTTTACCGTTACTTAGTACATAGGATACTATCAGAATATCACATGACTTAATCTGGCTGCCCTGTTTCATCAGTGAGTGCAAGTAATTTCAATAAAATGTCAGGGCAAGCAACAGCATCTTACGCAGATAAGATCAAGCCATTTCCAAAGGAACAATAAAAGAACAATAGGTCATGTAAAAATGTATTAGTTAACAGTAATTCAAATAGATGGTTTTTAACTGCTTTTTTATATTATAACCAGGTGGAGCTGCTATATATTTCTTGGGGCCTTACTGAACAGAGCCCACCCCTAGTTTTCTGTAGTGCTATTGACCTTAAAGATAAAACAGGAAACAAAGCCTCTGACTATGATCTTTAAAAAGGGCAAATTAATATGTCCACAGGGAATCCCTTAGATAACCTTCTCCCAAACATTTAGGGCTGTGATTCCCAAATTGTGTACTCTGATGCCCCGTGGCACCAGAAAAAACTCACAGGGTTGCCATGAGATAAAACAGCGATACTCAAAATCTATTGACACCATGTGAACTATGAGCCTAGAGGCACCAAAAAAAAATACGAGACACTAAGGATGCCATGAACTGAGAAAGTTTGGGAACTTCTGATTTAGGGCTCTAAAGATCAGAACTAACACTTTGAATTGGGCCTAGAGGAGTACCTGTTACATCAATTTCCATGCATTGATGTTGCCACCTAGTGTGCTGGTGGATCAGATACCAAAAAAGGTGAACACTAAGGACACTAGGACACTCACAATTAATAAAGATTTATTAAAAAGGTCCCCATGCTTACAGTGTTGGAGAACTTCACCCCTCGACAACTGCAGGCTGAGCAGCGAGGATGGTCTTCCATGGAAATGACTTATGAAGGGGTCACCCTTATGGGGCAGATCTTATAGCCCCCTACTCACTCCCCCACCCCTCACAATGCTTACCCTAGTCTGAGGGAAATTAACAGAAAGTAAATTAATTTTGTATTTGTTTATATTAAATAAAAAAATACTAGGACACAAAGTATACAGAAAACCCACCCATACAGACCGGTATCTGCACAAAAATTCCAATCACCACCCACGACAAAAGAGAGGCATGATCAAAACCTTGGTGGATCGTGCTAATCGAAACTGTGAAACCAAATTTCTCAACAATGAACTTAACCATCTGAATTGGGTCCTACAGGCGAATGGCTATTCCAAGAATGAAATAAAAAGAGCCATCAAACCAAGAAAACAACATCCAACAGATCAAACAGCCCCCCACAAACAAAGTATTCCTGCCCTACATCAAAGGAGTCACTGACCGCATGGGAAAACTGATGGAAAAACACAACTTTCAAACAGTCTTCAGACCCACCAGAAAAATACAACAAATGCTAAAATCAGCAAAAGACAAAAGGGACCCCCGCACAGCTGCAGGAGTATACCGTATACCATGCAGCTGCGGACAAGTATACATTGGAACCACAAAACGAAGCATTCACACCAGGATAAAAGAACACGAAAGACACTGCAGATTATGTTGTTGTTGTTTTGTTGTTGTTCAGTCGTTTAGTCATGTCCGACTCTTCGTGACCTCATGGACCATAGCACGCCAGGCCTTCCTGTCCTCCACTGTCTCCCGGAGTTTACTCAAATTCATGTTCATTACATCAGTGATGTTATCTAACCATCTCATCCTCTCCCGTCCCCTTCTCCTTTTGCCTTCAGTCTTTCCCAGCATCAGGGTCTTTTCCAGGGAGTCCTCTCTTCGCATTAGGTGGCCAAAGTATTTGAGCTTCAGCTTCAGCATCTGTCCTTCCAATGAGCAGTCAGGGTTGATTTCCTTTAGGATTGACTGGTTTGACCTCCTTGCAGTCCAAGGGACTCTCAAGAGTCTTCTCCAGCACCACAGTTCGAATGCATCAATTCTTCGGCGCTCAGCCTTCCTTATGGTCCAACTCTCACAGCCATACATTACTACTGGAAAAACCATAGCTTTAACTATACGGACCTTTGTCGGCAAGGTGATGTCTCTGCTTTTTAATATGCTGTCTAGGTTTGCCATAGCTTTCCTCCCAAGGAGCAAGCGTCTTTTAATTTCATGGCTGCAGTCACCGTCTATGGTGATCTTGGAGCCCAAGAAAATAAAATCTGTCACTGCTTCCATTTCTTCCCCTTCTATTTGCCAGGAAGTGATGGGACCAGATGCCATGATCTGGGTTTTTTTAATGTTGAGTTTCAAGCCAGCTTTTGCACTCTCCTCTTTCACCCTCATCAAGAGGCTCTTTAGTTCCTCTTCACTTTCTGCCATTAGGGTGGTATCGTCTGCATATCTGAGGTTGTTGATTGTAGCTTGAATCATGTCAACTGGATTTCTATTTTCTCAGTGGAAACGTTTCGCTCCTTATCCAAGGAGCTTCTTCAGTCTGAGCAAAGTTGGTAAGGGAATCCTAAATATTTAGGATTCCCTTACCAACTTTGCTCAGACTGAAGAAGCTCCTTGGATAAGGAGCGAAACGTTTCCACTGAGAAAATAGAAATCCAGTTGACATGATTCAAGCTACAGACAATTCCACCTGGATGACTGAGAACCTTCATAGACATGAGGTTGTTGATATTTCTCCCGGCAATCTTAACTCCGGCTTGTGATTCCTCCAGCCCGGCATTTCTCATGATGTACTCTGCATATAAGTTAAATAAGCAGGGTGATAATATACAGCCTTGTCGTACTCCTTTCCCAATTTTGAACCAGTCGGTTGTTCCATGTCCGGAAGGCCCTCAAGACCTGGCTCTGCCATCGAGCCTGGGATGACAGAGGTGGCAGTACCTCCTGGGGTTGGCTGGCCCCGTAGGAATACAATCTACACCACGGTCTCCAATCCATCTTGGATTTAGATAATTTATTACTGTATAGTATTATTTATTATTGTATTTTTAGAGGATATTTTTATAGTTTTTAAACTTTCAATTGTTGTCACCCGCCCAGAGTCCCTTGCAAGGGAGATGGGCGGGGAATAAATTGAAATAATAAATAAATAAAATAAATAAATAACTGTTGCTTCTTGACACGCATACAGGTTTCTCAGGAGACAGGTAAGGTGGTCTGCTACTCCCATTTCTTTAAGACTTTACCACAGTTTGTTGTGATCCACACAATCAAAGGCTTTAGCGTAGTCAATGAAGCAGAAGTAGATGTTTTTCTGGAACTCTCTTGCTTTTTCCATGATCCAGCGAATGTTGGCAATCTGATCTCTAGTTCCTCTGCCTCTTCGAAACCCAGCTTGCACTTCTGGTAGTTCTCGGTTCACATACTGCTGAAGCCTAGCTTGTAGGATTTTGAGCATAACCTTGCTAGCATGTGAAATGAGCGCAATTGTACGGTAGTTTGAACATTATTTATTTATTTATTATTTATTATTTATTATTTCTAACTTATATCACCGCCCATCTCCCCCCACAAGGGGACTCTGGGCGGTTTACAATCAAGTCAGCAATTAAAAACATATAAAATACTTTATGCAATCATTAAAAATATAAAAATATAAAATCCAAGAGGCTGTATATGATGTTTACGAACCAAACTTTACGGTGCGAGCCATCTCCAGGAAGAGCTATTACTCATCCCGTCCCAGGCGAGGTGGCAGAGCCAGGTTTTCAGTTGCTTCCTGAAGGTCAGGAGTGTGGGGGCTAGCCTCACCTCAAGGGGCAAGATGTTCCAAAGGGCGGGTGCTACAGCAGAGAAGGCACGCCTCCTGGATCCCGCTAGGTGAAATTCTTTTACTGATGGGATCCGTAGCATGCCCTCTCTGCATGACCGGGTGGGGCGGGTTGATGCTCTAGGGATGAGGCGGTCTCTAAGGTAACCTGGTCCCATGCCATGTAGGAAAGAAGGGAAGCAAAAGGCAAGGGAGAAAGGGAAAGATATAAACAACTGGATGCAGAATTCCAGAGAATAGCAAGGAGAGATAAGAAGGCCTTCTTAAATGAACAATGCAAAGAAATCGAGGAATACAATAGAATGGGGAAGACTAGAGATCTCTTCAAGAAAATCGGAGATATCAAGGGAACGTTTTGTGCAAAGATGGGCATGATAAAGGACAAAAAAGGCAGGGACCTAACAGAAGCCAACATTCTTTGGCATTGCCTTTCTTTGGAATTGGAACGTAAACTGACCTTTTCCAATCCTGTGGCCACTGTTGAGTTTTCCAAATTTGTTGGCATATTGAGTGCAGCACTTTAACAGCATCATCTTTTAGGATTTTAAATAGCTCAGCTGGGATACTGTCTTCTCCGCTAGCTTTGTTGTTAGTAATGCTTCCTAAGGCCCACTTGACTTCACTCTCTAGGATGTCCAGCTCAAGGTCAGTGACCACACCATCGTATTTATCAGGGATATTAAGATCTTTCTTGTATAGTTCTTCTGTGTATTCTTGCCATCTCTTCTTAATCTCTTCTGCTTCTGTTAGGTCCCTGCCTTTTTTGTCCTTTATCATGCCCATCTTTGCACAAAACGTTCCCTTGATATCTCCGATTTTCTTGAAGAGATCTCTAGTCTTCCCCATTCTATTGTATTCCTCGATTTCTTTGCATTGTTCATTTAAGAAGGCCTTCTTATCTCTCCTTGCTATTCTCTGGAATTCTGCATTCAGTTGTTTATATCTTTCCCTTTCTCCCTTGCCTTTTGCTTCCCTTCTTTCCTCAGCTATTTGTAAAGCCTCATCAGTCAGCCACTTTGCTTTCTTGCATTTCTTTTTCTTTGGGATGGTTTTAGTTGCTGCCTCCTGTACAATGTTACGAACCTCCATCCATAGTTCTTCAGGCACTCTGTCTACCAGATCTAATCCTTTAAATCTATTCCTCACCTCCACTGTATATTCATAAGGGATATGATTTAGGTCATACCTGATTGGTCTAGTGGTTTTCTCTACGTTCTTCAATTTAAGCCTAAATTTTGCGATAAGAAGCTCATGATCTGAGCCACAGTCAGCTCCAGGTCTTGTTTTTGCTGATTGTATAGAGCTTCTCCATCTTTGGCTGCAAAGTATATAATCAATCTGATTTCGGTATTGACCATCTGGTGATGTCCATGTGTAGAGTCGTCTCTTGTGTTGTTGGAAAAGAGTGTTTGCTATGACCAGCGTGTTCTCTTGACAAAACTCTATTAGCCTTTGCCCTGCTTCATTTTGTACTCCGAGGCCAAACTTGCCTGTTATTCCGGTTATTTTTTGACTTCCTACTTTAGCATTCCAGTCCCCTATGATGAAAAGGACATCTTTTTTTGGTGTTAGTTCTAGAAGGTGTTGTAGGTCTTCATAGAACTGGTCAACTTCAGCTTCTTCGGCATCAGTGGTTGGGGCATAGACTTGGATCACTGTGATGTTGAATGGTTTGCCTTGGATTCGAACTGAAAGCATTCTGTCGTTGTTGAGGTTGTACCCCAGTACTGCCTTTCCCACTCTTTTATTGACTATGAGAGCTACTCCATTTCTTCTAAGGGATTCTTGCCCACAGTAGTATATATAATGGTCTCCTGAATTAAATTCGCCCATTCCTGTCCATTTTAGTTAGTTGATTCCCAAGATGTCGATGTTCAATCTTGTCATCTCATGTTTGACCACATCCAGCTTACCTTGATTCATAGATCTTACATTCCAGGTTCCTATGCAATATTGTTCTTTACAGCATCGGACTTTCCTTCCACTTCCAGACACATCCACAACTGAGCGTCCTTTCGGCTTTGGCCCAGCTGCTTCACTCTTTCTGGAGCTACTCGGAATTGCCCTCCGCTCTTCCCCAGTAGCATTTTGGACACCTTCCGACCTGCAGATTATAGCAATTAAATTGCAATTAAATAAAAGATTATAGCAATAAAAGATGATAGAACTGCAGATTATAGCAACTGGAAAAATCTTCAGTAGGTGAACATGCTCTCAAGCAAACGGGACACAAAATCCTATTTGAAAACACAGAAATACTGGACAACGCCAAAAGCCACTACACCAGATTATACAGAGAAGCCATTGAAATTCACAAACACCAGCACAGTTACAATAAAAAAGAAGAAAGTCTAAAAATTAGCAAAACCTGGCTACCAGTCCTGAAAAACACAGCCTGCAAAAGGTCAACGAACTCAGCTCAACTACCAGGACATGGGAATACTTCTAACAATGAACATGCTAATCATGCTCAGCAGCCACTCGTTAACATTTCAACACAACAAAAAACCCCACCTAATCTCCTATAACTTAGCTCTATAAATAGAAAACAAACATTGCCACTCTACCTGGGCACAGAAAGAGCGCTTCTGTCTGTGCTCCTGCCCTCTGAAGATGCTGGCGAAACGTTAGGAACCACAACTTCCAGAACACGGCCACACAGCCTGGAAGACCCACAACAACCATCGAACTCCGGCCGTGAAAGCCTTTGACAATACATTAAAAAAATACTGTTAGAGGAAAGGAACGCCAAAGTAGCAATACAGTAGCACAGGCTTTTTGCCTTGTTAAGCCTTTAGCAGTGAGGCGCAAGCTGTGCTGGAGGAGAATGTGGTTAGTAATTAAGTGATTAAGGTCAGAGCAGGGAGCTTGTTAGCTTGCAGATTGTGCTTGGCAAGCAAGCAGCCCACCACTCAGAAAAGCAGCTTAGGAAGAGCTAGCTTGTTTAAGCAGCCTCTCTTCTTGGTGTTAATTGAAAATATAGGTCAATCACAGGACAATTGACTTCCTAGCCTCAATGATCTTGTGAGTGGCCACATTCTGTGATAGCTCAAATTTCCATGTCACCTTCAACATCATCCTCAGAGTGCAATGCAATAATCTTGTCTGGATATGACTACTGCATGCATGACAGAGGTCAGAACCTCTGTCATGGGAGGTTAAAAGCGCCCCTGACCACTGGTACCACCTGGGTTTTCCCAAAGGGTGCCAAGTTCATAAGATTCCCCAAACTGATTTTTTCCTGAAGAGAGTCATTCATGAAAGCAATCTAATTTAGAATTGCTTTAGTCTAGTCAGTCCATCTGGTTTCGTGGCCCATGGCCTTCCATATTTTCAAGATTTATCTTGTTTACCTGTTTATACATTTTAGCAATTACATGTTCACCAGTTGTACATAATTCCATTCAAAACTCAGTCTTCATTGCATGACTGGGTCTGGGACTGTATTATATACAGTGGTTGAAAACCAAACAGATTATTATAAGATATTATTTATTGTTTCATATTGCTATATAATATATTGTTATATATTTAATATACGTGCAATAGTAATAATAATGCACACAATTACACTAAGAGACATACCATATGTCTTTCTCCAAAATGCCAATAAGCTATACTAACAAGGCGGTAACCCAACAAAGTCAATGGCTGACAGTGGTAGTCAATCTTGATTAAAACCTACTTTAGCAAGATCTTATATTTAAAAGTTTCCAGGGGGAAAAATGATTTAAGCCTCACCTACCTGCTCTGGCAAGTACTCTAGGCTAACAAAAGTTTTAAAAAAACTAAAGCAGAATTAAAGCTAAAAACAAAAATTAAATTGATGTTAAAATATGTGAAATCAACCTTGTTGCTTTTGAATCTTGAATTACAAATCCACATGGTTTCAAGTCCACTTTGGATCTTTAATTTAAATCAGATCTTGACTGAGTTACAAACCTTTATTGAACAGAAGGTCTTCTGGATTATCTTGTTTCTTCCCTGCCTATTGATTTTGATGGATGGAGAATTTGTACTCAAACAACTTGACTGATGAAAAGTTGGGAAGAATTTGAATGCTGATACACCCTTTTGTGATCTTTTGACTGGTGCTAATAGAGGTACCGAGCCAGTTTGGTGTAGTGGTTGAGGCATCAGGCTAGAAACTGGGAGACTGTGAGTTCTAGCCACACCTTATACATGAAGCGAGCTGGGTGATCTTGGGCCAGTCACTTTCTCTCAACCCTAGGAAGGAGGCAATGGCAAACCACTTCTGAAGAACCTTGCCAAGAAAACTGCAGGGACGTATGCAGGCAGTCTCTGAGAATCGGACACGGTTGAATGGATTAAAAAAAAAAGAGGTATCACTCAGCTATGGATTTTGGATCTTTTCCCCAATGAATCAACATAGCTATAATTGTTTTTTATTATGAATATACTGAATAATGAGCAATGACAAAGAAATCCCATTACCAGAAAAAGCTCCCCATAATGGCTACAATAGTACTAAAATGTAGGACATTCTGGCATGTTGAAAAATAGATGAAGGATGCCTCCTGCTTTCCTTCACTGGTTATATCTTTGCCTCCCCCAAAAGGCTTTGAAATAGATTAGAGCATAAAGGCATGTCTAGGTAATAAAACTTGCAAATCTGTAACTTGTATCTTTAAAAACAAAAGCTATTGGGTGTTTGCAGATGTGAAAAGAAACCAGCTGTTCCCAGAAAACCAAGGCAGCTTCTTGGTGTCAGATGATACTCTGTTCTTTAATTTTAAAGGACTCCTTTAAAATGTCTTCCTATTTTTATAAGATCATAGATTCTCCTTCTGCTTTGGTCCAAAGTCTGTTCTTTAAAAAACTGCAAATTGTCTAGTGGGTGATGATAAACTCTCTTCCCAAAAGCAGTGATGGTGCTTCCTTCAGTACTGTTGGAGAAATAATGTGTCTGCTTTATAGCCACAAAGCTTGGTTTTCAGACTGATGATTGTTTCTAGTATATGAAACCTTTTAAAAAGAAAGAAAAGCCTCCAGTAAGCTTAGCAGCATCTGAACATCAATGTAATCAAGTGAAAGCATTTTTTTTTCTGGATGGCGGGGAGAACAAACTAATTTCTGGAAGAGTGTTTTGGATCTGGAACAGCAAACAAGGAAACCCTGTATCATCTGCTTACAGTTTGAACTTTATAAAAGGATGAATGTGCTTTCTTATATGTGCAGGCAAAAAGATTATCTTTCCATTTTCCACTTTGGAACATTTTCTGTGCTTTGTGGATCTGCAGTGTTCCCCGTAAAATGCTTCTGGGGGATGTAAGGTAGAATCGCTAATGAACTCCAGCAACAACAGACTGTTGTTTTTTCTTAATGGATTTGGGATTCTGGGTTTTTTAAGGCCTACTTTGGACATCTGGTTGAAACCACTGGATGTCCAAAATAAGCCCCAGCCTTCCCACCAAGACCTAAAGATCCACAGATTTTCCCTAAATCTGCAACCTTCTTCTCCATGTTGTGGAATAAACTCTAATCCACCCCATCCAGCATGGCTTTTGGCTAGGGATGATGGGAGTTTTTATCCAAAACATCTGGAGAACAGGAGGTTGGAAAAGGTTACCTTAAAGTATCAACCTGCAGTTAATCCAGGATGTCTAACAGTATTATCACAATATTATCACTGTCTTGCCACATCTCTTAAGTTTAATCAAATAAAATAACTCAACAGTGAATGTGTGTACATGTGCATATGTGAGAAGAGGATGTAGATTCATATGGATGTAATTATTTACTTGTATTTAAAGATTACAGACCAGGAAAATTATTTTTTGTCTTGTCAAGCTAGTATGTATTGCAAAAGTTCTCTATATCTCAGGAAAAAAATGTTCACAATACAGGACATTTACATTGTTTATGCCTTTACACGTGATCTTGTGCATTTTATTTATAAAAGTTTCTGTCCCACTTTTTCAATATTAAAAACAATCCCAAAGCAGATCTCCTAAAGTATGAATGAGCCACAATTTCAGCCTTGAGGCCCACCCATATTGCCAGATTTGCTGCACATCTGCACACACATTCATATAGAATTGTGTACAGTCTTTCATACACACCCCTCTCTTTCTTACATACGTTCCACATTGAGAAACGTGCATGATGCTTCTGTTTTGTTTCCTTCCCACTAATTTTCAGCAGTTATGCTAGAAGGAAGAGGAAAAGAGCAAGGCATCCCTCTTCCATTAAGCATCTTGCAGATCACTGGCTTCTTCCCATCCTTTTGAAGGAGAGTTGCTAAGAAAAAGTCTGCCCTTGCTCATTCCCAGTGATATTATTCAAGATTACTGTTTTTTAAAACATCTAATGGCAATAGAAAGCCAACTTTCTTCAGTTGGGTTGCACCTAACAACCCACTGAGAATAACTAACAGTGGGAAATCTGGTCCCCACCAGCCAGATAATCAAATGAGATAGGGAGATCTAAGTTGCAAAATTTCAGATGACAACTAGCTGTCAGGGAGTTTTGTGTAGCTTGTTCCTGCCCTCTGTTGGCTGTCTGTATTTTTGCAGCCCAGATCTGATACTCCTAGGGGTTTGATCTGTGTCTGTTCAATGTAATATGGCGCTTTCTCCACTTGACTGTTGTTCAGCTGGCTAGTGGGCACCAGATTGCTGATGTCTCATTGCTCTGAAGGTTTTTCTTGCTGTCGTATCTGCGCAACACAACCAGCAGTTATTTACAAATCAAAATACGGGCACATTGACTGCATTCAAATTCAATTTGGCTGTGACAGTAAGTTAATGGTCATTACTTTATTGCAGGGCTTTCCAAAGTTTTCCCGCAGCGACACACCAACCGCCGTTGGTGTGTCGCCACGGGAAAACCCGGAAGTGCCGCTATTGCGGCAGCACGCAAAAACCTGGAAGCGCTGCTGCCGCTTTCATGTTTTTGCGCGCCGCGGTTGGTGTGTCGCCGCGGGAAAACCCAGAAGCGCTGATGATGATCAGCGCTTCCGGGTTGTGTGGCGACACACCAGACTGTGTGTGGCAACACACTTTTGTGTCGCCACACAGAGTTTGGAAAGCTCTGCTTTATTGTATGTAAAGTTTAATTCACACACTTCCCCAATTGTTTCAGTGCAGATAACAGTCTTGAAAGCTACTCATCAACCTGAGTTTTCCTGCAACCAGTGGCTGTAGCTGAATCTGCCTTTTATTACTTATTCAGTTATGAAGAGAATGAGCTGAATATGCACATTTGAGGGGAGAACTATAGAAGAAGTTTCCCCTTTTGCTTTCCCTTTGTTGTTTTTCTCCTACACACATTCCTACACAGATTCTCAACATAGTAGAAATATTTCATGTGTAGGCTTGGCTTTCTCTTCCTCCAGTGGCAATCTTGGATGGGCCAGTGAGAAAGTAGAGTAAATCTACCCTGTCTCCAACTCTGTCAGCTCCAGCTGGCCAAGGCAGAAGACAGCACATAAGGGGCTATGTACAATCCACCACACTGAAACCAACAAGGGGTGTAGCTATGCCAGTTCCAGTAGTAATAATTTCTACCTCAGGCATGTCAAAACCCTTCCCACCAGTAACACTCCTCTCCCTGGTAGGGGTGAACGAAGAGCACCCTGGTGGGTTATCCTAACCCCTACCAACTCAGGCATGAAGATTAAGAGTTGGGTGCATCCTGCATGATACTAAAACATTTTCAGCAGAACGCAAATGTAAGACATGGCACAGAAAAGACTAAAGAGACAGGGCAGGTGGCATGGTTCCAAGGCTTTCTTCAGTTAAGGATGTTTTTGGATAGGCTGCTCCAAGCACCAAGGTCTTTTTAGATTGTTTTTTTTTTAATTATATACATTTTATTATTTAAAATATATATTAAACACATATAAACAATTATACATATACTTACAATGTGCACAACATATTTACATTTCAAACATCTTTACATACAAAAAAGGACAATAAAAAGTAAAAAGAAAGACAGAAAGAAAGAAATTAAAAAAATTTTTGAAAGAATAAATGACAACATATATTATAGAGTTTTAAAATACTTCCAGTTTCCTTCACGAAAAATTTTTTTGTTTCATATTTATTTACATAGCTTTTCTTATTCCTCCCCCCCCTTTTTCTTTTTTCTTTTTTGTTGAAGGCCAGGACCAGAATGTCTATTTGGTCCTGCCCTGTTCCTTTATTTTTCCTCACTGCATCCTAGGTCAATGTAATTCTCTCTCTCTCTTCCATTGAAATCAGTAGCCATCAAACAGAGCACAAGGAGAAACCCAAAATACTAAACCCACTCTCAGGATTATATTTTAACAGATTAAATTTAGTCTCATGAATAAAAAAAAACAATATATATATATATACATGTCTGGGTCCACTGTAGTTGTTCATGTTATCCCCCCCTCCCTTCATACCCTGCCTACCAACCACAAAGGCATTGTGGAGCTATTCCATCTTTTTTTCTCCTTTAACCACTCTTTTTTTTGGCAAGAAAAAAGTAATTTGGAAGATTTTATTTGAATATGTGCCATAAAGTCAGCATCTACTATTAGCAACCACATAGATTGATTTTCTCCAGGAAAATTGGAAGAAGCGGTCAGGAAATGCAAGAGTTATCTGCGGAAGTTGTCATTATCTTCCTTAATTTCTTGTAAAATTCCATGTGTAATGCTTCAAAGCTTCATCTAAAAATGCTACTAGTATTAATTGAAAAGACTACAAGGAAATGTCAATTCTCCCTTTAAAGACTCCCTGTTCACTGATCATTATATAATCTAAGAAATTAGGCAGCTAATATAAAATGGATAAGGCAGAGACCAACATAATGCAAGTAGCAGGTTTTCCCTTGCATTATTAACTTCAGCAAGTCCTTTGAAGGTGTAGATCAAATCTTTACAATGAACAAGAACCAACTGTAAGAAACCAAGATTCAGAATAATGAAGGGAGAAAGAGAAGGATGTATATTGTTCTCATATCTGTATAACATGTGCAGTGAATATATTATAAGAAAGGCAGCTTTGGAAGGGATGACAGCTGGAATTCCAAATTGGAAGATGAAACAATAGCAAATTGAAATATGCAGACAACACTATTTTGTTAACAGAAAGTAAAGATTTAGGAGAGCTCATTAGGAAAGTAAAAATAGAAAGTGAAAAATTGGGATTAATGGTAAATATTAAGAAGATACTGTAAGTATAATGTCAATGTAAATGCTTTGTGAATTCACAACTGACAGTCAAGAAATGAAGGTGGTAATTTTGTTTTGAGTTTGAGGATAGAGATGCACAATATGCTGGAGAAGTAAACATGAGATTAATCTTATGGAAGAAGAAAGTGACAAACATATACAGGCTCATAAAGGATGGGGATATTTCTGAAACAACA
Organism: Charina bottae; assembly: GCA_023362775.1. Taxonomy (NCBI): domain Eukaryota; kingdom Metazoa; phylum Chordata; class Lepidosauria; order Squamata; family Charinaidae; genus Charina; species Charina bottae. The sequence continues at coordinate 51,768,421 of JALMGJ010000003.1, read as the reverse complement.
TAGATCAGAAGAGTTAAAGCAATGTTTTTTTACAATGATGATGAATGACTGTGAAACCTAGAAACTGAGAAAAAGGGAGAGGGGGGGGAAAGATAAACCTTTGGAGGTTATGGATTTGGAGGTGGTTACAAAGAGTACCATGGATTACAATTAGTTGGTCCTGAATGAAATAAAGATTGACTGCTCCCTTGAGGAGATGATTAGCAAACAGAAGCTCAGATACCGTGGGGATGTGATATGAGCAGCTGATGATGACAAGAAATGACTATACTTAAGCAAAGTAGAGGAAGGCAACAAATTAGGTGGATGGATGGGAATGTCTTTGGAAGAGCTGCAGATTGGCACTGGAGATGGGTTAAGATGGAGTACATTTGTCAATACAATCACCAGCAGTCAGATACAACCTGATGGTGCCTAACAATGTAAAATGTCAGCAATTTCAGCAATTCATCCCACATGCCTGCTTTTAAACATGGAAATCTTAGTTACTGGAAAACTGTCCATGAGCATAAACAAAGTGCTTTCCAAGATCCCAACTCAAGTCTTTTCTAGTCCACAAGTCAGATTCATTTCAGTTATATTAGGCTGGTCTACTTTCAGGTATTCATTCATGAAATCACATTGTTCTCCCTCTCTCCAAAGACTGAACATATTCCTGCACACGGAAGAACTGTGCAGTCTTGAAAAGAAACACAATAGTGTTTTTAGGAAAGGGAACGCAGCTGCGGTAGACAGTTGCCCTTGGTGTCACAAGAAGTCAGATGTTGCAATGTTTGTACATGTTTATTCAGTTCTTAAATAAAAGCTAGTGTTGAGCTAACCTCCACATGTTGAAAACTTTCTAAATGTTTGTGTAGCCTCCCAGCCTTTTGCCGCCCTCCCACCCCCGAATTAATCTTTTCCTGGATTTGCTCAAACTATTTCACTCTCATTCAAAGAGATTTACTCAACATTTGATCCCCAACCTACCTTGCTACTGTATCTATATCCAGAAACTGCAGTTGTTTTTTTGCACAAAGAAATTCTAGCATCAGCAGCCATTTCTGCTTGTATGTGTTTCTTAAAATGTCTGTGTTAAAAGGAAAGAATAAAATCAAGAAATGATATTTCTTTATAAATGAGACTAAGACTGTCGGAATAGCCCTCTTGCCCAAGCTTGCCAAGAACAGAGCATCTTTCAACCTAATTTGAAAAGCCATTGGCAAACAAATCAGACTTCTGGCCAGTGGCAAACTCCTGGCAGAAGGCAGCCTGTTACATGAGAAGGAAAAGAGAACGTAAAGAGGGCATGAGAAAGAAAGAGGGAAAATCAGCAGACAAGAAAATGGGAAAAAAAGGGGGGGATGTTAGAAAGAGAGAGAATGGTTGTCTTCCTTGAATTTTGGCTCTGGTCCTTCCTGCTGTCTACCTAGCATTGTCATATGATGAAACTTGCAGTTTAATTCCTACATGAATATGCTCCAAAGTAGAAAAAATCAATTGCCCACCCCTGTTCTAAGGTTAAAGGTTGTGGCTTTTAATGATAGCTGGGTCAGGTTATCAGCCTGGGCTTCTTTTTCCCCAGCAAAAAAGACAAAATACCCCCCCAAACAAGAGAGCATTTCTTCATTTCTTCATCAGGGGAGTTGGTGGCCAGTTTGGTCTAGTGGTTAAGGTGCTGGGCTAGAAGCCAGGAGTCTGTGAGTTCTAGTCCCACCTGAGGCATGAAAGCCGGCTGGGTGGCCTTGGGCCAGTCACTCTCTCTCAGCCCTGGGAAGGAGCCAATAGGAAACCAGGAGACTGAGAGTTCTAGTCCCGCCTTAGGCATGAAAGCCGGCTGGGTGACCTTGGGCCAGTCACTCTCTCCCAGCCCAACTCACCTCTCAGGGTTGCTGTTGTGGGGAAAATACGAGGAGGAAGGAGTATTAGGTATGTTCACCGCCTGGAGTTATTTGTAAAAATAATAAAGGCGGGATAGAAAATAAATAAATAAATCTTAATTTTAATCAGCTAGGTGACCAGAGGGTTTCCTCCCTTCTTCCTCCCCCTTAAAAATAGCTGCCATGCCTCTTGTGCCAGTCACAAAGCTCTCTGAAGACATGTTTTCTTGGATGGGCATACATGAAAATGATTTTACATAAACTACTGTTCCCCTTATGTTCTGGTCCAGGAAAAATGGTACAGGAGATAGCAGAGACCTTGCTGATTGTCATCATGGGGCAGCAAAAAGTGCAAAACCAAGGAGAATTGCCCTTTCCCCCAAATTTCCTCACCAATGAAAATAAAAAGAAGCCAAAATCTTTCTCAAAAACTTTGGAGAAATTCACTCCAGACGAAGGAAGGGAAGGACTGAGAAAGTAGTGGCTGGGTGGAGCTGATGAAATCCTCAAAAAGAGGGAGGTGAGAACTTTAAATTAAAAAAGGCAATTCATATATACGTAGATGGAAGGACAGTTTGCTTGTACAGAAAGGTACGGAGAGATATAGTGAATGTGTGGATGTAAACTAGGTTTAGGTATATTTCTTTGGCTTTTGCTTACTATTTCATCCACCCTTCTTGTACTTTGAATATTGCTTACGTTGAAAGAGAATAATATGATGGGTATATATTTATGTCCACTCAATAAAGGGCACCTACTTCTGCAGCAATGGAGACAATATTCTGTCTTCCTTCCCAGTGCTGCTGGCTCAGTATTTTTGGACCAGAGAGGATGAGTGCTGAGCAAAAGAATGTGTTTGCACCCCAAATTTATTTATTTATTTAAATTATTTGTATGGCTACCCACATAGTTACTCTGGGCAGCTAACAATGCAAAAAAAATTAAATAATGCAATATAATAAATAAATAAATAAATAAATAAATAAATAAATAAAATCTACCACTAGAAAGAGGGGCGCAATGGCTCAGTGGTTAAGACGCCAGGCTTGTCGATCGGAAGGTTGGCGGTATGAGACCCGAGCGCCGCATGACGGAGTGTGCTCCTGCACTCGCCCCAGCTCTTGCCAACCTAGCAATTTGAAAGCATGCAAATGCAAGTAGATAAATAGGTACCACTTCCGTGGGATGGTAACAGTGTTCCGCATGCGTCATGCCGGCCACATGACCGCGGAAGTGTCTTCGGACAGCGCTGGCTCTTCGGCTAAGAAACGGAGATGAGCACTGCCCCCTAGAGTTGGACACGACTGTGCAGGGGAAACCTTTACCTTTACCTACCACTAGAAAAACATGATAACTGAATACACAGAAAGAATACAATGTGGCTGAACTTCTAGTAGACCTCCAATATATTCAAGCTTAGCTTTGAAGCTGTGTTTCAGAACTGAAGTATTCTTAGTAGTCACAATCCAAAAACCTTCATATTAACCTCTGGGTATGTACTTGTTTCTGATCAGAGCAAAATACTGCATATATTCCAAGGCATTTTAATTTTACTCTACAGATTGTTGTTTATTCGTTCAGTCGTCTCCGACTCCTCGTGACCTCATGGACCAGCCCACGCCAGAGCTTCCTGTCGGCCGTCACCATCCCCAGCTCCCCCACGGTCGAGTCCATCACCTCCAGAATATCATCCATCCATCTTGCCCTTGGTCGGCCCCTCTTCCTTTTGCCCTCCACCTTCCCCAGCATCAGCTTCTTCTCCAGGGTATCCTGTCTTCTCATTATGTGGCCGAAGTACTTCAGTTTTGCCTTTAATATCATTCCCTCAAGTGAGCAGTCTGGCTTGATTTCCTGGAGTATGGACTGGTTTGATCTTCTTGCAGTCCAAGGCACTCTCAGAATTTTCCTCCAACACCACAGTTCAAAAGCATCTATCTTCCTTCGCTCAGCCTTCCTTATGGTCCAGCTCTCACAGCCATAGGTTACTACAGGGAATACCATTGCTTTAACTATGCGGACCTTTGTTGTCAGTGTGATGTCTCTGTTCTTAACTATTGTATCAAGATTTGCCATTGCTCTCCTCCCAAGAAGTAGACGTCTTCTGATTTCCTGGCTGCAGTCAGCATCTGCAGTAATCTTTGCGCCTAGACAGTGGCTTAAATGGCCCCTTCTAATTCTACTTCTCATTGCATTATATGAGACATTTTGACTATGCTAAGATGGTTTGCAATTTATATATTGTGTTCCTAGTTTAAAAAGTGTTAATTATATATACGTAAATTCACCTTTGAGTCAACTTTGAATCCTGGGTATTTCATGGTCACATCCATGTAGTTTTCTTAGCAACAATTTAGAAGTGGTATGCCTTTGTCACCTTGTATAATGTTTCCTTGACTTCACTGTCTAGGCTACAGTTGTCTAGCCTGCCATTTCTATATATGACGTGTATGTGTGTGTGTGTGTGTAGCAGATACAAACATTTCAGTTAGAGCTAGATCTATTTATGCTTGCCAAGCTCAAAGTGTTAATGTTGAAAAGTATCCAGTAGAAGAAATAAATAGAAAGGTGGAATGCCCACCTTTCTTTTAATGGTATAAGAACCCAATTCCTAATGGTTACACATCCTTAAAATGTCAGGGATGTAATATCTAATGTGCATATTTATGTATGTGCAGAACAATTCTGTTGTCAGCCCAGATCATACATTTCCTGCTTTGGGGATATAGATCATTCTCCTGAGCAGCCGTGATCAGTGCTTGAATTGTTGCTTATACCAAGAACACAATAAAAATGGATTCTTGCACTGAGCAGAGGGCTGGAGTCAGTGGCTTAAATTGTTGTTGTTTATTCGTTCAGTCGCTTCCGACTCTTCATGACTTCATGGACCAGCCCACGCCAGAGCTTCCTGTCGGCCGTCACCATCCCCAGCTCCGCCATGGTTGAGTCCATCACCTCCAGAATACCATCCATCCATCTTGCCCTTCGTCGGCCCCTCTTCCTTTTGCCTTCCACTTTCCCTAGCATCAGCTTCTTCTCCAGGGTATCCTGTCTTCTCATTATGTGGCCAAAGTACTTCAGTTTTGCCTTTAATATCATTCCCTCAAGTGAGCAGTCTGGCTTTATTTCCTGGAGTATGGACTGGTTTGAACTTCTTGCAGTCCAAGGCACTCTCAGAATTTTCCTCCAACACCACAGTTCAAAAGCATCTATCTTCCTTCGCTCAGCCTTCCTTATGGTCTAGCTTACACAGCCATAGGTTACTACGGGGAATACCATTGCTTCAACTATGCAGACCTTTGTTGTCAGTGTGATATCTCTTGAATAAAAGGACTGATTTCATGGTGGAGATACTGAACAAAAAGTAAGTCCTGAAAGTTCATTTTCAGAAGTAAATATTTTTAAAAAATTAAAATGGTAACGCATATTTGATTTAATGCTTCTGTACTGTTTGGAGAGCTCTAATCTTTATATTTGTATTATTTCACTGTGTTAGTATCACAGTATGTTTTTGTAGCCCTGCATTGATAAGTTAAAAGTGCTCTGCCTGTGGTCACATGAGAATTTATGGATTTGCTGGCAAGAGTCAACAAGAACAAAATTTAGCTTACAAAAGTTTCTTTTGCAAAGAGTGGGTGGTTTATCTTTCATTTGTGGGATGTTTTTGTTTTTGGCTGTACTGCTGGTCATTGTATACACCTTACTGTGTGCATGTCAAATCAGCTTCTTATTTGCTCTCTACTTTCACATCAAGCATCATGCACTCTTTTGCCTTAACTATCAGGAAACTTTATCTGCTTCCATGGATTTTATCTATCTGCAAATGTATTGGAAAAAGAACATGGGTAGCACATCATAGTCACATATTTTCCTAAACTGCGATGGGAGAGATCCATTATCACATTCACATCAGAATGCCTAAGAATAATTTGAACTATTTCTTCCCCAAATTAGGAATTAGTTGTATTCTCCTATTCCTATACAGTGTTAGGGACCAATCATCAAAACATTGTCCACCCAAGATCTCTCCTTTTCTCCCACAACTTTGCATGACAATTGCTATTCTATACAGCTGTGGCAGGCAACAGTGGTAGAAGGAGGGATGGGAACCTCTGCTCTCTGTCTTCACCATTTTCGTACTAAGCCTCTGGATAGGTTGCAGGTGGCTCCAAGGGAAAGTGAAGCTCTCAAGGGCAAGGTCAGCAGCTTAAGGAAAAACTACGTTTTCCAGGAATAACTTAGATAGGCCAAGAGTGTAGAAACATGGGAAGAATTAGGAGAGCCCAAAGTTTGTAAATGGGACAAAATTGTCCTCATTTTATCTGTACCATTTGGTACTTTCCAGATCTATTAATAACCACAGCCTGATTACATGGCAGGTGGCAGATAATGATGGGTCTAAATCCTGTCCTATTGGATTACTTTTTTAAATTAATGTTACCTCTGTTGCTTTACTTACTTGTATTTTAGTAGCTGTATTATTCATTTGATTGTTTTATTATGCTTCAGTATTAACTTTTAGAAGAGTTTTTTTGTATTTTTCATTGAGAGCGGCTGCTGTGGGCAACTAATAATTTGTCACAATAGCCAATGAAATATAAAAAAGGTGATTGAGATAGTTTAGGCACATTTGCTGAATGGGTCCAGTTTGCTGCCCATACAAATTACTCTGGAGAGCATGGCCCCATAGATGGAAAGTTCAGTGCAGGGCACCAAGGAAAACCTGGATATGGCAAATTGAAAGTGATCTACCCCACTGTAGAGTGAATATGAATCAAGCTAAAATCACAGCAATGGATAAAACACTTTGGTAAGACATTGTAACAAATGCCTGTGGCCTTGTAGCACCCACAGCAGTGTATTGGTTGCAAAACCACACTCAGCCAATTGTGCATTAGGGAGGTCAAGTTCCAGTTCAAGTTCAGTACATTTTTTAAAAAAATAAGCAGACAAATAACAAACAAGTTACTTTACAGCAGTGTTTATTCTGTTTCCACCACCACCATCCCACTATTAGAACTGAACAGACCTTCAATATGTGCTGCTTTCAGACAAAGATTTATTGTGCAGTCATCCCACCTTATTTACATGATTTAATTAAGTGTCTAGATGATAGTGGTCTCCATTTATAACCCTTTACTTTTCCCACAAAATTTGGAAAAAGTAGAATTGCATGCCTTGTTTCCAGATATGTCTTTATGAATAGATTCAAAATTATATTCACAGTTCCAGCAATATTTTTTTTAAAAAAATCTAAAACTAGTATGGGATAATTACAACAGATAAAGAAATAAGAAAGCAGGCAACATGAAAAGCTCAGTAGGACCAGAAGTTTTTTTTAAAAAAAGAAAGCCAACTATATCTCTCTAGATAAGGAGTTCCACAACCTGGTTGTCACAATAGGGAAGGTCCTGCCTTCCATCCTGGCCAGTTAAAGAAGGCAATAAAATATACAGCAAAGCTTCTGATGTAGAAGATCCAGTGTGGTCTAGTTGTTAAGGCATACCTTTCCAAACTGTGTGTCCGGACACGTTAGTGTGTCGGCTGCAGTGTCTGGGTGTGTCGCGGCTGCTGCTGCCTCTGATCCCTGCCAGGATTCCACACAGGTCCTAGTGCCTGCCTTGTGCCTTGCTGCCTCCAAACCTGCTGTGATTCCACACAGGTCCTAGTGCCTGCCTTGTGCCTTGCTGCCTCCAAACCTGCTGTGATTCCGCGCAGGTCCTAGTGCCTGCCTTGTGCCCTGCTGTAAGAGTGTGTCACGAAATGATGCCCTGCTGTAAGAGTGTGTCACGAAATGATGCATGTCTAAAAAGTGTGTCACCAATATGAAAAGTTTGGAAAGCTCTGCTCTATTTGCTCCCATCCATTCAGAGTCTTGCACCCCTTACTCTCAGGAAACCCGATTCTTCAGGCTTGCAGTTTGTCTTTAAGACCTCTCCCTGTGAATGATTCATCTGGACCAGAGGCAGGGGCCAATAGCCTTTTATGCCACATGATGCTTAAATTGGAGCTTGTTCCTCTCCATTCCTGGCTGATATTCTCCTCTCTACATTTCCATCATTTGTCAGTGGAGCTGATTTATGACTCTAAAGAAAGTCAAGCTGCTGGTTCACAAACACCCTCCTGGCCTCTATGTTGTTTTTCCTTGATTCAATTTGATTTAAGTTTAAAGGTCCCAGTTCCAGCAGTTCCCTAGCTTTGATGCAATACATCATGGCTCACTTTTACTCATCATTCTTACTCATTTTTTTAAAATCAGAAATTGCTATCACCTACACTTGTCAGAATTGACCTTGACATTACATAACCTATGTTGCAAAGAATATAATATTAGTCCAGAAAGATATGCTGAATGTTTCAAACCAAGAGCTTAAATTCTTCCCAGACAGGCTATGTTCACATTTGCAAATGAAGTAACAATTAGTCATAGTCTGAGACTGAGAGCTGGAAAGCTGGACAAAGGGAAGTATCTCATAAGATTTTGCATCACTTCTGCTCCAAGTCTGAGTAGGACAGGAATGTACAGTTCTAGGTATATTACAAAAGTTTGTAAAATTCCATTTTTATTTGAAAATGGAGCTTCAGTCTCTCTCTTCTTTAATAATCCTGCATATAAACTTTCCAGCAAGCCTAATTTTTTCAGTTCTTTTTCCAGCAAGCGTAATTTCTTCAGTTCTTTTTGAGCTTTTTTAAGCTAAGGAATCTACAAATAAGATTCCTTTCCTACTTCAGTTTACACTGATCCTTCTGTTTCTAGTAGCTTTTTTCCCCCTTCTCTTTATTTTGCATTGCTTACACTGAAGTTTATTTTCAGGGTGGTCCTTTGGAAAGTATGGATCTACTTCTGCTCGCTCATTCAGTTGCCACTGTTTAATCAATAATCATGTAAAGTGATCTACAAACAGCTATGGCAAACCACCTGGAATAAAGCCAAACTGTTTGAGCCAATGGGATGAACAACCTAATCATATGAGTCATTTTTTTTGGCTCAGCAACTGATTGAATATTAATATGGCCCTCGTCTTGCAACTCTCTTTTTGCCTTGTCACTGGCTCAGCAGCCACCCTGAAGAAAAAACATCTGAATGAAAATATTTATGGTGCTCTGAGTGAAAAATGGAAACGTTTCTAATAAAGCTTGCTTGCTAGGTTCACCAGGAGCACTTCAAGTATAATGCATTGGCACTACTATTATTATTGCTTAAAAAAAAAAAGGGTGCTTAAATAAAGTATGTGCATGGGATAAAGACAAAAAATCCTATCTGTGCAATTCATTTGGTAACTATAATTTTCTTAATATTTTGGAGATAAAGAGCAAAGGACTTGCCAAATGTTTGTGGCTGACACCCTCCTCCAATCACCTCAGTTTCTTGAGCTTGTTAGAATGACCTGAGGATACAGTTGTTGTTTTCCCCCCCGAACATGTGTACATTTTATGTTATATGTGCAAATAAAACATTATTTGGAGTTTCACCATTAACAACTAGGGGGGTCACATCCATAAGAATCTGGGCAAGCTGATAAGGTTTTTTATTTTGTCTTTATACATTAGAAATCCATTGCCATTTTGTTCAAAAATATAACAGAAATATAACAACATATGTGAATATTTATTTATTTTCTATCCCGCCTTTATTATTTTTACAAATAACTCAAGGCAGTGAACATACCTAATACTCCTTCCTCCTCCTATTTTCCCCACAACAACAACCCTGTGAGGTGAGTTGGGCTGAGAAAGAGTAACTGGCCAAAGGTTACCCAGCCGGATTTCATGCCTAAGGCGGGACTAGAACTTTCAGTCTCCTGGTTTCCTATTGGCTCCTTCCCAGGGCTGAGAGAGAGTGACTGGCCCAAGGTCACCCAGCCAGTTTTCATGCCTCAGGCAGGACTAGAACTCTCAGTCTCCTGGATTCTAGCCCGTTGCCTTAACCACTAGACCAAACTGGCTCCCTAGAACTTGTAGAAACACAAACATTCACCTGATATTTCTCCTATACAGGCTGTTTTTTTTAGAGTTGCAATAAGATCTGTATTGTTTACCTGTGCCATCATCACCTATCTTTATAGCAGGGGATATAAAGATTCCTCTAGGAATGAGGCCTCATTCAGATCTCAAAAGCCTTCAGTGTGGTTCCCAGGCCTTTCCCAACCATTGCCACATATGGTAATTTTTAATGTAGCAGAAGAGAAAACTGTGAAATACACAGGGAATAACTGTATTAACTGTATTTACCTGATTTAAAATAAATTTTAACATAGTATCAATTCAATTGCACCAAATTTAATTTTGGTCTCCCGACTTCTTTGCACAAAAGCCCCCAGCACTCAGTCTGAAAAAGATTGCAAGCCTCTGCTATATAGACTGTTCTTTGGACATTAAAAGTACTATGATAGTACATTTATACATTCATTTCTTTTGCCCTGTTCTCATTTCTGGTCAAAGGATGTATGAATGAGAAAATACTCTCATCTTAAATTCTTAAGATTTCTTAAGATTTCAGTTTCTCAAGGCATCACCTATCCAAATGAATTTTTTTTAGATGATGAGGGTGAAAGAGGAGAGTGCAAAAGCTGGCTTGAAACTCAACATTAAAAAAACTCAGATCATGGCATCTGGTCCCATCACTTCCTGGCAAATAGAAAGGGAAGAAATGGAAGCAGTGACAGATTTTATTTTCTTGGGCTCCAAGATCACCGCAGACGGTGACTGCAGCCATGAAATTAAAAGACGCTTGCTCCTTGGGAGGAAAGCTATGGCAAACCTAGACAGCATATTAAAAAGCAGAGACATCACCTTGCCGACAAAGGTCCGTATAGTTAAAGCTATGGTTTTCCCAGTAGTAATGTATGGCTGTGAGAGTTGGACCATAAGGAAGGCTGAGCGCCGAAGAATTGATGCTTTCGAGCTGTGGTGCTGGAGAAGACTCTTGAGAGTCCCTTGGACTGCAAGGAGGTCAAACCAGTCAATCCTAAAGGAAATCAACCCTGACTGCTCATTGGAAGGACAGATGCTGAAGCTGAAGCTCAAATACTTTGGCCACCTAATGCAAAGAGAGGACTCCCTGGAAAAGACCCTGATGCTTGGAAAGACTGAAGGCAAAAGGAGAAGGGGACGGCAGAGGATGAGATGGTTAGATAGCATCACCGATGTAATGAACATGAATTTGAGTACACTCCGGGAGACAGTGGAGGACAGAAAGGCCTGGCGTGCTATGGTCCATGAGGTCACGAAGAGTCAGACACGACTAAACGACTGAACAACAACAAGTAAAAAAGGGGGCAAATCCAACTGTGGGGACTTATTTTCAATTACAGTAAACACCCCAGATTGCTTTTATTGTATATAAAATGAACAGAGATTTCTAGATGAAAGATTCTTTCCTACAACTGTTTCAGAAAATAATTTTACATCACTTTATTTAGATTCTATGCAAAGCCTAGCAATGTTCATGGGTCCTTTCCTACATAACAAGTCAGGGTGAAAACAAATCCACCCAGGTGATTGGATTTCAAGTTGGGTGATTCTCTAGCTATTTCATATATTAAACATGACTGAGGTTTTTACAAAATTGGGCGAGAACAGAAAGAACAGCTATGAAGGAAAAACTATGTCTCTTGCCTATGATAATCTGGAATTCGTTATATCTGAGTTTTGTAGATTTTGGAAATCATATCAGGAGACCACCCCTAAATAATTTGAAATCCCACTTAGTGGTATTTCTTCAATTTTGTACATATTTATAGCACAGAGTAAGTGGGGAAGATGGAAAACAAAACTGTAAAATTAGCTTTCCAAAGAAATCAAGTGCCAAACTAGTAGAGAAATGTATTGTAAACATCAGATAAAATGTAGGTTACTTTCAGAAACTAGTGATTTCTTCTTTTGAGATAAAATGATTAGACCTGCAAGGATGATTGTCTCTCTAAATACAGAATTGTCTTATATTTGGGTAATGGTAGCTGTAGTTTCACCCAATGGAATCTTAGAAATGTACGATTTTTCACAATTATTTTCATGGGAGGGATGAAAGTACAATTTATGGGAAAACCAGCTGAGGCAAGGGAGGAATATTGTGGCAATTTTGGTACTTCTAAGGGTCTTATCCCACTTGCATGTAATGACAATACATCTATTTTTTCTGCTGTTCCTTCAATAGCATTGCCTTCATCTCATCACAAGTGAAACAGAGTTAGGACAACTTTAATTGTACTACTGTTTACCTTAATGTTAAAGTAGTGTTTACCCACTTAAATTGATAGAATCCAATGCTGTTATCCTTTGTCTCCTATAACAGGTAATCCTCACTTAACCACCCTAACTGGGACTTCGAAGGGTCGCTGAACGAATGGTCAGTAAGCAAGGACTACCTGTATAGTACATCAGAGTCCAAGTCAGGTGATCAGTAGTGGGTGGCGTCAGTGCTTTGGCCATATCAGGCTAATGTGCATACTGTATGTCCCTTCCCCTTCAGCCTGGTAAACTTTGTCACTATTCTGCTGTTGTCTCCCTGAAGCTATGGATATAGCAGCACTGTGCCAGTGGTATATCAAAATTATACAGTAGCACTAGACTGTTCATCTGCCAGCACTGTGTCAACCTCCCTACCTTGAACTTGGCAGAAGTGTCCCAGACATTCAACATAAGGTGTCTTCATTCTAGAATGAAGCTACTGCAAGTAGCTGATTGCACTTGGTCAACCTGAAAATGACAGTCCTTCCTATGTTCCTTGCAGTTTAAATCTAGCACTTCTTTTTCTTGACTTTCCCAGGGGATGTGTTTCTCAGTCTTGGTGCTAAATGACAGTTTCATGTTTACATTATTAGCCTTTTAGCCCTGCCTACAATGTATCTCCCACAGTAAGTGCTTTAGCACAAGGGTAAAAAAAAGAAAGAAGAAGAAACAGTAGAATGTTGGGTGCAAATCATCCACCCCTCATTTCCCAAACAGAGGTTTGAGGAATCTTAGCCTTTTTTGCCTCTATAAAAAAAGAAATTGAAATTCCAAGTAAAAATGTTGATTGTAACTCAACACTCTTTGTAACTGTGATTTGTTTTTTTTTGGAGGGGGGAGGGAGTATACTTTATTCAGCTTTGGTTATGACAGAATGGGATGCAGGGAAGGGACAGTGGAAGGAATCTAAAGACGATGAACGTAATCTGCAGTCAGACTAGCCTCATTTCTGCTGCTGCTCCATCTTTGCTGGAAGGTTTTCCTGCCAGCTGACAATATGAAGAGGAGGGAGAACAGCAAGCTGCTTATCACATTCTGCATATGCAAAATTAGGAATAGCACCATTCAGCAATAAGTCAGAACAAAAACAATAGAGGTAGGTGAAGGATCAGCACTGGAGACAGCAAATGTCACATTAATATAATTTCCTTTTGACTAAAGGATGGGTGGAGAGTATTTGAACTCAGCAGTATGAAAAGGATCTAAGCCCTTCCAAGTTTTAGCACCCAGAAAAGGGGGAAAAATTTTTTTGTCATCAATTGCAGGGCTTTTTTTTTTACATTTCTTTTTCCTCTGGTTCCAATGGTAGTGAAAATATGCCAGTCTGAGGCTGGCATAGGGAAACAGCCCAGAGCTTTGTGGCCTCATAAAGGAATGGAGATACCTTGAATCCAGCTGAACTAAAGCGATTTCCATTTTCAAGCTGGCCCAAATATTTATTTGTGTGTTATGCCACAAAGTGCTTATCTGGGGACTTTCAAGATGATGTAGGATTTTGCAAATTCAGAAACAGCCACCTGGTTGGGAGGCATATAAATTCAATAAATCCTCCTCCTCCTCTGTCTTGTCTCTGATCTCAGAAGGAAGTTACCAATCAATCCTCTGTCCCAGAAATCATAGAATTGTGTCCTAAATCAACCAATTAATCAATTTTATCTGTCTTTTTTGTGTATTTTCCAGTTATTTTTAAATGTATTTTAATACATTACCATCTCTACAGATAGTCCTCACTTAACAACTATTCGTTTAATGATGGTTTGGACTTACAATGGTGCTGAAAAAACTGACTTGCGACCGGTCCTCACACTTACGACCATCACAGCATCCCCATGGTCACATGATCACAATTTGGACACTTGGCAACCGGTTCGCATTTATGACTGTCGCAGCATCATGTGGTCATGTAATTGCCATTTTCAACCTTCCTGGCCGGCTTCTGGCAAGCAAAATCAACGGGGAACCACTTGACTTAATGACCACATGGTTCTCTTAAGGCCCACAGTGATTTGCTTAACAACCACCACAAAAGAGGTCATAAAATCAGGTCAGATTCGCTTAATGACTACTTTGCTTAGCAACCTAAATTCTGGTCTCAATTGTGGTTGTTAAGCGAGGACTACCTGTATATAATAAGCATGCAATTGTTGCTAAATGAGTGACTTAAAAAAACAAAATTACTGTATACTTAAGAAACCAGCTGTACATGTCTTTTTTGACATGTATAGGATAGTAGTATCAATCAGACTTTGGATAATGGTTTGTTTTTCTCTTCTTTCCCATTTTGCTCACAGTAAACTTTCTTTTCTTTACTTTAGGAACCCAAAAATGCCAATTAAAAGATCAGAAGCCATGCAGAGAGAGACATATTTCTGCCTGTTAACTGCCATGGAAAACTGTATTGAATGTATTTGAGTCAGATTTCAGAAAAATCTGTTTTTAATTATGGTTGATTGTCATCAAATCCATACACACTATATAAATGGACTACACCATATCTGTAAAAAGAAACAAAAGTGACCTCTCCCTCTTCTCTTGGGATTTCCTTCTGCTGGACTATATGCATTAAAATTTTAGACCCTACAGAGATCAAATTGTTCCTAATTTCCTATCAATAAATGGAACAAGCAATGGAACTGAAGCCCTAAGGTCAAAAATTCAGTCCCTCAACTGCATTAATGGCCATTAATCACTTTTATTAATGTCAAATTCTTAACATCTTTCTCAATTCTTTGTGTTTTAATGCCTTATTGTGTGAGGACAGCTTCATTATTCATTTATGGAATCCATTCTATGGCACTTGTACCAGACGCAGTGACACAGAGGGTAGAATTTTCTGCATTATTTATCTATCTATCTAACTATCTATCTATCTATCTATCTATCTATCTATCTATCTATCAAATTTCTGTCACCGCACATCTCCCACCTCCGGAGGGACTCTGGGCTGTTTACAATAAGATAATTTATTAAAACAAGAAGGATAAAATATAAATACAATATACAATTACTAATAATTATAAAATCAGAATAAAATCCAAGTGGCAAAGGTGGCAAAAAGGTCTAACTCAGTCCATGTGTGAGAGGAGCACTCTAAGGCACTAGCCATCCCCAAGAGTAACTATTCCCTTCCCGGCCCCAAGCAAGGTGGCAGAGCCAAGTTTTCAGGTTCCTCCGGAAGGTCAGGAGCAATGGGGCTAATCTCACCTCCGGGGGCAGGATGTTCCAGAGGGCGGGAGCTACTGCAGAGAAGGCTCGTCTCATGGACCCCACCAGATGGAATTCTCTTACAGATGGGGTCCGCAGCATGCCCTCTCTGCATGATCGGGTGGGACGGGTTGATGTATTGGGGATGAGGTGGTCCCTCAGGTAACCTGGCCCTATGCCATGTAGGGCTTTAAAGGTGATAACCAACACCTTGAATTGGACCTAGAAGCAGACTGGCACCCAATGCAGCTCGCGTAATAGAGGTGTTATGTGTGTCAATCTAGGGGCACCAACGATAGCTTGTGCAGTTGCATTCTGGACCAGCTGTAGCTTCCAGATACTCTTCAAGGGTAGCCCCATGTAGAGCATGTTACAGTAGTCTATATGGGAGATAACTAGGGCATGAGTGACTGTTTGAAGGGCCTCCTGATCCAGGAAAGGGCGTAACTGGCGCACAACACAAAGTTGCGCAAAGGCCCTTCTGGCCACAACTGCCACCTGCTCTTTGGGCAGGAGTCGTGAGTCCAGGAGGATCCCCAGATTCTGCACCGGGTCTGTCTGGGGCAGTGCAACCCCATCCAGAACTAAAGATGATAATGTCCCGGATACGGGGGAGCCATTAACTCACAGCCACTCCATCTTACCAGGGTTCAGCTGAAGCCTGTTGGACCCCTTCCAGGCCCCTACAGCCCCCAGACACCGTGAGAGGGCAGTCACAGTATCACTTACCTCACCCGGGATGGAGGTGTATAATTGAGTATCAGCAGCATATTGATGATACCTCATCCCATGGTGACGGATGATCTCGCCCAGTGGTTTCATGTAGATGTTAAAAAGGAGTGGAGAGAGAACCGAACCCCGTGGCACCCCACAAAGGAGGGGTTGAGGGTCGGATCTCTCGCTCCCTATTACCATCAATTGGGACTGTCCCTGGAGGAGGGGTTGAGGGTCGGATCTCTCGCTCCCTATCACCATCAATTGGGACTGTCCCTGGAGGAAGGAGTTGAACCAGCGTAAAACCACACCTTCCACCCCCAACTCCCTGAGCCAACCCAAAAGGATACCATGGTCAATGGTATCGAAAGCCACTAAGAGATCAAGAAGAGCAATATGTGTGGCTATTTTGCACTCTGTATTGGGCAGGACATAGAAATAGTTTCTTCACATACCAAATACTGAGTGATGAAAATCCTTTTCCACAGCAATATTGAAGAAAACCAGAAATATATTTCAATAGTTCCATTTTTGTTGATAAACACACCTCTTCCCCTGAAAAAAATACAATACTGGACCAATTCTTACCTAGTCACTTCTCTTCCTTCAGGTTACATGGGGGATCACATTATAGGACAGCCATATTAGTCTATGGTGGCAAAAATATCAAGAGTACGATAGCACCTTTTCTGAATATCACATTTTATTTATTTATTTATTTATTTATTTATTTATTTAATTTATATGACCACCCATCTCCCCTCATGGGGAACTCTGGGCGGTTCACAATAAATAAGTTAAAATAAAGTCTAAAATATATAAAACCTCCGTTATACAATAAAATACATATCATAAAATCCAGACGGTGATGGAATAATTAAAAGAAGGACAGTTATAAATTAGGGGATTAGCCACCCCCATGAGGAACTATCCCTTCCTCCTTCCCATGCCAGGCAGCAGAACCAGGTCTTCAGCTCTTTCCTAAAGGTAGGGAGGGAGGAAATCTGTCTCAACTCTGGGGGCAAGATGTTCCATAGAGTGGGTGCTACCACAGAGAAGGCCCGCCTCCTAGACCCCATCAGATGGCATTCTCTAATTGAAGGGGTTCGTAGCAGGCCCTCTCTGAATGACCGGGTGGGGCGGGTCGATAACATGGGGATAAGACAGTCCCTCAGGTATTCTGGCCCCATGCCATGTAGGGCTTTAAAGATGATAACCAACACCTTGAATTGTACCCAGAAGCAAACCAGCACCCAATGCAGCTCACGGAGCAACGGTGTTACATGTGCAAATCTTGACGCACCCAAAACTGCCCGCACGGCCGCATTCTGCACCAGCTGTAGCTTCCGGATAGTCTTCAAGGGTAGCCCCATGTAGAGCGCATTGCAATAATCTACATGGGAGATGACGAGAGCATGAGTGACTGTACGGAGGGTGTCGCGATCCAGGAATGGGTGTAACTGGCGCACTAACCGAAGTTGTGCAAAAGCCCCTAGCCACAACTGCCACCTGCTCTTCAAGCAGGAGTCATGAGTCTAGAAGGACCCCCAGATTACGCACTGGTTCCGAACGGGGCAGTGCTACCCCATCGAGAACCAAAGATGATAATTTCCCAGAAGACGCTAGGCCATCAATCCACAGCCACTCGGTCTTACCAGGGTTCAATTGAAGCCTGTTGTTCCCCATCCAGGCCCTCACAGCCCCCAGGCACTGGGACAGGGTGGACACTGCATCACTTACTCACCAGGGATGGAGATATACAATTGAGTATCATCCGCATACTGATGATACCTCATCCCATGGTGATGGATGACCTCGCCCAGCGGTTTCATGTAGATGTTGAATAGGAGAGGAGAGAGAACCGAACCCTGCAGCACCCCACACAGGAGCGGTCGCGGGCTGGATCTCTCCTCCCCTATCACCACCGACTGAGAGCGGCCCCGGAGGAAGGAGGTGAACCAGCGCAAAACTACGCCGCCCACCCCCAACTCCCTAAGCCGCCCTAAAAGGATACCATGGTCGATGGTATCGAAAGCCGCTGAGAGATCTAAGAGAGCCAGGATGGATGCACTACCTCCATCCCGCTCCCGCCAGAGATCATCCGTAAGCACGACCAATGCAGTCTCCGTCCCATGACCCGGCCTGAAACCTGACTGGAAAGGGTCTAGATAATCTGCTTCATCCAGGGTCCTTTGAAGTTGCAACGCCACCACTTTCTCAACCACCTTTCCCAAAAAGGGAAGGTGGGAGACTGGACGAAAGTTGTCCAGGATGGTAGGGTCCAGGGATGGCTTCTTGAGGAGGGGGTGCACCAATGCCTCCTTGAAGGCAGTTGGAACCACTCCCTCCAGCAAGGATGTATTAATCATAGCCTGGACCCATCCACCTGTCACCTCCCTGGCCGATTTTACCAGCCAGGAAGGGCAGGGATCTAAATAACATGTGGTGGAATTAACAATTCAAAGGATCCTGTCCACTTCCTTAGGTCCAACAGGATCAAATCATTCCTAGATAACAGGGTAAGACCACTCTCCCGGCATCTCCCCAGATTGCATTCCACGCATGGAGTCCAACTTAGACTGAATCCGAGCTATTTTATCCTGCAGAAGCTCAGAAAATTCTTCTGCATGGCCCTGCAGGTGGGTGGTCAATACCACCCTACCTAAGAGAGATCGAGTAATCTTGAACAGGGCCGTCGGACAGCATTCTGTGGACGCAATAAGAGCGGAGAAATATTCATGTTTCGCCGCTCTTACCGCCACAAGGTAGGCCTTAATAGCGGCTCTAGATTGTGTTCAGTCGAATTCCATCTTCGTCTTTCTCCAGCGGCGCTCTAGACGTCTCTTCACCCTCTTCAAGACCCTCAACTCCTCCGTAAACCACGGGGAGTGACGGGTTGAATGGGGCTGGAGAGGTCGCATCGGCGCGATCCTATCCAAGGCACCGGCCGCCTCCTTATTCCAGGTTATTTATTTTATTTTATTAAAAGACAGAAGCTTTCATGAGTTGAAGCTCATTTCATCAGACAATTATAGCTTGAATTTGTACTTCTTAGTATGTTCAAGCTTTTCCATTAGGATGTGAAGTAAACAAGTATAAGTCCCTATGAATCAGCCATGTCCCCTTTCCATCCTAAGATTGGGTAAGAGCCCTCTTTTTTCTGTTAAGAATTGGCAGCCACACCAAATGTGGGCAAAAATGAAGTTTGCTACCACCAAATTTCAGTGGCAAACCACTGGCCAATTCAACTGGGGAAGATATAGATTTAAAACTCATCTAGTCATACACCTCTGAAACATGCAGGAAAATCAATTAAACCATCCATGGGAGTTGGCATCCTCTCTTAAAAACCTCCAAATATGGAGAATCCACAATCTTCTTAAGCAGACTGTTCCACTGTTGTACACAACTTACTGTCAGGAAGTTTTTCCTTTCTATAGAAAAAATATAGATCTGTACTCTAGAATAGCAGGCAGTCTATCAAATAACATCCCTGCATTTATACATTATGATGGATTTATTTTTTTCAACTTTGATATGGAACATCAAAAAGACTAAAAATTTTGGTACTTACATAAGACCAGTTTGAGAAGAATGAGATGATCATTGTGGGCTTTTATACCCATTTGTCTCTTGTCACTTTTTGGTCTGGCCCCTGCATAATTATAGAGTGTGGCCTTGGCTGCCAAAATGGTTTCCATTCCTGAGCTAGCGGAACAAAAACAATACAAAGTTGGAATAGAAAAAGGTTCTCTGTTCTGTCTTCTTTTCTTTTAAAAAAGCTAGTAAGCTTCAGAGTAAATCTAAAAGAGAATCGACTGCTGTTTGTTTTACTGTGGGAAGCAAATAGCCTATAGTCTTAAAATAACAGTCTTCCTGATACCTATACTAAATATGTCTTTTATTGTCCTGACAGTGGGAAAGAAAAAGAATGACCATAATGGGGGGGAAAAAACCTTGGGTACACGAGGACTAGTGATGGCGAGACATTGCCATGATCTCGTGGTCAACCAGCAGTAAACACAACAGCACAGCTCTTACCAAAGAAACATCAAACTAGCAGGACCATTGGTATTCTAGGAACCCTACCAAATCAAATCAGTTTATTACAGCCATAGGGCCAGATACAGTAAACTATCTAATAGTAAAACTGTTACATACATCTATATATTTAACAGAAAAACAATGAGTAAAATAGGATCTAAAAATAAGTAAGAACATATATAATAAAATTAAAATAGTATTATAAAAAGTGATGAATAAATGAGTGTCCAAACTTAATTAATGGTGTGGTGTATTGTACAGATGGTAGTACAAAACTGGACAACTTGGGAGGATATTTTTGAGTCCTAACCTAAATGGAGAGACATGGGAATACCTTAAAATGTCCAAAAACAACCGCTGAGGGCAATGCATCCAGCCTAGCTAAAGTGATGGCCTTACAAAATTTCAGTGTCATGATGGATGATAAATAAGAGGCTGGAGTGAATCTTTTCAGAAGAATCTGATAATATTGGGATGTGACACCTTGCTTAAATTTGTTTGGAGATTTCTATCCCAAATTCATTGTCTGAGGCAGTTCTAGCATTGTCAAAACCTAATGAGCACAGACTGTCCATGTTGTTGTTGTTCAGTCGTTTAGTCGTGTCCGACTCTTCGTGACCTCATGGACCATAGCACGCCAGGCCTTCCTGTCCTCCACTGTCCCCCAGAGTTTACTCAAATTCATGTTCATTACATCGGTGATGCTATCTAACCATCTCATCCTCTGCTGTCCCCTTCTCCTTTTGCCTTCAGTCTTTCCCAGCATCAGGGTCTTTTCCAGTAAGTCCTCTCTTCGCATTAGGTGGCCAAAGTATTTGAGCTTCAGCTTCAGTATCTGTCCTTCCAATGAGCAGTCAGGGTTGATTTCTGACTGTCCATAGAGAAGCCCAGTAAATGAATTTTATATAGGGCTTTTTAAAGCCATGATGATTTAAAATGATAGAGATCATTAGAGAGTACTAATGGGGCCAAACCTATAGGAAGTAGGATTAACTGTAGCCAAAAGGTAATAAGAAGAAACCACACTCTAGCATCCGAGACTATACCTGTCTCTACATACTGTATACGGTAGCATTTTTTATACTTTTTGGAACCATCAGTATGGATGATGATGGGATTCTTATTCTCTGTGGTAGGCTGAAGCATTCTGGTATGCATCTGAGCATTCCTGAGATCAGGAATCTGACCCAATCACCAAACAGTGAAGCAGGTTTTATAACAATGGGAGTTTTAAGATTGAAAAACTCCAAGAACATCAGAGTAGGTCCATTTCATGTATCTATCTCTTTTAAATGAAGACTGCCATTCCTGTAAATGGCCCTGCCAATTTTTTTTTAATTAAAAAGCCCAGGAGGATTGGCAGACTGGACCCAGGAATGAGCAGGGTCATAACTTACTTTTAAAGAAAACAAGATGGATGAGATGTCCTAGCTTTTAAAAAAATTTTTTTTTTAAGAAGTCAGGTTCTAGTTTTTTTGAAAACTAGATAAGATTATACTCTGCCATATTTCTAGATTTTTTTTAAAATTGGCATGGAACAAATCCCATTGGTCACTTTGTACATTTTAGAAAGTGAAACCCTTATCCTGCCTTATTATGGATTTTTTGTTGTTTTTGGCAGTAAGGATAAAGATCTGGACTTAATTCCTGATAGTGTTTGTCCTGCCATCAGTCCCCTAGGCATACAACATACCAAAATTCAGCCCGGTTAAATCCATTGCAGAATTATTTTTAATCCATAAAAAGAATTGTCATGTATTGCCCAAG
This sequence comes from Charina bottae, assembly GCA_023362775.1. NCBI lineage: Eukaryota > Metazoa > Chordata > Lepidosauria > Squamata > Charinaidae > Charina > Charina bottae. The sequence continues at coordinate 51,746,606 of JALMGJ010000003.1, read as the reverse complement.
CATATGTGCAAGCATAAATGTAAGATTTATAAAATCTTTGGAAAATTATTCACTGGGATATATTAAATTGCAGAATTTCAGATATATAAATATGTTTGGAAAACATTTAACATCTATTGTCAGTTATTCATTAGTAAAACTTAAAGGATAGATTTGAATCAGCTTATTTTTCATTTCTCATCTTTTTTTCTTCTTTTTTTTAAAAAAAATCACTTCTGGTTTGCATAATTCCAAGCAATTTTCAGCATTTCTCTTTTTAAAATTTATCTGTCCTTTCCAGCTACTCCCCACTGTCTCAGGAGATGCAGTGCTTATGTGTATATGGCATTTCAGTATCCTCTCAATCTTGTTAATAGAGCAGAACAGTTCTGCAAAGAGTTTTTAAAGAAAACTTACCAATAAGACATGCATGCTTTCTATTATAAAGAGCAGTGGAAGAGCCTTGAAAAAGATCCTTGAAATGAAAAGTAAAATATGTTGCAAGAAGGGGTAAAAAAAGAAGAAAAAACTGGGGCACAGCTTTTCTCAATTTTTGTAATTTAATGCAGCCCTGAATTATTACTGCACATATTCTTTTGAAATCAAGTTTTATATTATTCCTGTTGCTCAATATCTATTTTCAGATGTTCTTGGTACTCTGCTTGGTTCTGTTTCCAAACAATTATGCTCTAAACTGCTGGAAGAGAAGTTGAAACAAAGTTTATCTAAATATTGAAAGGAAATCTAGCCTTTTAGGCAGGCCAATAAAATATTAGTTTCCATGGACAGAGCTGATTTCAGTGCTAAAGGAGGTCTATAGTTCTGATGATCTTCTTGGTCAGAGAATTACTTCCCTGTTTCTATTAAAAGTGGCATTTTCCCCTGTTTCACCTCCTTAAATTCACCTTTGTAGTCATTTTAAAGCATAGGTAAGCAACCTGAAGTCCTTAAGATGCTGCTGCCATGCAACTGTCAGCAACTCCAGCCAGTGTTAGCAATGTTGGGAGTTGTTCAGTAATATCTGAATCTCCGTATAAAACATTTAGGGGTCTATTGCTGTGCAGGGCTGGGGAATTAATTCAGGAATAATGTTCTGCAAATAATTTTAGAAAGGTGTTTTGGAGTTCAAGGGAGATGAACATCTGCCTGGAACTCTTTAAAACAGCTGCATCATTTTTTTGGATTGTGCAGCTGATCTTCTTCAGCTGCCTCATGATTCTGGAGAAAGATATGGCTGCTCTAAAGAGTTGCAGCAGATGATATGTTCAGACCCCCACACACTTCAAAACACTTTTTGGAATCATATTCAAAGCATTGCACAGCTCTATTACTTACAAAGTTCTTGTTTATATAGTGCAATAAGACTTTTTACTTTAAACCCTGATGATAACCAAGTTTCCTTGGTTACCACACTAAAATAACTCCTTAGATGGGAAAGACCTATATCATTGTGGCAAAGCACATGTTTTGATGAAGAAGGACCTGTGCATATTCAGTTCTCATAGTCTCTAATAGTTGGCTAACTCAGCATCTCTCACCACTGACTGGTTGTGACTGTTGGGAGTTGCAATAGAGCAGCATCTGGGGAGCTACAGGTTCTCCAGCATGGGATAAATGATTGGGCAAATGGAACTTGGAAAATGTATTGAAATTGCAGTGGTCCTTTCCCGAATCTAGTGCTATCTGTGCTGGATAGATATTTGTAGCCCAACATATCTGAAAGGAACAAGGTTAGGGAAGTCTAAATTGGCTAAACTTTCTAGTTAGAATCAAGCCATTAAACTGTTTCATCTGTGGACTTCTTTATGGCATTTTCTTCAACACACATAATTCTTTACACAAATGGATGAAGTTATCTCCTTGACTTAACCTAGAAAAGGTAACCAAGCACCGTGACACATACAGATCAAAGGCTGTAGGGCTGAAATAATCTTTCTTCATTTTCTCAACCTCAGAAAACCTCCCACTGAAATCAGTATGCATTTTCTCCCAAAAATGAGGCATCCGATTGGAATATGGGTCAAAAACTGGGAGGTTTCTGAAAAGGAATTTTGGAATAAATCTCATACCCTTTACAAAGTTAATCTGCATTTCCTGGATGCAAAATGAATCACACATTGATCTTTCAGCTTTGGAATGAATGTTATTGACTATAGCTAAAGATCAAGCAGGAGCCAGCACCTCACAATGCTGAATCATCAGGGAGGCAGAATTAAAATTCATCTGATTCAGTCTGTAGAGCTGACATATTAGGAAATGATTAAGTACTCTGTTGGTTAAGGAGCTGGATGTTGGATTTCCAACCAACCAGAAAAAACAACAACATCAAGAGGAAAAAAAATGAAGCAAAATTGGCTCTATTTGCTGTATAGGAAAGGAGAACAGGACTTAAGTATATTGTGAATATACTGGAAAAATAAGCTAGCTCTTCCATTAGATGATCAGCCATAGATGATTATTAAACTAGTGGATAAGAATTATAGTACTCATAACAGATTCAAGTGCTCAAGAACAGCAAGATACTTCAAGAGAGCTTAAGCAGTCCTTTAATCACTATTTATGCCTGAAGCCAAATGGAATGAAAATTCAAAATGTTTCATTTTCCAATTATTAAGTAAGATCATTTGTTGCTGCACTAATATTAGAAAGGAGCTATCCACAAAGCACAAAATCTTATCTGCCAGAGAACACTAGTCTTTTCATCTAATGAGAAAAATACAGGGTGCTTTATTTTTTTTTTAAATTAACATCAGTCAGAGAACATATCACTTTCAAGATGGTCAAACTCCAGTTATGCAGTTATCTTTTAATGCCTTCCCATCATCCCCAGATGCTATTCATGCACAGTTAGGCTGTTTATTTTCTAACCCAAGCAAAACAAATTTGTATATGCAAAATAAATTATGCAGATAACTGTTGTTTATGCAAATAGTTTGTTGCCTATAAACACAATTTGCACACTGTGTTTCCAGGCTCCATATTTGATTTTTTTTTCTTTTCCTGAAGAATCTGGGATGGTGGTGGGAAACGGTATGGGGTCTTGAAAAGAATAGATAGATGATTGGCAGTAGGAATGTTATGTAATGTAATAATATGTTTATATAATAAATATAATAATCATTAAAATAATTCCTAAAAGATACCTGATTTATTCTGATCTATATATCCCTAGGATCAGGAGTTCTTTGCAAGTCAAAGCAAGAACAAGCAAAACATCTGTCTCAGAAAATGTATTCTCCTCAATTCTTCATCGTGATTTGAGGTACTTATGTCAAATAAATATATGAGTTTGTTTAGAAAATGCTCATTTTTAACAATGGCTGAACTTGTTCCAAACCAGTGGGGCAAGAACAGACAAAAGACAGTATTAATCATAAATGAGGTTACACCCAACCATGCAAGAGTGTGTCCCTCCATTACACAACCACATCTTCACACACAAGAATATTATAATGAATATATACTGCTTAAAAAAATAAAGGGAACACTGAAACAACACAATGTAAGTCCAAGTCAATCACACTTCTGTGAAATCAAACTGTCCACTTAGGTAGCAACACTGATTGACAATCAATTTCACATGCTGTTGTGCACATGGAATAGACAACAGGCGGAAAGCATAGGCAGTTAGCAAGACAGCCCCAATAAAGGAGTGGATCTGCAGGTGGTGACCACAGACCACTTCCCAGTTCCTATGCTTTCTGGCTGATGGTTTGGTCACTTTTGAATGCTGGCGGTGCTTCCACTCTAGTGGTAGCATGAGACGGAGTCTACAACCCACACAAGTGGCTCAGGTAGTGCAGCTCATCCAGGATGGCACATCAATGCGAGTTGTGGCAAGAAGGTTTGCTGTGTCTGTCAGCGTAGTGTTCAGAGCATGGAGGCGCTACCAGGAGACAGGTCAGTACATCAGGAGACGTGGAGGAGGCCATAGGAGGGCAACAACCCAGCAGCAGGACCGCTACCTCCGCCTTTGTGCAAGGAGGGACAGGAGGAGCACTGCCAGAGCCCTGCAAAATGATCTCCAGTGGGCCACAAATGTGCATGTGGCTGCTCAAACGGTCAGAAACAGACTCCATGAGGGTGGTATGAGGGCCCGACGTCCACAGGTGGGGGTTGTGCTTACAGCCCAACACCGTGCAGGACGTTTGGCATTTGCCAGAGAACACAAGATTGGCAACTTCGCCACTGGCATCCTGTGCTCTTCACAGATGAAAGCAGGTTCACACTGAGCACATGTGACAGACGTGACAGGGTCTGGAGACGCCGCGGAGAACGTTCTGCTGCCTGCAACATCCTGCAGCATGACCGGTTTGGCAGTGGGTCAGTAATGGTGTGGGGTGGCATTTCTTTAGGGGGCCGCACAGCCCTCCATGTGCTCGCCAGAGGTAGCCTGACTGCCATTAGGTACCGAGATGAGATCCTCAGACCCCTTGTGAGACCATATGCTGGTGCGGTTGGCCCTGGGTTCCTCCTAATGCAAGACAATGCTAGACCTCATGTGGCTGGAGTGTGCCAGCAGTTCCTGCAAGACGAAGGCATTGATGCTATGGACTGGCCCGCCTGTTCCCCAGACCTGAATCCAATTGAGCACATCTGGGACATCATGTCTCACTCCATCCACCAACGCCACGTTGCACCACAGACTGTCCAGGAGTTGGGGATGCTTTAGTCCAGGTGTGGGAGGAGATCCCTCAGGAGACCATCCGCCACCTCATCAGGAGCTTGCCCAGGCGTTGTAGGGAGGTCATGCAGGCACGTGGAGGCCACACACACTACTGAGCCTCATTTTGACTTGTTTTAAGGACATTACATCAACGTTGGATCAGCCTGTAGTGTTCTTTTCCACTTTAATTTTTGAGTGTAACTCCACATCCAGACCTCCAGGGGTTGCTTACATTTGATTTCCATTGCTTTTTGTGTGATTTTGTTGTCAGCACATTCAACTATGTAATGAACAAAGTAATTAATATGAATATTTCATTCATTCAGATCTAGGATGTCTTATTTCAGTGTTCCCTTTATTTTTTTGAGCAGCTTATTTGCTTGCTGAATTGTAATAAGTAGGGTTTTTTTCTTTTTTTGTAATAAGTAGGTTTTATGCCAGCACATTTACATTTTCTCTCTCTCTCTGCTGCATGTCTATTTTTCTCCGATAACTTCTTATTTTTAATTGTTTACAGTGTCTTTCAGATGTTCCATTACAGTTGAATTGGTGTGTTGTTATTGTCTTATTTAGTCTGTGATTCTGCTTGTGGCACCAAATGTGCCAAGATGGAAATGTACTGTCCTTACTATTAGCAGGGAATGCTATATGTGGCCTGAATATACACTTAGCCTACACCTTCTCTATCTTACTAAAAAGCATATATGAAAGCCTTGATTGACCAAAGGCATGATGGGCAGTGAAGATTAATACCTATTGGCCCATTTGGTGATGACCAAGACATACAGGAGACCAATACTTTGAATATAAGAGTGAATGGTGAAGACCATGAATTAATAAATGAAATTAATGAAATAAAAATAAATATGCTTTTGTGTCTGTGAAACTAAGAGAAAGAGGAAGCATGTAATGGAACATCTAAAAGTCACTGTAAACAATTAAAAATAAGAAGCTCTCTGAGAAAAGTAGGAATGCAGCAGAGAGAGGAAAAAAATCTGGATTCTAAGGGAGAAAAAGCAAGCAAATGTTGTCAATAGGATGGAAAGGCTGACAAAAGCATACTGGCTTTGTTTGTTAGTTCAGTATTTTCTCATTGTTAAGCAAGAAACAGATATAAAAGTGATCTAGGGGTTCATTAAATTGATAGTAACTTTTGCAGACCTCTATATATTATATCATTGATTTATTTATAACTGTATCTCTAAGACATCAACTCCAAAGACTCCCAATGGTTAAGAAAATTAGAAAAACCATAAAATGTACCATATATTGTAAAAGAGATATGTTGCTAGATCCAGCATCCCATGATGCTACCTTCTCCACCACCATTAAAAGTTCTACAAAAGAGTACTGTCTCCAGAGCCCCTGTAACATTTTCTATTCCAATCTCAGGAGGCAAAGCTCATGATAATTTAGGAGCATATACACAAAAGCAGTGTGTGGTTCATTTACTAGCTCTAAATCTTGTGTTGGAAAGCTCAAAGCTCTTTAGATGAGCTCTCAAGTCAACTTCCATCCAGTTATGTTGCATCAGGTGCCACAGTTCTGATTTGGAGGGTAATGTTCTTACATTTATTCCTTTATTGGGTCAAAAAGATCAAATATACAAAGTCTGCATTTAATTTCAGTGGCTCCCAAAAGCTTGTCAAAGGAAGACAACTCACAAAGATATGCTATTTGACAGTATGCGCCAATTAGCAATGCTTAACCAGTTTAAGGAAAATAGCACAAAGGGATACAGGACTTTTCAACATACTATTAGAATATATCATATACTGTAGCTCACAAGTTTGCATAGAATAAAGTCCATCAATCTACAAACAATTAACAATTAACTAGATATGGCATTACAACTCAAACCAAGCTAGATCACCAACTGACATAACACTCTGACCAGGACTAATGAGATCACAGTTTTGTTCATGAACACAGATTGACATCAGAACATCAGATGAAAAGCTTAAAGAGATGCAGAACTCCCAATAAACTTATTTGATAAAAGACAGCAGGCCTTAGTTTGTACATCTGATACCTTCCTATTCCCAGTCCTAATCAGAAGAATTATTCTGATACCAGAAGAATCATAGTCCTATTTGGAGGAATCCTGTACTGTACTCATCTCACTCATGGGTGTCATGTAAAGCTGTAAAGGACATAAAAAGATACTTATTACGCTGCTAATCAGAGCTGGTGCAAATAATGTTGCACCTTTAAGGGCCCCCAGGCATAGAACTTCTTAAGGAGCTATGAGTCATGGTGTCCAGCTGAATGCAGTCATATGGGCGTAAAACATATGGGTCATGTCACAACCATTTAAAACAAAAGTGCAAGTGGGATTTGGGAGGGGTAAAGAAGGAAGGTGGTAAAAAGAATTGAAAAGGGCTTATTTTCTTCCTTGACTTCAGCATGCACTGTATATTCAACACAGTTTGGATGAATCCCAGCATACATTTGGAGAGATTAATGTTTTATTAAGCTCACCATATGTTTGCACCCTAGCCTTTCCTTGCTATATTTAAGGTGTCTTAAAATGAGTAAAAGACACACATCTATCTGAAGCTGTCTCCTCCTCTTAGAATGACGGAACCACAGGAATCACCTCCTTTTATAATCTGCCCAGAGACAGGAAATAATCTTATACTGAATCCACCCTTGACATCTGCCTTCCCTCTTTCTTTTCTTTCTTTCTCTCTTTTAAAAAGCTTCCATTCAGTGAATGTAAATTCCAAACTTCTCTGGTCGTTTTTGTTCAGTACTCTCCTAATGTACCTTGATGTTCAGCCTCTGTCGCAGACTAAACTTCTTGGCCATATGAGCAGAATGCTCCCTCTCCAGTTTTTCAAAATCCTCTTCCTTCCTCACACACCATCCTTTATCCTGAATTAAATATGCCTAGATCCTTGTTTATAAAACCTGCAAAGTCTCCAGATTAAGATTATTAAGCATTCTAGCCGAGTACACATCACTGAAACAATCTACAGAGCAGGTCAGTAAGAACTGAGACTGGAATTCTATCAGGCAATGAGAAATAGAAGCAGTTTAGGATTAAAGATCCTAACCAATCGAAGAGAATTAAAGATTAAAGAGATTAAAGATCGTTACAAACACCTTTCATTTGTTTTTTCTACTGTCACAACAAAAATTGGAGCAAAACAGGAGATAAAAATGAAAATGTTATTCATTAAGGATCTTAAAAGTAGGATTGTTTACAACTAGCAAAAGGATAAGAGAAGATAGTCTTGAAAAGATATAATTCTCCAATTTGGGTCAGCATTAACCTTGGAGAAAAACACTAAGTAGAGAAGCGCTATGAGCCACTTAAAAAAGAAGCTGCAGAAAGGCTTGATGACGTGTGATGTGGAGGGTTAGAATAAGAGTTGGAAATGATTTGTGATTTTAAAACAAGATTGAGAAAGCGTTTCAATAGGAGCAGGAACCAGGTGGAGTTTTTGAAATAATATTCCAAGTCAGGCTTCAGAGTTATTTACAAGAAAAGGAATTAAAGCAGACAAAAGCAGTCAACTAAAGCTGACTTCACATTTTATTTTTGTATTTTTTCGTGGATATCTGAAACAAGCTATGGGTTGTGCCTAGTTTTATGTGAGCTGATGCTGGCCCAAATGCCATATCAGGGTTTAGCAGAATGATAACCAGGGCAGGCCCTTCAGTGAGATAGTTGCCTCGGATTGCAATTTCTACAGAGTGGCAGCAGTGTGCCAAATAAGGCGGCTATTGATCACACAGAATCCCTATCTTGTGCCCCTAAGTTACTCTCCTGCCTTCAAGTAAGATGGAAGGTATTGCTTCATCATGAGGGCAAAAGACAATTTAACTACCATTTTGGCAAATAATTGTATTTGACATAAGAACAGCTGCCATCTTGTTCTTTCCCTCAGGCAGCAAAGCACCTTGTAAAATTCCTGATTAGATCTGAATGTACAAAGCAAAAGACCATTTGCCCCTAAATTACTTGATAATGGTTCCTGAAAGATTTTATCCCTTCTGATTTCAGTTCAGGGCTAAATCAGACATAGTAGGAACTGCTGTCAGACACTTATTTTGTTGCATCTTTTAGTGCATCATTTTAGTGATTTTTTTTCCTGCATCCTTTCAATGTATTTGAAACTCTCTATGAGTTGAATGGACCAAAACTGTGCAGTTTCACATAATTTCAAATAGCAAAACATTGCCAAATGGATGGTTTTTCATTTTAGAATAAGAAGAGTTGGAATGGTCAATTATATTATTGACAGCAAAATACAAAATTAACTAAGGAAGTGTTGTACTCCAATGTCTGTGAAAAATGTGGTTCCTCTGTATCACTGTTTAAAATCACACCATCAAATAGAACATCCTGGTCTTCATATTAAGAGGTAAATGAGAAGTTTCTTTTGACTGCATTTCAACACAAACTTTCCCAATTCAGTTCCCCAAAATATGGAACTGGAATGCAATCATCACCAGACTTTTCAATATTTTGTAATGCAGTTCAAATTCAAACAATCTATACAATTGCAGATAGTAAAGGAAGGTGCATAGAAAAATGAATATATCTGGGAAAGTTGTGCAAAAAATTCATCACACATATGTCAACCCCCTGCGCCCCCTGCAGGAATCCCTGCTACACTAACCCTAACAGGTGGCCATTCATCCTCTATTTCATAGCTTTCCAAACTGTGTGTCGCAACACTTTAGTGTGTTGCGACAAAACCCAGAAGTGGACGTGCATGGTGGTGGCACGGGGGCACGCGCAGGGGTGTGCATGGCGGTGGCGACAGCGGCACGCCATCAGCACTTCCGGGTTTTAGCAGAAAACACGAGGCCACAGCTGCTGCCACCGTGCACACCACCACCGCGCGCTCCCCTGCGCCGCCGCCGTGCATGCCGCCGCACGCACCCCCGCTGCCGCCGTTGGTGTGTTGCCAACCTCTCAAGACAGTCTATTCCATTTTTGAACAGCTTTTACAATCAGAATTTTTTCCTGGTGTCCAACTGAAATCTACTTCTTAGTAATTTAAACCCTTTTTTTTAATTACCTGTCTTCCAGAACAACTCTGAACAATTCTGCTCCATCTTCTCCAAGACAACCCTCAGACACAAGACAGCTATTTTATCTTTCTGCAATTTTCTGTTCTCTAAATTGATGCCTCTACATGTACCTCAAAGGTTTTTCTTCCAAGGACCCTTTTCATTTTTGTTGCTTTATTCTGGATATGCTCGAGTTACTCAATATTCTTCCAAAAAAGGAACTGCCCCAAATCGGACCCATCTTCTATTCAATGCATATTCAGTTCAATATCTCAGGATTTTCTCCAAAACAAGTTGCATAGTTATTGAGATCACTATGGTTCTCCCATTCATTTCAGTGTGTTTGTACAAGGGGACTCCCTGGCAAATTATGATCATAGTCATTAGGCTTGTATAGCAGAAATCATTGAATTGTGTCCAGGAATGATTCATACCAAAGGAACATTGCTGGCTAATGGACCATTTACTAGATTTCAAATATTTATAAAAGCTAGCCAGTGAGGCCAAAACATATACACTAGCACAGCAATCACATTGATTCTTTTGCATATTACCAGTCCTCCAATCAGAAAAACATAGTTGAGAACATTCTTCAAGTTCCTCTTCAGAATTTTTGTTAACTAGGCAAAACATATTTATGACCACATTACATGTTTTATTTGGACACTTGCAGAGCTAAATAGAGTTTGCCATGAAAGTTCAAGCTAGGGCAAGAGAATGTGGTATATCAAATGTAATAACAATCTTTAATCCAGACTTAGAACATGACCACCATTTTCCCCCTTCAGACTGGAATCTAATGGAATATAGTTTTTTATTCTTGAGAATTAGCACATAAAGCCATCTGTGAGCCACCAATTTACTGAGGCTGCAGAGCTTCTGTAGCAAATCTGGCTGGAAAGGTAACAGAGGGAAGAACACAACAGTTTTCCAGTTTTCCTTCAAATGCTGTAGCCCTGACCTAAAAGTATCTGAAATAAAATACATCAAATTTATTTATTTATTTATTTATTTATTCGATTTCTTCTGTAGCAAATCTGGCTGGAAAGGTAACAGAGGGAAGAACACAACAGTTTTCCAGTTTTCCTTCAAATGCTGTAGCCCTGACCTAAAAGTATCTGAAATAAAATACATCAAATTTATTTATTTATTTATTCATTCATTCGATTTCTCACTGCCCAACTCCCTCAAGGGACTCTGGGCAGTTTACAAATCATCAAAATTTCTAATATTAAAGATTAAAACATTAAAATAACCATTTAAAATACCATAAATATAATAAAATTAAGAAGGCGATGTGTTCTTTCAGCCTTGGAAGGGTTATTCTAGGACTATCCTACTATATTAGCCATCCCCAGGAGTTTCTGATCTTCTTTCCGCCCCAGGCCTGTTGGCAAAGCCAAGTTTTAAGTTGTTTCCTGAAGCCCAGGAGCGAGGTGGACTGTCTTAACTCTGGGGGAAGGATATTCCACAGGGCAGGCGCTGCTGCAGAGAAGGCATGCTTCCGTGACCCCGTGAGATGGAATTCTTTTACTGATGGGGTCCGTAGCATGCCCTCCCTGCATGACCAGCTGGGACGGGCCGATGTATTGGGAATAAGACGGTCCCTTAGGTAACCTGGTCCCATGCCATGAAGGGCTTTAAAGGTCATAACCAACACCTTGAATTGCACCCGGAAGCAAACTGGAACCCAGTGCAGCTCGCGTAATAATGGTGCCACATGAGTCCGATATGGGGCTTCTAAGATGGTTCGTGCGGCCGCATTCTGGATCAGTTGAAGCTTCCGGATACTCTTCAAGGGTAGCCCCATGTAGAGCGCATTACAGTAGTCTATATGTGAGATAACCAGGGCATGATTGACTGTTCGAAGGGCCTCTCGCTCCAGGAAAGGTCGCAACTGGTGCACAACACGAAGTTGTGCAAAGGCCCTCCTGGCCACGACTGCCACCTGCTCTTCGAGCAGGAGTCGTGAGTCCAGGAGGACCCCCAAGTTACGTACCGGGTCTGTCTGGGGCAGTGCTACCCCATCCAGAACTAAAGATGACAACTTCCTGGATATCGAGGAGCCATTAATCCACAGCCACTCCATCTTACTAGGGTTCAGTCGAAGCCTGTTTTTCCCCATCCAGGCCCCTACAGCCCCCAGGCACTTGGACAGGGTAGAGACTGCATCACTTACTTGGCTTTTATAGTTGGAATGAAAGGAGCAAATATCTTTTATTGCTAAATCATCAGGGCATTCAAAAATCCCTGGCATAGAATTTATTAGCAGAAAATATTGTGGCTCCGAATAGGTTCTCCACTGTCAACCAGCCATAGTTACCCATTCCAGCCTCTATTCCTGATCTGTTCCTGGTTAACTGTCTAGTGCTCCTAATGGCACTATTTCAAGTATCAAGATTATAGATGAGTCCACCTCAATAACCCTATGCAGTTGTTTAGTGTATGGTATCTGCTGTGTTATATTGACCAAGAAAGATCTTGCCTTTATTAAGTCCAAATAAATAAAACAGAAACTACATGAATTTAGTTACCCAGCCCAATGGCATTGAAATACACAAAACTTGCTGCAACTGGCAAGTGAGATATATTGAACTATATTCAAACACAGGATGCATACTGTTATATTAGAATCCTATTTTGTTGCACATGCTAATTAATTGTGCTTATGCAATTGACATCACATCTGTGTCAGCCCTAAAGTATTTTATGGTAGGGCTGTTCATATCTTTGAGTGGGTGCTTCACTACACCTGCTCCATTCGACCTGCTTCTATTGGCATTTATGATAGTTGGAAGGAGCTTCTGCTCATGAGTTGCACGTATATATAGAAGCCTCTTTAGTCTATTGCAATTCTGGAAATTGTTGATGGAGTCTAGAAGGTTAATAAAAGAACTCAAAGCTAATAACAATCTTGCAGAGTAGAAGCGTGAACCAGCAGGGAACTTGCACTTTAAGCTTAATTGCATTCAGAAATAAATTCAGTCTTCACACATTAGTTAGATGAAGAAAAATAGAGATAGTTTACATTTATTCAGTAGATCTGGATACAAGTAGATTCATAGTAGATCTGCGTGCAAACAAGATGGAATGGACGAGAGCTGCACGGTGCAGCCCTCCTGCTTGCAGGTGTTCCCGAAACATAATGGAGAATGAGAAACCCCAAACCAAGGAGGAGGAGGAAGAGGAAATCAGGTGACTCAGGTAACATCCCACAAGCACAGTAGAGATGCGTTTACTAGAAATACCCCCTATTATGCTTATGAGACAATGCTGAGTTGACTCCTGATAATCCCAACAATTGTGTAGCGTGATTGTCTCAGTAAGGGACCTTGAGTTATTTTTTATGATGCAAAGCACCTCACTGAGGTGAATCAAAGCCACCATTGAGATCCACCGCAAATCATGCAAATGCTGCCTTTACATACTTGAGTCCCATCATCTGATGTGAGTCCATAAGCTGTGGCATTTGCATGATGATTTCATGCATGTGTTTCTATATGCCTGCCCCTCCTGTGGACACCCACATGCACTCTGTAGTGGATAGAATGGCGTCTATGTGGAGGAATGGAAGGTATGACTATATTTGCCTAGAGCAGTGTTTCTCAAACTTGGCAGCTTTAAGATGGGTGGACTTCAATTCCCAGAATTCCCCAGCCAGCATGCTGGCTGGGGAATTCTGGGAGTTGAAGTTCACCCATCTTAAAGTCACCAAGGTTGAGAAACACTGGCCTAGAGTTTAGAGCTCAGTTTATTTCTATGTTGTTGATCAGCTTTTTTCATCAGCTAACATAATATAACCTGTGCTTTACTTGAATGTTAAGTTCTTGAAACTGCGTGTGATTCCTGAAATTGTACATTTTGTATCTGGTTACTTTTTCTGTCTGGTTACTTTTATATATAAAAAACAAACAAACAAAACAGTTGCCATGATCAAGAATAAGTCTATCATTTCTGGCAGCCTATGCAGCAGGTTTACCATAACAGAAAAATATTGGGTGATTGGTATATTAGCTAAATTGCTTCTTTCTTAATGAACAAACCTGGACTTCAGAGACTGTCTTTTCTCCTATGACTAAAGGTTGAATTGATTCAAAGTCAATTTAAGGTTAAAATCCAAATGACATCCTATAACTGTTTTCTATAAAAATAAAATTTGTGGCTGATACAAACACTTTGAACTCTTCTCACACTATTTCCCCCCTAACAAAATATCCAACGTATCAGGAGTCTGGTAACAGGATTGGAGTATTTTGCAGGATTATCATGAATCACTAAGATCTGCAAAAAATGAGCATGCTATTTTAGAAAGCAGGAATTTTCCACAGTCTTTCAACTGCTGCACTACTTTTTGCAGTTCTTGTATAATAATCACTGTCTTCATTTGCATGCAATGGCAGGATAATTGTTAAACAATTCAAAACTCAGAAAACTAATCCGTTTTTTAAATTAAAGCCCTTGTCCTTGCTTTATCATTTTTGGGTAGAGGCACATAATTGCCTGATCAGAACTACAGCAAAACCCTGGATTTCTACTTTTCTTTTTTCCCCCTAGGCAGCTTAGTCAATGGAGAGCTGATTTCCATTGCTACCGCTGATTGCAGCAGGGAACCTTCATGTTGTCTGTACAGAAAGTCTCCCCACTGCTGTTAATCCCACTGTTCCAGCTCTTCATTGTTAACCACCAGCACAACATAGAGAGGCAAAGGGCTGCTCATCATTGTCTTAAAACAGGTGTTTTTCTCTTGGGTAAAGTAAAAGCTGGGAATTAGAGTCTATGAAGGTTCTCAGTCATCCAGGTGGAATTGTCTGTAGCTTGAATCATGTCAACTGGATTTCTATTTTCTTAGTGGAAACGTTTCGCTCCTTATCCAAGGAGCTTCTTCAGTCTGAGCAAAATTGGTAAGGGAATCCTAATATGTTCCTAGGTAGCTGTGTGACCTTACACCTGGGGCTAGGTCATGGTTATATTGAGATGTAATTTTTAAGTCCTTTTATCATCTAATGGAGGGTCGTTAAAATCACCATGCTGCTGTTGAGCTTCTGAAATGGTCTTAATCTTCCTAGGCACAGAAGACAACACGGGGAGGAAGATGGGCGAGAGCTTGTGCCTGAGGCCCCCACCTCTATTCAAGGAAGGATTTTCCAAGTTGGCATAAATGGATTCCTTGACCCCTCTCTCAAACCACCTATCTTCTCTGTCTAAAATGTGAACATTAATGTCCTCAAATGAGTGTCCTTTTTCTTTTAGATGAAGATAAACTGCTGACTCTGGTCCTGTGGTGTTATTTCTCCTGTGTTGGGCCATCCTCCTGTACATAGGTTGTTTGGTTTCTCCAATGTAGAGTTCAGAGCACTCCTCACTGCACTGGATTGCATAAACTACATTGCTTTTCTTATGTTTTGGAGTTTGATCTACAGTTAAGGGTCACAGAGCAGATCAGATCCTGCAGCAGGCACAAAGACATCTTCTAAATGAAAGAATAAGGCAAGTCCACTTCACCATTGATGCCCTGCAATACAATTTTGAAAACCTTCACCAGGAACTCACAGCCACCCTTCCTGACCCAATCCTGGATAGAGTTATTCAGCTTGGCAATAAAGTACAGCTGGCCCAGCATCACAAGACAAAGGAGAGGCAAACTAAGAAATTTGACATTCTTCTTTCTCGCAGCAAGCAGAAACAAGGAACTGGAGAAACCACTGGGAGGAACAACAACAACAGGACCACAGAGGACAAAAAGAACATGTGGGTGAAAAATCTCTCAGACAGAGAACTTACCCAACCAGAGAGAGATGTCCTAGCCAAAGGTCTTAATTTTGCCATCACTCCCAAGCAAGTTCCGGTTGTGGAGCTCATTACAGCCACAGAATCTGCCATCCACAACAACCACCTACCTTTTGAAGAAGCAGAACAACTCCGGCTTAAAATATCTGCAGCTCTGTCCAGTGCTCAACCTCCTCCCCCCAACCTTACCGTCCAAGAGAGGAGAGCCCTGACAGCCCTCAGCAAAGATGAAACCATCACCATTTTACCTGCTGATAAAGGAAGATGTACAGTGGTTCTAAACACTGCAGACTACCACAATAAAATTACCTCACTTTTGGAGGATCACCATACATATGAAAAACTGAAAAGAGACCCCACCAACAATTACAAGAAAAAGGCAATAGACATTTTGAAACAATTGGAACATGATGGCTCCATCGATAGGATTACCTACCACCGTCTGTATCCTGGAGAAGCCATCCCCTGCATCTACGGACTTCCTAAGATCCACAAGGAAGGAACACCCCTCCGACCCATAGTCAGCAGCATCAATTCGGTAACATACAACATTGCCAAACACCTCTCTACCATACTAGCACCTCTAGTTGGACACTCTGAACACCACATCCATAATTCGGAAGAATTTGTTTCCAAAGCAAAGATCCTGAAACTGGATACAGATGAAACTATGGTCTCCTTTGATGTGTCCTCCCTTTTCACCAGCATCCCCACCACTCATGCTCTATCCGCTGTCAGGAAGAGACTAGAAGAGGACAGCACCCTGGAAAGGAGAAGCCATCTCAACCCAAACCAGATCTGCCATCTTCTGGACCTGTGTCTTAACACCACTTATTTCACATACAGAGGTGACTTTTACAGACAAAAACACGGCTGTGCCATGGGTTCTCCTGTGTCACCCATTGTGGCCAATTTATACATGGAAGAAGTGGAGAAGAAAGCACTCAACACATTCCAGGGAACGGTGCCCACCCACTGGTTTAGGTATGTGGATGACACCTGGGTCAAAATCAAGGCCCAGGAAGTACAGGCCTTCACGGACCATATAAACACTATAGATGCCAACATTAGCTTCACCAGAGAAGACACCAAGGACAACAGACTGGCATTCCTAGACTGTGAAGTCCTCATTGGGACCGGTGGCAAGCTAGAAATAGGGATCTACAGGAAACCCACACACACAGATCAATATCTGATGTTTGACTCCCACCATCCACTGCAGCACAAACTAGGAGTCATCAGGACATTGTCACACAGAGCAGAAACCATCCCCACCTCCATGGATTCCAAAAAGAATGAAAATCAGCACCTGAGAACAGCCCTGAAGGCCTGTGGATATCCAAATTGGGCCTTCACCAAATCTAAATCTACCAGACCTAAAACAGCAACAGATAGGGCTGAGACTCAGAGTAAACGAAAGAACCTGGTCATTCCCTACATGGCTGGCGTGTCTGAAAAGATAAAACGGATATTTGGCAAACACCACATACCTGTATATTTCAAACCCACCAACACACTGAGACAGAGACTTGTACACCCCAAAGATCAAACTCCAAAACATAAGAAAAGCAATGTAGTTTATGCAATCCAGTGCAGTGAGGAGTGCTCTGAACTCTACATTGGAGAAACCAAACAACCTATGTACAGGAGGATGGCCCAACACAGGAGAAATAACACCACAGGACCAGAGTCAGCAGTTTATCTTCATCTAAAAGAAAAAGGACACTCATTTGAGGACATTAATGTTCACATTTTAGACAGAGAAGATAGGTGGTTTGAGAGAGGGGTCAAGGAATCCATTTATGCCAACTTGGAAAATCCTTCCTTGAATAGAGGTGGGGGCCTCAGGCACAAACTCTCGCCCATCTTCCTCCCCGTGTTGTCTTCTGTGCCTAGGAAGATTAAGACCATTTCAGAAGCTCAACAGCAGCATGGTGATTTTAACGACCCTCCATTAGATGATAAAAGGACTTAAAAATTACATCTCAATATAACCATGACCTAGCCCCAGGTGTAAGGTCACACAGCTACCTAGGAACATATTAGGATTCCCTTACCAATTTTGCTCAGACTGAAGAAGCTCCTTGGATAAGGAGCGAAACGTTTCCACTAAGAAAATAGAAATCCAGTTGACATGATTCAAGCTACAGACTGGGAATTAGAGGATTATAAAGTTTTAACTATTTGCCCTCTCTGATATAAGCTGCTCAAAAAAATAAAGGGAACACTGAAATAAGACATCCTAGATCTGAATGAATGAAATATTCGTATTAATTACTTTGTTCATTACATAGTTGAATGTGCTGACAACAAAATCACACAAAAAGCAATGGAAATCAAATGTAAGCAACCCCTGGAGGTCTGGATGTGGAGTTACACTCAAAAATTAAAGTGGAAAAGAACACTACAGGCTGATCCAACGTTGATGTAGTGTCCTTAAAACAAGTCAAAATGAGGCTCAGTAGTGTGCGTGGCCTCCACGTGCCTGTATGACCTCCCTACAACGCCTGGGCATGCTCCTGATGAGGTGGCGGATGGTCTCCTGAGGGATCTCCTCCCACACCTGGACTAAAGCATCCCCCAACTCCTGGACAGTCTGTGGTGCAACGTGGTGTTGGTGGATGGAGCGAGACATGATGTCCCAGATGTGCTCAATTGGATTCAGGTCTGGGGAACGGGCAGGCCAGTCCATAGCATCAATGCCTTCGTCTTGCAGGAACTGCTGGCACACTCCAGCCACATGAGGTCTAGCATTGTCTTGCATTAGGAGGAACCCAGGGCCAACCGCACCAGCATATGGTCTCACAAGGGGTCTGAGGATCTCATCTCGGTACCTAATGGCAGTCAGGCTACCTCTGGCAAGCACATGGAGGGCTGTGCGGCCCCCTAAAGAAATGCCACCCCACACCATTACTGACCCACTGCCAAACCGGTCATGCTGGAGGATGTTGCAGGCAGCAGAACGTTCTCCACGGCGTCTCCAGACCCTGTCACGTCTGTCACATGTGCTCAGTGTGAACCTGCTTTCATCTGTGAAGAGCACAGGGCGCCAGTGGCGAAGTTGCCAATCTTGTGTTCTCTGGCAAATGCCAAACGTCCTGCACGGTGTTGGGCTGTAAGCACAACCCCCACCTGTGGACGTCGGGCCCTCATA
This sequence comes from Charina bottae, assembly GCA_023362775.1. NCBI lineage: Eukaryota > Metazoa > Chordata > Lepidosauria > Squamata > Charinaidae > Charina > Charina bottae. Next base: position 51,727,992 of record JALMGJ010000003.1, on the reverse strand, counting down.
CCACCCTCATGGAGTCTGTTTCTGACCGTTTGAGCAGCCACACGCACATTTGTGGCCCACTGGAGGTCATTTTGCAGGGCTCTGGCAGTGCTCCTCCTGTCCCTCCTTGCACAAAGGCGGAGGTAGCGGTCCTGCTGCTGGGTTGTTGCCCTCCTACCGCCTCCTCCACGTCTCCTGATGTACTGACCTGTCTCCTGGTAGCGCCTCCATGCTCTGGACACTACGCTGACAGACACAGCAAACCTTCTTGCCACAGCTCGCATTGATGTGCCATCCTGGATGAGCTGCACTACCTGAGCCACTTGTGTGGGTTGTAGACTCCGTCTCATGCTACCACTAGAGTGGAAGCACCGCCAGCATTCAAAAGTGACCAAACCATCAGCCAGAAAGCATAGGAACTGAGAAGTGGTCTGTGGTCACCACCTGCAGATCCACTCCTTTATTGGGGATGTCTTGCTAACTGCCTATGCTTTCCGCCTGTTGTCTATTCCATGTGCACAGCAGCATGTGAAGTTGATTGTCAATCAGTGTTGCTACCTAAGTGGACAGTTTGATTTCACAGAAGTGTGATTGACTTGGACTTACATTGTGTTGTTTCAGTGTTCCCTTTATTTTTTTGAGCAGTGTATGATGGATGTTAGTGTTCCTGCAAAATATACACTGCTCAAAAAAGTAAAGGGAACACTGAAACAACACAATGTAAGTCCAAGTCAATCACACGTCTGTGAAATCAAACTGTCCACTTAGGTAGCAACACTGATTGACAATCAATTTCACATGCTGTTGTGCACATGGAATAGACAACAGGTGGAAAGCATAGGCAGTTAGCAAGACAGCCCCAATAAAGGAGTGGATCTGCAGGTGGTGACCACAGACCACTTCTCAGTTCCTATGCTTTCTGGCTGATGGTTTGGTCACTTTTGAATGCTGGCGGTGCTTCCACTCTAGTGGTAGCATGAGACGGAGTCTACAACCCACACAAGTGGCTCAGGTAATGCAGCTCATCCAGGATGGCACATCAATGCAAGCTGTGGCAAGAAGGTTTGCTGTGTCGGTCAGCGTAGTGTCCAGAGCATGGAGGCGCTACCAGGAGACAGGTCAGTACATCAGGAGACGTGGAGGAGGCCGTAGGAGGGCAACAACCCAGCAGCAGGACCGCTACCTCCGCTTTTGTGCAAGGAGGGACAGGAGGAGCACTGCCAGAGCCCTGCAAAATGACCTCCAGCGGGCCACAAATGTGCGTGTGGCTGCTCAAACGGTCAGAAACAGACTCCATGAGGGTGGTATGAGGGCCCGACGTCCACAGGTGGGGGTTGTGCTTACAGCCCAACACCGTGCAGGACGTTTGGCATTTGCCAGAGAACACCAAGATTGGCAACTTTGCCACTGGCGCCCTGTGCTCTTCACAGATGAAAGCAGGTTCACACTGAGCACATGTGACAGACGTGACAGGGTCTGGAGATGCCGTGGAGAATGTTCTGCTGCCTGCAACATCCTCCAGCATGACCGGTTTGGCAGTGGGTCAGTAATGGTGTGGGGTGGCATTTCTTTAGGGGGCCGCACAGCCCTCCATGTGCTCGCCAGAGGTAGCCTGACTGCCATTAGGTACCGAGATGAGATCCTCAGATCCCTTGTGAGACCATATGCTGGTGCGGTTGGCCCTGGGTTCCTCCTAATGCAAGACAATGCTAGACCTCATGTGGCTGGAGTGTGCAAGCAGTTCCTGCAAGATGAAGGCATTGATGCTATGGACTGGCCCGCCCGTTCCCCAGACCTGAATCCAATTGGGCACATCTGGGACATCATGTCTCGCTCCATCCACCAACGCCACGTTGCACCACAGACTGTCCAGGAGTTGGGGGATGCTTTAGTCCAGGTGTGGGAGGAGATCCCTCAGGAGACCATCCGCCACATCAGGAGCATGCCCAGGCGTTGTAGGGAGGTCATACAGGCACGTGGAGGCCACACACACTACTGAGCCTCATTTTGACTTGTTTTAAGGACATTACATCAACGTTGGATCAGCCTGTAGTGTTCTTTTCCACTTTAATTTTGAGTGTAACTCCACATCCAGACCTCCAGGGGTTGCTTACATTTGATTTCCATTGCTTTTTGTGTGATTTTGTTGTCAGCACATTCAACTATGTAAAGAACAAAGTAATTAATACGAATATTTCATTCATTCAGATCTAGGATGTCTTATTTCACTGTTCCCTTTATTTTTTTGAGCAGTGTGTGTGTGTGTGTGTATATATATATTTCTGTATTTGATTTACAGTTAGAAGTGTTTCTTGCTCTTAACGATGGGATCAGATCTTAGCAAAGAAGACTACTCTGACCAACATATCAGCACTATTATTCCAAGCAAATAAAATATCCTTGAAAAGCCGAGAGAGAGAGTTGGCTTCCTGTGGGGAATGGCAGACTGAGCGGTACTGCTTTTTTAAGCAGCGCCAACGGCGCAGCATTTTCTGGGCGTGGGCTGGGTCCCTGCAGCCTGAAGAATTCTCCGGGTAAGGAGAATCCAGGAAATCATCTGTTTTGTTCTCCGGACAGCATTTTCTTGTGGGGGGGGGGTCATGGAACGGAGTCCCTGCGATCAATCCATGATTGAGAATGCTGGGAGGTGCGGATGTCATCAAGTTTGGGGCTGCACCGAAGCTGTAAAATGGACACTAAATCTTGCCACCCCATTTCTAAAACACCAAGGGTTTTTGTTTGTTTGTTTGTTTGTTACTGAAGAGAGGCCTTTTGCAACAAAGAAATGTAGTGTCTTGGTGATTTTCATTATTTTTGGAATTTACTAATTTGGAAAGTTGGCCTTTTTAATATTTAAGTTGTAATATTGGGATTTAAAGATTTTTGCTGTTCTGTTGCCATTTTCTTATTTATTTATTTTATTTATTATTCAAATTTATTCCCCGCCCATCTCCCATGCAAGGGACTCTGGGCGGGTTACAATAAATAATGTTATCCTTAATGTTTTCAGGATTATAAAAGATTTATCTACTTCGTTGAATCTGCAGAGTTCAAATCAAAATCAATTTATTATGGTCACTGACCAGTACAAGTTGGAATTTTACAAAGTAAACACATTGGGCTTTAAAATATAAACCCTCTGATTTGAAATAGTTTTAAATATAATTTAACAAGTCCCAATTAAATATTAAAATGCATTTAGATCACGATGTAAATGAGCCCCTTATCAAATTTAAAAACAGTCTTATTCATTTACATTATCATGACTAATATTCTCTGTTGTACATAATTTTAAAAATATAGAATACAAATATTAAAATGAGTGATACAAAAATAAAATATCATATATAATATATATACCACTTAAAATTATTACAAGGAATACCATATTACATTTTCAAATCATAGTCTGGCGTATCTTCATGGCAGCTGCACAGAATCTGGCTACTTGTGCTGTAACAGTTGGATATTCATCTATAAGTAGCATTTGCATAGAGACTATATCTTGCCGCCTAGGTTATTTATTGATCAGAGGTATTATTAATTTATTCCTAAGCTCTTTATAAAAAGGGCAGCGAAGGAGCACGTGGTCTGTGGTTTCTATCTCTCCTATGTTACAAGCGCAGCACCTTGCAGCTAAAGCGATTTTTTTGTATTTGCCATCCAAGACTGCAGAAGGGAGTGCATGGCTTCGAGCTAGGGAAAAAGCTTTCCGATGGCTAGGAATTTCGAGTTGTGTAAGATACTTAGCGGTATTGACTATATATTTATTATACTCTGAAGCTAGGAAATAAGGGGTCTTCTCTAAGTCTGTTTGTCGTTCTATGTCCTTTATCCTTTGCTTCAAGACCAATTTTGCCTGTTCATACTCCATCCTAAGAATTGCAGCCATAGAAAATCCTAGGTTTGCAAGACTAATTTCAATATCCTTTAACCAAGAGGATTGAAAGTAATCTTGGAAAATGAGTGGCGCTAAACCTTGAGGGAAATACTTAAGTTTTAGCCAGAGGTTCAGAGAAGCTAGTCGCACTCTTGCCTCAACTTTTACCATGCCGGCTTCTAATTGAAGGTAAGCATTTGAAACACACTTGGGCATTTGGAATACTGCAATCTGCAAAGTTGAATTTTGAGCTATCTGCCTCTGCTTTCCTGTGAGAATGGCTTTTGTTTACATCTTTTTTCTCCTGATAACACACTGTGGAGAGACATGGAAGAAATGAAAGTGATCTTTAAAGAACTCTATCTTGACGTCACCCAAGCCTGGATCGTCTCCTAGAACTTGTGGAGTCTAAAGCGTACCAACAACTTGAAAAAGAAGACAAGAGTGAAAAGAAGGAGAGTAGTGCTCCTTCTTTAAAGAAGAAAATGAGGATTAACGTTTCCAAGTCAAAAAGTGAAGGGAGAAAAATTGGACTGTGGAGAGTTAACTTTGATTCTGAAGAAAGACGACTTTCGGGTGCAAAGGGAGAGATACGATTGGCTGTGTTCCTGGAAAATTGAAATCAAGAATCAAGGCTGGCTGCTGAATTTGAGACTTGTAAGGGGAAAGCTTTGTGTGTAATACTGAAATATGTAAATGCCTTAGTCTATTTTGAAGTCGGATAATTGTTTAAATGTGTTTATCATTATGCTCTCTTAAAAGTTGATGTTTTTGTTTTGGGGATAATGATTTTACCTTGGGTAAAAGGACACTAACCAAATGTAGATAATTTATTTTTTGTTATTTTAGTAGGCAGAGAGGAGTAAAATTTTAGTGCAGTAGGATAATATTTGAGTATTTGCTTATTAGGTGAATAATTGTGTTAGAAAAGGTTTTTTATTTTTTTAAGAGGGTGAGATAGTTTGATTTAGAGGAGAATGTCATATAGAGATGGAAATTCTTTATAGAAATCATGCTTATCTTAGTTTAAATTAGAGTAAGAGATTGATAATGAGTTATATACAGTATATCTTTGTTGTAGCGTTGATGGAATCTTTCAAGAAGGGATTGGTTCGAACTTGCTGGTAAAGCACTTTGGGTTTTTTAATGTTAATCGAGAGGCCAAGCTTTTCATATGCTTCTGCAAAGATGTTTAGGATAGTTTGAAGATCTTCCTCGGAGTGTGCACAGACTACGTTATCATCAGCATATTGAAGTTCTATAACAGAAGTTGTAATTACCTTATTTTTTGCTTTCAGCCTACTAAGATTAAAAAGCTTTCCATCTGTTCGATATATAATTTCTACACCAGTAGGAAGTTTCTCTTCAACAAGGTGTATAATCATAGCGATGAAGATAGCAAATAAGGTTGGAGCAATAACACATCCCCGTTTAATGCCAGATTCCACTTTAAATGGATCGCTTTGAGAGCCATTGTTATTCAGGATTGTTGCCATCATGTCGTCATGGAGTAGCCGCAAGATGTTCACAAATTTATCAGGGCATCCGATTTTCAGGATGGTCCAGAGAGCAGTACGATTTACAGTATCAAAAGCTTTAGTCAGATCAATAAACGCCATGTACAGAGGGCGGTTTTGCTCCTTGCATTTTTCTTGAAGCTGTCGTGCAGTGAAGATCATATCCACTGTTCCCCTGGAAGAGTGGAAGCCATTTTGCGTTTCAGGGAGGATGTCTTCTGATACAGATAGGAGACGGTCTGCGATGATCTTTGCCAGGATTTTGCCTGCTGTGGCTAGAAGGGAGATGCCTCGATAGTTTCCACAGTCTGTTCTATCACCCTTTTTAAAATTCTGCAAATTACTTGGGAAGATAGGCGGACTAATGTTAGCATATTAGAAGAAGCGAAAACCACCAGCATTGAAACAATGATCATCCAACATCAACTTCGCTGGACCGGCCATGTTGTTTGAATGCCTGACCATCATCTTTCAAAGCAGCTACTTTACTCCCAACTTAAGAATGGAAAACGGAATATTGGTGGACAGCAAAAGAGATTCAAAGACACTCTCAAAGCTAATTTAAAAAAATGTAATATCAGCATTGAGAACTGGGAAGCCCTAACTCATGAGCGTTTCAATTGGAGGTCAGCCTTTATTAATGGCGCTATGGACTTTGAAGAAGCACGAGTACAGGGTGAAAGGGAGAAAAGAGCTAAAAGGAAGGCACGTCAGGCAAACCCTCATCATGACCGTCTCCCACCCGGAAACCTATGCCCTCACTGTGGGAGGTTGTGCGGATCCAGAATTGGCCTTTATAGCCACTTACGGATCCACTGTTAAAATTTTACCTTTGGTAGACAATCTTACTCGGCTACGAGTGATCGCCAATGATCTTTGTTGTAGAAAGTCGGAAGCCACCATGTAATAGTCTTCTCTGTATTTTTGCACTTTTTTAGTTTTCTTTTTTCTTGTATTCTGTTTCATTCTTTTTAGTTTTTATGTATTTTATGTATATGTTATTGTAAACCACCCAGAGTCCCCCTTGGGGGAGATGGGTGGTGATAAATTTGACAAACAAACAAACAAACAAATAAAATGTTGAAAAAATTAATAAAGCTTCATTAAAAAAAAGAAAAGCCAAGAGAGTTGGCTTTGACTGTAACAGGCATTTGATATTTGCATCTCTGAATTCTAGAATTTGAAAACTTTAGAATTCTCAGGTAAACTCTATTCCGAACTGCCAACAATCCAACTATCTGGCAGTGCTGATTTTCACCATCATAAAGCAGCTGCAGGAACCCAAAGTCACAGTTCATTATTAAGGGAAACACAAATGCCCTGTGTTCAGCCTGAATGGGGTATTTATTTGAACATGTTTAAGGGGCATAGGGCCTGCCCCCTAAGTCTCTTGCTTAGCTCTGAAGGGGGGCCTATTCATGTTCTTTTGAATAAAAGTAGCTTTTTCCAGATAGGGGCCCCAATTCTACAGAGACATTTATTCACATTAAGGCAAATGTAAATACAGCCCCTTTCCTTCAGATTTGTTACTCCAGTGAAGCTTCGGCTAGAAATGGTGGGGCAGATATGCATGGCTTTATGCCCATTATATGTATTTAAATTCCTGCTCAGGCTGAATATTTAAAGAGCTTGAAAGATGCCCATAATTCTACTAATGTTCCTTTCACCAGAAATATTTCTTTCCTTCTTACTTATACTCCTAAGGCGTGTGGTCTAGTTTTACTGTGATTACTAGCTTCCTGCTTTTAGGCTATTTCCCATTTTCTTGCCTCAGAGGAACTTTTCAGTTCTGTGAAATGTGGCAGAGGTTGTCATTAAAGAAAAAAGAATATAAAACTACACGTTCCCCTTCATTGAAGTATGCCCTAGATAAATATTATGTGCCCACTAATCAGCCTGTCTGAATTTCTGAACTTCACTGCTCAGGCCCTGCTGATTAGTTCCAAAAAGGCTATGGAGAAGATATAAATATTTCCAGACTTAATTGTTCTTTAATGCTTAACATGTAAACATTTTCCTGATGTCATCTATCTAAAAGTTTGGGAGAAAATGGCAACGGTCTGAAAAGGTGAAAGGAAAACTAGTAGTCTGTAGCTTTCTTACCGTAAATGTGGAGATTGTCATAGAAAAGACAAGTAAACTTTTTTCATTGGCTCTGGCTGGAACTTCTGTGTGACCATCATCCGCAATCTAAAGATGTAAGGTGGCAATATATGAACTGAGGTTGGAGAAGCTGCATATGAATTAAATATTTCATTTCTAACTACTTTGAATCTGCTCCTATAGACATAGTTGATCTTTGTGAATGCTGAAAACCCCACCCTCTCCCCATTTTGTTACAGAAAAGGGTAGAGTGTCAGGTTGTAGTGGATCAAATACATATTTGAAATTAGGTTTTTTAAATAATCTTACAGATCAGGATTCATTCGTTTTATGATTAATGAAAGTATTCATTCATTTGCAAGGCCTGGTAACTAATTTCTGTTTGAATAGATGTCTGCAAACAAAATAAGCTATTTTAACCTTAGCATTATGCAAAGTTGACTTATTTAACTTAAATATTGGCACCTATATAAATAATTTAAACCCAATACACTTCTGGGTGGTGTATTTTTTTTCCTTTTAAAGAGAAAGATCGATTTCTCCATTTTTATATTACCAAACTTGGCAGAAACTCAAATTTGAAGGAAAATGATGTCATCTGGTTGGCCTTTTCCCATTGTGAACAGTAAATCTTGAATCTGGAGAGAGTTTTTATTTGCTTATTCATTTTCTACTTCAGCAAGAGGTTATAACATGAGTGCCTGGACTTATTAAAGTCATCTGGAAGAGAAGTACATATTCTTTCAAGGCAAGTAGTTGAGAGTAAAGGTTGGAAGTTTTCATCTTTAAATTTACACCATCTATTTTTCTCATGTTACTTGTCTTGACAATCCTCTTCTTATGTCCTGGAAGCATTTTCAGGCAGCTTTTAAAATTCTTTTGACTTCTGAGATGTGATGCTTGTCATTTTGGCTTTAGGGACTGATGTGTAAACTAAAGGGTATGGTGACAAAACCCACAGTCCATATAAATGGCTCATCAGAAGCCAACAAAGTATATTGCATAATAACATACCAATTGTGGAGACCTTGGTGCTCTCTGAGCCTTGTTGTTTTCTTGCAGATATTTCATTGCCAGGCTAGGCAACATCTTCAGTGTGAAAAGGGAGTGGGACTTGCTCTCTGTTTAAATACCCTGGCTTGTCCTGCCTGTGTTGATGGGGGTGTTGTACTCTCCTTGGTAGTACCTTGATTGGGTTGTTGTTTGCTGCTTGGTTGATTGACTGAGTTAATAGTTCCTTGATTAGGGTCTATTGTGCTGTTTGATTGCTCCTCTGGTGCTAATCTTGCTGTTAATCTTTGCCTATCTGGTTGTTGATTGCTGGCAAGGTGGTGTTCTGGTCTTCTGGCTTTTCTATTGTCTCTTATGAATGGTATGTAAATGTTGTTTACCTCTATGTGTCTGTTGATGGCTGCTTTGTCTGAGTGCCAAGCTTCCAGGAATTCTCTAGCATTTTTGGATTTGGCTTGGTTTAAGATGCTCACAGTTTCCCAGTTGAAAGTATGGTTAAGTCTGTCCATGTGTTGTGAGATTAAGGAGTTTTCATTGTGTCTTCTGACTGCTAGTTGGTGTTTGTGGATGCGTTCTGCTAGTCTTCTGCCAGTCTGTCCTACATAGTGGCTGTTACAGTCCTTACACTGTATGTTGCAGATAACTCCTGTTTTTTCTTCTTGGGCTACTGGGTCTTTTGGTTTACTTACAATGTTCTGAAGGGTTTTGGTTGGTTTCTGTGCTACGGTGATGCCATGTGGTTGTAACAGTCTATTAGTAGTTTCTGGGATGTTTCTGATGTATGGCAGTGTAATTCTTTTCATAGCTTCTGTTGGTTTTGCTATGGTGGGTTGAGTGGTCAGGCACTTTTTGATAAAGTTGCGTGGGTATCCATTTTTCTGGAAGATGCTATATAAGTGGTCTGTTTCTTTTTTCTGGTGTTCTGGGTTGCTGCAGTGCGTTTGTGCTCATCAGAATAGTGTTCTTACACAGCTCCTCTTGTGGGAGGTTGGGTTATTGCTTTGGTAGTGGAGCACTTGGTTAGTGTGGGTAGATTTCCGGTAGACTTGTGTTTCTAGAATGCCATAATTTCCTCTACTGATGAGGATGTCCAAGAAGGGTAGTGTGTTGTTGTTTTCTTCTTCCCTTGTGAATTTTATTCCTTTGAAGATGTTGTTGATGGCTTCATGTGTTTCCTCCAGTTGTTCTTTTTTTTATGATGAAGGTGTCATCTACATACTGGATCCATACTTTAGGTTTTATGCCTGGGAGTGCTGTCCTTTCTAGACATTGCATTACAATCTCTGCTATGAGTCCTGAGAGTGGTGATCCCATAGATGTTGATGTTGACATGTTTAGGGTCTGGCCCTGTTTGTCTCTCAACTGCTTTTCTTCCACAAAATTTCAGTTAGGCTGTTACTTCTCTGAGTGCTCCTTCATTGTCAATATGCTGCGTTTTACACAAAAACTTTTACTATAAATTCTCAATGAGCTTTGGAAATGTGGACATAAACATTTGCTAATTCCTATTAAATGATGAAATACTTTATCTTAAAATATATGGAAATCACTGACTGATCTACAGTATTCTGGTTTGTTCATAGGATTACACACGAAGTCATTTCTCTGCCTTTTAAAATTCCTCATGGGATCAATTTCTGGAATTCTGGAAATCCACTGCCAATTTTAGGGGTATAAAATAAATCTACCATGGATTTTAATGGGAGTGATATCTTCCAAATCAGATTCCAGCATGATATGGGTAGACAGCAATGAACAAAGTCCTCTGTCAACCTCTGCTAAAACATGCAATAACAACAATTTTATTTATTTATTTATTTATTTATTTATTTTATGTATAAGATTTTTATACCACTTCAATCCAAGAAGTTCTAAATGGTATACAATTAATAAGCAATAACAGTGCAATATTAATGCAATAATTAATAACCAATTAATAACTATATGTATATATTTTGGAGGGAGTTCCATTAAAAAAGACTAAATCAGGGGACTGCATGACTCAAGGTATTCAGTTCACATTTTGTACACCAAATTATATCCACTGTGGAAAACTATGTGTATTAAAGAATGTTGTAAACAATGCAAATGTTTCAACTTTTCTGAAACCATCATTATCAAATGAAAGAATATCTTTAAAATCACAACTGCATTTTTTGTACTGGCCTACAAAAACTAGTGGCAAGATCAAGATAAGGCAGCTCCTTACATCTGGGGAATGGGGGTAGGATAATGAAGGTACACTATTAGAAGCCATAATAATAATAATAATAATAATAATAATAATAATAATAATAATAATTTGAGCTCTGTTTAGAAAACGTATAATTCCGTTGCAAATATTCAAAATCAAAACATGTTGGAAAACAAATAGAACAAAAGGAACCAATGTGGCCACCAGAATTGGATAAAAATTATGTGTTCCACCTCTTCTAACAAATTAGTTTAGGCACAATACTCATAGCAGAATAATAATTTATTAAAACAAGAACTTGTGTGATTCTTCCTCACCTTCACTCTTCCTCATGCTTTGGGGTACAGCAGAATCTTTCCTAAAATTTGTGAAACCTTTTTTTCCCCTCTGGTGGAGTGTTGGGTATTCCTTAAACACTTCGAGGGTTCAGATCATTTTAATCTCTTCCAGGTCTGTCTCATTCTTCTCCCACTGCCACCCCAATTTAGCCAGCAATCCGAATGACTTTCCTTAAAATTGTACAAGGTCAGCCTGCTGCATCGGCAGCTCTGTTTCTGTTTCTGCTCAGGCTGAGGTGTTTGTCTTAAAGTTTCGTCCTGCCAGCACCTCCCAACTCAACCTGAAAAATGATAAGTCAAGATTACTTTTCAGGAGCCCATAGGTCTTGTGGTGAGGGACTGCTAGACTGAGAGTTGAGCAAGGCACTTCTGTGTGAATGGCAGATGGCTGCCGTGTGAGTGGTCCAGAACCTTTCAAGGGGCAAATCCTTTTTAGGTTTAATTTTGTTTACTAACAGAGATATTGATCTCTTGGATAACCAGCATGTTGGCCTTCCACGAGATCAATATTTTATTTACTTATTTATTTCTCATATTTCTACACTGCCCATCTCACAAGCGGCTCTGGGCGGTTTACAATTTAGTTAAAATAACAAGAGATTAAAAACATAAAATCAAATACATCATAAAAATATAAATATAACATATAAAATATAGAAAAATATTTAAAATTTATATAAAATATAAATTCCTCGGAACCACATCATGGCGCCAACCACCCCCATGATTGGTTATCCCTCCTCCCACCCCAAGCGAGGTGGCAAAGCCAAGTTTTCACTCCCTTTTGGAAGGCCAGGAGACTGGGGGCTTGCCTCATCTCTGGGGGTAACGTGTTCCACAGAGAAGGCCCTCTTTCTGGACCATGCCAATCGACAATCTCTCATGGACAGGGTCCGTAGCATGCCCTCTCTGCCTGACCGGGTGGGATGGGTCGATACAATGGGGGTGAAGTGGTCTCTCAGGTAACCTGGACCCATGCCATGTAGGGCTTTAAAGGTGATAACCAATACCTTGAATTGGACCTCGAAGCAAACTGGCACTCAATGCATTTCGTGCAGCAAAGGTGTTATATGCACTATCCTTGGGGCTCCTAAAACTGCTCACGTGACCACATTCTGAAGCAGCTGTAGCTTCCGGATGCTCTTCAAGGGTAGCCCCATGTAGAGCGCATTGCAATAGTCTATACGGGAGATGACTAGGGCATGAGTGACTGACTGGAGGGACTCCTGATCCAGGAAGGGGCATAGCTGGTGCACAACAGAAAGTTGGGCAAAGGCTCCCCTGGCCACAGCTTCCACCTCATATTTGAGCAGGAGTCGTGAGTCCAGGAGAACCCCCAGGTTCCGCACCAGCTCTGTCTGGGGCAGTGCAACCCCATCTAGAACCAAAGATGGTAAATTCCTGGATACCGAGGAGCCCCCAACCCACAGCCACTCCGTCTTACCAGGGTTCAGCTGAAGCCTGTTGTTTCCCATCCAGACCTCTACAGCCTCCAGGCACCAAGCGAGGGTGGCCACAGCTTCACTTAACTCAATGTGACTGATGTTACTGTACACTTCTAGTTTGCTCTACATATACTATTCTACTAGAGTCACCCCTCAAGCATATGGAATCCATTTGGGGGCTCAGAGGCATTTGTACAAATAAAAATGATGTTGGAGGCTGGTTCTTTATAGCATAGCACCTTTCTGGCTCTTTCTCTTTTTTAGTGTAAGAAGTTGGGGCAGGAAACCTGATAAGCCTCAGAGGTATCTCTAAGTACATTAGCATCTGGGGACACCATGCTGGAAATCCAACTTCTCTGCTATGGAATGAATGTTCATTGGGGTAATATGAAATTGTCCAGTATGGAACTGGACCATTTGTTCACAAGGCTTGGTACAGTCTTCACCTATTAGCAGTATCTTTCCAAAGTTTCTATCAGTTGTTGCTAACTTGGAGGATTCTGGGATTGAAGTCAGGCTCTTTTATATGCAAAGCAAGATTTTACTACTAACTCTGCTTTTTTCCATGTAACTGCTTTTTGCATACAAATTTTGTAATTTTGAATCCAGCCCTCTAGTGCCCTCAATTATTTTTACCCAGATAACAAATAGTTACTTTATTCTTTGGCATTTTTAGCCTTAAATTGACCATTTCCATACTCGCATTCTGCAGTATGCAAAAGGAGGAATGATTCATTGTAAAGATCTGTACTACCAACAAATACCTTTCAAAAAATTGCACCTGCTTAGCCAAAGGAGTATGCTTCCAATATACATCATGTATAACTCGTTATCAGGTGGTATTTCAGGGTATGAATTTATAAATGTTCCCAAGGAAATACATAACAAATATCTCATGTCAACTATGTAAATCAGGAAGGAAGTACTTCACTGTTCATTTTTTTCCCCTCGTGATGGATGTTACACCATTTAAAGGGAACATGGAGTGTTTGTCTATTCTTCTGTTTATTATTATTATTATTGTTTATTCTGACAATAAACTTTTTATTAATTCTATAAAGTTTCAGCACTGCAGACTCCCACTTGTCATTAGCCTGGAATACAGCTTTATAACAAAATGGAAATGTGCTCTTCATCCTAGCAATTACTACTCAGAATTATCTCTTTTCATAAAGACTTTGGCTTAACCTAATTCTGACTGTACATTCCTACATTTTCAGCCATTTGTTTCCCTTATTATTCCTTTTCACCCCTTTCTCTTCCTCTATTATATTTTCCACAATCAAAATTGACAATGTAAGTTCCTTGCAGGCAAAGAACTTCTTTTAAAATTAAAGCTCTGAATAAGGCACAAATACTAATGATGCTACTTCAATTAACATTGGGTGTATTAAATAAAAAAATACAGCACAAAACCCTTGAGGTCCCCATATAAAGACCCTCATTTTAAATGAGGTACACATTTTAAATTGATTTTTTTCTTCTTCTTCATGGTTTCTTCCCTTTCTGTAATAGGACAAAACTCCACCCAAAGTGATGTAGTACAGGTTTGTTCAGGAAGGGAAGAAACCATGTACTCTCATGACTTCATCTTTCTTTCCAGTTTGCTGCTGCTTAAAAGCAACAGTGGAAAACAGGAAAAATGTCAGAGTATACAGCACTGGGGTTGCCAATGTTCCTTCTAGACCGCAGAGTAATACGTTCTATTGAGTAAGCAGACACTCACAAGAGATTAGATAAAATAGTCTACTTACTCTATATACATACGCAGTCAATACACAGTCCAATAACATCCAACAGATACAGATGATAATGAAGATAGTAACAAGAAGAATGAACACCAGAGCTCCTCTGCTTATATACTTAAATTGACCAATCACATTATAGGTCAAATTCATTATCTACCACACCCAGCTTAAACTATATCAGCTGTGGTATGAGTCACTTCTTTCATCATTCTTCAACAATGGCTGCTGATAGAATGACTTGCAGAACTTAATGCCTCTCACCTGTCTAATTAATCTAGCTGTAAATTCTGGGTATTATACAAACCCCAACAAAAAAAAATACTGTTTCATTGCTTAACGTTTTCCTTCTTGAAAGGGTTCAAAATCACTGTATTCCCTGTTAAGAAAACTCTGTGTGTGTGTATATACACACACACACAAACATACACACATGCTTATATGTATGCAAACATATGTGTGCACATGCAGGCATAATCTGATGGGCCCAAGAGGTTATCCATCCCTTGCATGCCCCATCTATTATTCTAGGCTTCCTCCATGTGGTTGAGGAATGAACAAACTGGAGACCATTTGGGAATTTCATAAGTGTACACGCTATTGGCAATTAATGGGCCTTTAATTCCTGTATTTTCCCCAGACCAGTTTCCCTTGCTAATATATCTCATGGCTCAAAATGTTTTTCTCATGGAAAAGAAACATTGCACTCACTTATTTTAATCCATTATGTCAGTAAATAATTAGATGGGACAAATACAGTGAATAAAATCTTCCATAACTAAGTGTGATTGAAGCATAGACTTGCACATCTTGGGAACGTTCAGTCCTTCCCAGAATGTAGACATTTGGAGCTATCAAAGACCAGATTTTCTCTGATTTATACTGGCACGGCATCTTTGGCTCAAAATAACAAAAGATACACTATCTGACATTGAGAAAATCAATAGAGATTTTGCCGTACAGAGAGCAACGGAAAATTAAATGCTTGGCAGAAACATAAGTAGCAGAATTAGAGTAAAATGCAGTTCTTGGAAAAACTCTGCTAATTTGCTAGTTTGTTTTTGGCTGAGGAAGGATGCTGCAAAGGCATTCTGTACAACTCAAATACTTTTATATGCTTGATTAGGATTTTGGCATGCTTGTTCAACTAACATTTTGGTTTTTAACATGATTTTAAGTATCCTGTGATCTCTATTTTTAATTTAAAATAGTTTAAACTTGATTCCTTTTTAATTTAACATTTTAAAAGCTTAGCCTTGGTCCTTGTTAGCAGCATGTTAAAGCAGAAAGAGCCATTGGAACTTTCCTTCCTTGACTGTTTCATCAAAAATAAAATAAACGGGACATTATAAAACTCTGCCATTACTGCTGAACTTTTATTTTTTAAGCAGGCATCTGCATCTATTGAGGAAGAAACTGGAAATATCACCAAACAAATGGAACGGCTGGATAGCAAAACTAGCTCTACTGAAGTGAAGTTAGATTCTGATGAAATATCTCAAAAGTGAAAACAGAGTCAGAGAAGTCTATGGGGTGGGGAAATGTGTCTGACAGGGTCTACTGGACCATCACATTTTTTAAAGGCTTAAATTGCTTGACATATGCTAACATATGCTTTTCTAAATCTACAGTTCCATGGACATCTAAAAATGCCAAGATTTAGTTAGTTAGGTAGGTAGGTAGTTAGTTAGTTACTTACTTACTTACTTACATCTGCAATATATATGCCACTCAAATCTAAAAATGCTCTGAGTGGCTTAAAAATATTATCATCATCATCATCATCATCGGCGATCACTCGTAGCTGAGTAGTAAGATGGAAAAAAATTAAAAAACAAACAAATCCCCAAAGTAAATAACTATCAACATTCTAGCCATCAATACATCAAGAAAGACATCCTAGAAATACAATTGCCTATTGCAGAGAGGGGACTCACCATACCATTAATCCCCAAAGGTTGTAGTGGTTAGAGGGAACGGCCTTGAGGGACAGGAAGAAAAGCCATTACCAAGTCAATGGTCAGATCAAAGAAACCTGAGTCCAGGGCAGAACAGTAACCTGAGAAAACTTCTTAGACAAGACCCTCCCTACTTCTCATGAAGGTAAGGGGAGGAAGAAGGAAGTGCATTCAGACTTGCAAGATTTTGTTACTATATCTTTATAACAAAAGCCGTATTGGCCTGCATGACTTTGGTTTCCTAGTGTGGTCTACCTTGAAGGGCTGAGAAAGCCTCAATGGAGCAGCCAAGTCTTTGCAACTTTTCTGGATGCAAACCTAGGGTTGGTGCTAATCTGTCCATGGACGGAGCACTCTTCCAAAGGAGCTACTGAACAGGCATGTCCTTTTTTTACATAAATAATTTTTATTAAATGTTTTAACAAAGATTTTAAAAAATACAGAAACATAGAAGAACCAGAAAAAGAATAAGATTATAAAAGGGTAAAAAGTAAAGAATAACAAAAAAGCGATTATTTTGGAATCACCCATTATTGATTTTTTTAAATTGAGACAAGGCTATCTTCCATTTGTAACCATCCAATATTTTCCCGTTCCTTCTATTTCATCTTCATTTCCTCAGTTAATCAGAAGAAAAGGACAGAATAACTGCACAGAGTTCTTTGACTGGTAGTTCTAAGAGTCATTCATCTTGATGTACATCTAGCTTAGCTTCTCTATAATGTATGAAAGAGCCTATAGTTTATTTTTTCACACTCTGTAGATGGGCTAATTACAATTATATGCAGAAGTGTGTATAAATGAAATTTTAAAAATAAAATAAAAGCCAGCTTCAGAAAATATCAAATTATAATGGAGAAATGACAGTTTACATTCTGTATTGAAGCTATTTTTCCACAATTTATCTGCTTGGTCTGTCTCTCAAAGACAGTTCAATTTCAGTTCTGCTTTGTGCCCTCCCAAAATTATAATGTGAAAATTTGCAAAAATATGAAAAGTTTGTAATGCATAAACCCCCCCCCCAAAAAAAAATAGGTGATCGCAGTATTGCCCTGCTGCTTTATGCAGATGACACAGTAATCCTCTCTAGGACACCAGTGGGCCTTAAAAGAGCCTTGCGAGCCTTGTTCCAGTATTGTAATTACGATAAACTGGAAATAAATTAGAAAACCAAGATTATGGCCTTTGCTAAAAGGCAAAGACTTCGCACATGGTATCTTAATGGAGACAACATAGAACAAGTGACCACCTTTAAGTATCTAGGTGTGGTCATACAGGCCACCGGCTCAAGGAAAGTGTACTGTGAATATGCAGCTGCCTCTGGTCAAAGATCAGCTAATGCCATTCTCAAATCTTCCACTCAAAAGGAGGATCTTATGTCCTTGCCGCAATTAAGCTGTTTCAGGCCAAGTTGCTAGCACAGCTTCTTTATGGGATCCAGCTTGGACCCTCAGCTTCTTGTTTTACACCTTTGGAAAGAACACAATCCAAATTTATTAGAGCAATTCTCCAGATGCCTCATTGTGTCTCAAACACACGTCTACGCCTGGAGACTGTCAGGGTGCAGTGTATATTGTGCAGTTGCACACCCCATGAGTGTTGCAAAGAAAGACAGGCCACAGTTTGTAGCAAAACTGTACACACTTTACTGTACACTATATACACACAAGGAACACTAGTAACCACTCTACTCACAACTCCAACCATCAGCCCACACCACAGTCCAAGTTGCTTCTGCTTATATGCAGTGAAAAGGGAGTTGCTCTGCTGCCACACCTTACAGGCGTGGTCCAATTGCTATGAGTCATCCACAGCTCAGCTGTGTGCTATTACGTCTCCATATTCATCTAGCCAAATTTACTCCAGGGAAGATCCCTGACAGAGACAGGATTGACAAAAGTAGAATCAAGAATCTGTATAGCTTCCTTAAAACTGTGGCTAAAACTTAATTTCTTTCCGCAAGGCCTTGCACCATTAATCCTCCAAGATAAATTCTCCTCTTCATGGAGCAAGGCTATTGAGTCCAGCCTTGCAAAATTAGCCTTCTCTCCATCTTCAGTACTTGAGTTGGACTACCACAAGGCAAAACAAATCCTGAGACAAAGGGCAGAGGACATGGAGAGGCAAGTGGATTTAGAGAAAGTTCCATCGTTCTTGGCTCCTGACTCTATTAGATATACTGTCACCCCTGCCAGATATCTTAGCCAGATAGAGGCAGTGAATCAGCGGAAAGCCTTTCCGCTTGCACGAAGCCATGCGCTCCCCTCAGCTGTCCTGGAGGGCAAATATAAAAAGATACCATTGGCTGAAAGGCTCTGTCCCTGTGATTCTGGAGAGGTAGAAACCACGGAACATGTCCTTCTTCGATGCTCATTTTATAGAGACATTCAAACAAAATTCATTTTCCCGATGACTATTAAGTACCCTGGCCGCTCCGACATAGATTATCTTCAGATTCTGCTTAAAGATGAGAAGACTTTAGTCAGAGTGCAGGTAGCCAGATTCTACGCAGCAGATTTACAGATTCACCGAATCTTGGTGAATAACTAATTGTAAACATTTTTATATAATCTAATGCATTCAAACCTTAGATATTATCACTTATTGTAATTCAAGTAGTTAATAATTAATAATTATAGGATGTTTTAATTTAAGTTAATTCAAGGAGTATTAATACATTTTAACATAGGCTGCTCCTTGATCTTATGTATAATTGATAGCGAGCTTGCTAATCCACGAATATGACATGGATTGTATTCTTTTATCATGCTTGAGAATTTGATCGGACACCGTTTGAGTACTTTTAATTGCACTGGTCTATGACTGTAATAAAAGTATTGTATTGTAATGCATAAAAAGCTTTTTATGCATATGATGTAATTATTAATTGGGATATATTGTGCCTCAATAAATGAGAAAACCAACACTTCTAATTCTGACCATATGTTCAATATGGATTTTATATTCTTCATTTTCCATTAACATATTGCACCATTGGCACTTCTAAAATGTTCCATCATTGGTAGCTTTCAGTTCAGACTTAATTAAAAAAATATTTTTTAATAGAAAAGATTATGTTTATAAAGAGAAATAATCTAATCTTTCTTTCTGAGTGACCTGACTTATGCTTTTCAACTGGTAATCATGGGCATAAACAACATATAATTCCTTCAGAAGAAGGGCTTGTGGTCCTTCTTCTATTCCATATCCATTCTATTTTCTATAGGAAATAATTGTATACAAGATTAAGCCACTTCTTAATACATCACACAGCATGTTAAATATGACCACTTACAGTATGGATTTAAGGGGCCCTGAATGCTTACAAATATTGCAAATAAGCAAATGCACAAAAAGGGGGGAGTCAGAAATCAATAGCTTTTTCTTTTTTATTATGATTATGATTATTACTTCCTTTTCTCTTTTTTTCCTACTTTTTTTTTGCCGTTCCGATCCTCGGCGACTGCCTGGACGAGTTCCTCCGGTTTTCTTGGCAAGATTTCAGAAGTGGTTTGCCATTGCCTCCTTCCTAGGCCTGAGAGAGAGGGACTTGCCCAAAGTCACCCAGCTGGCTTTCATGCCTAAAATGGGATTAGAACTCTGTCTCCCAGCTTCTGGGAGCCTTAACTACATCACCCTAGTTTCATAAGCAGATCATACACACACATTCCTGTCACCTTTCCTGGGCCCCTTAGAGAAGCATAAAAATGCCATTATAATAATAAAAATGCTTAGAAGGAATGTTGATAAAAGGGAGAAAGGATACTTGGAACAATGGGAAGCAAGGAGAAGAGAGATAACAGGAAAGAATAGCAACATCAGATAGTAATTGTTATTCTGATAAAAAGGTAAAGGTTCCCCCCCGCACATTTGTGCAGTCATGTCTGACTCTAGGGGCCGGTGCTCATCTCCGTTTGTTAGCCGAAGAGCCAGCGTTGTCCGAAGACACTTCCACGGTCATGTGGCCAGCATGACGCACGCAGAACGCTGTTACCTACCCACTGAAGTGGTACATATTCATCTACTTGCGTTTGCTTGCTTTCCAATTGCTAGGTTGGCAAGAGCTGGGGCTAGTGCGGGAGCTCACTCCGTCACGCGGGTCTCGGGTCTCGAATCTCCGAACTTGCAATCTTCCAATCAACAAGCCTGGCGTCTTAACCCTCTAATATTCAATCTACTCTTAATAAAACCATTGTCTTTGTAGATCCACCTTCATTACCTCACTAACCTTTGACCCTATGAATTACATGTACATTCTAATTTGCATAAACCTATATCAAGCAGTTCTGACCCATTAGACTGGTTGGTTTTGGTCTCCAGTATACCATAATAAATGACAATTTGTGCAATTGATGGGTGTTATGGTCTCCATTATTAAATGAATTAATAAAGGAGCAATTTCTCCTACACATTCAGAGAGGCTGCATGACAATGTGCTTTGGGCTGATGGACTTGGTCTAGCAATTATTTTATTTCTAGAAGACCCATAAGTTAAATCCTTATACTTCCACCTTACGTTCTGAAATCACTTTCACTATAGGCAAGCAGAAATATCATAGTTTCTTACGGACATTCCTTGCCTTTGCCCAAAATCAATCTAAATCTGACTGAAATTTGCAAGGAGGTGCTATTCTGAAAATTTTATCATATTCTGTCCCAAAATAATAAAGTTAAAGAATCAAAAAAAGGTTTTAACATACATAGCCTGAAAGGTTTTGCACTAATTTCTATGGAATTTGGAATGTTTCATCTTGTAAAAATCTAGCTTTCCTGAGAATTCCACATACCATTCTATTGAAAGGCAAAAGAGTTTCAGTAATTTCATCTTTCTTCATGGTAGATGGCCTGCCATTTTCCTAAATCTTGCTCTAAGTCCCAGCATTGAGTTGGACTGGACTAATCTATCTATCTATCTATCTATCTATCTATCTATCTATCTATCTATCTATCTATCTATCTATCTCCATTTCTATCACCGCACCATCTCCCCCATAGGGGACTCTGGGCGGTTTACAAACACAACAATTAAAATTTATAAATATAAATGAGCATAAAAACATACAAATCTATAATCATTAAAATTACTAATAAATTAAATATAAAATCCAATAGGCGATAATGATATTTTTAAAAAGCTCTATGGCACCAGCCATCTCCAAGAAGAACTATTTTGCCTATAACTAGATGCTATATATAAGAACTATAATTGCCAGAATAACCTGGTTCAGACTATTTCTATGGCTCTGAACCAGGTTATTCTGGCAATTAGTCCAGAATAAATTAATAAATAAATCACCTCTAGTAGATATCCTTTGATCTGAAAGCTGAACCTCGTTTGCTACTGAAAAGAGACAGAATAGAAAACAGAACTTGGCAAAGGAAGGTATTAATTTAGGAGAGATGAACCAAATTTACAATAAATTCAGAAACATTTTGGAATTGATTGGTTTAAATTTTTAAAAGGAACCCTTTGAATCTTTTCAAATATCCCACTTGATGGGAAAAGTTTTATAAGTGCTATTTTAATGTTTACTTGTTTAAAAAATGACAGAAACAAAGATATAAGGGTGTGCTGTACGTTTGCCTTTCTAAAGATGTTGGAGGCAACTGGTTGGCTGCTGCCAGAGGCAGAATATGTACTTATTTAATCTATTAAATATCAATCTGTTCCCTGTTTCTGCTTGTTCAGAGTTCCACCTGCCTTTTCCATCAAGCCCTCACAATTCTTTCCTGACCTTGTGTAGCCCTCAACTTGCTACACAAGGCTGAATAGGTCTTTGACCTATAAAATGTTAATTCCTAGAGATAGCTGGAAATGCCAAAGAATGAACAAGGAGTTTCTCTGCTCAAATCATGTAATCATGTGCTTTACCATGACACTGTGCCAGATCTTCTGAAGATCAATTGTGAATATGGGTTTATATCTATTAATGCATCATGTTTCATTCAAGAGTTACAGCTAGTGGCAGACCTAGTAACTTTGGCTGGTCTAAAAAAGAAAAACTAAGCAGGACTTGGTCAGTTAGCACTTAGATGGAAAGCCACTAAGAAATCCCAGGTCTGTAAACTAAACTGGGAAATTAAAAAAAAATCATATTGAAAGAAGGAAATGGTAAACCAAATCTACTGTACATTGTTGCCAAGAAAACTACATGTAGTCACCACTTTGGGCCAGTCACTCTCTCTCAGCCCTGGGAAGGAGCCAATAGCAAACCAGGAGACTGAGAGTTCTAGTCCCGCCTTAGGCATGAAAGCCGGCTGGGTGACCTTGGGCCAGTCACCCTCTCTCAGCCCAACTCACCTCATAGGGTTGTTGTTGTGGGGAAAATAGGAGGAGGAAGGAGTATTAGGTATGTTAGCCGCCTTGAGTTATTTATAAAAATAATAAAGGCAGGATAAAAATTGAACAAATAATTAGATAAATAAATATACTCTAATCAGACAACCTCCATTTGTGTTTCATCCCAGAGAGTAAGCTCTATTCAATATACTCTATCTGAACTATGTAGCTCCCTAGATAATAAACTAACAATGCCTTAGATTGAATCCAAACTATGTGTATTTGTTTCTACAAAGTCCCTCAATGGTAGTTATCTAATTTCGTCAAAACTTTTAGTAGATTTTTGTATTACAGTTCTGTGAGAATCCTCTCCAGAAATTGTGGCAAGGAAGATCAATGCAACAGAAAAGCATTGTCCAGTGCAACAAAAATGCTGCAGATTATAATTTATAAAGAATGTACAAGAAATGAAGGTTGTTGCTCAAAATGACACAGAGTTGTAAATTATAACATCAAATTAAGAAGTGCACACAACCATGTTGAGGGCATTTTTGGTTGGGTGCAAAATGCAATAGACTTTTTTATTTAATGTAGCTAAAGTTTATTAATTACTTCCATGTTAGCATACTGAGTCAAGGCACAGATAAGTTTGCTTTTCTGTGTAAAAGATATTTAAACAGTCTCTCTTCAATATCCTATACAAATTGTGAAATATAGCAGGTCCGTGTGAAAACAATTTTCCAGTGGGCATCAGCTCACTAAGCACCACAAGGCCATAATCTTTTCTCTTTCCAATTCCTACAAAAACTATTTAAATAGCAAAAAGCACAAGTGAAATGGCAGAGAACAGACTTTTCATATCGACTAATAAGAGCCATAAGTCTTCTGTTATCATTTACACTGGACAGTCACCACTAAAAGCTCTCACTGCAACTTTCCATATATTTAAATAACCAACATATATTTTTAGAGATGAGAGCAGCCAAAGCCACACGTGCCCTGATATCACTTTGTCATCCCTATTTCCACTCTGTTTTCAATTGATAACTGAAATGAAGGATTTCTCAAGCTGTGGGTCACTCAGAGGGGGGATTCGTGAGCAAATTTGAGAGAGGTTAAACTTTTTTTAGCCTGACACACACAAATACATGTCCAGGTTGAAGCATGGTCTGATAGGCTTCAGCTACATTCAATCCACTTGCACCAGCCAGGCTCCAACAGCCAGAACATGCTTGCTTGCTGCCAGCCCACTGTTTGCAACATGTTCTATGCTGCCAGTCATGCAGCCAGCTTCTGCTGCAAATTCAAAATATTTGTTGTGCAGCCATAAATCTTTAAGTGTAGCATGTTGCAAATTGAAACCTTCCTGCATAGAAAATGGGGGCTCAAAAGCTTCCTTTTTCAAACAGTCCATGGAGACAAATCACAACTTCAGGTATGATCCAAGAATTGTCAGTCTCTTTAATAGACTTCCGGGGGAGGCGTGGTGAACTAAGCACGTCTCCTAAAGAGCAGAGACAACAACCATGGCAAAGACCGAAGAACTGGCGAGTAGACCAGTTCTTTGGAACCTCTCCAGAAAAGATTACCCATATGTGCTCTGGATGGCTGCTCCTCATGGGGACAGCAGTCTCCCATGGGTTTGAGCACTGGAAGATGAAGGGATCAGCCATCATGCTCGCAACCACAGCGGAGCCTTTTAGAGGACACTGGGTTCACTAACCTCACTTTCTAATCACTTTTTGCAAAGCCTAAAAGTTATGGGTTATGGGTTATGGGAAGAAGAGATATTTGTTTGTAACCTTATAGAGGGTGAAGCATTATTAAGTTTGTTTATACTTGTTGTGATAAAGATCGGAAGTCACTTCTTTATATATCTTTTTCTTTATCTTACTTTCTTCTTTTTCTTTTTCTTTCTTTGCACTTTTTATTCTTTCTTTCTATTTCTCCTTCTCTCTCTGAGTTTAGTTTGTATTTGCTTTTACTATTGTAGTCAAAATCATTATATTTAAAAAAGAATTAAATAGACACACACACACAAGTTTATGACTCTGCATGTTGTGTTGGATTATCTGGATTACCAGGTTGAATTTTGGACTAGAGACTGACAATTCTATTTTTTAATATTATTTTTATTGAAGTTTAAATGTAAATTTTAAAAAATCTTCAATAAAATATCAAGATATTGAAAACCTACCTCAGTTTTACACACACAAATCATTTTTTTAAAGGGGAGGCTTCAATCACATCATTGGAGCTGCCATCTTGATTTTTATTTTTACTGCCACCTTCCACCAACGCCCCTGCAACAGCAGCTTCTTGGCTCATCACAAGTAGGGCACAAAGTGAAACTTTTATGACAAAGAGCCATGTTGAATAAAATGTATTTCTTGCCCAACCCTGACCCCAATGAAATCCTTAGTCTTACTCACTTGTGACAGGGGGGTGGGCAGGTGTCACACAAATGCATTTATCTTTTTAGGGGCTCATGGCACTGGAACTCCTCCTGCAATATTGAAAACTGCAGTTCAGGTTCTTGAAGTGTTTGTAACTCAACAGGATTCAGAAAAAATCTGGGTGTTGACACTCAATAGAAGTGAAAGCTGAGGTTTGAAGAAATAGAATAAAAGGAATATTGATGTTCTTGAACTTGGTGTTAGAGAAGACTCTTTGGAATATCATGGATAGCCAAGAAAACACACAAATGGATCATAGGACAAATCAACCCAGAGTTTTCACTTGAGGGACAAATACCCAGGCTCAAACTGTCATATTTTGGACACATTATGCAAAGACGCAGCTCCCTTAAGAAGTCTATAATTGTGGGAGAGGTGGAAGGAGAGCAAATAAGATGATCAGCAGCAAGGTGGGTGGAGTCAATTATAGAGGTGATAGGTGCACCATTGGGAGATCTACAGGTTAAATTTGGGTAGAGATCATCATGGAGAAGGTCTGTCTGTGTGGCTGCCAAGAGGCAATTTGATGACATATAATCAATTAGTAGGATGGTTTGCTAATAAGACATAACAGCAAACTAGAGCTCAGCCTTATCTATCTATCTATCTATCTATCTATCTATCTATCTATCTATCTATCTATCGTATGGCACATTCACATCGCATTACAATAAAAAACATAGAGCATAATAAATATGAAGTATAAAATATAGACAGGAAAATTACAAACGTATGTCTAGGTTACAAATGTAGTGTTTTGCTTCAGTTGTCACAGCCAGGAAATCAGCAAAATCTCCATTGTAGGCTCGGTTTTGACACTCTGTCACTATATGTTGGATAGTTTGTTTTTCAGCCACAAAAGTTTGATGATGATGATTTCATATTCTGTTATGTATCAGTTTATTTGAATTTAAATCAATACATTTCACAATAACAAGTCCCAATGAAATGCTGAAAAGCAAACTCTTGAAAGCCAGCTGTAAGTGTATTTCAGAAAAGACTCATCTAGTTTCCAACCAGCCTGTAATTTCTTTAAACTCAGCTGCAGGCTGGACAAAAGTGCTGCTGAAAATCTGTGGGAATTATAATTTAACTGTTTTACTGTTTAAGATGAAGTTTTGATCCATATGATCATCTCAAATACTCAACCATATGTTCCATATCTGGAGGACCAACCCACTTAGGATATAAAATTGATTGATATTTCCTTATTTTCCAGCTATGATTTTACTATCTAAGAGCACCAAAGCACAATATTTTCCCCTCTAAACCAGTTTTACATATATAGTTAGGCTGATTAATTAGGCAGACTATGGAAAGAGATGCCTATCAAATTAAAAACTAGACTTGCACTGTATTATATGCAAACCAAACTGTTATTAGATCAGGATGCATTCTTCAATCTGATTCTTCTCTATTCTGAACAATTGTACTTACTTTTTCAAAGGAAAACAAAATATCCAAAATAAGGCATTTGTTTTGCAGGAGTGAAGTATTTATGAAATGAGTTTTCCAACAACGATGCAACAATATCAGCACTTTGAAAACTGGAGAAAACAGTGTTTTAAGTTCTCAATTGGAAAAGATACTTGGTACATACTATTTCTGAAGAAAGATCTAATGGTGAACATATCAGTTCCCTGTAAGTATATTCAAATTCTTATTTGCTTAGTAAATTCTAATGAGCATATCTTAAACAATCATTTTTTGTAAAACTCTTGTTAGAAGGTAATCTTACCAAGGTTCGTCCCAAGCCGGGAATGAATAGACACGCAGACAGTTGCTGGAACAGAGGTTTGCAGGTTTATTCCCAATAGCATATGCAGAGTACAAAGTACAGGGTATGCTGGTTGGAAGGTGGCCACACCTGTATTTCCCCCACAGGCCATTTGTATAGGAGAGCTTGGTCGTTGCTATGCAAAGGTGTTCCCACCCCCTACGAACCTGAGAGAAGTGTAATTTGCCAGATTTCAGAGAGGAGGCGCTCTGTGGTTGGGCCCCCTGCTGTTCATGTTTCCTGTGGGCTGTGGCTTACTTGGAATGTGCAATTCCAAGTCTATTGTTATTTTATTATGGAGATCTGTTTGGCTGAGGAAGGAGATCTACCTGAATGGCTGGCTAAGTTCTGTGAATGAGCTGACCTTTTGTGTGTCAAGCTTTCCAATTGAATTGAGAGGGAATCCTTTGTCTGAGCAGTTGGGCTTCCTTTTCCATCTTAATCTCTGGCAATATCAAACTCTTATGCTATTTTGTAACCTTTTAACAATTGGGTTTCCTTTTACCTGTTCTGGGGGGGGGGGAGACAACATGGAGGCAGGACAGTGTTCTGGGGGAAGACAACATGCAGGCAGGACAGTGATCTTAATTCATTCCAACACTCTGCAGCCATTAACAAATACTTTCCTTCTAAAGGCAGCATGGAAGTGACTCAATTCTTCTGAAAATTCCAAATAGCTTTATTACTTCTTTTGCAAGTAAATCTCATTTACCAAATTATGCTATTTCCTGCATAGTGTTTTTGCAAGGGAACAGGAAAAATGGCATAATACCAGGTCAGGGAATAACAGATAATTAAACTACAAAACAATTCTATAATTTGAAGAGGAATGATATCAGATAATGAAATGGTCCATCTAGTCTGTGAATGTGGGCATTTTTCTTAGATATTCAACTGCCAACCTCTAACAGTGACAGTGAGTGGCAATGCCAGGCTTGTCGATCGGAAGGTCACAAGTTTTGAGGTTCGAATCCCTAGCCGAGCGTGATGGAGTGAGCTCCCGCACTCACCCCAGCTCTTGCCAGCCTAGCAATTCAAAAGCATGCAAATGCAAGTAGATTAATAGGTACCACTTCGGTGGGAACGTAACAGCGTCATGCGGCCACATGACCGTGGAAGCGTCTTTGGACAACGCTGGCTCTTCGGGTAACAAACGGGGATGAGCACCGGCCCCTAGAGTCGGACACGACTGCTCAAATGTGCGGGGGGAACCTTTACCTTAGCCATTTTGAATTTTCTGTAATTGCAATAGCACATCAGAAAAGGGTTTCCTAGAAAACAAAATGGCACACTCTTTGATTCTCTTCTCCTCAAAGAAATTCATATCAAACTTCAGATGCAATGAGAAAGGGAAATAAAGGACAATTTGGAGCTGTGTGAGACATCTGGAAAAGGTCTTCATCAATCTGACGAAGTCCTAAAATAGGAATAGAGCACAGGCAAAATAATGTAGGATACTGAAAACAAGTGTACATTTAAATTACTAAATTTCAAAGAGAAAGTAGCTCTTCCTCACAAGCACAGTTCATCATTAGATACATCACAGGAAGCCAGAATGTACAGTTCTTCAAACGTTCATTTACATCTACCATTAACTAGCAGGAAAACTGAATAAAGTACTGCTGAAATCCCACTGAAAACAAACAGCAGCTGTCTTTCGAAATCTGTACCCAATGCTCCTTGAACACAACTGGGGAGAAAAGGCAGCCCATGGATGCAGTTTGTTGATCAGTTCAGAATGAGAAATAGTGTTTCGTAACTTGTCATTTGGAACCCTGCCATGTGAAGCCAGGGAAGGAAATAAATCAATGATTAGGAAGTTTGCTCCACATTACTTTTTTGTTTTGTTTGCATAACAGTCATCTACGAGATTGTCAAGCTTTAAGGAATCAGTGCGTCAGGGGTAAAAGTGAGACCCAGAATCTTACAATGGAGATCATTGAGAAAGCTAAGTGAGTAACCTCAAAGGAGAGACTCTGTGCAGCACAGGGAATCCTCAGTATACTGCAGCTGCAAATATATTGTCTCACTCCAAAAACCTGAAGAGAATTATACAGAAGTTGAGTCTCCTTTTATATGAAGCCACTTCCTCTAGAAAGCAACCTTTAACTCCATGGCTTTAAGGGACACTATTAATGATACAATGCTACTTTTGTTTCCCTTTCTCATGTCCCTGTTTCTCAGCTTGTTGCAGCTTCTTTGTTCTGGTTTAAGTTAGCATCAATGAACTGGCTCAATCTGAAAGAAGGCGGCAGCAGAACCCAAACTCACTGAAAAGATACTGTACTTGGCCTAAAATGTTGAATATTAATCCCAGTGAAGATTGCTGAAGATAAAAGTTTCTACAAGGGAAAAATGTACTCTCTGTTTACTATTATTTGCATGATATTCCAGCAAGCACTAGAAAGCTGCACAAGGTAGTCTTCATATGCTATGCTCTGACTTATCCCATGGGGATGCGTTGGAAGAAGTTTTCTGGACTATTCTCTGCAGTCTCATTTTCAAACTCGGTCTTTCTTTTGTCGGCTTCTCATACCATACCAAATTTGGTCCAGTTCTGTTCAGTTTTGGAAGGGTTATCCAGCTGGTGGACAGAGAGACAGATGAACACCCTATTCCACCCCCTTTCCATACTTTCTTTCCAACATTTCATTGGGCTGGAAAGAACAAAATGCAAAACCATTGCAGAAAGAAATAGGATGGGAGAAAATATAACTCTGATTTACATGTCACAACTAAATATTCTTCAAAATGCCTGCAATTACATTGCTTGTTTCCCTTTCATTCTCTAGACTTGAACCTCTGTCTATAAACTATTGCTGCTGTGGCATCAAGGATTACTGAAAGCATGATCATGTGAAAACAGACAGGTGGCAAGAGACTTAATTGAGAGAATCATTCAAAGAAGAAAGGCATAACTCATTGCATGCACTATGAATGGAGAGGCAGATATGTGTACAGTACTTGGATAATTCTTTTTAGCAACTTTGTTTCAGACAGTGCAGCTGCTGAGGATATAACTGCAAGAAGGCAATTAGGGTAAGGAAAAGGATGCTTATTAATATTTGTGCCCACTTACTCACTGAGTGTGAACTGGGATGCTGTCATGCGCACTACTTCCCAGAAAAAAGAAATGGTACACATTTCCAAATGGAAAATATGACCTATGCCAGTCTTCCCCCTGCATAATGGCTGTCAACACAAAATCTGGTTTTTTTTAAATATTTTTTGTTCCAATTGAGGATTTGATAGAGGAAACTGAATCTGTTCCCAGTTATATGACCAGGGTTTCAATATCTCTACTTCCTTTCCTTATCTTGCCTTTGGCTCTAGTTAAACAAGCCCAGATATCAAAATGTCCATGATTGCAACCTAACACAATAATAGCGCACAACATTATAATATTTGCACAGCTGCTGTTAAGATTGTTCTGCCCAAGTCTGCCTCCTGTGAGTCTACTACACACTGAAAGAGAGAAATAAGAGTTTCTAGCTGCATGGAGGCTGGTTTTGTTTGATGTTTTGGTTTGCAATTTTCAATATGCTACACAGTTTAGTAAATGGAGCCCCTTGTAAAGATTAAACAAGGAAGATGATAGATGGATGGATGGATGGATGGATGGATGGATGGATGGATGGACTATTTTTAAAACTTGTTTTAATTTTTCCTAGGTTAGCCCATATGATGAACTGAATGATTTCCATTATTGCAGGGCTCATATTCATAACATAAAGTTCTGAGGCAATAAATTATTCCTTAATAATTCTTGCATCCTTATAATTGATTGTTAGATCATAGTAAAGATAGATACTCTTCCAAAGAAGTTGGGCAGTGTTTGCTGCTGATATTCCTATGCTAAATATTATAGTAAATATCAGATTAGTAAACGCCAAACTTATATTCACAGCCATCCTGTAAATACACTAGGTTACACTAAAAAATTATGATTGACATGATCGTACAAGACATTTCATGGATACTTGTGGATCTCCAATGTGTTAATTCTAGCACCCAACTTGTTCTCTATGAGACTGGTTCACTCCAATCCAGTCCTTCCACTTTTAGGCCTCCAGACCAGTCAACTGATATGATCAAACTATATATTTTTAACCTGCATATAGATTATGGGTTAACATCTGCTGCCAGAAAACTCTGAAATGATTATTCCTGATGTGGCTGTTATGCTTCTGCTAAGCTGCATCCTCTAGTATTTTTATAATGAATATATGTATATTTGTTTATGACAGACATTAATAGAGCTGGCAATTAAGCTGCCAAAAGACTAACCTGATTTGTTGGAAATTGGTAAGCATGACCTGAAAAGAGCATTTAGGCCATTAGCACTATACAAAACATAACTAGAAAGCGCATTATTCCATTAAGAAGTTATTTATTTTGCATAGTTTCAGAGCTTACTGACACTCCCCAGTTTTAATTCAACACTGTAATTGCAATATGATTATGATGTATTACTTCCATTAAAACAATGTTTCACAATTGGATACTTATTCTTATTGGGGAATCTCTGAATTGTGATCTTAAGTATATCCAGAGGGCCCCAGATTGGTTAAAGCATTTATTACCCTGAAGTTCAGGCAAAATGAGTTGACAGGATATAATATAAAGAAGTCCCACAAGATTACAAGGAGAAGAGAAAAAGCACTAAAGAAAGAAGAGAAAAACAAACAAGCAACAAACTTAAATCACCAATTTTTAAAGTTGTATCATAGTTTTCGTGTTAATCATCTTGAGGAGGAGGAGATCTAGGAAAGAAGGAGTCAGTTGAGCTGGTTCTGCAAAGTCAATGAAATGGTTCCCATTGACATTTCTCCTTCTGTTGATGGTTGAGGGAAGTGCCTGATGAACCTGGCCAGTCAGCAAGAGAGAGATAGGTGGGGGGAAGGGAGAGGGAGAGGGAGAGGGAGAGGGAGAGGGAGAGGGAAAGGGAAAGGGAAAGGGAAAGGGAAAGGGAAAGGGAAAGGGAAAGGGAAAGGGAAAGGGAAAGGGAAAGGGAAAGGGAAAGGGAAAGGGAAAGGCTTTGGGGGTTTTTGTTAGATGATAGAGTTTCTATTAGATGATTGCTAAAGAAAAGATGGGCCTAATGGCTCTAGGCCCCCAGACAAACTGATATGCTGCATTTTACACTTCTTCCTCTACTGAAGCCATATAGAATGGCTATGCCTCATTGACTCTTAAACAGGTAGTACAGTGCCAGCTAGAAAGGTAACAGCTGCTTTATTCATCATACGCAAGTTTAGGATATGCCAACAGCTGTTTCATCTGTTAATTTGATGCTTATTGTGAAGACAGAAGTATACAGAATAGTAGTAGAAAGAAAAAAAATTAAACAGATTGTTTTTTAAGAGGGAGGGAAGTTTGAAGTTGAAATATATATATATCTATATATCTATATCTATATATCTATATATATATATCTATATATATATATATATATAAATAACTATATATATATATATATATAAAAACTATATATATATATATATATACTGTATATAAACTATATATATATATATATATATATATATATATAACTATATATATATAAATAACTATATATATATAAATAACTATAGATAGATAGATAGATAGATAGATAGATAGATAGATAGATAGATAGTAATAGAAGGGAAGGAGCAATTGTATTAGAGATTTGTGTATGTG
The DNA here is from genome assembly GCA_023362775.1 of Charina bottae. Taxonomy (NCBI): domain Eukaryota; kingdom Metazoa; phylum Chordata; class Lepidosauria; order Squamata; family Charinaidae; genus Charina; species Charina bottae. Next base: position 51,695,627 of record JALMGJ010000003.1, on the reverse strand, counting down.
TTAATGGAGGGATTTATAGAAATAATATTATGGTTTGATATAGAGGAAGGGTTTGTTTATGGGAATTGTTGTATATTCTTGCTGTTGAAAGCTGGAAGTCACCTGTATGTATGTAACTTTCTAAAAGTCTTTTCTTTTGTGTTTTCATAATTTTAGTGTTTTTTTTGTTTGTAGTTTTTTTTGTTTGTAGTGGGTTTTTTTGTAGTTTTTTATCTTTGTTTTAAAAAATAATAAAAACTTTATTCAACACATGGAGAAAACTGCTACCAACAATAAAGGATCATGTTATATGTAGGTGGGGCCTAATACTTGTCTGAATATATTTAATGGAGACTTTGTTTAGATTTTAGTGCTCAGCACAGTTGTGACACTGAATAATATTTGAAGCAATAACTACTGCAGCAAGTAAATCCTGTGGCACCTTAAAGTCTAAAAAGTTTATCACGGCATACATATCTTTGTGTTAAAGCTCACTTCATCATATGGAAGAGGTCAACAGTGAAGATAACATACATGTATGTACACATAGAGAGGATAAGGCACACAATGTTTACAAATGAAATGAAAAAGTGTATCTGTATCTGTATATATGTATATGTGCATATGTGTCTATGTCTTTCTCTTGCTTTTTCTCAAAAGCAGAATGAGCCAAACATTCATGAATCAAATAAGCAAAAGTAAAACAGTTGGACAGCAATGTGCCTGTGGTTGACAATCTGGGAAATTTGGTTTTGAGCTTGACTTAACTTGCAATAATAATAATAATAATATTTTTATGAAGAAATGTTTAAATATTTACACAAAATTAGAATGAAGAGGGTTTCTAACAAGCAGGAATGCTTTGCTGTCAATGCCATTGTTGCTTTAAAATTCCAGAAAGGATGCTCTGTGTCTATTTTCCAGGGCTGCCATTGGGATCTTATTCTCAAGTACCAAGGTAAATGAATTGTTCAAAGGACTAACTTCCCACACTTCATTTCAGCCATCTATCATTGGGGAAAGTTGAATTTCTAAATTTAGCATTAGGCCTCACATGTGTTCCTGATGTTTCATGGCAGTTCACAAGGCCTGGACAGTTTGGTTTAACCAGCTGCCTGGAAGAGGGGTGGAACGCTGATTCATGTCAATAAACAAACCTCTTTGGGATGTCAACCTCCTTCGAGTATCTTGTGAGGGGGGTTAAAAATTCTTTTATGGAAGCCTTTTTTTTTTAACGGGCAGAACTTGTCTAACGTTGGGAAAAGTTCCATCTCAATTTCAAGTTTGATCTGGAGTAGAATCTACCGCCAGGGAGCAAAACAATAGGATATACTGTACATACTTTTTTCTTCTTTAGAAACATATGTTCTGTGATCAAGAATTAGTTTACCTTCCAGCTGTACCCACTGAATATAATTTATTTTCATATATCAGGTGCTCAGGCCCTCTCAGAGATCTAGAAAGGCCTGGGACATTTCTAATTTTTAAGGCCTCTGGCTTTAATAAAATGTAACCATGTCAGCACACAAAAGCAAAAGAACGAGACATAATTTGAATGTTTCTTAAATTAAAAAACAAAATGCCCTTTTAAGTTTGACCCCAGGTCTAAGTGTGAGCCCTCTTGTCCTCCCCTCCCCACTTACTTTGCTTTGATTGCTTAGCTGGATGGGGAGATGGGGGGGGGGGGTTGCATAGCACAGCCCAACCTCTGTCCCAGCTCAAACAAAAGAGGAGCACTTGCAGCTTCATGCCATTACCTGCCTGATAAGACACTGCTGAACCTTAAAAAACAAACAAAAAACGTAGAAGCATTTGTGTTCGTGTGTTCCCATGATCAGTGTAGTCCAATAGAAGCCACGACATTGTCATGCACATCACGACATCATCACAAAGATGTCACAGTTATGTACTTTGTTTGTTTTAATAAATATTATCCCCCCTTCCCTCTTCTCAGCCATCTGACCCAGGAAGAAGCTGTTATTAAGAGATAGGAAGGAATTTTAGAAGCCGTGCTCTGTATATTTCCCCTAACTTAGTTTAATTAGAATCAAGTCACATTAATGATGAAGCCTGCCCTTTGGTTCTTTGCACATAGACTTACTGTATCTTAGCCGTGTCCAGATATTATTTATTTATTAAGTAAATTTATATCCTGCCGCAAACACAAATGGACTCTTGATGGCTAACAAAACAGTTATAACAAACATTCATCATAAAACATACTGTATACAAGTCATCTCTCCAATTATATATAATCCAATTAGTATAAGTTATGAAGATAAATGTGACGATTAACCTTATAATAATATCCAGTACTTCCTAATCCATGGACAAGAAATATATCGTTTTGAGGAAAAAGACTTTGGTTATATCTGTAGTTATAACTCATTTTTGTACCTAGAATGTTAAATTAAGAAGTGGAGAAGATTAAATATTAAATCCAAGTTTATCAAAAGTTTGTTTTATATATCTTTCATGGTTGCCCTGTATTATTCCCTATGTGCCTGGTTTTAAATTTAGAGTGGTGAGGATATTTTCTCTTATTCACCCCAGTGAGTCAGATTCCTATAAATCCCTAAATCAGATAAGGTATGAGAAGTGCATTGCTAAAGCCATGTTTTAGTTTACTCCCATGTCATATTTAAGTGAGGATGTGTTCTATTTTTTCAAAAGAATTACTCTCTGAAAACTGATCATTTTGTGCTCGAAATCTTTGACCATTCTCGTCATTTGAAGGAGATTAATATAGAAGGAACATAAGAATCTCACCTGGGAAATATACAGCTTTGAAACACAGCATTTAATCAGGTTTGTTGAGAAATTGAGGGTTAAGGATGGAAAAGAGACTTACAGGAATTTTTCTTGATTGCTTATATTCCCTTAGGTTTCTTTGGAGGTTTTTGAATCCAGTGAGCAATGGTGATAAGATCAGCCACTGGGCCATCTGAATTTTGCTAAACTGATTGTATTATTTTGAAAGAAATATGAACCAGAGTTTGTTTTCTTTGTCTCACATTTAATGTTGAAAGAAATTAAATGCATATGATATTCCAATGCCCAACTATTAAACATTGTCAATTAATAAATATAAATGGTAAGTAACTCTAGGCAGCAACAGTATATTGTACAGATGAAACTGGAGTTTCTTTCTAGGATAGTCGTGTAACATGATTTTATTCATACTTTTATTATTATTTATTATTATTATTTACGTATTTATACCCCGCCTATCCCCTCCCTAGACGGAGGGCTCTAGGCGGCTTACATTCATTGAATTCATATTATATTATACAGCATATATATATATATATATATATATATATATATATATATATAAATGTTTACCCGCGCGTTAGGGAGGGGGTGAGGGAACCGGCTCTTCATCCGGAGGTATCGGACTACATGCCCGAGAATCCCTTGCTTCCGAGCCGGCTGCTGACGTCCAGGAAGTTGTCATTTCGGGATCCGCCATCCTCCGCCGCCATCTACGGGATTCACCAGTTCTTCTTCGGTCCGAGGGTGACCCTCCGAAAGGACGCCAGCAAATTGGCCCACGTAAGTGGTACTCATTTATCTACTTGCCTTAGCTTTCGATCTGCTGGGTTGGCAGCAGAAAATTTTAATATTTTCTGAGATGATTACTTAGTTTAATGCTATCCACAGAATTAGTTTAAAACATCTAACCATCTACCATACTACATGTATGATGATTTACCTTCTTACAAAGAAAAAAAAATCTTGTTGTAGAAGTAGCCTCCTTATTAAATTTGGGGCCTCTGTGTTTGAGACCTGGGCTGTCCAAGAATCCCAACTCATATACATTTTCTTTTAGTTTAACAAACTTGGTCTCAAAGTGATGCCTCCATCCTGATTAGGGGTCTAAGGAAATTCCTTTCCAACCCCTCCCTGGAAAACTCAAAATAATTAAAATAAGCCACCTCTTGGCTGTGAACAGGAAACAGATGTATTATGTGATTATTATCCAAACTGCTTTACACAAATAAAACACTGAAATAAATCTCTGGTATAGTTCCCTCTGGTATAGTGATTTTACATTGGAGTAAGACACCAGTCTTGTCGATTGGAAGATCACAAGTTCGGAGGTTCTGTGCGCGGAGTGAGCTCCCGCACTAGCTCCAGCTCTTGCCAACCTAGCAATTCGAAAACATACAAATGCAAGTAGATAAATAGGTACCACTTCGGTGGGTAGGTAACAGCGTTCCACGTGCGTCATGCGGCCACATGACCGTGGAAGCGTCTTCGGACAGCGCTGGCTCTTCGGCTAACAAACGGAGATGAGCACCGGCCCCTAGAGTCTGACACGACTGCACAAATGTGCGGGGGGAACCTTTACCTTATAAGAACAACTTTAAATCCTATTAGAAATCAATGTGGTGGATTCTTCTTGTCCTAATTTAGCATCAGGGGCTTGTGCTGAAGACCCCTGCAAGCAGCCTCCTACCCTGGGCATCAAAGCACACACACACACACACACACACACACACACACATTCAAAATCAGCCCCCTTTCCACAGGGGCATTTTATAGTGGCTTCTTTCTGAAGGTTTTCAGTCTTCAATAGATTCGTTAAATAGGATGATCAGTTTCCCCAGCTGAACAATCCAACATATTTTCTCTCGCTGGTCAGTAGTGTGTTTCTTCTCCCTCATTTCTAACCCAACCTGAAGACATGCTTAGTCACTACCAGGCCTGTCTGCCATTCAAACTCTGTTTTTTTGCATGGTCTTCCCAGCTCTTCTTCTCAGCTTCCTTGCTGCTCTTCTGGACTCCTCTGGACTCACTCAACTAGGCACTTTCCCCTGCTGCCTATTCTGCCAGTTGACTTCCCTCTAGTACCCAGTCTGTGCCAACTGACTTCCTATTTCCATTTGCTCCTAGGTTGCTCCTCCTCTGCTTTGATGTAAAAAGGAGAAGTCCTGCTGAGTGTATGTGCTATGGTCCCAGCTACTGTAGAAAGAACAAGCCCTGCCTCCCTCATTACTCCTAACTCCTCTTCCACTATGCTTCCCTTTGCCTTCCAAAGCTGAGGGTGGCCTAGAACCTGGGTCTCCCCACTTCTACTCCAATACCTTAACCACACTGAAGAAAAAGGAAGGAACTTAACTGATGTAATGGACTATGAGAATAACCTTGAGGAAGTGGAGGAAGAGCCACAGCCAGAGCAACGGTCAGATGAGAAATCTGAGCCCAAAGCAGGAATGAAATTTGGGAAAGTGTCTCAGACTTGATCCTCTAGTTCTCTTCAGGATAAAGGCAAGGCAAAGTGGGGCGAGGTGGGGGGGAGGTACATTCAGAGTTGCAAGGTTCTGTTATTGTAAGGTAAGGTGAGGTAAGGTTTCCCCTTCCAGTCGTATCCAGCTCTAGGGGGCGGCGGTCATCTCCGATTCTCGGCCAAGGGAGCCAGCGTTGTCCATAGACGCTTCCGTGGTCATGTGGCCAGCATGACTAAACGCCGAGGTGCACGGAACGCTATTACCTTCCCACCGGAGTGGTACCTATTTATCTACTTGCATTTTTACGTGCTTTTGAACTGCTAGGTTGGCAGGAGCTGGGCGAGAATGGGAGCTCACCCCGTTATGCAGTGCTTCCGGGTCTCGAACTGCTAACCTGCCGTCCTTTCATTCGACAGTCAGTAGTCTTAACCGTTACACCACTGCACCTTTCTGTTATTGTAACCCTGTAATAAAAGTAGTTTTAATAGTCATGACTTGGGTGTTCAAGTTTGGTCTACTTGAACACCCAAGACAAACTTAGCCAAACTGCTTAGGATTGTGCTGTTTCAGGAATATATTGCTATACTCCTGAGGCTCTGGAGTTGGCAAATATTTCCCCTCTGTAGGCTCATTCCCCTTTCCCCCTTCTTGCTCTGAGGAATTTGGGACTTCCATAATCAAAGACAAGATGGTAGGTGGGATGTAGCTGTACATATTTTCTCATGATTAACCAATTGACCATTTTTTTCTTATTTTGACTGATTACTATATCTGTGATTAGAAATAATTTCCTGGGCTAGGAAAACTAACCAGTTGTCCTATATCACAACATTGCCTCCTTTTATTAGTACAAGCTCTACAGAAATATTTCACATTTCCACAATGCACCAGTTTCTGCCTAAGACGTTGTGAGGTGAGGCTAGATTACCAGATGTCTGGAAAAAGGAGAACATACCCTCCTTTTCGTCCTCATCATTATTATTTTTTATTAATTAAATTTATATAGCTGCACATCTCACTTGCATGTGACTCTGGGGGACGTACATAGTTAAAACACAAGTAAAATCATAATCTTCTACCATTAATGACAATTAAAAAATTAAAAGCTACATTTAAAATACAATAATAAAAAGACAGAGGAGAGTGCACTTTAACTATATACAATATAACCATTTAACGGGCTCCATGCTTCCTTGGGATCTCCAAGCCTGGTATTAACAGCATCTTGCCCATTTTGGGTCAGGATAGGGTACTACGTTGCTATATTTTGCAGCAAAGTGTGCTTGAACACAGAAATAAATAAATAGGGTCAGGGGAGCTCCACTACTCATGAATTATTCCTATGATTAAGGCAATGAGACTGATGGACCAGAATAAGACAGGCATAGCCTTTAAAAAAATTGTCTGACCTTTTGAGTATCTAACAAGCTATCTCTTCCTCAGCAGCCTTTCTCTTGTGGTGCAGCACTTCCTTAAAAAGTGCTAACCGCAAGTTAATAGGATCCGCTCTGTGACCTTCATTAGTTGACTAGTACCCTCCCGCTGGCTTGCACTGCTGCCTGAAACTGACAAGACCTTAATCAGTTACACATTGAAGGCTTCTGCCTCCCAGCATGCTAGGCAAACAGCTGGCTCTAACACATTCCTCTCAATGTGTATTTCCCATTGTGTGCCTGTTTACTCACTTGTAATCCCTTCCTCTCCAATGAATATAAATATAAATATTAAGCAGTTCATGTGTTCTCCTTTTCCTCCCATTTCCCCTCCTTTCCAGTTCTCCATGTTCTCCTTTGCCGTGTTCTCCTTTGCCCGATAGTCCACTCTCTACAGATTTGTTGGTCAGTGGACCGAATCTAACTTTATGTAGAGGTGAAACTGGATGGTTTTCTTTTGTTGCTTTTAATTAACTTTTGTGCCATTAAGGATTCTTGCAATGCCTCATATTGATTACACTTGAATACAATTATTTCATTCTCCAACTAAAATGTAAGGGCTGATTCATGAAATAATTTTTCAAATGTGATAAATTTGCTATTAGAGCTTGGAACAGTAAAGTAGCCTTGTGAGAGCTCTGACAGACTGGTTCCACAAAAGTAGGTTACAGAAGCATTTGAGTGCTTATTTAACCCTAGCTTTGCATGCCATTCACATAACACAGCACCAAATGATGCCAGACCCTTGATTAAAGCTTCTCTGTTGCATGTGTTTCCTTTAGTAAAATATCCAAATACCCTGAAACACACTCCTTTCCTGGAGGGCACTGGGTGAATTAGAATTTCCACACATTTTCCCCTTCCCATTCTTCATGGCTCTGTAAATCCTTGCCAATTCATTTCTAACAGCCACAGAGTTAAATCCCTCAGTTGATCTTAGTTCTCTCCAGCATTCCAGCCCATTCAAAGATTAGCTATAAAAGTTCCTTTGCAAAACACTTCTGTGTGACACAACAGTGAACTTATTCATTCCTACTTCCCCATCTACCTTGCTGATTTAAGGGCAGCAAATTGGAAGACTGGCTTACCATCTTTGCATTACCATCATTGTAACTTTGATTTTTATCCCTTTTCAGCAGGTTACAATATCCGGGTATGGCAAAACAAAGCAAAATGCAACAAAACTGAGTGACCTTCTTTTGAATAAGTTGGTCACAATTTTCAATGCAGAGAAACTACTTGCAACAACCTCCTTTCTAAATGACCACTGGTGGACCCCATTGTTTCCTGATTGACTGTTTGCAATGGTTGGGGGACAATTAATCAACATCTCCATGCAGGCAATGGGATTTAGGGGGGAAAAAAGGATGCCAGTGAAGGTTTATTTTTTATAACTTTGTATCCATCTGCAGGGGAATATAAATCTCTTAAGGGGAATCTTCATACCATTTCTGGACAAGTCCACACTGTTTTTCCAATAGGATAAAGACTTGCAGACAAATGCAACAAACAATTTTTGACTGGGCTTCATTGGTTGGCTACAAGACAGCATTTGTTGGTTAATATAATTAGCTAATATTCCAATATTCCCTGACTCCAGAAGCAGATAGAACATAAGAATATGAAAATTTGCATGAACTGACATTGAGATGCTATTCCAGATGTGAGTTTTTAAATTAATTAATTAATTTTAAATGATTTGTATGGCTGCCCATCTTAAAACAACTCTGGGTGGCTCACAGCAATAATATCTAGGCTTGCATAATGGCATGAAGTGGCTGTCTGCAAAATGTTTATAAACTGGATGAGCAAAGACATATTTAATTGTAATGTGTTTGTTATTTCCTCAACACAATTTCATAATGATAAAATTACAAAACATCCCACGCCATCTTCCTTTGCCATATTAAAATGTCTGTGTCATGGATTTTCGTTATTTGAGCATATATTTACCTCTTATGTAGTAAAATTTAAGATGTGTATAGCTTTATATCACTATCAGTCAAAATATTCTGAATATTAAGTATTCTATTTCAATATGATTGAATAAGCCACAGATCATTGTATGCTTAATTATGAATCAATGTGTCTGATCTCTTAACAAAAGTTTATCCTAAAGAAGAGAAGACTAAGGGGAGACATGATAGCAGTCTTCCAATACTTGAAGGGCTGTCACAAGGAAGGGAGTGTGGATTTATCCTTTGTAGTGCCCAGGAGTAGGACAAGAACCAATGGGTGGAAGTCAGCTTTATAGAAAAGAGATCCAAACTCAAAATAAGAAGGAATTTTCTGAATGTGAGGGCTATTAAGCAATGGAACCGCCTGTCTCCTGAAGGCATGGATGCTCCATTACTGGAAGTTTTTAAGCAAAGGTTGGACAGCATGTTTCTGGGATGGTCTGAGGATTCTTGCTCTGGATAGGGGATTGGACTAGAAGGTACCTTCCAATCTTATGTTTCCGTGATTCTAGGAGGAGGATGGATGGATGTGCAATCAGCTTGTTGCCCCTGAAAATTCACAACTGCACCTAATGGCAAATTCTCTTTCCTTCCTACACAATCAATAACAGTTTCTGCCAAATCCTTGCCCTTCCATCCAGATCCTGCTGCATTATTGCTATGGAACATTCAATTACAGCTACAGATAAATCTGACTTTTGAATACTTCTGATCTTGGCACATCAGTCCCAGAAACAATCCCAGCAATAATCCCAGCTCAGGAATAGTTTATGGTAATACTAAAGCCAGATAAAGCATGACTCCTCAGTACAAAAATATATCAGGCACTGAGTCAAAGAAGTTTGAATATATGTGGTAGCTGAGATGGATAGTTTAGAAGTGGAGATAGGCAACCTCTCCAGAACCTGACTTGAATTGAGTAATTATCCAAGTTTCCACCCTCTCACAGGTGTCTGGTATAAACTGCAAAGATGGGGGGGTATGATGAAATGTGCATTGCAATATCTTGATGAAAATGCCAGCTTTTCATACTTGTGTTCTGATTTCAGATGTAAATCACTAGCTTACACTGTGGTATTGCAATGCACATTTCATCATTTGCACCCCTTGCTCTGCTGCAGATACCTATTCTCCCCCTGCCCAATTTGGGGATTTCTCTCCCAAATCCATTGGAGTTGTGGGGGGGGGAATCTGCCCCTACACCAGTGCCCAGAAGCCCTCTTTATCAATCTCTCCTCACCCCAGCAACTGCTACTTCCCCTTGTTCAAAGGCAGCACAGGCAGCAGAAATGGAGTTTTCTCTTTTGTTTGTTGGATCTTCCAGCATATTGATTAAGTATTTGCCTGGCAGTGGAGTCAGTGGCTGGGGTTCATGGGAGATGATGATCTCCCTAAAGCTGCTGTCCTATTATCCTCTGTCATTAATCATGTATGCATTTTCATATTATAATAACCATTTAGGGCCACAAAGTTCAAGACATGATAAAGCACCCTGGTCATGAATGGAACTGAATTGAAACAGCTGCTTTGAATGATTAGAACAGAGCTTTCCAAACTGTGTGTCAGGACACATTAGTGTATCTGCTGCAGTGTCTGGCTGTGTCGCGGCTGCTGCTGCCTCCAAACCTGCTGTGATTCCACGCAGGTCCTAGTGCCTGCCTTGTGCCCTGCTGTAAGAGTGTGTCGCGAAATGATGCATGTCTAAAAAGTGTGTCACCAACATGAAAAGTTTGGAAAGCTCCGTATTAGAAGCTTATTGACAATCATTCAAAATGGGTCATATTATGTTTGTCCTGAAACAAAAATAGGCATAATTATCACTGAGTAGATTATACACCTTAACTTGATTAATACCATCTGTATTAAGAATGCAGCATAATTAATTAGAGTTCGTTTTGACAGCTGTTAGTTAATTGGTCCTCCTTCTTTGCACCTGCCTGTTACTTTAGCATTCTTGAAGGCTTTATTAGCAGCTTAAACTATGCTTGGGTTACAAAATAGTTTGACCAATGGTAAGCTGAACCATAATTAAGGCTGTCAGTAGAGCCCTGATGGGTTCAAACTAAGTAATAAGCTGTCTATGAAAGCACAGCAAACTTTCTTGACTTTTTCTCCCTTTCTAGACCATTTCAGTACAAGAGAAGAATCCACTTAATTAAACCTTATGAGTGAATATAGCCTTGGTCAAATCTAGAGTGGAACAACTGAAATCAGTGCTACTTATATTATCCATAATTAATTTAGTTTTGATTAATTCTCAGTTAATTCTTAATTTTTTTTCAACATACAAAATAGACTGGACTGGTTGGGTTAATGACATACCCCCAAATATCTTGAAAACAAGTGATATATTTTCCTTTTAAAGAGAGCTTTCAAGGAAAGGGTTGTGACACCTAAGAAGAAATCATAGTTCATTTCCAGTTCAAGATTTTCTATTCTTTTCTGCTAAGAATATTCACTGGAGATAAAATCTGATGTGTTCTCACCATTTGTCTCTCAGGCAAAAGGAAGAAAAGGGTCAACCAGTATCTGCGGCTGACGCACAGGATGGAGCAAAAGTCATCATGCTTGATAATGCTACCTTGAACCTATCCACATACAAATATAGTTATGAATTTGCAATACAAGTTTAATAAGGCATTTCAATTTTGTACAACTAGAGGATACTTTTGACTATTTCATACATATGTGCAATGATGTCAGAGATCTTCTCATTCCACTTTGAGAATGAGCCCTACAACATGATGATTTTCCCCTTTTTTCCCTATGGACATCCCTATCAATTGCACAACACTTAATGGAAACCAGTGGCAATGTGTTGCAAACTTCTGAGAATTCCAGTTCCTCACCACTATCAGAAAAGGCTGCTCTTTAAAATCTCCATCAGTTCAGAAATGGGTAGAACTAATAGCCCAATTCAGCCAGTATTTGAGGGCATTTCTTTTCTTAGTGGGAGAGACTGCAAACTCTTCCTTCTGCCTTCCAGTTCTTATTTCACACCAGCTCAAAGGAGAGCCACTGAATGCAGTTTTGCTGCAATGCAAGTTTGCAGCCATGCAGCACTCTCAAATTAACTGGAAAAATACATTTTGCCTGCAAAACAGTTTGGAACCATAGAAGGTGAAGTTTTTTACCATTTACTAATACTTTCGAAAATCAATCCTCTTGTGCATCTGCTCCCGGACCCATCAGGAATGTATGGCAAATAACTTCACATACAGTAATTACATGTTGTCCTATGTATGGACTTTGTATGAGGGTATAGGACTGTTAAGAATACAACATTACACCAGTCTCTTTTCAATAATGAGAGTTCATAATATTCACCCAGATATTGTCAAGCTTAACTCTCCACACTTACATTGAAATCAGATAAAAACTTGATGTATATTTAGACTGACATTCTGCTTCCAACTGTCAAAAGACAGATGCCATCTAGGAGCTTTGAAGCTCATTCATCTCCTGTTGTTTGTCCTCATCACCACATTTATTGGCTTTCAACATAGGTAGCAGTGTCTTTATTTTTTCTTAGAAGTAGCTGTGCCAAAATGTCTGAATTAAATCTGCCAACACAAACTTCCTGCTTCATATCAGTTTCTTTAGCACTCCATTCTCTCTGAATCGTGCTACATCTGTTTAAAACATGAATTATGAGAACATGAAGTTGAATAATGCCTTTTTTTAAAAAAATAAATAACTGGTAGTTTATTGTATTAGTAATTTGGCAGGGAGAGCCAGGTTGGTGTAGCGGTTAAGGCATCAGGCTAGAAACTGGGAGACCGTAAGTTCTAGTCCTGCCTAAGGCACAAAGCCAGCTGGGGGACCTTGGGCCAGCCACACACACTCAGCCCCAGGAAGGAGGCAATGGCAAACCACTTCTGAAATCTTGCCAAGAAAGCTGCAGGGACTTGTCCAGGCAGTCGCCAGGAGTCAGAAACTGATTTGAAGACTATGAATGTATGTAATTTTGCAGGAGGCTCTGGACACATGATAAATGCAATCTAGGTTTTTTAAATATAATTGTTGGTAATTTGGCTTTTTCATTTTATAAAAGCCACTGAACATTGCTGTGAATCTGTTGCTGGCTCTTTGCTTGCTAAGGTAGTCTGCCAAAGATACTGTGAAATGTATTTATTTATTTAGTCAATTTATACATCCACCCATCTCAGCAAACGAGACTAGGCAGTGAAAAATATTTAAAATAAAAGGTAAAGCAATTACAATCACAGCTACAAAAATTAAAACACATAGCAGCTGAGAGAAATACAGCAATCACTATCACAACCAGGAGATGGATCCCTTCACACGCTTGGGGCCTCAGGCCCAGGCACAAAGCCAGGTCCTTAGGAGCTTATGAAAAGGAAGCAGGTCAATGCCAACCTGATCTCCGGTGGGATAATGTTCAGAGGGTGGACGCTATGGCAGAAACGTCCCATCTTTTGGGCCACGCCAGCCAATATTCCGTAGCCGACAGGACCTGGAGCATGGCCATCCTGCCGGACCAGATAAGATGGATAGAAACAACCAGGGAGAGATGGTCCTTTAGGTAACCCAGTCCCAAGCTATGAAGGGCTTTAAAAGTGACAACCAGCACCTTTGTTGTGCTAGCAACTGTCGACTACGATATCTTCCTCAGCTGCTATGAACTTTAATTTTTGTATTTTTGTATTTATGATGGGAATTGTTTTTAATTTATTTTAAGATTCTTTGCTGCCTAAGATTGTTTGCTGCCTAAAGTCACTTGTTGAGATGGGTAGCCATACAAATTGAATGCATGCATGCATGCATTCATGCCTGGAAGGCTTTAACCTATCTAATCATAAACATTATTCGTACTCTGAAAGATCCTCAGTAGCATGTTGAGTGCCATCTGACTTGATCTGGTACTCAGCTCAGTTTATCTTGTCTATCCATGTAGTTTTCTGAATAAAATACAGGAGTGGTTTACCATTGCTTTCTCCTGCGCAGGATGCTTTTGTTATTGTCATAAAAATGACTATCTGCTCCAGCTTATTCCTATATCTCTGCTGCCCAATATAGGTGCCTACTTGCTTTAGCTGAGCAGTTGGAATGACCTTTATGCCTTGGGTGACCCTGCTCAGCGGTGTACACTCCTGGCATACTTCATTCATCTCTCCTAGGACACACACATACACCAAGATGAGACAGCATTGCAGGACTTGTGAGGGTGTTGGAAAAGTATTTGAGGTTAAGTAATCAGGGAAAGAGAAGGAGCCCCATAATCAGAGCTTCTCAAGACTTGACTTGTCTAGCATAGACAAATATGATAAATAAATAAACAAATAGACTTCCCTTCAGATCTTGCTTTGAGACAGTTCTTCATGTGTGTGTTTCTATGTGTTGGACTGAGCAGTAAAAATAGCACAACTAATTTCACTTGAGAGGAACATTTACCTCAGAATACTTATGGCCTTTAAAAATTCTGTTCTAAATTGTCATTCTTGTTTCATAAACTTAATTTTCAGTGCTAAAGTTAAAATATATCCTAAATGGATAGCAAACACCCATGGGTAGTATATTCAAACACCCATGTATGATGTAATTGGTAATTTCAGCATAAAATTAATGTCCCCCCAACTTTTATTCTCTCACTAAATCTCTGAAACATGAATTAAAACTACTTAAACCTCCAGTGGCCCCTTGTGTCACTTGTAAATCATACTCTGTATGAATTGTGGCAGATATGCCCTTTTCCAAAACACCTTATTGTGAATGACACAGTTTACTGACTTTGAGGAAATGCATGTATATCATTCAGGGCAGAAAACACTGTTGATTTTTGCACCCACATGTGTAAGTGTTTGACATACAATGTAAATTGACTTTTACAACTCTGGACAGAGTGGCAGCATGTACTTACAGTACATATATCCCTGAAAATACAGTGAAGGTTTTATTTTGAGCAGACATTTTTTCCAGCTCATAAAAAAGAGTGTGCGGGATTTATAAAACATAACAATGCATTTTGAGCCAAAATAGTTCCAGTCTACCTTTCTAATTTGACAATTTTGCTGCAGGAAAATTTAGCTCAGGCTAACTTTATTAATTTAGTTAACTTTCTTGAGGTAAAATTGGGTTCCCAGAATATAAAATCAAGCTGTAAACTAATGGACATTTCCTTTGAAATAGAAACAATACCTCCATAGAAATAATTTTGTGGGAATCCTGCATTAACTTTCCTTCTCCTCCAGCTGGAACTTTCAGCAGCCCTGTGACCCAGCTGCTGAAAACAGTGGAACAATGTCCTGCCCTTTTTGAGGAAGGACGGGGATAATCCTTAGGGCCCAAATAGGCTTAATAATCTTAGAAAACAAAGATTAAAGCAAATCTGTGTTTGCCCCCAAAAAAGAAGGGGGGAAATTAAAAATTCTAAACCACCTCACATCTAGCCCAACGTAGCATCATAGCCCACTTTCCATCATTGGCCTTCCCAAGAATGTCTGCATGGAAGGGGCCATATAAAAAAATCAGGATCACAATTGCAAAGTTGATGTTTTTTACCCCACCTCCATGGATGCCCCAGCCCTTTCACTACAGCCATTGCTTCCCCCTCCCTCCCCAAAAGAGACTACATATGACACCTGGCTGCTAAAAGGTAGCCCACTACATAAGTTGTATGATCCCCAGATTTCTCTTTGCATGATAAAATCTTGTTCACATTTTAAGACATAAAATTTTAGTTAGGAATTTTATCCAGGCAGGTTTTCAAAGCTTAATGGTGACTAGATAGCCGTTGTTCCCTTTTTTATATGTTTTATACATTTGGGGGAGGGGTATTTTATTCTGTATTATTGGAGAGACTTTATTTTATTTTACTGGGTTGTTTTTTCACATCACTCAGAGTCTGGTTTCATGGGCAGTATAAAACATTGTTAATAAATAAAAACCAAATGGAAAGCAAAAATAAAACATGAAGTTATACGAAGGCCAAAAAAATTAATTAATTAATTAATTAATTTTTCCATGGACACTAACCTTTCCTCCCCATTTTTAAAAGACTTTTGAACCAAAATATTTTAATAATAATACTATTTCTAGAGAATCTACAGTTTTAGGCTAATTTTTCCAAGAACAGAAACTGTCAAATTATTATTTGATATATTTGAAGATTTCACATTTGTGCTGTCCATGAAGAAACCAAAGCTGCAAAATATTTTTGACATTTGAACTATTACTGAATTATACCTTTAAAAAAAAGAGAGAGAAGAAGAAGGCCAACCTCCAAGGTTTCAAGATGCAATTATAGTATTTTGAGAAATAATTATTAATAATTTAAATTTACCAATTAACCTGGGAGGCATAGGTGTCACACCATGGGTGGTGGATAAGCTAAAGCAGAGCTTTCCAACCTGTGTGTCGCGACACGTTAATGTGTGGCTGCAGTGTCTGGGTGTGGCGCGGCTGCTGCTGCCTCTGAGCCCTGCCAGAATTCCGTGCAGGTCCTAGTGCCTGCCTTGTGCCCTGCTGCCTCCAAACCTGCCCTGCCAGGATTCCGCACAGGTCCTAGTGCCTGCCTTGTGCCTTTCTGCCTCCAAACCTGCTGTGATTCTGCGTAGGTCCTAGTGCCTGCCTTGTGCCCTGCTGCCTCCAAACCGGCCCTGCCAGGACTCCAAGCAGGTCCTAGTGCCTGCCTTGTGCCTTGCTGCCTCCAAACCTGCCCTGCCAGGATTCCGCATAGGTCCTAGTGCCTGCCTTGTGCCCTGCTGCCTCCAAACCGGCCCTGCCAGGACTCCAAGCAGGTCCTAGTGCCTGCCTTGTGCCTTCCTGCCTCTAAAACTACCCTGCCAGGATTCCGCACAGGTCCTAGTACCTGCCTTGTGCCTTGCTGCCTCCAAACCTGCTGTGATTCTGCGTAGGTCCTAGTGCCTGCTTTGTGCCCTGCTGCCTCCAAACCGGCCCTGCCAGGACTCCAAGCAGGTCCGAGTGCCTGCCTTGTGCCTTGCTGCCTCCAAACCTGCTGTGATTCCGCGCAGGTCCTAGTGCCTGCCTTGTGCCCTGCTGTAAGAGTGTGTTGCGAAATGATGCATGTCTAAAAAGTGTGTCACCAACATGAAAAGTTCGGAAAGCTCTGAGCTAAAGGGTTTTTAAAATGTAAAACCATTGTAGGGCTAGAAGAGTCTGATATCTTTGGGGAGGAGCAATTCCTCGTACTTGAAGGAGCTTTGACCCAGCAGAAGCTTTCATCAATGGGATGGGAAGGGAAACAATGTTCGTTTTATCAATTCCTCATCCCCCTCTAGCCCACCACATCCATCCCAATATTTGATGTAGAAGATCAAATGGTCTTCAGAGAGACCCTTCTTTCCAGCATAGGAGTAAACACAGAAAGGAGAAAATCAAACTATCTCTTCCCATTCTATTGACAAAAAAATACCACCGCATGGAAAAAATATGGCTGAAATCAGAGGTACATGGCCTGAGGCCACAGCACCACGTGCAACTCCCAAGAGCTTTGAAGGTACTGTAATCCCATAGTTGCCCCTGAAGTTGCCACCACATTATAATTTAATGCAATAGAATAAAAATTACATGCATGGGGTAATCTAAAATTTGTTTGTTTGTTTGTTTGTTTGTTTTTCAAATTTTGCCACTGCCCATCTCCCCTCAAAAGAGGGACTCTGGGCGGTTTACAACACAGCTAACAAGTTAAAACAGATTAAAAACAACAGTCATAATAATATATAAAATATATGTACAAATACAACATATAAATATAAAATAACAATCCAGATGGCAAGAAAAGATCATATAGATGTGGGGAGCCCTCTAAGGTGCCAGCCATCCCCAGGAATAACTACTCCCCTCCCCGCCCCAAGCACGGTGGTAGAGCCAGGTCTTCAAGGTCTTCCGGAAGGCCAGGAGCGATGGGCCAGGAGCAAATTAAATATATTCAATTCACATAATTGTTATGTACATGTAATTAAATGCATTTAGAGTTTTCCTGCTCTTGCCCACTTCTTTGTCCTGCCATTTCTGAGGGTGGCTCTTGGTATGCCACTCAGACCCCTGTGTGCTGAGAGGGCACAATCACAGATGACTCAGCAGCAAAGGAGCCTTGGCCACTCTCATTTCGTGGAGATGTGGGCAGCTCAATCGCTGCTGATATCAGTGCCGAAGGAGTTAGCGGCTTGCCTCCCCTCAGGTTTTTCTGCGCCCATTTCTACCCAATCCCATCCCCAGATGCTCACAATGCAAAGGGTTGAAAAAGGAGAGAAGCCTGGTTTGTCATAGCATCTCGAGGATTTTTTCTCAGTTTTAGAAGCAAGGACAGCGTGATTCACCACGGACATTAAGTTTAGGTCCAAACAACTCAAGAGCTATTTGGGTCTTCAATTCTGGATTACTTTTCTGATTCAGTAGAATGAATTAATCTATTCACCTGGCCCCTTCATTTCTCAGGTAAATGTACTCATCCTGAAACATTTTCTTCACCTTAGCTGAAATTGGATTTTAATATTTTACTGCATGTTGCCTAGAGAGCTGTGGCTCTTGGGGATCTTAAAAGTGGCATTAACAGTAAAATAACAGATTTAATAAATTGGAATATTTAAAATATACAATGGAATGAGTACAGTTTCTACCTACATCTTTCATCTAACAGAATTGTTTAAAGGCCTTGGTACTGGTATGTGTAAGGTTTTGCGGAACATAGCATAAATATCCCCCAGACTTTTACATTTTTCTTTTTTGTTATGTAGTGAATATTGGAAGAATTTGCCATAATTTTCATTTTAAGTTGCCCAAATCCAATAAAAATAGTTGTTATTTACCTAGGATTCAGTCCATAACATACAAATATGCATACAGAGGTTTCCACAGTGTATGTTCAAAAAAAGTCAAAATTTTATTTTTATTTATTTTATTTATTTATTTTATTTATTTTCTATCCCGCCTTTATTACTTTTTTAAATAACTCAAGGCGGTGAATATACCTAATACTCCTTCCTCCTCCTCTTTTCCCCACAACAACAACCCTGTGAGGTGAGTTGGGCTGAGAGAGAGTGACTGGCCCAGGGTCACCCAGCGTGGAGACCATGTGTCCTCCCTTTTCACCAGCATCCCCACCACTCATGCTCTATCCGCTGTCAGGAAGAGACTAGAAGAGGACAGCACCCTTGAAAGGAGAAGCCATCTCAACCCAAACCAGATCTGCCATCTTCTGGACCTGTGTCTTAACACCACTTATTTCACATACAGAGGTGACTTTTACAGACAAAAACACGGCTGTGCCATGGGTTCTCCTGTGTCACCCATTGTGGCCAATTTATACATGGAAGAAGTGGAGAAGAAAGCACTCAACACATTCCAGGGAACGGTGCCCACCCACTGGTTTAGGTATGTGGATGACACCTGGGTCAAAATCCAGACCCAGGAAGTACAGGCCTTCACGGACCATATAAACACTATAGATGCCAACATTAGCTTCACCAGAGAAGACACCAAGGACAACAGACTGGCATTCCTAGACTGTGAAGTCCTCATTGGGACCGGTGGCAAGCTAGAAATAGGGATCTACAGGAAACCCACACACACAGATCAATATCTGATGTTTGACTCCCACCATCCACTGCAGCACAAACTAGGAGTCATCAGGACATTGTCACACAGAGCAGAAACCATCCCCACCTCCATGGATTCCAAAAAGAATGAAAATCAGCACCTGAGAACAGCTCTGAAGGCCTGTGGATATCCAAATTGGGCCTTCACCAAATCTAAATCTACCAGACCCAAAACAGCGACAGATAGGGCTGAGACTCAGAATAAACGAAAGAACCTGGTCATTCCCTACATGGCTGGTGTGTCTGAAAAGATAAAACGGATATTTGGCAAACACCACATACCTGTATATTTCAAACCCACCAACACACTGAGACAGAGGCTTGTACACCCCAAAGATAAAACTCCAAAACACAAGAAAAGCAATGTAGTTTATGCAATCCAGTGCAGTGAGGAGTGCTCTGAACTTTACATTGGAGAAACCAAACAACTTTTGTACAGGAGGATGGCCCAACACAGGAGAAGTAACACCACAGGACCAGAGTCAGCAGTTTATCTTCATTTAAAGGAAAAAGGACACTCATTTGAGGACATTAATGTTCACATTTTAGACAGAGAAGATAGGTGGTTTGAGAGAGGGGTCAAGGAATCCATTTATGCCAACTTGGAAAATCCTTCCTTGAATAGAGGTGGGGGCCTCAGGCACAATCTATCTCCCATCTATCTCCCGGCTTTGTCTTCTGTGCCTAGGAAGATTAAGACCATTTCACAAGCTCAACAGCAGCATGGTGATCTTAACGATTCTCCTTTAGATGGTAAAAGGACTTAAAAATAACATCTCAATATAACCATGACCTAGCCCCAGGTGTAAGGTCACACAGCTACCTAGAAACATATTTAAGATTCCCTTACCAACTTTGCTCAGACTGAAGAAGCTCCTTGGATAAGGAGCGAAACGTTTCCACTGAGAAAATAGAAATCCAGTTGACATGATTCAAGCTACAGACAATTCCACCTGGATGACTGAGAACCTTCATAGACATATCACAGTCTCCTGGTTTCTAGCCCAGCACCTTAACCACTAGACCAAACTGGCTCTAGTTATTAAATTTGTAAACCAATGGTGGCCACGATGGTGCAATTGAAGCCCTGCCTGTTTTTTATGTTAAAAAAATGTGAGCTTTGATTTCACCATCATGGCCGCCATCTTGACTTTTTTTACTGCATCCTGAGGACACCCTCCATACATCCATACATATGAAGCTATTCCCTTTCCACCTAAACAGCATTATGCAGAGTATAGAAAAGGAGTAAGAAATACTTCTGAATGAAATGAAATTAAAGACCTGAGGTAAGAAAAAGAAAAGAAAACCTACTAAAAGTAGTTAACATCAATATAACTTACTAACCATATACCAATTTATATATTGCTTTTTGTTATTTAAATTTCTCATTTCTCTCTTTTCAAGGATCTATTAACAACATCATAACCATAATTTTATCAAAACTTCCTGTACCTCTCGACCCATTTACTCTTCATATATTCATTTTGCAATTTGATCCTCATTCATTCTTCCTTTATTTATTTATTTATTTATTTATTTATGTATTTATTTATTTATTTATTTATTTATTTATTTATTTATTGGATTTATCACCGCCCAACTCCCCCAAGGGGGACTCTGGGCGGTTTACAACAGAATTAAAATCATTAATATACATTTCTAATAAAAACATACATAATAAACCATAATTTAAAATATAATGAGTAAAATAGAATCCAAAGGCAGAGTATTCTTAAGTTATAAAAAGGGCCCCCCAGAGCGAATCTAAGGTGCTAGCCATCTCCAAGTATCTCCAATCTCCTTCTGACCCCAAGCATATTGACAAAACCAGGTTTTGAGTCTTTTTCGGAAGTCCAGGAGTGAGGAGGACTGTCTGATCTCCGGGGGCAGAATGTTCCAAAGGGCAGGGGCAACAGCAGAGAAAGCATGCTTCCGAGACCCCGCCAGGTGGAACTCCTTAACCGATGGGATCCGTAGAATGCCCTCTCTGCATGCCCGGGTGGGACGGGATGAAGTGATGGGGATGAGACGATCCCTTAGGTATCCTGGTCCCATGCCATGTAGGGCTTTAAAGGTGATAACCAACACCTTGAATTGTACCCGGAAGCAAACTGGAACCCAGTGCAGCTTGCGCAGCAAAGGTGTTACATGAGTCCTCCTTGGGACACCCAAAACAGTCCGCGCAGCTGCATTCTGGATCAGTTGTAGCTTCCGGATATTCTTCAAGGGTAGCCCCATGTAGAGCGCATTACAGTAGTCTATGTGAGAGATAACCAGGGCATGAGTGACTGTTCGAAGGGCCTCTTGTTCCAGGAAGGGGCGTAACTGGCGCACAACCCGAAGTTGTGCAAAAGCTCTCCTGGTCACGACTGCCACCTGCTCTTCAAGCAGGAGTCGTGAATCCAGGAGAACTCCCAAGTTACGCACCGGATCTGTCTGGGGTAGTGCAACCCCATCCAGAATTAAAGATGACAATTTCCCAGAAGACAAGGAGCCATTAATCCACAGCCACTCCGTCTTACTAGGGTTCAGCTGAAGCCTGTTTTTCCCCATCCAGGCCCCTACAGCCCCCAGGCACTTGGACAGGGCGGTCACTGCATCACTTACTTCACCCGGGATGGAGATATACAACTGGGTATCATCGGCATATTGATGATACCTCACCCCGTGGTGTCGGATTATCTCTCCCAGCGGTTTCATGTAGATGTTAAAAAGGAGCGGAGAGAGTACCGAGCCCTGTGGGACCCCACAAAGAAGGGCCCGCGGGCTGGATCTCTCGCTCCCAATCAACACCGACTGGGTCCAGCCTCGGAGGAAGGAGGCAAACCAGCGTATAACCACGCCGCCCACCCCCAACTCCCTAAGCCGTTCCAGAAGGATACCGTGGTCGACGGTATCGAATGCCGCTGAGAGGTCAAGAAGAGCGAGAATGGATGCACTACCTCCATCTCGCTCCTGCCAGAGATCATCCATAAGTGCGACCAATGCAGTTTCCATCCCGTAACCCGGCCTGAAACCTGACTGAAAGGGGTCCAGATAATCCGTTTCATCCAGAATCCTCTGGAGCTGCAACGCCACCACCTTCTCAACCACCTTTCCCAAAAAGGGAAGGTGGGAGACTGGACGAAAATTATCCAGTATAGTAGGGTCCAGCGATGGCTTCTTGAGAAGGGGGCGCACCAGCGCCTCCTTGAAAGCTGCCGGGAACACCCCCTCTCCCAAGGATGCATTCACCATCGCTTGGGCCCAACTACAAGTCCCCTCCCGAGCTGCTTTCACCAGCCAGGAGGGGCATGGATCTAATTGACAGGTGGTGGCATTTACAGTCCGGAGAACTCTGTCCACTTCCTCAGGTCCAACAGGATCAAACTGTTCCCAGATAACAAAGTGAGTACGTTCCCTGGGTATCTCTCCGGACTCTGACTCACGCTCGGAATCCCACTTGGAGCGAATCCGAGCGATTTTATCCTGCAGATGCTTCGAAAATTCCTCAGCACGGCCCTGCAGATGGATTTCCGACTCCCCTTTCCCCAAAAGGGATCGGGTAATCTTAAACAGGGCCGTCGGACGGCATTCTGCGGATGCAATAAGAGCGGAGAAATATTCACGTTTCGCCGCTCTTACCGCCACAAGGTAGGCCTTAATAGCGGCTCTAGATTGTGTTCGGTCGGATTCAGTCTTTGTTTTCCTCCAGCGGCGCTCTAGGCGTCTCTTAATCCTCTTCAGAACCCTCAACTCCTCCGTAAACCAGGGGGAGTGTCTGGTTCGACTGGACAAGAGAGGCCGCACAGGCGCGTTCCTGTCCAAGGCCCCAGCCACCTCTCTATTCCAGGCAGCAGCCAGAGCCTCCGCTGGACCGTGCAGCAGATCTTCCGGTATAACCCCCAGCTCCCTCTGGAATCCTAACGGGTCCATCAGTCGCCGGGGGCGGACCAATCGAATAGGTCCGGCCTCCCTGCGGAGGGGGGTAGCATAGGAGAATCTCAAGGTCACCAGGGCGTGATCTGACCATGACAAAGGGGAAAGATGTAGTTCTCCCCTCAGATCACATTGCCACTGCTCTGACAAGAAAACTAGATCCGGGGTGAGGGATATGATGAGACTGCATAATGTACTGCTTTTGAATTGGTCAGTCACCTTTGTATTCAATCCACATTCATTCCATATCCATTCATTCTTAACCCTATCTCTTCTACTTTTACCAGAAACATTTCATAAGTATCTTACTCCCATAGCATGCAACTTACATACTCAACTGTCATTTCCATATGACAATCCATTTTGAATGCTTTGACAATGATTTGTTTCTCCCCACAGAACACAATACTACCCCCACAGAACACAATACTACCCCACAGAACACAATACTACCAAGTACTTTTATACCAGTATTTGGTACTCTTAAAATTTCTCCATCATTGTCTCATCCTTAGTAAAGGTTACTGAAGTATAAAATTCATCTATTTGCTCTAGTTTTTTGCAGTTGATATATAACTTGCAGATATTCACTCCATTTTCTCTTGCCAATATAGTACTATGCTTTTTGATACATCAGTTTTCAGATCCATACTTCTTCTTGCATCACACTATTTAATTTTTGCTACAAATCATTCTGGTTCTCAGCCAACGACACAGAATTATCTGCCCACAAGAGTACACATGTATTCACATATCCAGCCAACTCACCTCTAATCTTTGCAGACAAATTCCTTATACCTTTATCTATAAATACTTTAAACAGCCACAGGGACTTCATACATCCTTATCTTACTACTTGCTGAATGTTGAACTATTTACTAAGCATTTCAATTATTCTCAGGCACGCTTTACTTCCATCCTATACCACATTTATTGAATTCTGCAACTATTCTTCAACTACATGCAAAACATTCCATAGTTCAAGACTATTTATTTTATTTTATGCTCTCTCTAAATCAACAAAGGTACAATAAACTTTCTCATATTCGTACATTTTTCGGTGACTTGCTGAAGAGTAAAAAAATCTGTTCTCACACCCCCTGTCTGGCATAATCCAGCATTGCACTTGTCAAATTATGCTCACTGTCACTTTAACCTTTGAAATCAGAATTCTGCTAGGCACATTTAACAAACATGTAGTTTTTGTATTTACTTTTGCTACCTTTCATTTTGTATAGTGGAACTAGAAGAGCATCCTTTCAATCATCAGGCACTGATGCATTTATTTATTTTATTTATTTATTTATTTTATCCCGACTTTATTATTTTTACAAATAGCCCAAGGCGGGGAACATACCTAATACCACTTCCTCCTCCTATTTTCCCCATAACAACAACTCTGTGAGGTGAGCTGGGCTGAGAGTGACTGGCCCAAAGTCACCCAGCCAGATTTCATGCCTAAGGCATGATTTAACAGGTTGTGCAGCAAACAAAACACTTCCATATTTTAATTTCTCGTTACACTTTCTGCACCTACAGTCTTCCATTTTTTCAATATTATCACAACATTTTATGACCTTTTTCATCATTTTTTCCCTTGGATACTAATTCTTATAATATTCATTTTGATTTCCCTCTGTGACATATTACTGCTGTTCTCATACTGATCTTCCAAATCTTTAAAATACTCCTTCCAGCATTATTTCATTTCAATTTCATCTCAGAGCACTTCTACTCTTTTATTCTTAATTCCATTCACTCTGTGGGAGACTTTTTGTTTAGTCCTCTTCAATCCCTTCCAAAACAAGTGTTTACTTCTATTACAATTGCTCTGCATTTTCCATCTCTTTGACTACATTCTTTGCAACTGCCTTCTTCTCTGTATATATATTATGCAATATCTTTCTTTCATCCTCCAGCAAACATATTCTTATGTTCATTTTTCTCATCCACATCCTCTTTCAGATCTTCATTCCACTATTCTTTTTCATACTTCCTTATTAGCGTAACTCCATACACTTCTGTGGCATTCTGGGTAACATAATTCCGTTTATTCCGTTCCATTATACTTTCTATCCATTATCCAGGGAGATTAATCCATCTTTTAATACTTTTTATGCAGGACTTGTTATTTGTTTTCTACTATCACTCTCATTTCATTCAGTTCTTTCCTTTTCATCCATGTTTGTTTTCTCCAAAGTCTACTCTTGACACTGCCCAAAAAATCCTTTCATCACCCTTGTATCCCTCATTAAGACTCTCAATCTTTCATCATAAGGAATCAAATCATGCTTTTAGATTTGTTTTAGATTTATTCCATTGCCATGGGTACATACAGTTAGATTTATGCTTAAAGCACATATTCAAAATGTAGATTTTTTCCAAGAATGTACTCATCAAACTGTTACCCTTCTGATTAATTCTTGGGTTTCTGAATAACTCAACCACTTTTTCTAGATTCTGTTGTCTTGCTCCCACCTATCAATTCATATCCATGAGCAGAATATTTCCCCCCTCTGGATTGCAGTCATTCAGAATATTTCATAATTTTTCCCCAAACCTCATCCCTAGTTCTTCCATTATTACCATTCATTGGTCTGTAACATGCAACTCAGCCTATTGATTCCTACTCTCATACACACCTAGAGTACATCAATTCATAATTTCTAACATATACAGTATTTTAGCACTTTCATAATTAAACCTACATCTTCACTTCCCTGCATGTATCGATCAACTCATTTCCCCAACATTAGGCCATTTTCATTCATATCTATTACATCCTTCTCCTTTCTTTTAATTTCACAGACATACAAATAATCTATTTTTCTCTGTTTCATTTATTTCATTTGCTAAGTCATGTTATTTACCATTTAATCCTCTTACATTCCAAATCACTATCTTCATTATGCCATGGTCATTAACAGATGGGCAAAACAGATATTAACCTATAATGTCAATTATGGTTTTGGTTAATCAACTTTCACATGTTTTTTAGTGACACAGACTAGGTATAGACTAAGTTACCAGGATGAATCATGTCCATGCTACATGCAACATTCCCTGTTAAAAGTAGGGACATTGGTGGACAGTTCTAGATCATTTTAGATAGCTTGCCACAAGGACAACCAAAACACAGTTTTACCCAAGCATGCTAATGCTATTCTACGCAAGCTAGGATAGCGTTGCAACCCAACGTATCATTGCCTGCATCCCATTAGCTAAGAGGTATATGCAGTGTACTGACACACTATAAGCATAACCCAACTGAAACCATTTGTTATTTCACAGTAGCAAAGTTGTCTGGATTCAGGCCATGTAGGCTGGCTTTTTTCTCTGTGTGTCTGGCTTATATCTATAATTGGCAAATGGACTTCTGTTACTGGAAAATTGAGCTTTCTCCTCTCTCCTACTTAAGCTCCTTGTTCTTCACCATGGCCATTCCTAGATGAGAACAATAAAAAATGGGATGCAATGTAGCAAGGGAAGGGTCTACTTTTGCAGGAGGGCAAATGGATGAAGTGCACTGTTTCTAATAGCTTTTTTTTTTGAAGTACAAAGGTAGATGGATAAATATAATCATTCAAGAAAATAATATTTTTCTCATGTCTATTTTTTTTCCTTCTGAATTTCTAAGGAACACAAAATTCCAATGAGTTTTTAGGTGACAGAAGACCAATTCTGTAGCATGCGGCTGAGTATTTTCCCTTTACCAGAACTGACCACAGGCTTAACAGACAGGCTGTCTTAATATTGTGGGTGGCATATTAAAATGTAACTTGATCTTGTGAACTCATTCAGATGACCTAATTGCCTTAAACCAGGCAGGATTCAAATAAGAAAAACATCAGGTAATCACTTTGCAAATGGTTATGTGAAGTGGCTCATTCGTCCTGTCTACAAGATTTTATCAACATCCATTGTACATTTTCTTTTGCATAACAGACAGCAATAACATTCTCTTTGATCAAAGATGCTTACCCTAGATATCTAACTGAGAATCCTTCCTGCCACAAAATTTCTATGATTGTTGTAATCACACCATCAATTTAAAAACTCAGGAATTAGCAAGGAATGTCTGTATGAGTGATATGTGCAATAGTAGTGCATTTTATTTACAATAATCATTATTCCCTACTCTGTCAGATAGAGAGAATGCCTTGTGATATGATTTTATTTAAAAGTATATTATAGGCCAAAGGCTCATTTGGAACAGCCCTTAATTTCTTGTTTGAATGCCAAGTACTGTGTATATTAACTGTTCAGACAAGTAAGCAACCTGCAAGTTTAGCTCCTCCAAATCCAAGCATATCAGTGTTTAAGCTTTGTGGATGATTCCAGATAAAGATCTTGAATGTCTTTTCTCTCTGCAGAATTTTTGAAAAAGAATATTATTAGATGCTCACCATTTTCATAAATGAGAAGAAGTCCAGCTGCAGCTCTGTGAAGTTTAGTATCTTAGTTTACCCTAGGTAAAAAGTTAATTTCCTTTGGATATGTCTTTGTTATAAATCTGTCTGTTTGCAATGGTCAAGAAGAGTATATACTAAAAGCTCTCCTAAAAGAAGTGGCATTCCTGTATTAGATTTATAGAGTACTCCTTTTTCAGACCACTATTTATCACTGGATCCTTCAAACAACCAATTGCCTTATCTACTCCTGTCTTTCTCTTGGTCTCTCAATCTCTCTCTCATATATACAAACACACAAAGACCATAACTTAGACCCTATCGTACAAATAGAAAAGATTCGGGAGGAACTCAGTATCTCTTTCTTTGGATTGTTAGTTCTTCTAAGAAGCTTGTGAGCTTGATATCTGGCAGAAATAAATTTCACAAAACTAACAAAATGAGTCATGCAGTCAAAAAATAAATTTAAAAAACCAGGTTTTTTCCCCCATTTCACTTCACAGTTTGAATTTGACCTCGTAGTGAAAGAAATAACGATGCTGGGTATTTCTCACACTGACATTGCATACCAATTAAAGGCCATACAGCTACCACATTTTATGTTTGCATTTGAGTGGGAGAAATACATTCATAAATATTCAGCTGAAAATGTCTGACTTTATCTAAATTGATCTTCTGAGCATCAAGGTAGTGTTAAGTACCAAAGGCTGTGCTGAATCAAACGGGTGTTGCAGCTGAAACAGGCTGTGGCTGTGCTGGCTCCTGGGGAACATTGCATGAAGAATGCACATCTGCGTAAGTGAGATCAGACTTGACCCCTAGCAGGAAATCATGAAATACAATCCTGGCTCCTCCCTTCCACTCCTTCCCACCCCAATTTTCAGATCCTCTTGGCTTCCCTACATGACTGTTCTGTATTACGATCTTTTTAAATAAGCAGCCTGTCGTTAGCTTTTATGCCAGTGCTTATTCAGCCGGACTACAGTTGAGGCTTCTTTGTTTTCAAGACTTACATAGCATGTAAGTGGCAGATGTTTCCCATCTCTTGACTCCTGGTGAAATAAACAAGAGCTTCAGTACCCTTCACCTCTCAACTGCTACATTACCTATTTCCAAAGTACAAAAAGGATGGATTCATGTTTACACAATGCAGCTTTGAAGTGCCTTCCAGGTTTATGTCAAAAGTAGTCTCTCTGAGCAAAGATAACCATGAGGAAAGAATCAACAGTGCCACTATAAAAGTCACCTTCCATATTAACCAGGAAGACAATTCTTAAATTACAAAAATAAGTTGGGTGCTTTGATTAATTCACAGTCTGTTGTCCATCAGCAGAAACTCTTAGTTGTAATCACTTGTGGTAAGTTAGAAGAAGGAATACTGGTTGTGCTGGAGACATACCAGAATAATATCCCATTTCTATCATGTAAAAAGAGTGAAGCAGTATTTGTAAATGATAAATTGCAAAGGAAAATATTATTACTCACTCCCCACTACCATTATTAATGCTAATTCCAGAGACAGAAATGCAAAATGTTGCTTCCTTTGGATGAACGCATACCTGCTTACAGTGTCTCTGCTTTATTTATAAATATTCAAGCAAATACTCCTGGGACCAAAGCATGGGTGTACACATGGAATGATATGAGGTGATAAACTGCTAATATGATAGAATGAACTCTGCCACTTTATGTTACATGTCAATTAAAGCACTTTTAATAGGTTTCCCCACATAAAAATAACACTTCCAGGAATCAGAAAAATAAAAGTCAAGGGAGAAAGATTGCAGCCCAGACTTTTGCATTCTGCACTATCATTGGTTTGTAAAATGTGCTTGGTATAGGGAAGCATTATAAAATGTGATTGTCTACCTGCAGTCTGAAGATCTTTAGTCCTCTGGATGGTGGGTAGGCTATAAATATTTTAAATCCTCTGGATAGTGGGTGGGATATAAATATTTTAAATCCTCTGGATAGTGAGTAGGCTATAAATATTTTAAATAAATGAAATCCACCGATTCAAAATTCTGTACATGAAAAGGCCAGGACTAATAGACACCCCTACAGCCAGCAGTAAATCTACCAACTCTGCATGCAGCTCCCACAGAGAGTACTTCCAGAGATATTGTATGTGGAAAAAAACATGGCTGTCTCCATAAATCCATTAGAAGAATTATGTTTTGTTTGTACATTCATGCTGGGAAGGATGGGATATCATCACATCATTCCCAGTTGCACTTTTAGGTGCATTTCCAATATGCACAGTTACTGCATTAAAAGGAATGCCCAACAGCTATCACTTATTATATTTTTTTAACATGCAACTCTTGAACAATTCCATAAAAATATAAGCATGTATACACTCCCATAAAGAATAAAGTCAATGTCTGGGTTGTATATGATCTGATTATGTAATATTCATGGACTGGTCCATGAAGTCACGAAGAGTCGGAAACGACTGAACGAATAAACAACAACATGTAATATTAACTCTTTGCAAATGTTTTCATAGAAAGTATCTAAAGTGGATCATAACAAATTGTGGCAAGTTCTTGGTGGTATGGGGATACCAAGTCATCTTGTCTGCCTCCTGAGGAATCTGTATAACAACCAAGTAGCAACGGTAAGAACAGAGCACGGAACAACGGACTGGTTTAAGATTGGGAAAGGAGTACAGCAGGGCTGTATACTCTAACCCTACCTATTCAACCTGTACGCAGAACACATCATGCGACGTGCTGGGCTTGAGGAATCCAAGGCTGGAGTTAAAATCGCTGGAAGAAACATTAACAATCTTAGATATGCAGATGATACCACTTTGATGGCTGAAAGCGAGGAGGAGTTGAGGAGCCTTATGACGAAGGTGAAAGAAGAAAGTGCAAAAGCTGGGTTGCAGTTAAACCTCAAAAAAACCAAGATTATGGCAACCAGCTTGATTGATAACTGGCAAATAGAGGGAGAAAAAGTGGAGGCAGTGACAGACTTTGTATTTCTAGGCGCAAAGATTACTGCAGATGCTGACTTCAGCCAGAAAATCAGAAGACATCTACTTCTTCGGAGGAGAGCAATGGCAAATCTTGATAAAATAGTTAAGAGCAGAGACATCACACTGACAACAAAGGTCTGCATAGTTAAAGCAATGGTATTCCCTGTAGTAACCTATGGCTGCGAGAGCTGGACCATAAGGAAGGCTGAGCGAAGGATGATAGATGCTTTTGAACTGTGGTGTTGGAGGAAAATTCTGAGAGTGCCTTGGACTGCAAGAAGATCAAACCAGTCCATACTCCAGGAAATCAAGCCAGACTGCTCACTTGAGGGAATATTAAAGGCAAAACTGAAGTACTTTGGCCACATAATGAGAAGACAGGATACCCTGGAGAAGAAGCTGATGCTAGGGAAAGTGGAAGGCAAAAGGAAGAGGGGCTGACCAAGGGCAAGATGGATGGATGATATTCTGGAGGTGACAGACTCAACCATGGGGGAGCTAGGGATGGTGACGACCGACAGGAAGCTCTGGCGTGGGCTGGTCCATGAAGTCACGAAGAGTCGGAAGCGACTGAATGAATAAACAACAACATCTAAAGTGTTCAAGTTGCATAAAAATTGTTCATGTGTTGCTGTTATTTTATCCCACAATTTTCTGTGTTACTTTATACTTAATTGCACTGTAATCATGAATGGAAAGTGAGATAGCAAGTGAAGAAAGTAGGACAAACTTATAAATATAAAGTGATAGATTTAGAGCAGAACATGAAAATAATAAAGTATGAAAGAGAACAACACCTTTCTTCCTTTGGACGTGAACTGGGTATCATTATTTCAATAATGAGTATGATTTGAACAACAATAAAAGTGCGTGTGGAAGGTTTGCTACTTTTAAAATTAATAGTAATAACAATTTAGCATTCCACTGTTATCCTTGAGATGGAAAATTCACTAACATTTTCGATGGAAGACCAAATTCAACACCACATTCCAATTAGCCTAATTGTGATAAAAGCTAAGGCTAGAAATCTTTGCAAATATATAAACAGGAAGTATAGTGATTGTAATGTCAACTTTATGGTTGATTAAGTAATGGTTGATTTAATAGATTTAAGGTGTTATTCTGCTTTTCATAAGGTGAAAGTGAATGGTGAGGCTGCTAGTGCTGATATGAAAGCAACAGACATGTATCCTGATTTGTTAAAAATATATTGGTGAAGGTGGTTAAATGGCACAGCAGTTATTTAATATTGAGGAGACACATTTATTCTGGAAGAAAATGTAAGAAGGAATGTATATTTCCAGAGGAAAAGACAATACCAGGTTTTAAGGCTATAAAAGATAGGTTTATGATTTTGCTTGAAGCAAATGTACAGTATAAGGAAATTATAGACTGAAACCACTACTTGGTTATCATTCAGTAACCCCATTAGATTTATGTGCCTCAAGAAGGCTATCCTTCCTATGCATTTCAAACTTGAATCACAGTGGGACTTTTTGAAAACTAGTTCAAAAGAATAAGACAAGAATAAGACATCAAATGTTTTATTCCTAAAGTGGAAAAATGCTGCATAGATAAGATCCTATTCATGCTTGTCCTGGCTGTCCTGCAGATCCAATTGTTAAACTTGTGTTTCTGCTATTGAACATGATATGTAACCCATGGAACAAAGAGTCCCTTCAAATGTTAAGCAACATGAGTGCAGGCATTAGATGCAACAGAAAGATCTATCCAATTATCTGAAATTGTTTACTGTTTGTTTACCAAATCAACAGAAATGTCTCTAAGGCCTGGGCACTAGTTCTCCAAACATGTTTGAATATAATAATATAATATAATAATATAATATAATATAATATAATATAATATAATATAATATAATATAATATAATATAATATAATATAATATAATATAATATAATAATATAATAATCTGCCCCCGGAGATCAGACAGTCCTCCTCACTCCTGGACTTCCGAAAAAGACTCAAAACCTGGTTCTGTCAATATGCTTGGGGTCAGAAGGAGATTGGAGATACTTGGAGATGGCTAGCACCTTAGATTCGCTCTGAGGGGCCCTTTTTATAACTTAAGAATACTCCGCGTTTGGATTC
The DNA here is from genome assembly GCA_023362775.1 of Charina bottae. Classification (NCBI taxonomy): domain Eukaryota; kingdom Metazoa; phylum Chordata; class Lepidosauria; order Squamata; family Charinaidae; genus Charina; species Charina bottae. The sequence continues at coordinate 51,663,018 of JALMGJ010000003.1, read as the reverse complement.
TATTTTACTCATTATATTTTAAATTATGGTTTATTATGTACGTTTTTATTAGAAATGTATATCAATGATTTTAATTCTGTTGTAAACCACCCAGAGTCCCCCTTGGGGGAGTTGGGCGGTGATAAATCAAATAAATAAATAAATAAATAAATAAATAAATAAATAAATAAATAAATAAAATGGAAAAAATTTCCACAGTTGGTTCACAGCCTCAAGGGCTGTAAGAGAGATGAGACATACAAAAGGGTGACAGAAATAATTGTGAAGCTTGTTAAGCCGCTAGAGCTGGTGGTTGATATGAATGATGATGAAGAGCAGATAAAAGCAATGGAACTGAGTTATCAAATTAAGATCTGATAAAGTTAGAAGCAGCCAAAATAGCAGAAGCAATTGCTGGTGGGACTTAAGATGAACCAGTTGAAGAGCCACAATGCTTCATCACCAAAGAGATCAAATTTGTCCCTTGGCATAGTTTGAGAAGATGGACCCCAATGTCACACAATTTTTGAAAGTAAAGAGAAGGATGGACCATACATTGGTATGTAATAGAGTGAAGAAAGAAAAGGGCCACTATTCAGTCATCTCTTGAGAAGTTTGTAAGGAAAGTTGAACAGCCTGTACATTCCACCTTGTCAGCTTCCATAGCAACCTTCTCATCTAATGTTGTTGACCACAATCCTGTAATGCCTATCTCCTCTCCTTCCTATCTAGTAATTACATACTTTGTCATCTGCTGTCTTAAGCATGTGTATCTAGGTTTTGAGGTTACAGTTACTGGTAGGATAGGCAGTTGGTCCTATTCTGATTTATGCAAAAGTCAGGTTACCCAAAGCTTTCTAGATTGGAATAATTACAAAATTCAAAGTGCCTGTATAAAGTTTGTTTTTTAAAAAATAATCAGCATATACACATGCAAATAGCATGGTCTTCCTATTAGTTACTGACATAAATTTTGATCAATCTATCCTTTTAACTATTAGAATTCAAAGGAACAGTTTCCGTGGACAACTTAATTCTGTACAATGTGTGTTATATAGAATTGTTTTGGGTGTGATGAAGACTGGATAGAAACAACCTTGATCTTCAGTTCTCTTCTACACATAGAAACAACCCAAAGACACTGAAGTAATCTTTTTCTTTTCTGCAGAAGATAAATATGTCCGGTCTCCTTAAAACAAGGCTGATTTCTGGGTAATACTGCCATGTCTTTAGAAACTGTTGAACTGTGACAATTAGCAGAAGATAATGTTTATCTCCATGCTCTTGAAAAACCTATCCTGTTTATTTCTGTAGATCGCTTCTCCATTAAAGGCTAAAAGCAAGCAAGGCCACTTTTTTTAATCTCAGTTGATAATCTCAAATCTAAACAGCACAAAGATTACTGCATTAGCCAAAGAACTATTTTACTTCATCTAATTATTTTAATATTCTGCTTTATATTTTGTGTCATTACAGGGGGTTTTCCCAAAGAAAAGGAATATGATAATTTTTTTTATTCTAAAAAATCCACTTGCAAATATTACCTCTATTACCAAGTTACCACCTACTCCACTGACTTAAAATACACAGGCCTGCTCATTCAAGATAGTCTTTTCTTCAGAACTAGTCCAACCCAGCTCCATATTTGTGAGGCGTTATACTTTGCTTTTATGAGATGCTTTGCATTGTGGTGGTGATATGACTTTTCTTGATGAGGTGCTTCACGTTGTCTTGAGCCTTGTCTGGTAGCTCCGGGACTGCCAAATGAGAGGCTTGACGTGACAGTAAGTGGCGGCATTCCTTCTAAAAAGAGGGGACTGGCTGCCTCATGAGTTAGCTTCAAAAAGGTGGTTGCATCAGAGCTTTTTTGAAGCAAAGCAACACTTCAGAGTTTTGCACAGCCCTAATACAATGTTTTTGTTCCAGTCTGTTTTATCAGAGATCTTGGTTTTTTGCCAGCACCACAGTAATATCATTTATATCATTTATTATCATTAATATGATTTATACTACTCTTTATTTATTGCAATTGTTACTTCTGATCTATCAGTCTGTGTTCCCTTTGAGATCTGAGTGTGTGTGTGTGTGTGTGGGGAGGGACTTTTAGTGTGCTCTATGTAACTGCTATTTAACTTTAAGAATTGGTATAAGCAAACTGACTCTAATTTGGGGGAAGCAAGAATGTTTTATGTGGAAAAACCACCACTCCTTGGCCCTTGCTGCAGCTGGGCAGGATGGCAAGAGCTGTGATGTGTTTTACTGATTTTATTCATTTTACATTAGCTTTGCTAGGTGTTCCTTTTCTTTTATCTGAAAAGCATATAGCACTTTTTAAAATGACAAATAAACACATTAATGTTATATCTTGATACATGAAAGTTAGTCTGCAGGGTTGGCCAGGAGTTTTCTTTTCTTTTCTACTCTCATTTCTCTTATCATCCCCAGGTTGACATCAGTAACTATCACAGATCTTATCTGTACCTTTAACATCTGACAAGTACAGGCAACAGATCTTCTCAGACAGTTTTATGGGAAGGAACAGATGCTTTTTTTATCTCTATTTCTAAACTTTTATGCTTTATGGCAGCCTTCTCTAACCTGGTGCTCTCCAGGTTCCCAACATTCTCTTTCTAACTGACCAACTGGCAGATAGAAATTGTAGTATAACACAACTGGAGGGTAACCAGGTTGTGAAAGGATCTGTGTATGGCTCCAGTTATTTTTGGAATTGCTAGTATATAATACTGATGGCTTGACTTCGGATATCCAAGTGTATTGAAGTGTCAACAAGTCATCAGCTAACAGCATAGAGTATTGGTCAGTGATGACCAGAAGCCTTCCTAATCACAAATGTTGTTTTTCAACATGCATATCCACAGGAACTCATGATCTTAAAATGCAAAGATGGCACTTCTCACAAGTTGTTCTCATTCTGCTGATGAGAATAGATGCTTTCATATAAATATTTGGCTGGTTATTTCAAATAGCTGTTCAAAGTTTAGTCTTCCTCACTTCTTCAACTTGCAGTCTCTAGATGTGTCGGATTATATAGCCCCAACATTACAGCTATTTTCGACTATACAGGCTGAGAGTTATAAGAGATGTAATCCATATATCTAGAATGCATGGTTCATGAAGTCTGTGTTTAGAGAGCTGATGAATTTCAAGTGGAAAAAAATGTCATGCCAGTGTTTATTGTGAGTCACTCAATAACAGTATGAAGAATCTTAAAGCTGTCTGCAACTGTAGAAGCTTATGAAAATGCTGGCATTATGACAGTCTTCTGTGTCCTTCATACTTACAGAACAGTGAAAAGTTATCCTGATACATGCTACTAAGACAGAAAATCAAATACTGCTCATCTCTCAAACCAGTGAATCAGCAGTTCTATCTATATTATTTCCGAATCACCACCACTGACCTAATCCACCAGTCTGTTGTCTTTGCATGGAGTAGCAGTAACACTTAAAAAGGACACTGCTAAGTATATGCTTGGCAATAACCCAATAAATGAACGAATCATATATATTTATACTGGAATCCAGTAAATATAACTATTACTTAATGTATAAAAAAGGTAAAGGTACCCCCCGCACATTTGTGCAGTCGTGTCCGACTCTAGGGGCCGGTGCTCATCTCCGTTTGTTAGCCGAAGAGCCAGCGTTGTCCGAAGACACTTCCACGGTCATGTGGCCGCATGACGCGGCGGAACGCTGTTACCTTCCCACCGAAGTGGTACCTATTAATCTACTTGCATTTGCATGCTTTCGAATTGCTAGGTTGGCAAGAGCTGGAGCTAGTGCAGGAGCTCACTCTGCACGCAGGGCTAGGGATTCGAACCTCCGAACTTGCGATCTTCCAATCGACAAGCCTGGCGTCTTACCTGCTGAGCCACCACGCCCCTTCTTAATGTATACATCTACAATAGACACAGTGATGGACGACATCAAGGAATTCTATGGCAAATTGCAAGAAGTGGTAAATATATCTAAAAATGATGAAATGTTAATAGCTGGCAGGAACCTGAGAAACTATGGGAAGAGCAAAGAACGTCATTAAAACTGAAGTGGAAAAAAATCTCCAAAATTTCAAAGAAAAAAACATTCCAAGTGCTTTCAGAACTATTGGAAGATTAACTCTTGGGCAAGAAGAAAGATGTACAGTGCCTGAATACAGGATTTCAACTTAAAGGGAAAACAGAAAAGGATAAATAACAAGTGTGTTAAGAAATAAAGGAAAATAACACAAAAAGGAAAGTAAGAGATGTTTTTATGAAGATAAGTGTGAGGTGCTCTGCTCCGTTGCCCAATACTCGCTTCTCCCACACAATTTGACAGACACAAACTTGCTGAGTAGTAAACGGTTTATTGGGATACATGAAGGTTGGCATGAAAAGAAAGACCTGAATGATTTTACAAGCATGATTCGGTATTTTTAAACATTACTAGCCTCATAGAATTCTCCCCTCCCCATTGTTCAGTTTTCCCTGCCTCGTTTCGTGTTCCTGGTTCCGGGTGCTCAGACAGTCATTAGCGTTGATGTGTACTTGAGTGTTCGGGGTTGGTGTGAATGATTCTCTGCACTGAGACGCTTGTCTCTTCCACATCAGTTTCTTTTCCCCCTTAATCCACATACTCGTCTGTCTGAATGGCAGGACTCTGCTAGAGTTCTGACATGCTACCGGCCCAAGATTTTCTCCCTCTTCCCACATGTTAGTGCCTAAAGTTATATTAATTACTAAGTCTGGTTGTTCACTTATGTTATCTGAAACAAGAGAAAAAAAACATTGTTAGATTAATTATACAAGGTGTTTCAATGGGGTTTATCGGGGAAGTCCTGGTGACATTTTTTGATTAGTGCTGGTGCCTGTGTGTAGTGTGCTGCCACCCATTCTTTGAATCCTGCTGGAAGGTGTTGCCATTTCACTAAGTATTGTAGCTTTCCTCTGTGCCATCAAGAGTCAAAGATGGTATCAATTTCGAAGTGTGGCTCCCCGTTTACTAACAGCGGTGCTGGTTCGGTGGGTTCGGGATGCCATTGTGTGGAAGGGTGATATTGTTTTAATAAGCTTATGTGGAATATCGGATGTACTTTTTTCAATGCTTTTGGCAGTTGTAGTTTAGCCGTTACTGGGTTGATGACTTTCGTTATGAGAAAAGGACCGATGAATTTTGGTGCTAATTTTCTGGAGGGTTGTGTGGACCGTAAGTTCTTAGTAGATAAGTACACTTTGTCGCCTACTTTTAATTCCCATTCTGTTGTTCTTTTCCAATCCACATATTTTTTGTAATTAGCTTTTGCTTCCTGTAATGTTTGCAGCATGATAGGCCAATTGCCAGTCACCTTTGTAATCCATTCATCTGCCCGTAGTGGGGCTTCCGTTTCCTCCCTTTGGGTCATGGCTAATTCTGGAATGATTACAAAGTCCTGACCCGTAGCTATTTTAAACGGCGAAAACCCTGTGCTTTGGTGTACTGCATTGTTATATGCCACCTCAGCGAAAGGTAAAAGCTCTACCCAGTCATTTTGTTGGTAGCTTATATAGCACCTTAGGTATTGTTCAAGTATGGAGTTAACCCGTTCAGACGAGCCATCTGTGCACGTGTGGAATGCACTATTTAGTCCTTGTTGTGACCCAATCATGTTCAAAAATGCTCTCCAGAATTTGGAAGTGAAAGTACTTCCGCGATCGCTTATAATTCGTTGGGGTGTTCCGTGAGCCCGGTAGATGTGTTGGACGAATAGTTTGGCCAGTTTCGGAGCTGCTGGGATCCCATTGCAAGCAATGAAATGAGCTTGCTTTGAAAACAAATCCGTGACCACCCAAATGGCATTCTTCTTTTTGCTCAGTGGTAAGTCTACAATAAAATACATGGTGATTTGCTTCCATGGTTGTGATGGATTTGCAACTGGCTGCAGCAGCCCTGGCGGTTTTCCTATTGTCCTTTTAGCCGTGGCACATACCAGGCAAGTTTTAGCATATTTTTTTACGTCCTTCCGGAGTGTGGGCCACCAAAATTTTCTCCTAACTAGGTGAAGAGTTTTGACAAACCCGAAATGTCCTGCCATTTTGTGGTCGTGGTTTATTTTTAATACCTCTTTTCGTACGCTTTCTGGTACATATAGCTTCTCGTCTTTCCACCACAACCCATTGCTTTCTTGTAATGTTTGTTCATTCTCCCCCCACCATGCGTCTTTTATTGTCTCTATCCTCAATTCTTTCTCTAATGCATTTTCGTCAGTGTTTTTTCGAGAGCGGCTGAGTGTTATAGCCATGTTACCCTCTTGCCTGTTTGAGGTTTGTTGTTGGCTCTGTGAGTTTTCAGGGCTGTCTGGTATTAAGGTTTCAACGATGTCCTCAGCCTTACTCTCATGTTGTGGGAGGCGGGACAATGCATCAGCCAAGTAGTTCTTTCCCCCCAGGAAGTATTTCAATGTGAAATTGAATCTGATAAAGAACTCAGCCCAGTGAAGCTGCTTTGGATTCAATTTCCTGGGGGATTTTAGTGCCTCTAGGTTTTTGGGGTCCATCCAAACTTGGAACGGTACGGGCGACCCTTCTAAGAGATGATGCCAGGTTGCCAACACGTGCCGGACTGCGAACGCTTCTTTCTCCCACACATGCCATCTTTTTTCCGTTTCGCTAAAATTTTTGGAAATGTAAGCACAGGGTCTCAACTTTCCCCCGATCTATGTTTCTCCACTTGTTGGTTGCATTCATTTATTCTGTGTCCCTCTCTTCCACATTTGAAGCATAATTTATTTTTTGCTCTTCTTTCTTTTTCTTCTGCCCATATCTTTCTGTCAAAGTCCCTTTTTTGAGGATATTGGCTGGTATATGGGGTTCTTCCTGCATGTTGAAACTGATGATAGGATCGTACGCGCAATTTCGTGCTTTCTACTTTCCCTGCCAACTGAATCCATTCATCTAGTGTTTCTGGGTCTCCCCTTCCTACTGCCATATCCAGTAGTTCTGGTCAGAGTCCCATCTGGAAGTTATTTATTTATTTATTTATTTATTTATTTATTTATTTATTATTTCAATTTATTCCCCGCCCATCTCCCATGCAAGGGACTATGGGCGGGTTACAATAATTAAAATTTAAAAACTATACAACTAGAAGTATCTAAAAAATACAGCCAATATAAATAGATAAAATCTAAGATGGGTAGGGAATCGTAGCATAAATCCTATTGCTATGGGGCCAGCCAACCCCAGGAGGCACTATCACCTCTGTTGTCCCAGGCCTGGTGGCAGAGCCAGGTCTTAAGGGCCTTCCGAAAGGCCAGAAGTGAAGGGGCCAGTCTCACCTCCGGGGGCAAGATGTTCCATAAGGCGGGCGCTATCGCAGAGAAGGCACGCCTCCTGGACACCACTAGATGGAATTCTCTTGTTGAGGGGGTCCGGAGCATGCCCTCCCTGCATGCACGGGTGGGGCAGGCCGATGTTATCGGGACGAGACGGTCCCTCAGGTATCCTGGCCCTATGCCATATAGGGCTTTAAAGGTAATCACCAACACCTTGAATTGGACCTGGAAGCAAACTGGCAACCAATGCAGCTCGCGAAGCAGAGGTGTTACATGTGCCGATCTCCTGGCACCCATAACTGCTCACGCCGCCATATTCTATACCAGCTGAAGCTTCCAGATACTCTTCAAGGGTAGCCCCATGTAGAGCGCATTACAGTAGTCTATACGGGAGATGACAAGGGCGTGAGTGACTGTTCGGAGGGCCTCCCGATCCAGGAAAGGGCATAACTGGCACACAACTCAGAGTTGTGCAAAGGCCCTCCTGGCCACGACTGCCACCTGCTCTTCGAGCAGGAGTCGTGAGTCCAGGAGGACCCCCAGGTTCCGCACTGGATCCGAGTGAGGTAGTGCAACTCCACCCAGAACCAAGAATTACAACTTCCCGGATTTAGGGGTGCCATCAATCCACAGCCACTCCGTCTTACCAGGGTTCAGTTGAAGCCTGTTGTTCCCCATCCAGACCCCCACAGCCTCCAGACACTGAGATAAGGCATCGACCGCATCACCTACTTCACCCCTCCTTGAAGGCCGCCGGGAACACTCACTCACTCAAGGACAAATTAATCATCGCCTGGACCCAACCACATGTCACCTCACTGGCTGATTTCACCAGCCAGGAGGGACATGGGTCAAGCTGGCATGTGGTGGTGTTCACAGTCCGGAGGATCCTGTCTACTTCATCAGGCACAACAGGATCAAACTGTTCCCAGATAACATGGTAAGTACGAGGCCCTGGCATCTCCGCAGATCCTGTCTCATGCTTGGGGTCCAACGTGGAATGAATCTGAGCGAATTTGTCCTGCAGATGCTCAGAAAACTCTTCCGATCGGCCCTGTAAATGGGTCTCCCCCTGCTCCCGACCCAAAAGAGATCTTGTAATTTTGAAAAAGGCCATCGGCCGGCATTCTGCGGACGCAGTAGGAGCGGAGAAATATTCACGTTTCGCCGCTCTTACCGCCACAAGGTAGGCCTTAACAGCGGCTTTAGATTGTGTTCGGTCAGATTCAGTCTTCGTCTTTCTCCAGCGGTGCTCTAGACGTCTCTTAACCCTTTTCAAAGCCCTTAACTCTTCCGTAAACCACGGAGAGCGGCGGGCCGAGCAGGGCCAGAGAGGTCGCATAGGTGCGATCTTGTCCAGGGCTCCGGCCGCGGATTTATTCCAGGCCGCGGCCAGGACCTCCACTGGACCGTGAAGCAAGTCCTCAGGAATAACCCCCAGCTCCTTCTGAAACCTCACTGGGTCCATCAGTCGCCGGGGGCAGACCAATTGAATAGGTCCCGCCTCCCTGCGGAGTGGGGCAGCACAAGAGAGTCTTAGGGTCACCAGGGCATGGTCTGACCATGACAATGGGGAAAGATGTAACTCTCCCCTCAGATCACATTGCCACTGCTCAGACAAGAAAACTAAGTCCGGGGTGAGACCACTGTCACAAGTCGGGTCACGAATAATCTGAGACAGGCCCATAGCTGCCATGGTAGCCATGAACTCCCGAGCCGCCTCCGAGGCCCGCCCCAGAGCGGCAGATTGAAGTCCCCCAGAACCATAAGTCTGGGGAACTCCACCGCCAACCCCGAGACAGCCTCGAGCAGCTCAGACAGGGAGGTTGCTACGCAGCAGGGAGGCTGGTACAGCAGCAACACTCCCAACTGTTCTCGTGAACCCAACTTGAAAAACAGGGTCTCACACCCGGCCACTTGTGGAGCAGCGCCCCTGAAGGCCACAAGAGGACAAAAGTATTCCACCCGAAACGATTCCGGCCAGTTTGGCAGACGGCTAACCCTTTACTCTAGGGTGTATTCTGCCACAGTGCGGTGGCCTTGTCTTAGTCTCTGGATTTCTGCTTTCGCCAACATTCGGGACAAGGTGTCCTCGAATCTCTTTCTCAGCGCTCTCATAAACATGTTAAAATTGTACAGTTCTTTTGCCCTGGTTTCGTGTAGCGTGGCCAGCCACTTTGCTGCCTCCCCAATGAGAAAGTTTGAGACGTATCTCACTTTCGCTTCCTCGTTAAGGAAGAATCTCTCCAACTCTTCCATGAAGCCTCGCACATGGTTTAAAAAACATGCCAATTTTTCTGGGTCCCCGTCAAATTTTGTTTTTAGCTTAGTTACTATTACAGGTTTATTTTGTGGGTAGAATGGCAGGTTACTCACGTTGCTGTTTTGCCCTGGTAGCTCTCCCGTCTTTTCCATTTCTCCCTCCTCTTCCTGGTCACTTTCCTCTGTGCTCTCGAAGTCGGAGGAGATTGTAGACAAACTGTCATCCTTTACTGCACCCCGATTTTTCTCCCGGTGTTGGGGTTTCTGCAGCAACTTTTCTAATGCAGCCTGTATTGCTGTCAATTTTAAGTCCATATTGTCCAGCCCCGTCTCTACGCGAGATGCTCTGACCTCCAGAGCAGCTATTCTTTGGGACTGGGAGATTCTGGATTTGGCCGCCTGCTTTACCGGCCCTGGGTTCATGCCGCCCCTGACTCCCAATGACCACCCTGCCGTCCGGCTCTGGGTATGTGGTGTGGGGGTTTGAGGGGGTTCGTGGGCTTCCTTTCCCTTGTTTTTCTTCGCTTTCCTTTTCGTCGGTTTCTTTTCCCCCTTAATCCACATACTCGTCTGTCTGAATGGCAGGACTCTGCTAGAGTTCTGACAATAAGAGAATTAGAAACAAGCTTGTTTCATGGTTATATTAATTATTGCTGTTGGTTGGTTTTTTTCCTCATCATCTATTTATGTTATTTCTAATTTTGTTATATTGTCTTTGTTCTGTTTTTAAGTATTGTTAGTCACTCAGAGTCATGTGTTTGAGATGGGCAGCCATACATACATACATACATACATACATACATACATACAACGGAAGAGGCAGTTAAAGTGCTAGCAGTTCTGTGTCAGCAAATACAAAATGCAGCCTAGAGACTAGAAAATATTAGTATATATTGCTATACCAAAGAAAGGATATGCAAGGGAGTATGTAAATGGCCATTAATTGTACTAATTCCTGATCCAAGTAAAGTTATGCTTTAGATTTTTTTAAAAAATGCAGAGCCATACATGGAGGGGGAGATGCCAAATAAATAGGCAAGTTTCAGATAATGCAGAAGGACATGAGATTTGATAGACAACATAACATGGATAATTGTCAGCCCTTCAAGGTAGTCCAGACAGGAAACCAAAATCATGAGTACTAATACTATCTTTATTGTAAGGTTACAATAACAGGATCTTGCAAGTTTGAAAACACTACCCCCTTGCCCTGCCTTTACTTCCCAGAGAACTAGGGAGGGTCCCTTCTGAGATGCTTTCTGCACCCCCATCCTTCCTTTGGACTCAGATTTTGTTTATCAGACTGTTGTCTAGGCTGTGGCTCTTCCTCCTGTCTCTGAAGGTTATTCTCACAGCCCATTACAATAATGGAGAGAGCACGAGAATATAAGAAGAGGATTTACCTTTGCTTTATTAACTATGGCAAGACCTTCATTTGTATAGATCATGGCAGAATGAGCAATATATTTAGTCTAATGGGCATGCCAGAGCACCTGAGTATTCTTCTGAAGAGTTTTTACAATGAACAACTAAAAACTAAGTTTGGAGAAGCAGAGTAATTAAGAATAGAGATGGGAGTAAGACAAATATTCATATTGTCCCCATAACTGTTTAATTTGTATAGCAAATATATCATCAGAAAGGCAGGACTGGAAGAGATGATAGCTGGAATCAAAAGTGGATAAACACTGGCAATTTGAATTTTGAATATGACACCAGTTGGATAGCTGAAAGTAAAGAAGATGTAGAAGAACTAAGTATCTGCAGGACTCCTCTTCCACATATAACTGGCCCATCTTGGGCATTTATCCCAGATGGGGAAGCTTCATGTTCCACGTTTATGTTAGGTGAGAAGGGTGGGAGCCCAGAGGCAATATTTTCTGTGATGGCAGCCACCCAGTAGAAGTCCCTTCCCCTGATGTTAGATTGGTACCTCCCCTGGTGGTTTTCTGGAAGGCCATTAAACTTAACTCTTTTATAGGGATTTTGAGGAATACCATTTGTGTAAACACCTATTATTGCTTCTTATTTTATTTATTTATTTTCTATCCCGCTTTTATTATTTTTATAAATAACTCAAGGCAGGGAACATCCCTATTACTCCTTCCTCCTCCTATTTTCCCCACAACAACAACCCTGTGAGGTGAGTTGGGCAGAGAGAGAGTGACTGGTCCAAGGTCACCCAGCCGGCTTTCATGCCTCAGGCGGGACTAGAACTCACAGTCTCCTGGTTTCTAGCCTGTTGCCTTAACCACTAAACCAAACTGGCTCTCTCTAGACCAAACTGGCTCTCTTTTCATTTTTATTTTTATTTTTATGTATTTATTTTATTTTATTTATTTTTATTGAATATTCTAGTGTTGATTCAGGTGATTTTAGGGAAGTTCTGTCTGTATAGTTGTATATGGTTGTTTTAATTACTGCAAATCATCAGGAGTCATTACTGATTTAGTGGTACTGTATAAGCACAATAAATAAATAATAAATTATGAAAGTAAAACATGGACAGTGAAAAATCCAGGTTAATGTTAAATATTAAAAAGAGAAAGATAATGTCAACCAGCATTCTAAACTCACAAGTTGAGAGCAAAGAAGTAAGGATGGTAGATAGATTTGTTTTCTTGGGTTCAAAAATAGAGGTGGACAGTGAATTGGAAAATTGAAGAAGAAATTAATCCTAGAAAGGAAGGCAATGACGGATTTAATTAAAATAATCAGATAAGAATATTTCTGACCACAAAGATCAGAATAGTTAAGGCAATTATTTTACCAGTGTCAATGTTCAGCTGTTAAAGCTGACACTGAAAAAGAGCAAGAAAATAGATACCCTTGAATTATGCATTGGTAGATAGTGATTAAGAATACCATGGACTGCAAGAAGAACCAATCTACAAATCCTGATCTAAATAAAGACTGTTTCTTTGAGGTGATGAAAAGGAAGCAGAAGATCACATACCCTGGGTGATGAACTAGAAAAAAATGACTGCATGGCAATAAAAGAGGTAGAAGAGAAGAAAAGAGGTAGAGGTAGAAGAGGAAGACAACAGATAAAATAGAAGGATGAGGTCAGGGATATAACTGTATTTTCCTTGGGACTGCTGCAGGTAATCACTGAAGAAAGAGTGAGGTGGCAGATGTTTCTCCACCAAATCCCTAGGAGTTGGGCCTGATTCAATGAGACTTAAGTAACCAATTCTTCTTAACTATATTAATAGCTTTAGGAACAACAGCAATCCTGCTTCAGCTAAGGGAGGCTTTTCATGCAATATTCTGCTGGTCGGTTTCTGCTGATTCTTCTTAGCTGAGACATAACTGAGAAGCCAGTCTTTGGGCAACATACCAGCACAGTTTTACCCCTTAGGATTATAACATTTATTAACCTTTCCATCAGAAGCTTGTGACAATGTATGTAGAGCTCCTTCCTCAGTTTTTTCCCCCCTGCAACAACCTTGTGAAATTTGTTGGGATAAGAGAGTGTGATTGGCCCAAAGTCAGTTAATTTCTGTGGCTGAAGATGGACTTGAACTTGGGTCTCCGCACTCCTAGCCCAAGACCTTAACCACTAGACCACCCTGGCATACTCCAGGACTGAGTTCCCTGTCTGCTCTGTAACATAGGTGGAAAATGCTAGTTTGTGCTTATTCACCATAGTCAATATTAAGTAAGGTACAGTATGTCTCTGCGTCTTAGTTAAAAAGCACCAACACATTTATGTCTCAGCCTCCCATTTCATTCTGAGTTGCCCAAGGCAGTTATCATCTCTGCCCTTCAGATATCTATGTATTGATATGATGGCTAAGAAAGATGTGAAGTAGATTGATGTGAGTCTGTTTACTATATTCGTTTTTTATTTTAACTCAGGCTGCCCTATGAACTTATTAGCATTTCTGGATTGGAAGTTTATTCAAGAAAGGAAGATTGTTTTCCTGCTTCTCCACAAGAAAACCTTTGCGTGTCAATTGCATTCCTCTCAGATACTGTTCCAATAAACATTGAGCTTCAAATTCTGTATGGCCTCTAGTAATGTGCTGAGACAACAACAGAAATGTTAGTTGTAAAATAAACATTTATTATGATTCTTTTATTGCTTCCAACTACTGTAAACTATGGAGGAACAAAGCTACAAAGCTAGCCATTAAACTCTCTACTGTTTCCTGTTTAATCAAGGTTTCTCCTGGACCTTTTAGCTGCTTGAACAAGGAAGGAAGATGTTTCTAAGGTAACAACCACCTTGGGGGTGGGGGGTTTCAATGAAATGCCTCTTTCCAAGTGCTGAACTGGTGAGATTGACAAAAAGCAGTTCATGGGATTATACGCTACCTCGAAATGATTACTGCGTGCCAACTATTTTTATAATCAGGGTTATTTAAGCACTGAGTTTCTTTGAAGAGGTGAGTTGTTACTGTATTTTCAAATTATTATTTTCTTACTCATTCAAGGTATAGTTTACTTCAGCACGTTGGAGCATAAATCCTAAATAACTCTAGCGGAACCAACCTATCCCATCCTGTTGTATCCTGTTTCACTTTGGCTATGGAATGTACTGTATAGGGAGTTCATATACAGGGCCACAGAGAACCTCCAGTGAATGCAATATTTTTCAAGAAGCCAGTGTCAGCCTACAGGCAAAATGCAATTGCAGCATCTGAAACACATCCAGCTCAGCCTCACGTCTGTTGATTCAGGCATGCAATTCAGATTAATAGGATTTACTTCTAGTAACTAGGCTTAGCAATTCAGATTACATGTCTCATTTTTAAAAAGTTGGAATCCTACTGCATTTATTTGAGAATAAACAGTTTGAGGTTTTATCCTTACGAAATACACCTAACAGCAGGAAAATATTGATCAACTGCTATTAAGTGTATTTCCTAAGGATGAAAACCCCAAAATATTCAGAGATATTCATAATGTTAAAATACAGAGGCTAATCTTTTCCTAGGCAATAGCAATCTATTAGAAGGATTTCTAGTTTATTTGAAGGGCTGTCCAGTCCATGAGGTCGCGAAGAGTCGGACACGACTAAACGACTGAACAACAACAACAACAACAACAACAACCAGTCCAAGTCCATTGTGGAAACAAAGAACCATAAGAAAAGCCAAGAGAGGCCTTGAAGTTATCCAACAATTAGTATCTGGATAGCAGGCTGAACACAATCTTCCTTGCTATTATGAGATGACAACTCATCTATTTACATTTTACTTAAACATGAGAACTAGAGATTAAATTTGGGAGAGAATTATAGGAAATGATGGGAGTGAGGTTTAATGGATAAAACAATGAAAACAATGCAGAGGACAGAAAAAAGGGTTCAGTGCTACTAGTAAGTTGTAGCCCCCCTCTGGTAGCATCCTCTGAAGCACCATTGTCCATTACAGAAGAAAAGGAGGCTACAGAATTTAATACAAAGGAAAGTTCAGATCTAGGGCAATGATAAAGGGCATAGCACAGATACACACACACACACACGCACAAACCCAGAATGCAAGAATTATTAGCTTTCAAATGTCATCTGCCAATGCTCTTTTGCTTCTGCTTAAGATAAAAATAACAGATCATCTGTCAAATTGTGGGCCCATGAGGACTTAACGTCTAATTTTTAGGCTCCAGAGGTTAGTATGAGTTCAAAGGTCATTTGGAAGTATCAGTCTGCGAAGTAAGATAAATCTCATTTTTGCTCAGAAGAGGGGCCTTGGAGCAGAGCCCTGCCCTAAGTCAAATGTAAACCCTTAGTATCTGGAGAGTTTCAACATGGAAGAGTTCTGCAAAGGTGTCACACCAAGACCAGCAGATGTGCTGGCTAGCTGCAAATTAGAATCTTTTAAAAGGAATTACATTTAAACATTAAAGAAACACAGGATAAGAACTGTGTTGCTATCATTGTTTCAGGATCAGGATGGCATGATGCCTGGGTGCTCTATTTCAGGGATAGGGGCATATGGCTTAATTAGCACATTGTGTCAGAAACAGCCCAGATTGCTGGGGGGTAGTCTGAGGATGGTGATGATGATGATGATGATGATGATGTAAATGTATTATTATAGCTGCCCACTCCAGAAGACTCTGAGCAGCTCCAGAACAGAATTAAGTGTTCCAACAGCTATGCACAGAGGAAATTGCAGGAGGACTAGACTTGCTCGTGCTCTTTTGCCCTGACCTCATACATCAGGGTGGGGGTGGGGAACCTTTTATGGCTGGGAGAACACTTAACATTTTTGGAGTGGGTGAGGGCCTCAGTAGGTATGGTGGTATCACGCATATGGGACAGAGTCGGAATGTTCTGTTATTACCTATGGTTGGAAGGGAAGAGTTGGGGTTTGTTCTTTGATTTTTAAACTATGCTAATGGCTGTTGTGGGTCTTCCGGGCTGTGTGGCCATGTTCTGGAAGTTGTGGTTCCTAACGTTTCGCCAGCATCTGTGGCCAGCATCTTCAGAGGGCAGGAGCACAGATAGAAGCAAAATCTCTGTGCCCAGGTAGAGTGGCAATGTTCTATTTATAGAGCTAAATTATAGGAGATTAGGTGGGGTTTTTTGTTGTGTTGAAATGTTAACGAGTGGCTGATGACTACAGCAACCGGAAAAATCTTCAGTAGCTGAACATGCTCTCAAGCAAACAGGACACAAAATCCTATTTGAAAACACAGAAATACTGGACAACACCAAAAGCCACTACACCAGATTATACAGAGAAGCCATTGAAATTCACAAACACCAGCACAGTTACAATAAAAAAGAAGAAAGTTTAAAAATTAGCAAAACCTGGCTACCAGTCCTGAAAAACACAGCCTGCAAAAGGTCAACGAACTCAGTCCAACCACCAGGTCATGGGAATACTTCTCACAATGAACATGCTAATCACGCTCATCAGCCACTCGTTAACATTTCAACACAACAAAAAACCCCACCTAATCTCCTATAATTTAGCTCTATAAATAGAACATTGCCACTCTACCTGGGCACAGAGATTTTGCTTCTATCTGTGCTCCTGCCCTCTGAAGATGCTGGCCACAGATGCTGGCGAAACGTTAGGAACCACAACTTCCAGAACATGGCCACACAGCCCGGAAGACCCACAACAGCCATCGAACTCCGGCCGTGAAAGCCTTCGACAATACATTGAACGCCTCTACGGGGAGGAAACGTTCCGACAGACACGGAGACTGAAAACACTCTGGAACAGAAAAGCACACCTACTCTGCTCCTTAACCTTCCTAATGCGATGCAGAGATACCAGGACCATTCCAGCCTTTCTCAGAACGAAAAGGACCTTCAAATCGTCACAAGCCAGCCGCATTTACGACCGCCTTGAACAAGCCCTCCTGCGCGAGAGAATTCACACAACCCGCCGAAACCTTGCCATCACAGAAAAAGATCTATTCGACACACATATGAGCCTCAGTCACAAAATGAGAAGCCAGGATTGGGACAAGATTGATACCATATCCTACAGAAAAATGGAAAAGGACACCTTTGACTACACAAGCAGACAAAAGCAAAAATTCAACAAATGCCAAAACAGTCAGCCAAAACCGGCACTGGATACTTCACGCGTTGTCATCAATTTGACAGAACGCCTACTCTCTCCTGAAGAAACCTCCATCCTAAGCAAAGGAGGAAACTTTGCAATTACACCCACCAGAATTCCGGTGGAAGATATCATTGCCAATGTGGAATCAGCCATTCACCAACGTCCAGAGGAAGAAGCAGAAGAAATAAGGGGTGAAGTGGCAAGAATCCTGAGGAAAGCAAAGCCCCCCACCAGCAACATTACCAAGAAGGAGAGAAACGCCATAGAGACCCTCAATTCGGACCCAGACATCATCATCCTTCCAGCGGACAAAGGCAACGCCATGGTAATTATGAACATAGATGAATACAAAGACAAAATCAGAGAACTACTAGACCCCACCACATACAGAACAATAAGACGGGATCCGACCAACAAAATCATGAAGCAAACCAACACACTGATAAAGAGCTCCTCCCTGCATCCCAACGTACTACAACGTATTTGCAAGACAGAAGCTCTCTCACCTAGACTATACGGACTCCCCAAAATCCACAAAGACTCTATCCCACTCAGACCCATTGTAAGTGCCATTGGCTCCCCAACATATGAATTATCCAAACATTTGGCTACCCTTTTACAGACCCACATCGGACAGACTCCATCCCACATCAAAGACTCAGGACACTTCATCAACAAATCAGCACCCTAAAACTCAACCACATGGACAAACTGGTCAGCTTTGACGTGGTCTCCCTGTTTACCAAGGTGCCAGTAAGGGACACCCTGGCACTCATCAAGCAAATCTTCCCAGAAGACATTACAGCTTTATTTCAACACTGCCTAACAACTAGTTACTTTCAATGGGAGAATGAGTTCTACGAACAGATGGATGGCGTGGCCATGGGAAGCCCCCTGAGCCCAGTCATAGCAAACTTTTACATGGAACACTTTGAAAAACAGGCTTTGGAATCGGCACCCATTACACCAACAGTCTGGTTCCGGTTCGTGGATGACACCTTCGCAATTTGGAGTCATACTGAAGAAGAACTGGAGAAATTTTTGGACCACCTAAACGGCATCCACCCCAATATACAATTCACTATGGAAAAAGAAACTGACGGCAAACTTCCATTTTTAGATACGCTGGTCATACGCAAACCGGACCTCAAACTAGGACACAAAGTATACAGAAAACCCACCCATACAGACCGGTATCTACACAAAAGTTCCAATCACCACCCACGACAAAAGAGAGGCGTGATCAAAACCTTGGTGGATCGTGCTAATCGAAACTGTGAAACCCAATTTCTCAACAATGAACTTAACCATCTGAATTGGGTCCTACAGGCAAATGGCTATTCCAAGAATGAAATTAAAAAAGCCATCAAACCAAGAAAACAACATCCAACTGAAGAAAAACAGCCCCACACAAACAAAGTATTCCTGCCCTACATCAAAGGAGTCACTGACCGCATGGGAAAACTGATGGAAAAACACAACTTTCAAACAGTCTTCAGACCCACCAGAAAAATACAACAAATGCTAAAATCAGCTAAAGACAAAAGGGACCCCCGCACTGCTGCAGGAGTAAACCGCATACCATGCAGCTGTGGACAAGTATACATCGGAACCACAAAATGAAGCATTCACACCAGGATAAAAGAACATGAAAGACACTGCAGACTACAGCAACCGGAAAAATCTTCAGTAGCTGAACATGCTCTCAAGCAAACAGGACACAAAATCCTATTTGAAAACACAGAAATACTGGACAACACCAAAAGCCACTACACCAGATTATACAGAGAAGCCACTGAAATTCACAAACACCAGCACAGTTACAATAAAAAAAGAAGAAAGTTTAAAAATTAGCAAAACCTGGCTACCAGTCCTGAAAAACACAGCCTGCAAAAGGTCAACGAACTCAGTCCAACCACCAGGTCATGGGAATACTTCTCACAATGAACATGCTAATCACGCTCATCAGCCACTCGTTAACATTTCAACACAACAAAAAAAACCCACCTAATCTCCTATAATTTAGCTCTATAAATAGAACATTGCCACTCTACCTGGGCACAGAGATTTTGCTTCTATCTGTGCTCCTGCCCTCTGAAGATGCTGGCCACAGATGCTGGCGAAACGTTAGGAACCACAACTTCCAGAACACGGCCACACAGCCCGGAAGACCCACAACAGCCATCAAACTCCGGCCGTGAAAGCCTTCGACAATACATTAAACTATGCTAAGTTTGTTTTAGGATCAACTCTATAGTTTTCAAGTGTTTTCCATATCAAAACCGTCTGAAACTGGGCCACAGCTTTTCAGTGATTTGCAGTAATTGAAGAAGGCTGTTGGAAAGAGGAAAAGACAGAGGATGGGGCTAGGAACCACATAAGGCCCTCAGACCTCAGGTTACCTACTCTTGCCATACACAGTAGGCACAGGACCAGTGCATCCTATGTATTGTAGGTCTCTAATTATCGCCTGAAAAATTCTTTTCTGTACTTTAAAAATTTGGCACCCTATCTTCTCTAGTTACAGTATATCTGCTGCAATGGAAAGAAAGGACCTCCATCTGAGCCTAGCTTCACAATGAAGCAATGTGTAGCTTCAATGACAAAGCGTTTACCCAATGAAGAAGGCTGCAGGCAGAAATAGACACAATGGTTACTATGAGGCTGTTGGTCTCCTTGAAGAAGGAATGCAAGGGCAGTTACATAAATACCATCTTATGTACATGATTTGCTTGTGTCAACTGAAAGAGAGGAGAGAGTAAAAAATATGTGCGTAAGAGAGGGGAGACAGAAACTCCGTCAGGGTCTCAAGATTCTATTATTATACCCTGTGACAATAAATTAGAGTTCCAATAGTCCTTGTGGAATCTGTCTTCTGACCTGGCCTATCTGGAAAGGTGACATTTAGAAAGTCCAGCACAGGAGTCATCCCCATGTGTTGGGATCATATGACTCAAAATTCTCAGTCTGATGTTTGGAAATTCTGACTGTAGCACATTGGGATAGTATCAGGTTAGAGAACGCTAGCTAAACCTAACAGTAGAAGTAGAAAGAGCTCCGTATGGGATTGTTGCTTTTAGTGTCAAACCCATATGAAAACAAACACCTCAATTCACTGCCACATCCTCACCCTACATGGTCAGCTCTTACCTGCTTCATTTCTGAGTAAATACATTGTGAAATGGAGCTTAATTCTTCCTCTTTTCTGTGTCATAAACAGAAAAGCGGTGCCAGTGCATGTAAAACTGAAGCAATAACATTTCTATAGATGAGATAAAGGAAGAAAAAAACACTGACCACCCAAGGAAGGTATTCTGCTGCAGATAAAACTTTACTAGTAATGTTAACAATTCTTTTAAACTTAGCAGCTAAAAAGAAGATGGGCTATTATAGTACATTCTTAGTACACATTTCACTGCAAAAACAGTTTGTCATTTTATACTGTACTTGAGATAGATACTGTTGGGGGGGAAACACCTTTGTGACAGGTTACAACTCTTGGGAAATGGAATCATGCCACTACAGTCATCAGAGAAAGCAAAATGTGATCAACTTGAAATGGTGAAGGTAGAGTTATAAAGTGAAGGGATTTTATTTATTTATTTATTTATTTATTTATTTATTTATTTATTTATTTAATTTATATAACCGCCCATCTCCCCCAACGGGGAACTCTGGGCGGTTTACAATAAATAATATTAGATAAAAGCATAAAATATAAAATATAAAAACCAACAATTTATACAATTAATATAAAATAAAATAAAAATTCAAGTGGGAGATAGTATTAATAAAAGAAGGGCATTATAAAATTACGGGATTAACCACCCCCATGAGGAACTATCGTTTCCTCCCTCCCATGCCAGGCGGCAGAACCAGGTCTTCAGTTCTTTTCTAAAGGTCGGGAGGGAGGCGATCTGTCTCAACTCTGGGGGCAAGATGTTCCATAGTGTGGGTGCTGCTACAGAGAAGGCCTGCCTCCTAGCCCCCATCAGATGACATTCTTTAATTGATGGGGCTCGTAGCAGGTCCTCTCTGAACGATCGGGTGGGGTGGGTCGATAATATGGGGATAAGATGGTCCCTCAGGTATTCTGGTCCCATGCCATGTAGGGCTTTAAAGGTGATAACCAAGACCTTGAATTGTACCCGGAAGCAGACCGGCACCCAATGCAGCTCGCGGAGCAAAGGTGTTATATGTGCGGATCTTGGCGCACCTAAAATCGCCTGCGCGGCTGCATTCTGCACCAGCTTTAGCTTCCGGATAGTCTTCAAGGGTAGCCCCATGTAGAGCGCATTGCAATAATCTACATGGGAGATGACAAGAGCGTGAGTGACTGTTCGGAGGGCATCGCGACTTGATTATAACTGAGTCTCTATTTCATGGTTACTGTAGTAATTTGGGCTTTTTCAATGCATCTATAAAAGATGTGAAACTTAGATCCTGTACACATGAAGTATGGGTGAGGGAACATATAATTTCCATGCAATAGGCTTCAGGTTCAATCCTTGTAATTTCTAGTTAAAACGATCAAGCAATCATTTGACCCTTGCCAGAGACCCGGTATACCTACTTCCTGTCAGAGTAGATAGTACTGGGGTAACAATCGAAGAGAATATTTGTAGCTCAGGGTTGAATTCAGGGCAACGAAACGTCTGCATGAAAACAACAAGGCTCAGAGAGCACCAAAGACTCCCCAGTACTTGAGAACTCTGGTACCTCTGGTAACTCTGGAAGTACTTGAGTACCTGGACAGTACTTCCTGTCAGAGTAGATAGTACTGGGATAAATTGGTGAGAGAACTGAGCAAGTCCTCTTTCTGACTAGATGCATAAAAATCTGGACCGCACATCACCTTTACAATTTTTAGTACACAAGGCAGGAGAGAAATCACACACAGAGGGGTTAAAAGCCAACATCTGAAAGGTAAATTTTGAGGTAAATCAGCTGATCATGATTACACACACACTAGGTTGTGCTCTAACTGAAGGCAAAGCCTGAATCCACTACAATTCAGGCCAATTTTGGACAGATTTTTTTCCTACTCTTTTATTTGTATTTATTGATTTGATTTCTACCCACCACAATCAAAAGATTCTCAGAAGATTATAACCTTAACAAATTATACTAAAACATCCATGATAGAAAACAATAATTAAAACAAAATAAGAAAAGTTTTAAAATGAAGTATAAAGTATCATATAATACCATAGCTTAAAAATAGCTTTAAAAATTCAAAGCCCTCTATGATACTGTATCCCCGTTTGTCATAGATAGCTGCAAATGGCTTTTAAAAAAATAGTACAGGGAGAAAAAACCTCTGTTTCTCCAAATCACATTCAAGAACTGGGAATGAACTGGGATAATTTATCCTCTGATCTGACCCAAAGCAGAACAAACCTTAGATCTAGTCCTCAAAATAGATTGAGTGTTCCATGAATAATAGGGTATTTGTAGAAATGTGCCTCAAAGCACTCTTAGATAGTACAGTACTCAGATTATGAGGTTTAGCCTTAATACTCCTATGCATTGTCATCTGAGAGAAATCTCCATTTAATTGATACTGCAGACTGAGCAAGGGAACTTTCCCTAGGGAGACATTTTAAAGATAATAACATAGCAATAAAAATTGAAGTAAATGTTGGGCAAATTTGGTCATCAGAGTTCTCAAATTGGCTTGGAATAAACTATGTCTTATCCCCATTACATCGTCCCGTCCCATCCGGTCACGCAGGGAGGGCATGCTGCGGACCCCATCAGTTAAAGAATTCCATCTCACGGGGTCACGGAAGCGTGCCTTCTCTGCAGTAGCGCCTGCTCTGTGGAATATTCTTCCCCCAGAGTTAAGACAGTCCACCTCGCTTCTGGCCTTCAGGAAACAACTCAAGACTTGGCTTTGCCAACAGGCCTGGGGCGGAAAGAAGAGCATAAACTCCTGAGGATGGCTAACATCGTAGGATAGCCCTAAAATTGCCCTTCCAATGTTTGAAAGAAGACATCATCACCATCTTGATTTTATTATATTTATTGTATTTTAAATTGTCTATTTTAAATGTTTGATATTTTAGTGATTTGTAAACCGCCCAGAGTCCCTTGAGGGAGTTGGGCGGTGAGAAATCGAATAAATAAAA
The DNA here is from genome assembly GCA_023362775.1 of Charina bottae. Classification (NCBI taxonomy): domain Eukaryota; kingdom Metazoa; phylum Chordata; class Lepidosauria; order Squamata; family Charinaidae; genus Charina; species Charina bottae. Next base: position 51,639,806 of record JALMGJ010000003.1, on the reverse strand, counting down.
TAAATAAATAAAATAAATGTCTCCTCAAAATTGCAAAATAGCTGAATGGTGTCAAGTCTAATACCCGCAACTGTTTACATAATGGGATTCAATATTTCTCTCATTTTTGAAGAAGACTTTAATCCACCCCATATCTTATTTCCCACCTGCAAGCCATCCCCAAGTCATGTCATGTGGCCTTCCGTAACACCCATTCTGAATGTCATCATATACACTGAGGAATAGAGTCATTCTATTCCCCATCAGAAGCTGAATAAACATTTCTGCTTACCCCTGTGCTAAGCAAGCTGGGTTATATGAGGGGTTGTCTGATTCCAAACCCTAACTTCAACACAGACAGTGTAAATCATGCAGTTGAAACGTTCAGAGTTACGCCACTTCACTTTTGCGGTGATAATGGATAGCTTAGCCCAATTGTTTTACATTTACTGGAAACTTATTTCAGGCTCCACTTAAATCTATCTGCGAGAATTTTTCATTGGCTTTTGTAGCATTTGTGTTATTATTGCGAAGGCCTTTTGCCAATCTCCTTTATTGCTTTATTTGTTTATCAAATTTATATGGTCACCCATCTCACATAAGGTGACTCTGGGCAGTGTACAATAAAACAAACAATTAAAACATATTATAAAACCACTTAAAACACTTAAATGATTAAACACAAATAAGAACAAGGTTGTGAGAGGGTTAAAATCAGAATATTATACATGGTGCAGTCAACGTGCGGGCTCCCTTCTGCCAGGAGATCCCCAGGCCTGATGAAAAAAACACATTTTGAGAGCTTTCTGGAAGGCCATAAGGGTTGGGGCCAACCTCACCTCGGGGGGGGGGGATAATGTTCCAAAGGGCAGGGGCCATGGCAGAAAAGTCTTGTCTCCTGGGTCCCATCAGATGGAACTTCTTAGCAGACAGGACCCACAACATGCCTCTCCTGTCAGATCTGATGGGATGGGTAGATGTAATTGGGGAGAGGCGGCCCCATGCCATGTAGGGCTTTAAAGGTCAAAAACAGCACCTTGAATTGCACTCGGAAGCAAACTGGTAACCAATGAAGCTCACAGAGCAGAGGTGTGACATGTGTCCTTGTAGGGGCACACATAGCTGCCCATGCTGCTGCATTTTGCACCAGCTGAAGCTTCCGGATACTCTTCAAGGGCACCTCATGTAGAGCATGTTACAATAGTCCATTCAGGAGGTGACCATTGTAGAGCCTCATAATCCAGGAATGGGTGCAACTGGCACAGAACACAAAGTTGCAAAAAGGCCCTCTAGCCATGACCGCCACCTGCTCTTTGATCAAGAGTCATGAGTCCAAAATGACACCCAGATTGTGAACCGGGTCTGTTTGGGGCAGTGCCACCCCATCCAGCACCAAAGATGGTAAATTTCCAGATCCAGAAGGCTCTAAGACCCAAAGCCACTCAGTCATGCCAGGGTTCAGTTGAAGTCTATTGTTCCCCATCCAGACCCACAGCCTCCAGGCTCCAGGACTCTTGTCCTGCACTGCTTGGTTCACCAGGGGCGGAGATGTGTAATTGGGTATCATCAGCATACTTATGATACCTCACTCTATGGCAATGAATTATCTCACCCAGTGGTTTCATGTAGATGTTAAATAGGAGTGGAGAGAGTCCAAACCCTGCAGGACACCACATAGTAGGGCCTACGGGCAAGACTCCCAATCTATACCAACTGGTATCAGCCCCGTAGGAAGGAAGAGAACCAGCACAATACTGTGCCATCCACTCCCAACCCACAGAGCTGATCCAGAAGGATACCATGGTTGATGGTATTAAAAGCCATCGAGAGGTCAAGAAGAGCCAGGATGGATGCACTACTGCCATCCCACTCCTGCCAGAGAACATACAAAAGTGCAACCAATGCCGTTTCTGTCCCATGTCCAGGCCTGAATCCTGATTGAAAGAGGTCCAGATAATCTGCTTCATCTAGGGTCCACTGAAGCTGCTGCACAACCACCTTCTCCACAAGCTTCCCTAAAAAAGGGAGGCTGGACACTGGACAGAAGTTTATTTATTTGTTTATTTATTTATTTATTTATTTTCTATCCCGTCTTTATTATTTTTATAAATAACTCAAGGTGGTGAACATACCTAACAATCCTTGTATATGGTTGTTTTAATTACTGTAAATCATCAGGAGTCATTACTGATTTAGTGGTACTGTATAAGCACAATAAATAAATAATAAATTATGAAAGTAACACATGGACAGTGAAAAATCCAGGTGAGTTGGGCTGAGGGAGAGGGACTGGCCCAAGGTCACCCAGCCGGCTTTCATGCCTAAGGCGGGACTAGAACTCTCAGTCTCCTGGTTTCTAGCCCATTGTTGTCCAGTATGGTGCGATCCAGCAATGGCTTCTTGAGGAGGGGATGAACCAACTCCTCCTTAAGAGGTGAAGGAACAACTCCGTCTCTCAAGTATGAATTCACCACTGCTAGAACCCATCCACATGTCACCCCCTGGGCAGTCTTAGCCAACCAGGAGGGACACCCTAACCTTTTAACTTTAACAAAGAAGAGGGTAAGTGTGATGGAATGTGTCTCTGAGGGAAAAAGTGATGTTATGGAGATCGCAGGTGAAGGAGGAGGGGGCGCCTTCCAGGGTGAGAAGCGCATTCACAGCCTCGAAGACCTTGGGTGCCCGTCCAGGAAGGTCAGGCCGGACCCGTCTTAGAGTGCCCGGGGTTTTTCCCCAGAGAACTGCTTAGTGTAGCTTAGTTTGGCAAGATTCTGTGTAAGGTAGAACAATAAACATCTAGAGCTTAATTCCAAGGCTCAGCGTTGTTCTTCGCCTAACCACAACATCAATCTTGCCAAACTCAGCTACACTAAGCAGTTTTCTGGGGAAAAACCCCAGGCACTCTAAGGTGGGTCCGGCCTGACCTTCTTGGATGGGCGCCCAAGGCCTTCAAAGCTGTGAACGCGCTTCTCACCCTGGAAGGCACCCCCTCCTCCTTCACCCGCAATCTCCGTAACACAACTTTCTCAGAGACACATTCCATCACAGTAAGAGAAGATACAGGAGGAGAAGCACCTGGGGAAAACATAAAATTCTCAACATTTCAAGGGACATGGAGAAGGAACACAAAACAATTACCAACTTTATTTACTTATCATATGTAACAATGATAAAAAAAAATCTCAATTATTTTAAAGATCTCTTTCCAGATTTAAGTTCATTGAATAATTTGTAATCTTATTGGTGAAGAGTTACTAAATTTGTTTATACTTGTTGTGATGAAGGTTGGAAGTCACTTTATTTATTTATTTATTTATTTATTTATTTATTTATTTAATTAATTAATTTTCCCCCCACCTTTATTATTTTTATAAACAACTCAAGGTGGGGAACATCCCTATTACTCCTTCCTCCTCCTATTTTCCCCACAACAGCAACCCTGTGAGGTGAGTTGGGCTGAGAGAGAGTGACTGGCCCAAGGTCACCCAGCCGGCTTTCATGCCTAAGGCGGGACTAGAACTCTCAGTCTCCTGGTTTCCCATTGGCTCCTTCCTAGGGCTGAGTGTGTGTGTGACTGGCCCAAGGTCACCCAGCCGGCTTTCATGCCTAAGGCAGGACTAGAACTCACAGTCTCCTGGTTTCTAGCCCGTTGCCTTAACCACTAGACCAAACTGGCTCTATATATTTCTTTATATATTTCTTTTCTTTTTCTTTATTATAGTCTTTCTTTTCTTTTTCTTTTTTTCTGCACTTTTTATTCTTTTTTTCTCTTCTCTTTCTCTAAGTTTAGTTTGTATTAGTTTTTACTATTGTAATCAAAATTCTTGATAAAAGTTATACTTTAATCAAAAAGAATAATTTAGCTGAACATTAGTTGCAGTATCTCTCAACACCTAAGTAATTTTACATATTATATATATTACACACACGCACGCACACACACAGTATATGTATGTTCTACACACACACACACACACACACACTAATTTTTCACCTTTCCCAATTCTTCCACCTCCATTTCAGAATTTAAATGACAATTCATTAAGGTGAGCCAGATGTAAGACAGACGAAAAACTCTCAAAATAGTGGTATGTTTCTCAGCCCATGTTCTGTACACAGGCAGTGTTTCACAACAGCAGACATAATTGTTAAGCTGTTAAAAACTTTTGAGGCCATTAAGGTTACTTGTGAGGTCAGACACCATCAGTGAACTAGGTAAATTCAAGTCTACCAGGGAGCCTTTTGTTAATTAAAAGATCAAAATGAGTTGGAAAGGGTATTGTCCATTCAGCTGTTCAGGACTGATGGGAAACTTGCCCATTTATTTTTGCTCTGGGAAACCTCTCTCTCTTTATATTGCATCTGACACCGAGAAAAGTTTTATTTAAGCTACTGCTTTCCTGAATTCAGCCTTGGAACTTATTCAGTGGAATATCAATATATTTCTGTAGATGAGGAAAACTGCTCTGCAAAAGAAATTCTTTCTTGATTTAGTTTGAGTCAGGACTGAATTTATTTCATAAACTGGAAGCAGGATATTTCAGTTCATCATAGATATTTCTTTAATAATTGCCTGGAAATTAAATTATCTTTATTCTGAGTTTTATGCATCACTATGATGGGTAAGGGGATAGCATAAGCTTTGTGCATGTTTTGTGCCATTTAGGATTCAAAATAATCAGACATGCCTCTGGTGAAAGGTTAGTTAATAAAACTGTTGTACAGCTGGGATTATTTGTGAATCCTCATATTGAATCATTAATATGGAAGAATGTGGGCATGGAAAAGTCATATATTATAGCTTTGAGTAACTCATAGGCTTCAGCTGGCCTATGAGGACTGTTCTACCTCCAGTTTTTATTAAGTTCTATGTGTTCTAACGATCAAAGGAGATCGTTACCTTGTCGTGGTGCTGGAGCTTGAGCACCTCAATGAAACCATGAGCTAAACCGTGAAAGGACACCCAAGACGGGAAGGTCGTGGCAGAGAGGTCAGACTAAATACGATCCCTGGGGAAGGTAATGGCAACCCACCCCAGTATTCTTGCCATGAAAACTAAATGGATCAGTACAACCAAAGATATGTCGGTATACCATCGGAAGATGGGACTCCCAGGTCGGAAGATGGTCAAAATGCTACTGGGGAGGAACAGAGGATAAGTTCAACTAGCCCCAGATGTGATGACGCAGCTAGCTCAAAGCCGAAAGGACGGCTAGCGGCCGACGGTGCTGGTGGTGAACGACGAATCCGATGTTCTAAAGATCAACACACCATAGGAACCTGGAATGTAAGATCTATGAGCCAGGGCAAATTGGATGTGGTTATTGGTGAGATGTCAAGATTAAATATAGACATTTTAGGTGTCAGTGAACTGAAATGGACTGGAATGGGCCACTTCACATCAGATGACCACCAGATCTACTACTGTGGACAAGAGGACCACAGAAGAAATGGAGTAGCCTTCATAATTAATAATAAAGTGGCTAAAGCAGTGCTTGGATACAATCCAAAAAACGATAGAATGATCTCAATTCGAATTCAGGGTAAGCCATTTAACATCACAGTGATCCAAATATACGCCCCAACCACAGATGCTGAAGAAGCAGAAGTAGATCAGTTCTATGAGGATCTGCAGCACCTACTAGATAATACACCAAAAAGAGATGTTATTTTCATTACAGGAGACTGGAATGCTAAGGTGGGTAGTCAGACGACACCTGGAATTACAGGCAAGCATGGTCTGGGAGAACAAAATGAAGCAGGACATAGGCTGATAGAATTTTGCCAAGACAACTCACTGTGCATAACAAACACTCTCTTCCAACAACCTAAAAGACGACTTTATACATGGACTTCACCAGATGGTCGACACCGAAATCAGATTGACTACATCCTTTGCAGCCAAAGGTGGCGGACATCTATACAGTCGGTAAAAACAAGACCTGGAGCTGACTGTAGTTCAGATCACGAACTTCTTATTGCAAAATTTAGAATCAGACTAAAGAGAATAGGGAAGACCCACAGATCAGTTAGATATGAGCTCACTAATATTCCTAAGGAATATGCAGTGGAGGTGAAGAATAGATTTAAGGGACTAGATTTAGTAAATAGGGTCCCAGAAGAACTATGGACAGAAGTTCACAACATTGTTCAGGAGGCGGCAACAAAAAACGTCCCAAAGAAAAAGAAAACCAAGAAGGCAAAATGGCTGTCTGCTGAAACACTGGAAGTAGCCCAAGAAAGAAGGAAAGCAAAAGGCAACAGTGATAGGGGGAGATACGCCCAATTAAATGCAAAATTCCAGAGGTTAGCCAGAAGAGATAAGGAATTATTTTTAAACAAGCAATGTGTGGAAGTGGAAGAAGACAATAGAATAGGAAGGACAAGAGACCTCTTCCAGAAAATTAGAAACATCGGAGGTAAATTCCAGGCAAAAATGGGTATGATCAAAAACAAAGATGGTAAGGACCTAACAGAAGCAGAAGAGATCAAGAAAAGGTGGCAAGAATATACGGAAGATCTGTATAGGAAGGATAATAATATTGGAGATAGCTTTGACGGTGTGGTCAGTGAGTTAGAGCCAGACATCCTGAAGAGTGAGGTTGAATGGGCCTTAAGAAGCATTGCTAATAACAAGGCAGCAGGAGATGACGGTATCCCAGCTGAACTGTTTAAAATCTTGCAAGATGATGCTGTCAAGGTGATGCATGCCATATGCCAGCAAATTTGGAAAACACAAGAATGGCCATCAGATTGGAAAAAATCAACTTATATCCCCATACCAAAAAAGGGAAGCACTAAAGAATGTTCAAACTATCGAACAGTGGCACTTATTTCACATGCCAGTAAGGTAATGCTCAAGATCTTGCAAGGTAGACTCCAGCAATTCATGGAGCGAGAATTGCCAGATGTACAAGCTGGGTTTAGAAAAGGCAGAGGAACTAGAGACCAAATTGCCAATATCCGCTGGATAATGGAGAAAGCCAGGGAGTTTCAGAAAAACATCTATTTCTGTTTTATTGACTATTCTAAAGCCTTTGACTGTGTGGATCATAACAAATTGTGGCAAGTTCTTGGTGGTATGGGGATACCAAGTCATCTTATCTGCCTCCTGAGGAATCTGTATAACGACCAAGTAGCAACGGTAAGAACAGAGCACGGAACAACGGACTGGTTTAAGATTGGGAAAGGAGTACGGCAGGGTTGTATACTCTCACCCTACCTATTCAACCTGTACGCAGAACACATCATGCGACATGCTGGGCTTGAGGAATCCAAGGCTGGAGTTAAAATCGCTGGAAGAAACATTAACAGTCTCAGATATGCAGATGATACCACTTTGATGGCTGAAAGCGAGGAGGAGTTGAGGAGCCTTATGACGAAGGTGAAAGAAGAAAGTGCAAAAGCTGGGTTGCAGTTAAACCTCAAAAAAACCAAGATTATGGCAACGAGCTTGATTGATGACTGGCAAATAGAGGGAGAAAAAGTGGAGGCAGTGACAGACTTTGTATTTCTAGGCGCAAAGATTACTGCAGATGCTGACTGCAGCCAGGAAATCAGAAGACGTCTACTTCTTGGGAGGAGAGCAATGGCAAATCTTGATAAAATAGTTATGAGCAGAGACATCACACTGACAACAAAGGTCCGCATAGTTAAAGCTATGGTATTCCCTGTAGTAACCTATGGCTGTGAGAGCTGGACCATAAGGAAGGCTGAGCGAAGGAAGATAGATGCTTTTGAGCTGTGGTGTTGGAGGAAAATTCTGAGAGTGCCTTGGACTGCAAGAAGATCAAACCAGTCCATACTCCAGGAAATCAAGCCAGACTGCTCACTTGAGGGAATGATATTAAAGGCAAAACTGAAGTACTTTGGCCACATCATGAGAAGACAGGATACCCTGGAGAAGAAGCTGATGCTAGGGAAAGTGGAAGGCAAAAGGAAGAGGGGCCGACCAAGGGCAAGATGGATGGATGGTATTCTGGAGGTGACGGACTCAACCATTGGGGAGCTGGGGATGGTGATGGCTGACAGAAAGCTCTGGCGTGGACTGGTCCATGAAGTCACGAAGAGTCGGAAACGACTGAACGAATAAACAACAAATGTGTTGGCACAATCTGAATGTGCAGAAGTGAAATATGTTGGCTGTCATGTTGAGTTTCTCACCAAAGTCAGGGCCTCTATTGAAAATCAGCAGGGGCTTTTGCAAGTAAACCACTCAGAATGAATATTTGTTGCCAATTCAGTCCCCTTCTTCTGCTGTATGAAGAGTGATAGGAACAACCAACAGTATCCAGTGCATCAACCAATACAATCCCTAGGCTCCAACCTCACCTACCCAACAAGCTACATTTCTATGGCTTTCTAGAAGGCTAAAAGGGTGGAGGCCTGCCAGATCCCAGTGGGATGGGTGTTCCATAGGGCAGGGGCTGTACAGAAAAGGCACACTTCCTAGGTCCTGCTAGATGGCAACATTTGAGGGAAGGGACCTGGAGCACACTCACCCTATCCCACCTGATAAAACCAGCAGTTATCTTTAGGGAGAGGATAGCTTATACTCTTCTCCTCCCACCCTACTTTATCATCAGGTTGGACCAGAGACAAGTTCTCTTCAGGCATTAGATCCACACATGTTATACCAATCCATATAAGGAACATGGGCATGTTTGTATGCACGTCTTTAATTGCCCCATCCCTGTCCTAATCCTATTCCTTCTCCATCATAGGTTGAGCACAAGATGTGAAAGTGAACACAACATTTCATCAGATATCCTGCTAGATCAGAGTTCACAGTAACAAAGAGGTTTACTCACATTCAAGTGAATGCAAATGGAAGCCTCCATCAGATTCCCATGGTCAACACAAGGAGATTGAGAACTGAGAGGGTAAGCCTGTGTTCCTTACCACATATATAATCTTTCTGAGCAACAGTGCTTTGGCTGGACTAATAAGGACATAGTGTCTAGACAGAATGACTGTGACTCTGTATTGGAGCATCTTGGTATACATGTAAGGTTTCCATATGAGCCACAATGGAACCCTACTGCAGACAAACAAGTACTTATAGATGACCAAATCTTCAGTGATATCACCAATGCAATTTTGAACAGGAGAACATAGAACATACTGCTCTATGTATGTTAAAATCTAGACACAAAAGTATCACATGAATAAAGCTCATGGGTATTCTCTTTTGAGAGACAGAGGGATTAAAAATCTGAGTCTGGCTTTCGCCTGCAAACTATCCATCCCCCTATAAGTTGGAAAAGCTTTGTGATTGCTCAATCATTGTCACTTCATTTCTTTTTTTTGCAAACTATGCTGGTGATTTTCCGCTAGCACTGTTAATAATTACTACCAGCTCTGCCTAACAAAAAGTCACCAAGAAGTGAACACATGAGTGCTGATTCATCGCTAGTAAACTGTACCCTGAAGTTCTGTGGGCAAAAGCAGAGAGTGTGGGGATTTTTCCTCATAAAAACAGCCGTTTGCTACTGTTGTGGATCTCAGGTGCAAAGACAGCATCTGGAACTGTGGCTCTCTTCCGCTAATAGCTTTGTTGGCAAAGATAAATGAACAGGTACAGAATTATATAGTTGTTGCAAGTTTTCCTGGCTCACATCTTCTCACTGTGATGAGGAGGAGGTTGATGATGATGATGATTTAAAGCAGTTATTTTCAGAAACATCTGAATTATGGAGAAGTCAGCCTAAAGACCTTTCCAGATGGGTGTGCACAGAGATTTTTAGTCTTTACTTATTTAGCAGTACGGAATGCCAGTATCTTTTCCCAAGCAAGTGATGAATGAGTGAGTCCAGCAAGAGATCCAGACATCTTCCACTAACTCAACACAAGATTTGTGGGGGAATCATTTTGTTGTTTATTCGTTCAGTTGCTTCCGACTCTTTGTGACTTCATGGACCAGCTAACACCAGCGCTTCCTGTTGGCCATCACCATCCCCAGCTTCCCCACGGTCGAGTCCGTCACCTCCAGAATATCATTCATCCATCTTGCCCTTGGTCGGACCCTCTTCCTTTTGCCTTCCACTTTCCACAGCATCAGCATCCTCTCCAGGGTATCCTGTCTTCTCATGATGTGGCCAAAGTACTTCAGTTTTGCTTTTAATATCATTCCCTCAAGTGAGCAGTCTGGCTTTATTTCCTGGAGTATGGACTGGTTTGATCTTCTTGCAGTCCAAGGTACTCTCAGAATTTTCCTCCAGCACCACAGTTCAAAAGCATCTATCTTCCTTCGCTCAGCCTTCCTTATGGTCCAGCTCTCGCAGCCATAGGTTACTACAGAGAATACAATTGCTTTGACTATGCGGATCTTTGTTGTCAGTGTGATGTCTCTGCTCTTAACTATTTTATCAAGATTTGTCATTGCTCTCCTCCCAAGAAGTAGACATCTTCTGATTTCCTGGCTGCAGTCAGCGTCTGCAGTAATCTTTGTGCCTAGAAATACAAAGTCTGTTGTGGGTCTTCCGGGCTGTGTGGCGTGTTCTGGAAGTTGTGGTTCCTAACGTTTCGCCAGCATCTGTGGCCAGCATCTTCAGAGGGCAGGAGCACAGATAGAAGCAAAATCTCTGTGCCCAGGTAAAGTGGCAATGTTCTATTTATAGAGCTAAATTATAGGAGATTAGGTGGGTTTTTTGTTGTGTTGAAATGTTAACGAGTGGCTGATGAGCGTGATTAGCATGTTCATTGTGAGAAGTATTCCCATGACCTGGTGGTTGGACTGAGTTCGTTGACCTTTTGCAGGCTGTGTTTTTCAGGACTGGTAGCCAGGTTTTGCTAATTTTTAAACTTTCTTCTTTTTTATTGTAACTGTGCTGGTGTTTGTGAATTTCAATGGCTTCTCTGTATAATCTGGTGTAGTGGCTTTTGGTGTTGTCCAGTATTTCTGTGTTTTCAAATAGGATTTTGTGTCCCGTTTGCTTGAGAGCATGTTCAGCTACTGAAGATTTTTCCGGTTGCTGTAGTCTGCAGTGTCTTTCGTGTTCTTTTATCCTGGTGTGAATGCTTCGTTTTGTGGTTCTGATGTATACTTGTCCACAGCTGCATGGTATACGGTATACTCCTGCAGCGGTGTGGGGGTCCCTTTTGTCTTTTGCTGATTTTAGCATTTGTTGTATTTTTCTGGTGGGTCTGAAGACTGTTTGAAAGTTGTGTTTTTCCATCAGTTTTCCCATGCGGTCAGTGACTCCTTTGATGTAGGGCAGGAATACTTTGTTTGTGTGGGGCTGTTTTTCTTCAGTTGGATGTTGTTTTCTTGGTTTGATGGCTTTTTTAATTTCATTCTTGGAATAGCCATTTGCCTGTAGGACCCAATTCAGATGGTTAAGTTCATTGTTGAGAAATTGGGTTTCACAGTTTCGATTAGCACGATCCACCAAGGTTTTGATCACGCCTCTCTTTTGTCGTGGGTGGTGATTGGAACTTTTGTGTAGATACCGGTCTGTATGGGTGGGTTTTCTGTATACTTTGTGTCCTAGTTTGAGGTCCGGTTTGCGTATGACCAGCGTATCTAAAAATGGAAGTTTGCCGTCAGTTTCTTTTTCCATAGTGAATTGTATATTGGGGTGGATGCCGTTTAGGTGGTCCAAAAATTTCTCCAGTTCTTCTTCAGTATGACTCCAAATTGCGAAGGTGTCATCCACGAACCGGAACCAGACTGTTGGTGTAATGGGTGCCGATTCCAAAGCCTGTTTTTCAAAGTGTTCCATGTAAAGGTTTGCTATGACTGGGCTCAGGGGGCTTCCCATGGCAATGCAAACGTTAACATTTCAACACAACAAAAAACCCCACCTAATCTCCTATAATTTAGCTCTATAAATAGAACATTGCCACTTTACCTGGGCACAGAGATTTTGCTTCTATCTGTGCTCCTGCCCTCTGAAGATGCTGGCCACAGATGCTGGCGAAACGTTAGGAACCACAACTTCCAGAACACGGCCACACAGCCCGGAAGACCCACAACAGCCATTGAACTCCGGCCGTGAAAGCCTTCGACAATACAATACAAAGTCTGTCACTGCCTCCACTTTTCCTCCCTCTATTTGCCAGTTATCAATCAAGCTGGTTGCCATAATCTTGGTTTTTTTGAGGTTTAATTGCAACCCAGCTTTTGCACTTTCTTCTTTCACCTTCGTCATAAGGCTTCAGCCTGTGAACAAACTATCGGATACCAGACTAAGAGACATCAGGACTGGTTTGATGAGAACGATAGTGAGATTGAACATATTATTGACAAGAAAAGGAAAGCCTTCCAGATATGGCAAAAAGATATTAACTGTGCCGTTAAGAAAAAAATCTACGCCAGTGCAAAGGCAGAAGTCCAAAGAAGAACTAGAGAACTTAAGAACATATGGTGGATAAAAAAAGCCCAAGAAACCCAACATTTTGCAGATGCTCATGATGCACGGGGCTTTTTTAATGCCATAAAGGCCATCTATGGACCAACAAACCATGGTACAAATCCCTTACGCTCAGTAGATGGTGCTAAACTTCTAAAGGACAAAGAGTCTATTGCACTGCGCTGGAAAGAGCATTACTACAATCTCCTTAATCGTCACTCTACTGTGGCTGATGAAGTCTTCTTGCAAATCCCGCAAAAACAAATAAGAAATGAGCTTGCAGTACCCCCTAGTTTGGAGGAAGTCAGTAAAGCCACTAAACAAATGAAAAATAACAAAGCTAGTGGACCTGATGGGATTCCTGCTGAAGTCTTTAAAGAAGGCGGGCCTGAACTTACACAACAACTTCATAAGCTCATCGAAAAAATCTGGATGAGGGAGGAGATTCCAGCAGACTTTAGGGATGCCATAATTATCACTCTCTTTAAAAAGGGTGATAGAACAGACTGTGGAAACTATCGAGGCATCTCCCTTCTAGCCACAGCAGGCAAAATCCTGGCAAAGATCATTGCAAACCGTCTCCTATCTGTATCAGAAGACATCCTCCCTGAGACGCAAAATGGCTTCCGCTCTTCCAGGGGAACAGTGGATATGATCTTCACTGCACGACAGCTTCAAGAAAAATGCAAGGAGCAAAACCGCCCTCTGTACATAGCGTTTATTGATCTGACTAAAGCTTTTGATACATCGTACTGCTCTCTGGACCAGCCTTCTGAAAATTGGATGCCCTGATAAATTTGTGAACATCTTGCGGTTACTCCATGACGACATGATGGCAACAATCCTGAATAACAATGGCTCTCAAAGCGATCCATTTAAAGTGGAATCCGGCGTTAAACAGGGATGTGTTATTGCTCCAACCTTATTCGCTATCTTCATCGCTATGATTATACACCTTGTTGAAGAGAAACTTCCTACTGGTGTAGAAATTATATATCGAACAGATGGAAAGCTTTTTAATCTTAGTAGGCTGAAAGCAAAAAATAAGGTAATTGCAACTTCTGTTATAGAACTTCAATATGCTGATGATAACGTAGTCTGTGCACACTCCGAGGAAGATCTTCAAACTATCCTAAACATCTTTGCAGAAGCATATGAAAAGCTCAGCCTCTCGATTAACATTAAAAAAACCAAAGTGCTTTACCAGCAAGTTCGAACCAATCCCTCCGCAGCGCCATCAATCCAGCTTAAAGGTGTGTCACTAGAAAATGTCGACCACTTTTCTTATCTCGGCAGCCATCTATCTACAAAAGCCGACATCGACGCTGAAATTCAGCATCGCCTGAGCTCTGCGAGTGTAGCTTTCTCCTGAATGAAGCGTAGAGTGTTTGAGGATTGGAACATTCGCAGGGAGTCCAAAATGCTTGTTTACAAAGCCATTGTACTACCAACCCTTCTATACGCCTGTGAAACATGGACCCTCTACAAACGCCACCTCCAACTTCTTGAAAGATTCCATCAACGCTGCCTCCGAAAAATTCTGCAAATTACTTGGGAAGATAGGCGGACTAATGTTAGCGTATTAGAAGAAGCGAAAACCACCAGCATTGAAACAATGATCATCCAACATCAACTTCGCTGGACCGGTCATGTTGTTTGAATGCCTGACCATCGTCCTCCAAAGCAGCTACTTTACTCCCAACTTAAGAATGGAAAACGGAATATTGGTGGACAGCAAAAGAGATTCAAAGATACTCTCAAAGCTAATTTAAAAAAATGTAATATCAGCATTGAGAACTGGGAAGCCCTAACTCATGAGCGTTTCAATTGGAGGTCATCCTTTATTAATGGCGCTATGGACTTTGAAGAAGCACGAGTACAGGGCGAAAGGGAGAAAAGAGCAAAAAGGAAGGCAGGCAAACCCTCATCATGACCGTCTCCCACCCGGAAACCTATGCCCTCATTGTGGGAGGTTGTGCGGATCCAGAATTGGCCTTTATAGCCACTTACGGATCCACTGTTAAAATTTTACCTTTGGAAGACAATCTTACTCGGCTACGAGTGATCGCCAATGATGATGAAGGCTCCTCAGCTCCTCCTCACTTTTAGCCATCAAAGTGGTATCATCTGCATATCTGAGATTGTTAATGTTTCATACCTTCCTATAATTAAAACTGTGACCTGGACTTGGTGGTAAAATATAATTCTTCACTATTTTCTCTCACTAATCCTTCCACTGGGCTTTGGCATGTTGTATGAAAGTATATCATAGAAAAGTAGGCCATATTTTCGTCAAGGAAGTACGAGTGAGTATCTGTACTAAGGAATCAGGCTCACACAGTATCTCTTATCATGTACACACGATACTGACATGTTGGTGGTTAAACTGATCACATTCACACATTCCCTTTTTTTATGATGGGGAATGAATAACAAAAATAATAACAAAGACATTGAGGAGTTCTTGGTGCTTTATGAGCTTGGTTGTTTGCTTGCAACTGTTTCATTACCCAACTAGGTAACAGCATCAGTGCAAGAGAGTGTGGGGTTTACTGCCTGTTTATATATAGTAGCTGCCAGTTTTTGTGGGGGTATGGTTTGCTCCTTGGTCGTTCCTTGATTAGAGTATTGTTTTCTGCCTGATTGCTTGGGGTTGCTTATCTGAATCTTGGCTGCTGGAGGGGATGTGTTCTAGTCTTTTTGTTTCCTTCCTAGGTAATCCGATTTATCTCCATGTATGTATTGATGCCCCTTCATGGATCACTGCCTTGTCGTGGCAAAGGGGCTTGCGTAACTCAATGAAGTCAGGTCAAGAAGAACAGGTCATGATGGAGAGTTCTGACAAAACGTGGTCCACTGGAGGAGGGAATGGCAAACCACTCCAGTATCCTTGCCAAGAAAACCCATGGACAGTATCAAAAGGCTAAAAGATATGACGCCGGAAGATGAGCCCCTCAGGTCGGAAGGTGTCCAAAATGCTACTGGGGAAGAGCGGAGGGCAATTCCGAGTAGCTCCAGAAAGTGTGAAACGGCTGGGCCAAAGCCGAAAGGACGCTCAGTTGTGGATGTGTCTGGAAGTGGAAGGAAAGTCCGATGCTGTAAAGAACAATATTGCATAGGAACCTGGAATGTAAGAACTATGAATCAAGGTAAGCTGGATGTGGTCAAACATGAGATGACAAGATTGAACATCGACATATTGGGAATCAGCGAACTAAAATGGACAGGAATGGGCGAATTTAATTCAGGAGACCATTATATATACTACTGTGGGCAAGAATCCCTTCGAAGAAATGGAGTAGCTCTCATAGTCAATAAAAGAGTGGGAAAGGCAGTACTGGGGTACAACCTCAAAAACGACAGAATGCTTTCAGTTCGAATCCAAGGCAAACCATTCAACATCACAGTGATCCAAGTCTATGCCCCAACCACTGATGCCGAAGAAGCTGAAGTTGACCGGTTCTATGAAGACCTACAACACCTTCTAGAACTAACACCAAAAAAAGATGTCCTTTTCATCATAGGGGACTGGAATGCTAAGGTAGGAAGTCAAAAAATAACCGGAATAACAGGCAAGTTCGGCGTCGGAGTACAAAATGAAGCAGGGCAAAGGCTAATAGAGTTTTGTCAAGAGAACACGCTGGTCATAGCAAACATTCTTTTCCAACAACACAAGAGAC
Organism: Charina bottae; assembly: GCA_023362775.1. Lineage (NCBI taxonomy): Eukaryota > Metazoa > Chordata > Lepidosauria > Squamata > Charinaidae > Charina > Charina bottae. The sequence continues at coordinate 51,623,794 of JALMGJ010000003.1, read as the reverse complement.
GACTCTACACATGGACATCACCAGATGGTCAATACCGAAATCAGATTGATTATATACTTTGCAGCCAAAGATGGAGAAGCTCTATACAATCAGCAAAAACAAGACCTGGAGCTGTCTGTGGCTCAGATCATGAGCTTCTTATTGCAAAATTTAGGCTTAAATTGAAGAACGTAGAGAAAACCACTAGACCAATCAGGTATGACCTAAATCATATCCCTTATGAATATACAGTGGAGGTGAGGAATAGATTTCAAGGATTAGATCTGGTAGACAGAGTGCCTGAAGAACTATGGATGGAGGTTCGTAACATTGTACAGGAGGCAGCAGCTAAAACCATCCCAAAGGAAAAGAAATGCAAGAAAGCAAAGTGGCTGACTGATGAGGCTTTACAAATAGCTGAGGAAAGAAGGGAAGCAAAAGGCAAGGGAGAAAGGGAAAGATATAAACAACTGAATGCAGAATTCCAGAGAATAGCAAGGAGAGATAAGAAGGCCTTCTTAAATGAACAATGCAAAGAAATTGAGGAAAACAATAGAATGGGGAAGACTAGAGATCTCTTCAAGAAAATCGGAGATATCAAGGGAACGTTTTGTGCAAAGATGGGCATGATAAAGGACAAAAAAGGCAGGGACCTAACAGAAGCAGAAGAGATTAAGAAGAGGTGGCAAGAATACACAGAAGAACTATACAAGAAAGATCTTAATATCCCTGATAAATATGATGGTGTTGTCACTGACCTTGAGCCGGACATCCTAGAGAGTGAAGTCAAGTGGGCCTTAGGAAGCATTACTAACAACAAAGCTAGCGGAGAAGACAGTATCCCAGCTGAGCTATTTAAAATCCTAAAAGATGATGCTGTTAAAGTGCTGCACTCAATATGCCAACAAATTTGGAAAACTCAACAGTGGCCACAGGATTGGAAAAGGTCAGTTTACGTTCCAATTCCAAAGAAAGGCAATGCCAAAGAATGTTCAAACTACCGTACAATTGCGCTCATTTCACATGCCAGCAAGGTTATGCTCAAAATCCTACAAGCTAGGCTTCAGCAGCATGTGAACCGAGAACTACCAGAAGTGCAAGCTGGGTTTCGAAGAGGCAGAGGAACTAGAGATCAGATTGCCAACATTCGCTGGATCATGGAAAAAGCAAGAGAGTTCCAGAAAAACATCTACTTCTGCTTCATTGACTACGCTAAAGCCTTTGATTGTGTGGATCACAACAAACTGTGGCAAAGTCTTAAAGAGATGGGAGTACCAGACCACCTTACCTGTCTCCTGAGAAACCTGTATGTGGGTCAAGAAGCAACAGTTAGAACCGGACATGGAACAACCGACTGGTTCAAAATTGGGAAAGGAGTACGACAAGGCTGTATATTATCACCCTGCTTATTTAACTTATATGCAGAGTACATCATGAGAAATGCCGGGCTGGATGAATCACAAGCCGGAGTTAAGATTGCCGGGAAAAATATCAACAACCTCAGATATGCAGACGATACCACCCTAATGGCAGAAAGTGAAGAGGAACTAAAGAGCCTCTTGATGAGGGTGAAAGAGGAGAGTGCAAAAGCTGGCTTGAAACTCAACATTAAAAAAACCCAGATCATGGCATCTGGTCCCATCACTTCCTGGCAAATAGAAGGGGAAGAAATGGAAGCAGTGACAGATTTTATTTTCTTGGGCTCCAAGATCACCGCAGATGGTGACTGCAGCCATGAAATTAAAAGACGCTTGCTCCTTGGAAGGAAAGCTATGGCAAACCTAGACAGCATATTAAAAAGCAGAGACATCACCTTGCCGACAAAGGTCCGTATAGTTAAAGCTATGGTTTTTCCAGTAGCAATGTATGGCTGTGAGAGTTGGACCATAAGGAAGGCTGAGCGCCGAAGAATTGATGCTTTCGAGCTGTGGTGCTGGAGAAGACTCTTGAGAGTCCCTTGGACTGCAAGGAGGTCAAACCAGTCAATCCTAAAGGAAATCAACCCTGACTGCTCATTGGAAGGACAGATGCTGAAGCTGAAGCTCAAATACTTTGGCCACCTAATGAGAAGAGAGGACTCACTGGAAAAGATCCTGATGCTGGGAAAGACTGAGGGCAAAAGGAGAAGGGGACGGCAGAGGATGAGATGGTTAGATAGCATCACCGATGTAATGAACATGAATTTGAGTAAACTCCGAGAGACAGTGGAGGACAGGAAGGCCTGGCGTGCTATGGTCCATGAGGTCACGAAGATTCGGACACGACTGAACGACTGAACAACAACAACATGTATTGATGGCTGATTTGTCTGAATTCCAAGCTTCCAGGAATTCCACAACGTTTTTGGATTTGGCTTGGTCTAAGATGCTAATACAGAGCTTTCCAAACTGTGTGTCGCGACACAAAAGTGTGTCGCCACACACAGCGTGGTGTCTCGCCACACCACCCGGAAGTGGCGGCGTGTGTGTGCACGGTGGCAGCCGCTGCCGCCGCCGCCGTGCACGCGCACGCGGCCGCATGCCCTCCCATGTTGCCGCCGTGCACGCGCCCCCACACCGCCACCGTGCCGCCGCTGCCACCGCACCGCCACTGGTGTGTCACCAGTGGTGGCACTTTGGAAAGCCCTGTGCTAATAGTTTTCCAGTTGAAACTGTGGTTGTGTCTGTCTATGTGTTGTGAGATCAAGAAGTTTTCATTTTGTCTCCTGACTGCTAGTTGATGTTCATGAATGTACTCTGCTAGTCTTCTGCCTGTCTGTCCTATAGTTGCTGTTACAGTCCTTGCATTGTATATTGCAGATGACTCCTGTTTTTTCTTCTTGGGCTGCTGGGTCTTTTGGTTTGCTTGAGATGTTTTGGAGGGCTTTGGTTTGTATGCTACAGTAATACCATGTGGTTATAGTAGTCTGTTGGTTGTTTCTGAGATGTTTTTGATGTATGGGAGTATGATCCTTTTCGTAGGTTGTCCTGCGTGTGCTGTAGTGGGTTGTGTGGTCAGGCACTATTTGATAAAGTTGCGTGTATATCCATTTTGTCAGAAGACATTGTATAGGTGGTCTATTTCCTCTTTCTGGAATGAAGACATTTTTTCTATTGAAAGCCAAATGGCAGGTGCCCGCTCCTATTAAATTGTTTTAGACACTGAGGCACAAAATCCCAAATTCACCTTCCTTCCCTGGCTGAAAAATATGCATCAATTAATCAAATTGCTATCCATTATCTGATTTGCTTGCTTGTTTGTTTATGCTTATATGCTGCTTCAGCCCAAGGACATAAAAAGGCAACCATTCCACTCTGCCTAATATTATGGCCTTCTCAGTGCAGTAATATAGTCCAACTCATGTCTTGCCAGAAAGGATTGGAAGTTAAGTAACAATATTTTCAGTTTTAACTCTTCAATGTATTCACTGTTTTTCACTGAAATCTTGTATCATTTTATTAGACTATACTAATGTATTTCCTTTAATAGTGTTTTGTCATATTAAAGCATTTGGCTTTAATTTAAAAGTGAAAAGGAGGGAGAGGAAGAAGCAGGAGGAGGAGGAGGAGAAGGAGGAGGGGAAGGGGAAGGAATAGTAATAGTCATTTAAAGGCTAACAGTAATGGAACATGACCAGAAATCGTTATTGTTCCAATTGTACTTTTGCTAAAGTAGGTATCTAATTGAAATAGAATTTAACAATCAGTTCTTTGGGAAGGTTTACAATTAGCTGAATAACATATACTATCTTAAACTGTAACTTCAGCAAAGTCTTCTGCAATTCTTCAAGTAGGCGGCAGTTACCACCCATTCTGTTTCAGCCATCATAAAGATTTGTTTAGCTCTGCACTCTTGCTGTAGGGGAGTCACGCACATCAAAGGTAGGAGAGCATTTGCTAAATAGCAAACAACACCATATGGCTTGTTAATTTATGTGTCTCACAATGGAGAACAAAGGATGTTATGCTGATGTGCTGCTTCACAGACACAAACAGACAAAAGAGACTGCTTCCAGACAACAGAAAGCTTTTATGGTCCAGCCTCAGACAATCAAGCTCAGTTTGTTCGTCACCAGAGCCCAAAGTGAAAGCTATAAGGGTTTCCTCATAAGGCATTACTTAATTATTGTGTATTTACTGTAATCCTCCACCAAACATTTCCCACCAGGAAATTGATTTACAATACTACCTTTGCTCAACTAGTGGTTCATGTTATCACATTAGCAGCTGACAAAGTCAATGCAGTGGCTCCACTGAAATGAAACACAGTCTGTAAATCATAATCTATTCTTTATTTTTTTTTGGCGGCAGAGGTGGGGGCACAGTCTGTAAATCATGATTTATTCTTTTCTATTTCGGGGGATGAGAGATACGGTTTTACAAACCCCAAACAAACACATGCAAACAGTTTAGGAAATTTTGGAAATTCTAATTCTAAAGAAATAAGGGCAAGTATGGTATGCATGGTGCAGAACATAGAAATCCAGCTCTTTGAAATCTATGTATCTCTGTTCACTGACCTGTTGCTGATGGTGAGTATGTTTTATCATTATCTGATAAATGATAAAGGATTGCAATGAATTGGATGGGTCCCCCACTTTCATCTCAATAAAATAACAACATTTGAAACAAGACAACAGTAAACAATGATGCTCATTCCAGTCTTGCACAATGGACATTTTTTCACTCCTCTACATTTATCAGTGTCATTATTAAAACCATATCCCTTACCTGTCTTTTTAACTTCTACAAATAGTACAGGAAAGAAATGTGTGCCTAAGAAAAGAAGGTGGGTATCAGAAGCAAAGCTGAGCAACTAATTTGGTCTTCCATGGGCTATATGCCAGGGTTGTACAAAACCTTCAAGAGAATCACTTTGCAAAGCATGTTAGTGCAAAACTCTTCAAGGCAGATACAACAAAGTCCCCGTAACTGAGCGCATCTGCCCATGCGGTGAAGTGGAAGTAGAAACTATTATACATGTACTGCTACACTGTAAATTTTATAGGGATATCAGGTCAATTTACATTGCGGCCCTTAATAGAAAAACTCCCTGGGTATCCAGATAATTTTTACTTGAATTATCAACTTCAGGATTGAAAACCTTATATTACATGTACAGTTGCCAAATTTTGTGTTGCTGCAATGAAAATAAGACAAATCCAGACGAAAAAATAAGCTGCTCAAAAAAATAAAGGGAACACTGAAATAAGACATCCTAGATCTGAATGAATGAAATATTCGTATTAATTACTTTGTTCATTACATAGTTGAATGTGCTGACAACAACATCACACAAAAAGCAATGGAAATCAAATGTAAGCAACCCCTGGAGGTCTGGATGTGGAGTTACACTCAAAAATTAAAGTGGAAAAGAACACTACAGGCTGATCCAACGTTGATGTAATGTCCTTAAAACAAGTCAAAATGGCGCTCAGTAGTGTGTGTGGCCTCCATGTGCCTGTATGACCTCCCTACAATGCCTGGGCATGCTCCTGATGAGGTGGCGGATGGTCTCCTGTGGGATCTCCTCCCACACCTGGACTAAAGCATCCCCCAACTCCTGGACAGTCTGTGGTGCAACGTGGCGTTGGTGGATGGAGTGAGACATGATGTCCCAGATGTGCTCAATTGGATTCAGGTCTGGGGAATGGGCGGGCCAGTCCATAGCATCAATGCCTTCGTCTTGCAGGAACTGCTGGCACACTCCAGCCACATGAGGTCTAGCATTGTCTTGCATTAGGAGGAACCCAGGGCCAACCGCACCAGCATATGGTCTCACAAGGGGTCTGAGGATCTCATCTCGGTACCTAATGGCAGTCAGGCTACCTCTGGCGAGCACATGGAGGGCTGTGCGGCCCCCTAAAGAAATGCCACCCCACACCATTACTGACCCACTGCCAAACCAGTCATGCTGGAGGATGTTGCAGGCAGCAGAACGTTCTCCACGGCATCTCCAGACCCTGTCACATCTGTCACATGTGCTCAGTGTGAACCTGCTTTCATCTGTGAAGAGCACAGGGCGCCAGTGGCGAAGTTGCCAATCTTGGTGTTCTCTGGCAAATGCCAAACGTCCTGCACGGTGTTGGGCTGTAAGCACAACCCCCACCTGTGGACGTCGGGCCCTCATACCACCCTCATGGAGTCTGTTTCTGACCGTTTGAGCAGCCACACGCACATTTGTGGCCCACTGGAGGCCATTTTGCAGGGCTCTGGCAGTGCTCCTCCTGTCCCTCCTTGCACAAAGGCGGAGGTAGTGGTCCTGCTGCTGGGTTGTTGCCCTCCTACGGCCTCCTCCACGTCTCCTGATGTACTGAGCTGTCTCCTGGTAGCGCCTCCATGCTCTGGTCACTACGCTGACAGACACAGCAAACCTTCTTGCCACAGCTCGCATTGATGTGCCATCCTGGATAAGCTGCACTACCTGAGCCACTTGTGTGGGTTGTAGACTCCGTCTCATGCTACCACTAGAGTGGAAGCACCACCAGCATTCAAAAGTGACCAAACCATCAGCCAGAAAGCATAGGAACTGAGAAGTGGTCTGTGGTCACCACCTGCAGATCCACTCCTTTATTGGGGATGTCTTGCTAACTGCCTATGCTTTCCACCTGTTGTCTATTCCATGTGCACAACAGCATGTGAAATTGATTGTCAATCAGTGTTGCTACCTAAGTGGACAGTTTGATTTCACAGAAGTGTGATTGACTTGGACTTACATTGTGTTGTTTCAGTGTTCCCTTTATTTTTTTGAGCAGTATTTTAAATGTATATTTTTGAATTGAAATATTTTAATTGATCATTTGTCAGGGGATATACAATTTCACTTTTCTGTTATAATTTCTTATTGTATAACTTCTAATGTTCTAGGCTTACCCCATAATGATAACAAATGTATTAACACAGTAATAGCAGAGTGAATGCTGTATTATTATCTGATATATTTTGTTACGTTTGTTGTTTATCATCGTATCTTCTGATTGTACTTTGTCTCTTTTTCTTTTAAATTTTGCTGGTCATTGACCGAAATGAAATAAACTAACTAACTTCAAAGTGTTAAAGTTGTCGTGCCCTTTGCAAGGCACACTTAGCTACTTCAGAAACTGCCCCCAACTGCTTGCATGCACAGCTCCTTTGCTTCACTGGATGTCCTAGCAGAAGCATCAGCACATACCCAAACGTGTGTTGTGCAGACCACTGGAAACAGCTTTCAGAACAGCTGCACAAGCCTTGCAAAGGATTTCACTTCCCAAACAGAGCAGCTGCCAAGCCCCTCTTCTGGATGCTTTGTGTGGCCCTGTTACAGTATATACCGTCTGTAAGGCCATTGGAATCATCTTAGAATTTTAAAAACTTACATACCTTCCGCCCTATTGTATTTTTGGTCCTTGGAACCCTAAGGACTAAGCATCTAGTCAAAATAAACTACAACTTTGTCCGATTGAAAATCATGGGAGGTTTGTTTTTTAAAATAATGAACCCTGTGAGTTACAATGCTCTGAGTCCAAACTTGGAACTCTCTCATTCCATAGTGTATAAGGAAAGAAGGAAGCCTGACCCTTTCTATCCTCATAATTCTTCCCTCCCCTTTCCCTGTCATTTGCTTCAGTCCAGTTTCAGGAATTGTTTTTAGAGAAACAGTAGGTAAAATAGAGGGTTGGGTTAACATAAAGCAATGATGTATGATCATGTCGTTCTTGGCAAAAAAACAAGCCCATTTGGTGGGAGGCTTTAAGGAGGGGGAGTGCAGAGTGAAAAATGTAGATTGTGGGTTTGGTGGAAAACTCCCCAGCCTGTATTTGGCTCATGAGGGCAAACTCCCACCTTACTCTAGAACAATAAATTGAAGAAGTCTGCTGGCTAAGACAAAATGTGAATCAGATGCAGTCTTCTCCAATCTGGTGGCCACCAAAAATGCTGGACCTTCAATATCCCTGGCAGCTTAGCTGCAGGCAATGGTGGCTGAGAATTCTGGGAGTCGGTCCCAACACATTTGATGGATTGGGTTTGGATTTAATGCAACATCCAGTTCCTTCCAGGTGTCTCTGAGGAGCTTCTTGTATTGTTGCCCTCCAGCAACTGGTATTGTGGATATGACTTTTGAACCTGAAAAAGGGCATCTTCGTGTTTAGTGGTCATTGATATAGGTAGAGGTAAAGGTTTTCCCCGTACAGTCATGTCCGACTCTAGGGGCCAGTACTCATCTCCATTTGTTAGCCAAAGAGCCAGCGTTGTCATGTGGCTGGCATGACGCACGTGGAATGCTGTTACCGTCCCACCAAAGTGGTACCTATTCATCTACTTGCATTTGCATGCTTTTGAATTGCTAGGTTGGCAAGAGCTGGGGCGAGTGCAGGAGCTCACTCCATCATGTGGCGCCCAGGTCTCGAACCTCCGAACTTGCGATCTTCCAATCGACAAGCCTGGTGTCTTACCCGCTGAGCCATCGTGCCCCGGTCATTGATATACTGTACTTACTGTATCTATTAATTTGTCTAATCTTCTTTCAGGGTTGTCTAAGGTAGAAGCCTATCTGAAAGACATGTTGTGCCAGCAGATTCCACAGATTTATCATATACTTGATGCAGTTTCATTTGACTATCTTAAATATTATAAGAAAATAACAGATGGGTTCTTTTCACTGTTACATAGAATCATAGAGCTGGAAGGGTGAGGGACCCTTTAGGCCAGGGGTCGGCAAACTTTTTATGCCGGGAGCCATTTTGACATGCTCGTGCACATTTTGAAATGCTAGAGAGCCAGGGGGCGGGGTTTGCGGGCAGGGGCCAATCACGTGGAAGGGGGCGGGGTTTGCGGGCGGGGGCCATTCGCATGGAAGGGGGCGAGGTTTGCGGGCGGGGGCCAATCACGTGGAAGGGGGCGGGGTTTGCGGGTGGGAGAGGGCGTCCACCCGGCCCAGCTGCCCTGGGTCCAGGGAGATCAGCTCCGGCGGGATCTGTGGCGAAGAGCGGCCGTGGGGGGGGGGGCGGCGACGACAAACGACACGCTTCAGGCTTTCAGCGCTGGAAGGAGGCCGCCTTCCAGCGCTGAAAGCCTGAAGCGCGCCGCTTGTCGTCGCCGCCTGCCCCCCCCCCTCGGCCGCTTCCGCCCGCCCGCGTTGAAGAAAGAAGACGATGGAGGGTGGGAAACGAGGCCTGCCCGCTTACCTGCCTGCTTGCCTCCCTCCGCGAGGCCCCCCGCTGCCTTCCCGGGGTCCAAGCCAGATCAGGGGCCTCGCGGAGAGAAGCAGGCAGGCAGGTAAGCGGGCAGCCCTGGCCTCCGCCGCCGGGCCCACCCCCCTCGGCCGCTTCCGCCCGCCCGCGTTGAAGAAAGAAGACGATGGAGGGTGGGAAACGAGGCCTGCCCGCTTACCTGCCTGCTTGCCTCCCTCCGCGAGGCCCTCCGCTGCCTTCCCGGGGTCCAAGCCGGATCGGGGGCCTCGCGGAGAAAGGCAGGCAGGCAGGTAAGCGGGCAGTCCTGGCCTCCGCCGCCGGGCCCGCCCCCCTCGGCCGCTTCCGCCCGCCCGCGTTGAAGAAAGAAGACGATGGAGGGTGGGAAACGAGGCCTGCCCGCTTACCTGCCTGCTTGCCTCCCTCCGCGAGGCCCTCCGCTGCCTTCCCAGGGTCCAAGCCGGATCGGGGGCCTCGCGGAGAAAGGCAGGCAGGCAGGTAAGCGGGCAGCCCTGGCCTCCGCCGCCGGGCCCGCCCCCCTCGGCTGCTTCCGCCCGCCCACGTTGAGCGAAGATGATGATGGGGGCGGGAAACGAGGCCTGCCCGCTTATCTGCCTGCTTGCCTCTCTCCGCGCAGGGGCTGCTGCGGCTGGAGATGGCGCTGCCTCCCTGCCGCGCCGGGCCTCGCTCAGTGCGAGAGCCAGGGGGCGGGGTTTGCGGGCGGGGGCCTATCACGTGGAAGGGGCGGGGGTGAGTTCAGCTGCGGAAGAGCCACACTCAAGGGGCCAAAGAGCCGCATCTGGCTCGCGAGCCGCCATTTCCGACCCTTGCTTTAGGCCATCAAGTCCAAGCACATGAATACAAATTAAAGCATCCCAATTAAGTGGTTATCTAGGCAAAATCTGAACACTTCCAACCAAAGAGAGCCCACTGCATGTCTAGGTACAGTAATCGGTTCCGTTATTTAATTGTTCCTGCTATTAGCATGCTTTTTTCTAACATTCGGTCCAACTCAGCCATCCTGTAACTTAAAACTATTATTCTATGTTCTGCCTTCAGGAATGACAGGGAATAAGTCTTGACCTTTTTCTATGCTGTCATGCCTTTTTTATTTATGGAATTTATTCAGTTCCCCAATCTGGTTGGATATTTGAAGAGATATATCTCTCCTTGGCTTTCAATCTCTTTCTATAGGATTTAGTTTCTAGTCCCTTGAACATCTTCATTAAACTTCTCAGAATCAGTTACAATTTCTCTGAATCCTTCTTAAAGTGCAGTCTGCAAGAGTGGACACAGCATTTGAGCTGGGGTTTGATCAAAGCAGAATAGAGTAGAATTATTACTTCCCATGATTTGGAAATCATATATCTGTTGATTTGGCCTAAAACTGTGTTTGCCTTATTTGCTCCATGTCACACTACTGCTCATATTCAAACTGCTATCAGTTATTATACCATATTCTTTCTGTTACATACCAAGCCAGATATACCCCACCCTATATCTGTGCCTTTTATTTTTGTTTCTAAATGAAAAACATTGCACTTGTCTCTATAAAATTCCATTCTGTTGCTTTCAACTCATTTCTTCAACCTATCAATATCACTTTCAATGTTGTTTTGGTCTTCTAAAGTATTAGTTACCCCATCCAGTTTTGTATCGTTCGCAAATTTGATAGAAATCCCATCTACCTTTTCATCCAAACTTAATGAACTAAGAGAAATGGCAAAGTACTTTGTTCAGAAGCCATGTGTTAAATCCAGCTCTGCCATCCTCCAATTAAAAGGCCCTATCATTTTTATACATTATAAAATAGTTAACATGAAATATCTCAATTGTTTAAACAATGGTTGTAATCTTTTTCCAAGATGCCCATTAGCAAAGAAGAATCTGTAAGTATTTGGCAATCATTCCATTATGAAGAACCATTTTTAACCAAATATAGGCATGAAGTAGGCCAGAAAAAATGTTGAGTGCTTTTTTAAAAAAGTTGGATCAAAGTATTAAGTATAATTGCAACTTGAGTGTTAATGGAGAACAAATAGCAAGTGCCTGTGGTGGGTGGGAATGCAGTCAATCAGTGGAGTTTTATATTTTACTATTTTAAAAAAAGAACCCTAAAACTCAAGAACATTCCTCTGGTGTGTTTACTAAAGTTTATCTAAATCGTTATGAGTTGAACCCAAGTCTTTCTTCACAGTATGTACAATTTGATCATTTCAACACAATGGATAAAACTACAACCACAGCATTTGAAAGAATCGGTGGCAATATGAAAGCTGCAGTTCTTCCACAGATACACACTGAAAATAGGGAGAAAGTAAATAGGAAGAAAATCCAATAATTAAAGAATGGCTGTAGGCAGTCTCCCAGTCACTTTTTGCTGGCCACTATTCCCCTGCCTTAATTGTGCTGCAATTTTTCTTTTGTTCTTTGAATAAGAGGCAAAATAGAAGCATTAAGCAGCTGTTGTGAGTTAGGACAGCTATTTTGCTTAACTTTCCTCCCTCCAAAAAAAAAAAAAGGGGGGGGGGACAAGCTTTTCAGTCCCTGTCTTTCTGGTGACATCACCACATCACCATTATGGCCCATGACCCCCTTAGAGGCTGGAAAAAAATTAAGAAGGAAAAGTTCAGCTAAAAAAAAGGTAAAGGTACCCCCTGCACATTTGTGCAGTCGTGTCTGACTCCAGGGGCCGGTGCTCATCTCCATTTGTTAGCCGAAGAGCCAGCGTTGTCCGAAGACGCTTCGACGGTCATGTGGCCGCATGACACGCGCAGAACGCTGCTACCTTCCCACCGAAGTGGTACCTATTCATCTACTTGCATTTGCATGCTTTCGAATTGCTAGGTTGGCAAGAGCTGGAGCTAGTGCAGGAGCTCACTCCGCACGCAGGGCTAGGGATTCGAACCTCCGAACTTGCGATCTACAAGCCTGGCATCTTACCCACTGAGCCACCACGCTTTGCAGCTACTACCTGCAAAAGGTTGCCTGCCTCTGATGATACAGATCTCTTTCCTAGAAAAAGCAATGGAAGAATCCAGCCAAAGGGCCAGGCAGGGAGTAGACCAACTTCATCACAGTCACTTCTGCTGCTCTGGTATACTTATTTCTGTCCCTTCATTATCTTCAACTTGTATTGAATATATCTTACATAATGTTGCCTAATCATTTCTGGAGATCAAATTTTTCTGAAATAAACTCTGCATATGAGCAACGTAAATCATGCAGGTCCGGCAGAAGAGGTATGATGTGGGTGCCATCTCCCAAGGAGCTACACCTGGTGGGACCCAGGAGACAGACCTTTTCTGCCATGGCACCCACCCTGTGGAACATCATCCCCTCTGAGTGAGACTGGCACCATCCTTGATGTCCTTCCGGAAGTCTCTCAAAACTTGGCTGTGTCAACAGGCTTGGGGGACTCAAGGAAATGATGATTTAATGAGGTGGCTACATTGTTTGTAAAATCTAATTTTCTTTCCTAGCCTTTTAATCATAATATTAATGTTTTAATTGTGGAATGTTTAATATTGTTAGTTTTATGGTTTTTTTATTGTACCCCACCCAGAGTCACGTTTTGTGAGATGGGCAGCCATGTAAATATGATAAATAAATTAATTAATAAAATTAATTAAAGTTGAAGAAAATTCTCAGAATAATTTGCAAAGTAATCAGTAACCCAAGGTCCCTTCTTCCCCAAATCAAAAATCTCCTTCTGTCTGGAGGTTGAATTGAGATTGACATTGTGTACATATTTTTAAAGCAAGACTTAATAGCCACATTTTTTCATGGGCTGAAATTTGTTATTCAGCCACTTGGCAAACAAATGGAACAAAATTCTATGCTTGATTTCTGCAAAAGTGTAATTTTTTAATTAATAGTGAAATCTGCCCTGCAATGTCCTAAACATTTACTTCTCCCACAAAAGAGGCTTCTATATTTCTATTTTATTTTTAGGTTACTTGAGAATTTCTTCTGGATTTCACTCAGTAGGGCTTTTTACTTTACTTTGTTGATGGAGATGGTGGAGGGTGCTATGGCTGACTGCTCACAATTCCCAATTTTAAAACACCCAATGAGAGAAGTTCCCTTGCAGTGTCATTCTTTGGGATTTCACTGAATCATGCACAATCAAGAGGGCAACAGTAAAAAAGAAGACTCCACAATGGGCCAGGTGAAATCAGAGCAAGGACATTATATACTACCGATAAAAATTTCACTGGAATTCTCATTTCCTTTGGGAAATGGATTGTATGAAAACTGGTATTTTTTCTTCATGCACTATTTTTATACTGATGTATGAAGTAACATACAACTGACTGAAAATTTCACATTATACAGAGTTGTTTATACATTTTTCATTAAATATATCTGTCCTGGAGGTCAAGTATAAAAAGCGACGGATGGCTTTGCCCCTGCGACAATGCAATGCATTTTAAAGGTATAAGAGAGGTATAAACTCGAGAACATGTCATCCTTCACTGTCCGTTCTATAGAGATATGAAGTTCCAATAGCAGAGAATATCTGTAGCTCAGAGTTGGACTGTGGAGTTCTTGGTACTCTCTGAGCTTGGTTATTTGCTTGCAGACATTTCATTACCCAACTAGGTAACATCATCAGTGTGACTGATTTTAGTATTTTAGCCCACAGTTGTATATACAGGCCTGGTACTGTCAGCACACTTTAACTGACTTGGTGGGCAGATGGGATCCATCATTCTCACTGGTTTTACTTTTTTTATTGCTTTTATTATCCTATTGGTACTGGTCTATGACTGTAATAAAGACTGAGTGTTGAATCATTAAATAGATCTTTTGGGAAAAAATGGGTGATCAGAAAATGGATGATCAGTCTTGCCTAGATGTTTTATGACGGGATAAGCTAGAGATAATAATTGACCATCTCTAATGTGGAGATGTCAGGTCAGATCAGGGAGCCAGGAAAGTGGGAATAGTTAATGCCCCAACTTTGTTTTTGTTTTTACATCCTGAGCTTATAGGAGCTTCATTGCTGTTGTGTTTAAGAATCCAACAGTTTGTGATCATTCGCTAATTCCACCTGGCCAGCAAGCTGACATTCCAAATTGCATCAGTATGTAGCTTATTAAAGCCAGACTTCTTACTGTAAAACAACAAGCCAAATGGTCTTTAACAGATACTATGCTTCATGCAACATTTACAAAGATGTTTTAATGCCTCTCCTGTGATAGTGAGCCTGCTCTGACACATCTTCCCCACCCACTCCCCCGAACTATCCAAGGTAAGGCCTTTTCCTGTTCTTGGATGGTAACAGGGTACATTAACTGGCAACAGCTGGAAAAGATGGCCTTTTTAATGCATGACTTTTGCCAAAACATAAAAGTATATATTTGTAAAACACTGCACATAAGAATGTTGATACCATTGTATTTATATTTTATATACTGATTTTTCCACTGTTAATCAATATATAGTAGAAGTATGTATCTGTGACAGCAGAGAGGAAATAATCTAAAGCAGCTTTTTTTTTCAAATTGTGTTCCATAGAATCCTTCATGATAGGCTGACCATATTTCCTTGAGACAAAAACGGGACATTGGGATGGCAAAAATGGGACGGGGTTAAACTTATGTAATATTCCATATTCATGAAAAAGTAAGATGATAAAAAAAGTTTTAAAGAGTTTTTAAGATCCATTTGCTGGTCCTTAAACAGATTACTGTATATATAAAAATATTTTTGTTTTCATTAAAATGAAAAAGTTTTATTACATGAACATATTGAGCTAACAATTATTCTTCAGTGACAGAACTCATACAAAAATTTAGGTAGACGTAGAGGGGGACTGTATTTGACAGGAGGCGAATGGGGAAAGCACAGCTCCCGGGCTCTGTAACATCACGGATCGCAGGAAGGAGGGGAGGGGGGAGAGAAGAGAGGCAGGGAAGGGAGGATTCAAAAACTCCACACCCGGTGAGGCTTCTCTTCCTTCTGCCTTCCCTCCTCCTCCTGCTTTTTTTTCTCCCTCTTTCTCTCTCTCCCACAATCCCAAACAAAATAATCTCTCTTACCAAGCTGGAGAAATAATCAGTTTCACTCTTTAAAAAAAGGGGTGGGATCACATCCCGAATGCATTTTAATAAAACAAACAGAGAGCAGAGAGCGACCAGCTAAGAGCAGAGCAGAGGCAGTGGCAAAGATCTCTCTCCCCATCTCTCTCTGTCTCCCTCTCTCTCTCTCTCTTTCCACCTTCCTTGCCCCTCTCTAGTCTCACCCAACATCAGGTACCTCAATCAAGCACTTTTTTTTAATGATAATTGCATCTTGGATGAATCAATCTTGCAATGCCTGACATTTTGCTAATTTTTTTAAAAAAAACAGGACAAAATTGACATTTATATTAAAACGACGGGACGGTCAGGAAATGTGTAAAAAACGGTACTGTCCCGTTTAAAACGGTATGTATGGTCACCCTACTTCATGAGAACTTATGGATTCTGTGAGAAGCTAAGGGCGAAAAAACAAAAAGGCTCACACAAACACAGGCTATTTTCTATCACTACAGCTTTGCCTCTTGATCAGGAATTCTGGTGTTATTGTTGATGTTTTTAACTAACAGGTTCCACGGCCTGAAAAAGTTTGAAAACCCCTGATCTAAAGAAACTAAGAGAACTGAAAGCTGGAGCAAAGTACACATGCTTTTGTTTAATTGTAGCAATTATGATAGTTAAACTATAGTTTAGGAGCACCATGATTGAGGGTTTAGTGAACTCACAAAGGAATGAAACAGACAAATCCATTCATATCTTTCATGAGACTTCAGACAGGGATCACAAGATAGCTACGCTTCTTATGTTTCCTTCTGTAACGTCTATCCAATTTGATGCAACAGTTTGGTTTTCTATTTAGTTTTTATTTTACTTGTTTCGGTTTGTGATGAAAGCATAATTTAGCCTTATATTTAACTTTAATTTGGGCTGCTCTAGAAATGCTGTTCACTCTGAATTTTTAAACAAACCAACGTAATTTATATTTCTCAGATTAATATGTCAGTCAAAATGAATTTATCCTTCATGTTTTTGAAATTCTGTCAATTTTGCAATAGCTTCAAGCCCAATTATGACACTTAAGAGCTAAATCAAAGATACATGTCTGTCCGTCCCTGATAAATACCAACCATCACAGATCAGGTGGAACTTTTATATGACTTCATAGTCCCTCAGTATTTTTCATTGGAGACAAAATGAGGGTTTGAGAAATCAAGGCCATCCCTTGGAATATTAAGGATGTGACATCTAGAAACAATATATAGAGAAACAAAGTAAACTACACTGTTCCTCCCATACTTATTAGTGCTTGGTAATAAATAACTTTTCATTCCCAAATGTATTTCTGGACTGCTGTATGGATTTTCCAGACACTTAGTCTTCATATTTTACAATATTTTTTTGTATCAAGACAGACTTTTTTTTCCCTGATCACCTGATAAGAAGTGTTTTGCTGCTGTTGCTGCTACTGCTGTTTATCAAACTATGGCAAACCACAAGTCAGGCACCAAATTATTCTTAAGCAAACCATCTCAGGAAGGATAGTTTCATATATGGATTTAGCTGTGCTGTTGCCTTCTTCTGTGTTGACACATATGTTGGAATTTCTGAAGGGAGCAAAAGTGGAACTAGATGTTCCCCCAACATATCCCATATTTTGGATCTGAAATAGAGGAAAGTCTTACATGGTTTAATTGAATACAATAAATCCCTGATGAATGAATGCAGCTAAAATGGTCAGCCAGACTAACCTTGTAATCATATTTCAGTTGTTATAGTTTCTTCTCAGTCTACAGAATTACAACTATGGTTTCTCCAGCTTCCCTATTAAAAAAGGAAGCATACAACTCTCCTTGCAGCACCCTGTTGCTGGCAGGTATGTTAAAAATTGTCAAACTGACCCTTCCTTGATTGGGAAAGAATTCCAACCCCCCCCTTTTTTTTTAAGAAATGCAAATCTATGGTTGCTTTTTGGCTTCATCCAACATCCTTCTAAAGAAACCATTACAGATTCTGTTTCTTTCCTATCCAACCTTCTGCATGGCATATCACATAATTCTGCCATAAAAAGGGGAAGGAAAGAATCAATTTGGAAGTGCCCATGAAAGGAAAGCTGTTCTAGTGCTCAGAACGTGGCTAATATCGGGGCAGTACAAATTTTGCATCTTGTAGTCTTGTGGTAGAGTTGGGGCCCTTAGTTAGATATTTAGAAAGCTATTATGTCTGTGTTGTATACTCAGAGAAACCATATTAACAATATCATCATTAATATGCTTCTTAAATTCTTCTCATCCAAACCTTTTTATAGTCTTTGGGATTCCAAATTATCTGGTTTGATTTCCAAAACAAAAACAACACATTATGACATCTGTACTATTCTGATGTTTTGGGTTACATTTCCAAACATTGTAGAGTATACTGAATATATTAGGGTTCTGCCCTCTGAGCTTTATTACTGGAGTGTTGACATGTCTGCATCTCTTGAAGTCTCAGCATAGCCCTGTAACATCAGTCACACTGCTGCAGTTTGCAATTCATGAACTGGAAAGCAGGAGTAATGGCAGGAAGTCAACCTCTTCAACTGGAAAACATGCATGTGAATGTGCATTCTTCCATAAGCAGAGGTACAATAAGGTGGAAAAAACCTTGTTTCTGGCATCTGCTATGCATCTGGAACTCTTTCAATGAGTATATCAGTACTGTAACCGCACTGGTGATGCTGGGGTGGGAAAATGAAGAGGAACTGAAAGAAAAGGAAACTATGGCCAAATTCTGGATTAAATTTTATAAAACATGGTAGTGCAAAAGGACTAGAGGAAGAATGCAATACAGGCAAAGGAAACTTAGGCAGCAGTGTTATATTAAATGAGATATCAAAAAAGGTAAAGATACACTTGAGTTAAACTCGACTCCTGGTAATTACATGAACACATCCAATGTGGAAATGGCTTGGCATTGCCTTCTTCTAGAATTTTTTTTTTTTCATTTTGTAGTGTAATCTATAACTCTTACAAAATCTGGTGGCCTTTCATTCAAGAACTGACCAACCTGAGCCCATATAAAGTCAGCTAGGTGTTGCCACCTGATATCAATCTATAGGTAACAATATTATTGTTTCTATAATGATGTCTGTTTCTATGGATAGACTATGTCCAAAAGATGTAAATGAAGGAATGACAGATGTGAAACAAATTTTGCCTGATGTAGAAATATTAGAACCAGAAATACTGGATAATAAAAAAGTGTGGATTATAAGGCAGAGAAGGCAGCTAAGGTGGAAACCCAAATGACAAGTCAAGAGAATGAGCTGGATAAAGACTTTCTACTAGATATACAAAAGAAGTTGGTTAAAGCTTTGAAAATCAAAGTGGAATTACAAATGATAAACCAAGAGAATGACCTGGATAATGAATTTTTACTGGATTTACAAAAGAGGTTTGCTAAAGCCTTGATTAAGGCTTTGGGATGGGAAAAAGAAAAATTGAAGAGAGATCAAATTCTACGACAACATCTGAAAGAATTAAAGATTAAGATTCTTGGAAGTAAAAGGAAGGAATATAAAGTTGGTTTGTTTGACCAAGGTTAAAATAAGGCATGTTTCTATAAAGCTCTGATATCCTTTATGGACTCTTTGCTGACACCAGGACTGAAACGTTGATGATTTATGGATTTGCATATAGATAAGGGATGGGTTATGGGAAGAAGAGATATTTGTTTGTAACCTTATAGTGGGTGAAGAGATATTAAGTTTGTTTATACTTGTTCTGATAAGATTGGAAGTCACTTCTTTAAATATTTCTATTCTTTTTCTTCATCTTACTCTCCTTTTCTTTTCTCTTTCTCTTTTTCTTTCTTTGCACTTTTTATTCTTTCTTTCAATCTCTCCTTTTCTCTCTGAGTTTAGTTTACATTTGCTTGTAATCAAAATTTTCAATAAAATTATTTTTTTTAAAAAGGAATTGTGTGACTGCTATGAGCAACAATCTATACTGTATTCTATATCTTTCTTAGTTAATTCAAGACTAGAAAAGAATGAAACAACTGTACATTATTTCTGTTGAAGTTTTAGTGAAGCATGGCCACTTTAAATGCTTTAAATTTCCATTACATCAGCAGTTAAATTACCTAGCTAATAGCAATTAAAATTAGCCTTCTTTTGGTGTTTGGAAATGTGGAAGATAACAGAGATTCATGCCAAGCCTTATCCACTCCAACTGCAACTTTCCAATGTTTACTCAGAAGATCTTGTGCAAAAATGTAATCATGTTTGAAATGTTAAGTTTGAGGAGAAGGATGGGGATGAATGCTGCCTACTCTAACAGTAATGCCTCTAATATTTTTGTAGAAGGTCTTGATTGTAAAGGTATGATCACACTGCTCTGGGTGATCAGCAACTCAAATGATATATACATGGAACATTGTAATAACATGCAGCTAAATGCAGTTCCATTTCTTTTTCAGAACTTTTGGGAAAGCACAATGATTATCCCCAACTTAAGGAATGCATCAAATAACAGAAACATTGCTGAACATAATCATGGAGGCTTTTGTTTCACACCTGAAGATGAGAAAATTCTCATTCATTGGGGATCAGAGAAAAGACCTTCAAATCAGATGGTGATTGATCCAGATAGATGGAATACTTGGCATCTCTATTAATTTTTTAAAAAGTACTTGACTTTTAACTTTACTAGTGGATATCAGTCTAAATCCAAGAGAGTATCAGTCAAACAAAATTAACTCTAGTAGACCTATGAAATGCTTTAGCTAATTTATGTCTCTAACTGCATTTTGCAACCTGTAGAAGCCTCCCCAGATCACACTGTCAACATCCAGCTGCAAATGAGTGGCATGATTTTTTTCACACTTTTGGGTGGTGAAAGTATTTTGCATGGAGAGAACTCCCATCTCCTCCAAAAACATTGGGGGAAAAAAACTAGGACTCCAACTTCTGATGATATCAGTGACTTAGCCTTTGCAATCCTTGGAGGCAGAGAAGGAGAAGGAGAAGAGACTGTCATGGCCTAATGTTGAGGCTCACAAGGAAAAGAGCCAGGAAAACTTCTACAAGAATAATGGGTGGTCCTACTGAACTTCTATGATCAATCAAGGAAAAACAGAGGCACTGAAACCCTCCTAGAAGCAGATAGGTAGATCTTTATCTCTTGGCTATCAAAGATATATACAAAACCTTGCTGACCATCAAAAACCAATGAATAGCTGAATTAAACATCAGTATGGTCACATCATTAAGGAGAAGAAGGAAATTATGTAGAGTTAGCCTATTTGTCTTATATTTCAGTAATAACAGCAACATTCCTTGCCTGCAGAATAAACAATTCACTCCAAAAGCAGCCATATGTCTTTTGTAGGGATTTGTGGTGAATAAATTATCTCATTCTAAATGAGAAAAGGAGACCAGTGACCGATAGAAATCAACCAGAGGAAATTGAATTTTAAAATATCCATGGATGAAATCTCATTTCTGAACTGCAAGCAGTGGAGCCTGTTAACTATCAGACTGGAATGCAGGCCCCCAATTCTGTTTTTACAAGCTGATTCATCATTGTGTAAGTGGACACTTAAGTGCTTACCTGACCACCCACCACATAAGGCAGAGTAAAGAAAGAGAGCATCAGGCATAGATAACAGAAATTACTTGTTGTGGAATGGCAGATTGTAATCCAGCCTGGCTGGAGTCAGTCAACATTTTTAGAATTCTGGAGATTTTGGCACACCTCCAAATTAACAACTAGCCCTTTCAAGAACTAAAAGTATAATGAAAATAAACATGACAGTTCAACCTTAGATGTCTCTGAGTACAAATTCTACTGACCCTCCAGACATTGAACACTACAGTCTGCAGAGGAGAGTAGCTGCTAAATTAAGGTTACCATAATTTGTAGCCCAGATATGGTAGCCTTATCGTATATATTCCTTTGTCATATTCAGATTTTCTTTCCATCAAATGAGTGGAAATTAGTGGCAAAAGAGTTTGTTGTAGAAGCTAATTATGGAAGAAATACGTACTTCTTTATGTAACACATAGTTAAAGTATGGAATTTGTTATCATAAATTCTGCATCATAACTGCATGATGGAAATGATGGCCACCAGCTAGGCCACCTTTGGTAAGATATTGGCCAAATTTATTTATTTATTTATTTATTTATTTAATTTATATGAAATTAATTGATGTTCAGGTTATCAAGGATTGCTAGTAATAATGGCTTCATATGAGTTCCAGTATTAGAAGGAGTTTGCTTCCAAACACCACATGCTGAGGCACATGAGTGTGAGCACACTGTTTCACTCAGCTTGTGCTTGTGGGCTTCCATAGATCAGTTTAACAGGATTGGTCTGATCCACATAGATGCTATTATTATGTTTTTATACAGTATTCTTGTCTGACAGTGAAGTTATGAATATTCCATAGATTTGAATTTTGGAGTGAAAACAGCTTGTCTGGGGAGTGGGACAGCTGAATTATACTATTTGTGAAACAATAGCTCCAGGAAGGAAAACGAAGATCTAAAGCAAAGGAACCCCTTTCTCAAAGATCTGTCAATTAAGGTAGGGTGATATGGCTTTTTTCACTTTAATTGAGCTGTTTCAACCATCCTACTTCCTTCCTTCCTTCCCTCTCTCCCTCTCACCTTTCTTTTGTTTTACCTTGTATTGGTATCAATGGGAAGAAATGAACTATGTCAACTCTAGTGCTGGTACAGTTTTGCTCCGTTTCTTGAGGCATGGATCCTACAGTGCTTTGGATCCTACATATTCCTGCATGCCTGTTAATGAGATTAACTTACATTGATTTCAATAGATCTACTCTGTCAGTAGATCATCATTCAATAGATCATTCCTGTTTTATTATTTTTACATATTATTCTAGATCCATTGAGAATAAGAATGCCTAATCTGTATTTGATATTGATATTCCCATATTCCAGCTGTTTCCTCATGATGAGTTTCTGTCATGTTTACAATATTTCCATGCACATTCCCTGCTCTTTCTTTGACTGCATTCAAAAATCATAAGAAACAATGCCTTTTTTGTACTGGGTGCAAGTTAATGAGACTAAAGAAAGTTTATGCTTGCTCCCATCGCAAATCATGGATTATCGTGAAGTCTGAATGCAGCCTCTATGGCTGTGTGTGTATATATAAGAGAGAGAGGGGCACACTTTCAGCCTTGCCTCATCTACTACAAACCTGCCAACATGGCTTCTAACTTATTGCCTCTCCTTCTGGATCTAAAGCAGCTAGCAAGCATTTTGTCCTTACCTTTTAAGCTGTCCATGGCCTTGGTTCTCATTTCTTTGTGCTCAGACCTCAACACATCTCCGCTTAGAATCTTTTGACACCCTGTTCTCCATCCTCAGTCCAAGGTGTCCTGTTCTCTGAAATGTCTCTTCTCATTTTTTTCCCCTTGTTGCCTCATAGGTCTGGCACATCTCTCTGAATTCCTCCATGCAAACACTTATGTTTTTTTTTCTAAGCCTCTTCTTAAATTCACATTTTTCATGATCATCCTCAAACCCCTGTACATGTCACATTTTTTTTCTGTCAAGAGGACAATTTTCTTTGAAATAATATCTAATATTACCCAAGGCAATAGTAAATGGAGTCCAATTTGTTTGGTCCACAGCCAAAAGAAAGTGTGGCCACTTACTCTTTTTCTTTCTGACATCCTTTTTTCTTCACAATCTTCCTGATTCTGCCTTTATTTGCCTTTCCTTCCTTCTGAGGCAGCAGCTGGGACAGATCACTCTTACCTGAGGACTGAACTGATTGTTTGGAGAGGCCTTTTGAAATTATCCTGAGGCATTAGAGCTGCAGGTTGCTCACCACTACTGTATCTAACTGTAACATCCAAAATATATGTAATTTTGCTGGAGGTTTGAATTCAGCAGGAGCTTTTGTGAGGGAATGAATTTAAGCAGAGTAGTGAGTTCTGAACAGTTACATAGCAGAACATCCCACAGAAAAATGCAGGTAAATACTCGTAATATAATTGTCTGGAATGCAGAGTATGGCCCTAACTCAGCTATTGGTGGATTCTAAAAGACATTGGTTATACTGGAAGTAAAAGCTACATTTATTAGGAAATTCAGAAGGGTAGAAGGGCCTTGCTTCTATCTAAGCCAATGTTTCTAAACCTTGGCAACTTTAAGGTACATGGACTTCAACTCTGGGAGTTGAAGTCCATGTATCTTAAAGTTGCCAAGGTTGAAAAACATGGATCTAGGCTATATCTTGAAGAGAGGAAAGCACAAGTTAAAGTGAAACAGGAAGCTCTCTTTGTCTTTTAAGCACAGAGAATTATTTATCTAACAATAGGCCAATAGATGCCAGGACAACGATGTGAAGTCCCTCTGCTTTATCTATCTCTCCCCATTGTTCTAATGGTCCAAACAGCTTACAGGTGCAAAGGGACAATGCAAATCTCTAACAAATGTCCATATTTTCCCACAGGTTACTCATGCCTCCATTTCTTCTTCCTTTTATTGCCTCCTTCTGGCTGTTTAAGTTTGCTAGACCTTTGAGATAGGGCTACCACCTCACATTGTGGTAAAGACCTCTATAATAATAATCAAAATAATAGTAATTATGTGTACTATATAAATAAATAACACAACCCCAGGGAGAGAACGTGACCAAGAAAAAGGGTTCTCCATTTCCAGTATTAGAAGAAAAAGAAATAAACCCAGTGCAATTCCAATCCTTGTCTAGTCCCCTAGGTGTTAAAGCCTACTACACTCAACATGACTAACCTTTTGAGTAGGGAGGCAGATGAGGCATAGGAAGAAGAAGAAATGAACAACTTCCACCAGCACCAGCCAACATGGCCAGTGAACAAGCTGCTGGGAATTATAGTTCCACTGCATCTGGAAGGCCACTGGTTTTCCATCCCTGAAACACAGAACTGTGTGGTTGCCGCTATACGATTTTGCTTTTGTGCTCTCTGCTTGTAATGTGAATGCCCCCATTTTTCTAAAGAAATATATCGTTATCCCGGCTCCATCAGATCATTTGAAAGCAAATGCTGTAAGTTCCTTAAGCAAACATTCATATGAGATGCTTTTTTCCGAGTGGCCTGCACCCTTCGTGCCAAAAAGGGCATTAATGCATTCCCTTTGCTGTGGGTTTGCAATGATGTGTGGAGAATGCACCCAGATGTGTCACCCTCCTTCCTCTCCTCTGTTTTTGCTTCTTGAATTTGATTCCCGGCAGCTGGAGGCCAGAGTTTTGCAGGTGCTTGCTGATCATTATTAGATTATTCATAACTGTTTTTACTTTCTTGAGAGGCAATTAAAACCATGTGGAAAGGGGGGATTGTGATGACGGGAAGTTCTGCTGACACCTATTTCCAGGTTATGGTTGTCTGTTTTCACTCATCTTATACAAAGTGGCATTGGTATATGTGTAGAGCAGTATTTCTCAACCTTGGCAACTTTAAGATGTGTGGACTTCAACTCCCAGAATTCCCTAGCCAGCAAGTTTCTAAGGTTGAGAAACAGTGGTGTAGAGTGTTGCTTAAAGATGTGCAGAGGGCTACAAAAATGCCACCATCAGGCAAAGAAGCAATTATGAGTAGCTGGGAGTACAATTTGTATTTCTCATTTCTATGAAATTAACAACCATAAACAAATTAAAAGTTGCTTTTGCTATTAGTGATCTATGTTATTACGTTTTTCCTCTAGAGGTGTGACAGGAAGGGACAGCAGCGAGACCCACACCTTCTCTAAGTGTATACTTGAAAGGCATCTCTTAAGAAAGTCAGGATTGAGACTGCCCAAAGATGTATTTTATCTATCTTTGAAGAGGGATTTACTACCTTTCTGCTGAGAAGCATTGAAGATGTCAGGCAAAGTTCCTTCCTTCCTTTCTAAAAAAAAAAAAAAACCTAAAACACTAAAGTTAAAAGAATTAGTAAAATTGCATGACTGATCTTAAGAGATGTTGTGGATTTATTGTCTAAATTTATAGCCATTTCCAAAAGCAGGTTGATGTGTATGTAGGATTCTGAAGTTTGCTTTTAGTATATATTTTAGCATACAAAGCTGGTGATAGAAGTTTGGGAAGCTGTATCTTCAAGTTCTTTTGGTGGCAAAGTGGGAAATGCACCCATGCAAACACGGTTGAGAAATCCTTTTAATTGTGTAGCTGCAGGATTATGCCCCATCTTAGCAGTATCAGGCTGAGGTTGATACTTTTCTCCTCCCACAGATTTCAGTAGGAGGATTTTTAACAAGAGATGCCATTAAGAAGAAAAACAGTCTAATATTATTGCCACGCCTCCTGCTTTGTCTGTTGTAGGTTCATAGGGCTCCGGGTGGGGTATTGGATCCCTTGTAGATTCCACTTTTGTGGCCTGTAGGGTTTTATTAAATTAAGGCTTCCAAATGTGATGCTGGTTCAAATGAAATCCCCCCATTTGGCTTGAAATTTGAAATAGATTTCACATGCTCCAACCATTTCTCACCATGTTTTTCAAATGATATGATTACATTTCAGATCATGTAAGTGGAAATAGAATGGGAAAAAAGTAAATTGCTTTAGACAGCAACCCACTATTTTGATCTATCTATCTATCTATCTATCTATCTATCTATCTATCTATCTATCTATCTATCGGATAAAATGCATATGAACAATATGAAATATAGTATTCACAATTCTATATTTTAGGAGATAATCTACTCTTTTTTCTCTTCTTCTGTCTGTTTTTCTGCTTTATTCACTCATCTTTCCCATCCAAACTTCCTTCCTTCCTTCTTTCCTTCCCTCCCCCTCTCTCCCCCCCTCTCGTATTCACATATGCATCAATTCACTCACATACATATCAATTCTCATGAAAGCATGCTTACAGAAACCCTCCATCTCTCTCATTTGTTCATCCATCATCCATTCATCTGTCTCATGCACACACACATTAACACAAGTACCCACCATGTCCCCACAAAAACAGATTCTCTCACATGAGATCTCTCACATAAGAACAAAGCTCTGGTTCAAAAGCAATGTTTCCCTCTGTCTCTCTGTCTCAAGAGAGCATCTATTGAGCTGCATCTCAAATGACAAGAAGACGGGCACAAATTGAACAGCGCTGTTTTTCCTGACAGACACTTTAAAGTATTATTAATTTCTTTTTTTGCCCCTTTAACTTCCTCTCCTTCTCCTCAGATGGCTTGCTGCCAGTCAATATATATTACTTTTTTGACACAAAAAAATGGCTTCATTTGCTGGAGTGTCCTGACAAAATGATCTCTTTAAAAGTGGGAATGTGGCATCTAGCTCTTGCAATAGACAGCACCACATCAAGTGTCTGTGGACATTTTGCTTGTGTTCTCTATAGTGGTCCCATTGGAAATGGCTTCCAGAGCATCTTCTAGAAGCTACTCTGTTACCCAAACCCAAAGGTCAACGTGCAGCAAGAGGATTTGGTGGCAGAAAGTTGAAACTTCTAGGTCAACTAAGATACTCAGGATACCACACATACAGAATCTCAAATGCTGTATATAGCAGGTGATTGTCCACACGGACTGAAGAGTAATAGCTAGGAGAAAAGCCCATTGATCTCAGTAGGCCATAGATACATAGGTATGTATGTCCTATGAAATTCCAAAACACTATTCATACATTTATATATACATAAGTGACTGTGGAAGCGTCTTCGGACAACGCTGGCTCTTCGGCTAACAAACGGAGATGAGCACCGGCCCCCAGAGTCGGACACGACTGCACAAATGTGTGGGGAGAACCTTTATCTTTTTAAGTGAGAGTCAGGTTGACTTTAGTAGAGTTTACTTTCAAATAAATATGTGTAAAGTTGGGTTTGAAAGACATTGTGTGTATATACAGTGGACTGATTTAAGATAGTGTGTGTATGTACACACACACTCTTTTGTGGTGAAAAATAAGTTATGTTGTGTTGTCATTGAGTGCTACATTTGTGCCAAGGAATGTGTGTCAGGAAATAAGTAACACCTTTGAATTTCAAATGGAAAAAAAGTCATCCGTGTTTTCAGTGCCCTTTAGGCATGCTTTCCTTTCAAGCAGAACCTTCAAAAACAGTTTCTTAACAGATCAGATGATCCATACAGTGAGTCTCCCCCACCCACCATATTGAGTACGGAAAAGGAGACAGAGGGGAAAAGTTAACATCTGTTAAAGAAACTGATTTGTTTGGATAGTTCTGAATCACTGGTATTCAGGGCACATTATGTGGTACATATTGAGGAAAAGCACTCCTGGTTTTGATTTGAAGTAGCCACATCAAATTGGTTCATTAAACCAGGCTACAGTATTTAGGGAGAGGATTTTTTTTAAATGGACTGTTGAAGAGAAGGTAAGGGAAACATTGCTATACATTTTTCCAAAACAAAGGTATTGGGTGATATGCACTGATTCAGGATGTTTCGACAAAAACATTCAGCTCAGGTACCAACTTTGGAAGAAACTGTCAAGGTGTGTCAATCTGTAACTTGTTACAGCGCAGTTTGTCTTTTACAGGAAATTGCCCAGATGATATTTGCTATTAGGCAGGAAATGAACATTGGAAATAAAGTGTGCAAAGAATGTTTCAGTTTAACAAATAATAATTTTCTCCTATTTAGGAGCACAGCATAATACAACTTACGTATGTCCTTTATTCATTGCTGTACATTTTGGTTATCAGGACTCCCCTACTGAATATTTTTCCATCAACATTTGACATTTTGCAGCTGCTAGAACTGCAACATCTTGTCAGACTCCATCAGTGACATATAACCTAGGCCTCTCTTTACAAAACAAAACAAAACAAAAATTAAAAGCATACAGTATACATAATGGGCCAGCATTCTAAGCAGTTGGCTCTATATGCCACTATTTTAGTGGCCTTAAGACACCAAGAAGAACTATGTGCCTGAAGAACTATGGATGGACGTTCGTAACATTGTACAGGAGGCAGCAACTAAAATCATCCCAAAGAAAAAGAAATGCAAGAAAGCAAAGTGGCTGACTGATGAAGCTTTACAAATAGCTGAGGAAAGAAGGGAAGCAAAAGGCAAGGGAGAAAGGGAAAGATATAACCAACTGAATGCAGATTTCCAGAGAATAGCAAGGAGAGATAAGAAGGCCTTCTTAAATGAACAATGCAAAGAAATCGAGGAAAACAATAGAATGGGGAAGACTAGAGATCTCTTCAAGAAAATCGGAGATATCAAGGGAACGTTTTGTGCAAAGATGGGCATGATAAAGGACAAAAAAGGCAGGGACCTAACAGAAGCAGAAGAGATTAAGAAGAGGTGGCAAGAATACACAGAAGAACTATACAAGAAAGATCTTAATATCCCTGATAAATACGATGGTGTGGTCACTGACCTTGAGCCAGACATCCTAGAGAGTGAAGTCAAGTGGGCCTTAGGAAGCATTACTAACAACAAAGCTAGCGGAGAAGACAGTATCCCAGCTGAGCTATTTAAAATCCTAAAAGATGATGCTGTTAAAGTGCTGCACTCAATATGCCAACAAATTTGGAAAACTCAACAGTGGCCACAGGATTGGAAAAGGTCAGTTTACGTTCCAATTCCAAAGAAGGGCAATGCCAAAGAATGTTCAAACTACCGTACAATTGCGCTCATTTCACATGCCAGCAAGGTTATGCTCAAAATCCTACAAGCTAGGCTTCAGCAGCATGTGAACCGAGAACTACCAGAAGTGCAAGCTGGGTTTCAAAGAGGCAGAGGAACTAGAGATCAGATTGCCAACATTCGCTGGATCATGGAAAAAGCAAGAGAGTTCCAGAAAAACATCTACTTCTGCTTCATTGACTACGCTAAAGCCTTTGATTGTGTGGATCACAACAAACTGTGGCAAAGTCTTAAAGAGATGGGAGTACCAGACCACCTTACCTGTCTCCTGAGAAACCTGTATGCGGGTCAAGCAGCAACAGTTAGAACCGGTCATGGAACAACCGATTGGTTCAAAATTGGGAAAGGAGTACAACAAGGCTGTATATTATCACCGTGCTTATTTAACTTTTATGCAGAGTATATCATGAGAAATGCCGGGCTGGATGAATCACAAGCCGGAATTAAGATTGCCGGGAGAAATATCAACAACCTCAGATATGCAGACGATACCACCCTAATGGCAGAAAGTGAAGAGGAACTAAAGAGCCTCTTGATGAGGGTGAAAGAGGAGAGTGCAAAAGCTGGCTTGAAACTCAACATTAAAAAAACTCAGATCATGGCATCTGGTCCCATCACTTCCTGGCAAATAGAAGGTGAAGAAATGGAAGCAGTGACAGATTTTATTTTCTTGGGCTCCAAGATCACCGCAGATGGTGACTGCAGCCATGAAATTAAAAGATGCTTGCTCCTTGGGAGGAAAGCTATGGCAAACCTAGACAGCATATTAAAAAGCAGAGACATCACCTTGCCGACAAAGGTCCGTATAGTTAAAGCTATGGTTTTTCCAGTAGTAATGTATGGCTGTGAGAGTTGGACCATAAGGAAGGCTGAGCGCCGAAGAATTGATGCTTTCGAGCTGTGGTGCTGGAGAAGACTCTTAAGAGTCCCTTGGACTGCAAGGAGGTCAAATCAGTCGATCCTAAAGGAAATCAACCCTGACTGCTCATTGGAAGGACAGATACTGAAGCTGAAGCTCAAATACTTTGGCCACCTAATGCGAAGAGAGGACTCACTGGAAAAGACCATGATGCTGGGAAAGACTGAAGGCAAAAGGAGAAGGGGACGGCAGAGGATGAGATGATTAGATAGCATCACCAATGTAACGAACATGAATTTGAGTAAACTCCGGGAGACAGTGGAGGACAGGAAGGCCTGGCGTGCTATGGTCCATGAGGTCATGAAGAGTCGGACACGACTAAACGACTGAACAACCACAACAAGAAGACACCAATATTGCTTGGAGTGTTGCTTCTGCCTACCACTGTTGCCGCAAATGCCCACAAATGGCTAGGGCAGAGCTTTCCAAACTGTGTGTCGCGACACAAAAGTGTGTCGCCACACACAGTCTGGTGTGTCGCCACACAACCCGGAAGCGCTGATCATCATCAGCGCTTCTGGGTTTTCCCGCGGCGACACACCAACAGCGGCGCGCAAAAATCCGAAAGCGGCAGCAGCGCTTCCAGGTTTTTGCGCGCTGCCTCAATGGCGGCACTTCCGGGTTTTCCCGCGGCAACACACCAACGGCGGTTGGTGTGTCGCCACGGGAAAACTTTGGAAAGCCCTGGGCTAGGGGGATCAGTTGGCCATGACTTCAAACCTAGAACCAGCCTTACTTTCTTTAATTTTTTTATTTTCAAGATATATATTTAAAATACAAAAAAGAAAGAACTATAGATTAGATAGAAAACAGAACTAAAGTAAAAAGAACAAACTATAAAGATGTGGATAGAAAGAGAATATAAATAAGGCGACTTCCGACTATCTCCGATACAGCTATAAGGTTATATACAAATCTAATCTCTTGCAAATAATTAACCTAACAAAACATTATTTCTATTACAACAAATCGTTCAATCTTTAAAACCCAAAATCAAGACATCCCTTTTTTCAGTTACAATCAAATATTCCAAAAGTGGTTGCCAATTTGATATAAAAGTAGAAATAGAATGCTCTCTTATTAAAACTGTTAATTTAGCCATCTGTGCCAAGTCCATTTATTTAACAATCCAGTCTTCAACTGTAGGTATTTGCGGATCTTTCCATCGTTGAGCATATAACAATCTTGCTGCCGTGATCATATACAGTAGCAGAACTCCATGTTGTTTCTCTAATTGCTTTTCCATCAAACCTAAAAGAAAAAGTTCTGGCGAACCAGCCTTATTTTCAAGGGTTTTTATTTTTCTGAAATTTATTTTCTTCTAATAGGAATTACCCCCCCCCCCCCAGCACTATCTCCTGGAATCAACCCACTCCTCCAGTTAAGACCAGTTATCATATCATGTCTCTAACTTTAATCCTAGAAAGTCTGTCCCTAAGTACAACATGGCTGATATTATCAAACTGATGAGATGCTGATGGAATTAGCAGGACCAGATTTTTCCTGATTTTCTCATAGAATTGGTTATCAGTCAGTTCAATTAAGGAAGTCTGTTTACTAAAAGCTATTGTAATCTGGGAGATCTAGTAGAGAGTTAGAGGGATGATAGGGATATGTTGAAGAGTAGAATTGAATTGTATGCTATAGATGTGAGTGTCCAAGAAAAAAATGATGAAAAGTCCTAAGTGCTATGAGAAAGTTGAAAAATGGAAAAGCTGCAAGTGTAAATGGTATAATTGAAGAAATGGTAAAAAATGGAAGTGCTTTGCTTATGGGGTGATTCTGCTACTTGTTTAAGCTGGGTGTGAAGATTTCATCAGAGCCTGATGACAGAGCCTATGCAGAGTGGAAGGCAGCATGAATGAATACAAAAACTATGGTGGGATTAGTTTTGATAAGTGTTCCTGGGAAGATGTTTGGCAGAATGCTACTTGGAAACATATGAAAGGTAGAAATGAGCAAAATCTATGAACTGCAGTGAGGTTTTTTTGCAGAACAGATTTTTGCTCTTCAGCAGACCAATGAGAAGTGTATGAATGTATAAGAAAGTTTAAAGAACCTTTATTGTTTTAGAGAAATCCTATAATTAAAAACATTGCCTTGAATTTTGGAGTGCTTTGCATGCTAAGGGGTGGAAGGTTAATTGCTGAATGCAATAACAACGGTATATATGATGGAAGTAAAATAGAATGCTTAGTGAATAGTTCAATACTGAGCTTGTAGTAAGATAAGGATGTGAGGTGTTCCCATGGCTGTTTCATGTACTTGTGGATAAATATATGAGGAATGTTTGTGGTGATGTTAGAAGTGTGTGAGCTGGATACATGAATGTATGTGTACTTTTGAATGCACATAATGCTGTATTATTGGCTGAGATCCCAAATTATTTTCAGGGAAAATTAGACAGCCAGGTGATCAAAGCTCCACACCTTTAAAAGTACACACATTAAAAAAGGATTGGGATTTAATTGCCTGGTCATTTTATTGATTGATTCATTCATTCATTCAATTTATATGGCCACCCATCTCAAATTCATGACTCTAGATGGCTAAAATTAATTAAAATAGCATTAAAACCTAAAACAATTTAAAAAAACAACGTACATATAATCTGCAGCCAAAGTAAAAACCACCAACACAAATCAACACAGCCAATGCATGGGTTCAGGCACACACCTGGATCCCCAGGTCCTGTGACATATCTTTAAGGCAGGGCTTTCCAAACTTTTCATGTTGGTGACACACCTTTTAGCCATCCATAATTTCGTGACACAGTAATGAGGAGTCCCCACCCCCCGGCCCACGTGATTGGCTGTCGGCTCCAAACCCCGCCCCCAGCCCACGTGATTGGCTGCCGGGTCCAAACCCCGCCCCGGCCCACGTGATTGGCTGCTGGCTCCAAACCCCGCCCCCGGCCCATGTGATTGGCTGCCGGCTCCAAACCCCGCCCCCCGGCCCACCAGTCTTGCACTGTATGTATTGTATTGTATGTAATTGTAGATAAAATACAAAAATGCCCTCCAGGTGTGCTTGATGGGGAGGTCATGGACCCAAGACCATGAGCAGTGTTTTTCAGTCTTGGCCACTTTCAGATATGAGGACTTCAACTCCCAGAATTCCCTACCCAGCAAGGCTGGCTGGGGAATTCTGGGATTTGAAGTCCACAACTCTTGAAGTCACCTAGGTTGAGAAACACTGCCAGATGATGGGAAAACTGCATCCATTGCTTGGTAAGGCTCTGGGCTGGCACTTTGGAAGGGGAAGGGCGCTCTCCTTGGCGCATAGGTAACCCGTCTGTAAGGCCACCAAAGGGAAGAGCGCTTTCCTCACCCCTCCCTGCATCCCACGGGGTCCTGACATGCAAGAGCCTTACTGACACAACACCCTTCTACCAGGTCACAGAAGAGCCGCTCCCCACGAGGTCTTGACACACAAGAGAGGCACTCACACAACGCCCCTCCACCAGGTGGCGGAAAGCCCTGTGCATGGCATGCCAAGCACGGTTAGGCCCGGGGATCCGCTCGTCTGTTCCCATGACGTGCCCAGCCGCCCTTGTCTTCCACAGAACCAGTCCCTCGTGCCAAACGGTTGGGTGCCCCTGCCTTATGAGAGATGCAGACACATACATAAGTTGTAATAGCGAAATGAGTGGGGACACAACATATCTCAGGAAAACATTTCCTTTATAAATATGATTTGTAAAAAACATACATTTCCAAGATTGTTGTCATTTGTGAGTAACAATATATAAATATGTGCAATAATTAAAAAAAATTGAACAACATAAATAACCACTTAAAACAGAGCTTTCCAAACTGTGTGTCGCGACACATTTCTGTGTCGCGGCGAGGGCCCAGGTGTGTCGCAGGGGAACCCGGAAGAGGAGGCCATGCACCACGTGGAGCCCCGCCCATCCCTTGCCGCGCCGACAGGTCCCTGCTCAACCCAGCTCTTCAGCTCTCCCCGCAGAAGCCAGGTAAGTTACCAGCCCAGTAGGGCTGCAACTGGGGGGGAGGGTGCAGGGACGTCACTAGGCCGCTGGGGTGGGGGGTGCAGGGATGTCATTTGACAGTTGCGCTGGGGGGGTGGGGGGTGCAGGGACATCGCTAGGCCGCCGCACTGATTGTGGGGCATGCAGCGCTCAGGGGTGTGGGGGTGCAGGGACGTCATTAGGCCGCTGCGCTGGGGGGCTGGGGGGTGCAAGGAGGCGATGAGGCGGGGGCTCGGGGGTGCAGGGAGGCGACGAGGTAGCCGCGCCGGGGGCTGGGGGTGCAGGGAGGCAACCAGGCGGGGGCTCTAGGGTGTAGGGAGGCGACCAGGCGGGGGCTGGGGGGTGCAGGGGCATAGCACATGTGATGGGCAAATGTTAGTGGCCACAACAGCCCAAGGAAGGATGAAACACTGCCTGGTGAGACCAGGGCAAGGTTGAAACACAAGGTTTTGCATTCAAAATGTTTTGCACATACTTCCTTGGGCTGTTGTGGCCACTAACATTTGCCCAACATCACATGTGCTACGACCCTGCACCCCCCAGCCCCCACCTGGTCGCCTCCCTGCACCCCCAGCCCCCGCCTGGTCGCCTCCCTGCACCCCCCAGCCCCCGCCTTGTTGCCTTCCTGCACCCCCCAGCCCCCGCCTCGTCACCTCCCTGCACCCCCCAGCCCCCGCCTTGTCACCTCCCTGCACCCCCCAGCCCCCGCCTCGTCGCCTCCCTGCACCCCCCAGCCCCCGCCTCGTCGCCTCCCTGCACCCCCCAGCCCCCGCCTCGTCGCCTCCCTGCACCCCCCAGCCCCCGGCACGGCTACCTCGTCGCCTCCCTGCCCCCCCAGCCCCCACCTTGTTGCCTCCCTGTACCCCCCAGCCCCCGGCACGGCTACCTCGTTGCCTCCCTGCACCCCCACCTCCCCCATCGCCTCCCTGCACCCCCCAGCCCCCAGCACGGCTACCTTGTCTCCTCCCTGCACCCCCCAGCCCCCGCCTCATCACCTCCCTGCACCCCCCACCCCCGGCACGGCGACCTCATCACCTCCATGCACCCCCCAGCCCCTGGCGCGGCTACCAGGTCGCCTCCCTGCACCCTCCAGCCCCTGCCTCGTCGCCTCCCTTCACCCCCAGCCCCCGGCATGGCAACCTCATTGCCTCCCTGCACCCCCCACCTGGTCACCTCCCTGCACCCCCCAGCCCCCGGCACGGCTACCTTGTCACCTCCCTGCACCCCTCACCCCCCACCCCCCGCCTCATCGCTTCCCTGCACCCTCCAGCCCCCAGCGCGGCAACCTCGTTGCCTCCCTGCACCCCGCACCCCCAACTCGTCACCTCCCTGCACCCCCCAGCCCCTGATGCAGCTACCTCATCACCTCCCTGTGCCCCCCACCCCCCGCCTCGTCGCCTCCCTGCACCCCCAGCCCCCGGTGCAGTGACGTCATCGCCTCCCTGCACCCCCACCCCCCTGCCTCGTCGCCTCCCTGCACCCCCAGCCCCCGGTGCAGCGACCTCATCGCCTCCCTGCACCCCCACCCCCCCGCCTCATCGCCTCCGTGCACCCCCAGCCCCCGGCGCGGCTACCTCGTCGCCTCCCTGCAGCCCCCAGCCCCCGGTGCGACTACCTCGTCACCTCCCTGCACCCCCAAGCCCCCGCCTCATCGCCTCCGTGCACCCCCCAGGCCCCGGCACAGCTACCTCATCGCCTCCCTGCACCCCCAAGCCCCCACCTCATCGCCTCCCTGCACCCCCAAGCCCCCCCTGGTCACCTCCTTGCACCCCCTGCCCCTGCCTCGTCACCTCCCTGCACCCCCACCCCCACCTCGTCACCTCATTGCACCCCCCAGCCCCCCAGCACAGCGGTCTAACGACATCCCTGCACCCCCCACACACCCCAGCACTGAAGGCCCCACAATCAGCACGGCAGCCTAGCGACGTCCCTGCACCCCCACCCCCCAGCGCAGCGGTCTAACGACATCCCTGCACCCCCCACCCCAGCGGCCTAGTGACGTCCCTGCACCCTCCTCCCCAGTTGCAGCCCTACTGGGCTGGTAACTTACCTGGCTTCTGCGGGGAGAGCTGAAGAGCTGGGTTGAGCAGGGACCTGTCGGCGCGGCAAGGGATGGGCGGGGCTCCACGTGGTGCATGGCCTCCTCTTCCGGGTTCCCCTGCGACACACCTGGCCCGTCGCCGCGACACAGAAATGTGTCGCGACACACAGTTTGGAAAGCTCTGCTTTAAGGACTTGTGAAAGGCTGACAGGATTGGGGCCAATCTAATCTCTGGAGGAATGATGTTTCAAAGGTTGGGCGCCACAACAGAAAAGGCTTTCTTCCTGTGCCCCACCAGACAGCACTCCCCAATAGATGGGACCTGAAGCATGCCTCTCCTGCCAGACCTAATGGTACAGGTAGACATTATTGGGGAGAGGCGGTCTCTCAAATTGACATGATTGGCTCTCCCTATGAACACCTCTGCAATACAAAAAGGTATATGAGTGGAGCTGGCAGTGACAATGTGAAAAGTTTCAAAATTGCTTGAGTTCGTTATATGCATTGTAAATAGTAATCTCCAAACTAAGATTGATTTACTTATTTATCACATTTCTTCACCGCCCATCTCGACAAATGACTCTGGGCAGTTTACAAGCGAATTAAGACAATAAAAAATTAAAATATCATTAAAACAGATTCATTATAAAAATATAAATATTTATTTATATTTTATTTATTTATAGTTCAACTTTTATTACCGCACCATCTCCCCCAGAGGGGACTCTGGGCGGTTCACAATGCAACAATTAAAATTTTTAAATATAACTACAATTTAAAATACCATTCTAACCATTACAGTACTAATAAATTAAATATAAAATCCACTAGGCGATAGATGTTCTTTTAAAAGGGCTCTATGGCACCAGCCATCCCCAAGAGGAACTGTTCCCATTCCCATCCCACGCGAGGCGGCAAAACCAGGTCTTTAAATTCTTCCGGAAGGACAGGAGCGATAGGGCCTGCCTCACCTCCGGGGGCAGAATGTTCCAAAGAGTAGGTGCCACCACGGAGAAGGCCCGCCTTCTGGACCCCGCCAAACGAAACTCCCTTGACGACGGAGTCCAAAGCATGCCCTCTCTACATGATCGAGTGGGACGAAGTTATGGGGATGAGACGGTCCCTCAAGTAGCCTCGTCCAATGCCATGTAGGGCTTTAAAGGTCATAACCAACACCTTGGATTGTACCTGGAAGCACACCGGCACCCAGTGCAGCTGGCGCAGCAGAGGTGTCACATGAGCCGATCTAGGGGCACCAATAACTGCGCGCACAGCCGCATTTTGGACCAGTTGAAGCTTCCAGATACTCTTCAAGGGTAGCCCTTGAATATACAGTACATAAAACTCTAAGATATAAAATATAAAATAAAATAAGATTGATGTTAAACATTTTATAATCAGTTAAATGTTGTGTTAAAGATCTTAGACTTCCATGACAATCAGAACTTCTGTCACAATGGCATCATCTGGAGTTTGAATGCAAGCAAATCTTCCCTTAAACAAATGCACATTATCTAGTACTCCTTAATTCAGACATCAAGCCAGAAAGTCTTCTCTTGGGTTTCAACTGCACTCCTGTGACCATAAAACTTCTCATTACCTATTCTGAGTTTTTTCATATGTGTGTCTTATAATCTATATTTTACCTTGAAGGTAAAACTGAAAAAAATAGTGATACTCCCCCAATACTTTCCAGAGAAGAAGCCATGTAGGTTTCTTGCAGCAGAAGAAATAACCTGTTCATCATTAGGGTGCCCCGTATTCTGTTGTTCCTCCTGATAAGGCACACTTGACAGCCATAGGTCACAAATGGTTTGAACTGCTGCCCATCTTAATGACAGCATGCCAGTATTGATGCCCCTTTGCTTATAATTACAATCTTACAAATGAGATGAGCAACTCAGTGGCATGCACTGAGAAATGTTTGAGAAATCAAAAATAAGTCATATCCAGTGCTATGGGTGTTATTTCCAAGGAAAGGAGCACAAGAGTTAAGGGCCTATGATGACCTTTAAAAAAATCCTTTACTGTTATTTAAAACCAAGTGCCTAGGTTGCTTTAACATTTTCCAGATCACATTCCTTCCTCCCCTAGTTTCTAAGCTTTCCGGAATGAAGGAGGTTGATATATTTCTTTATCTGATGCTTTCAAAATTGTGCCTCATTAGTTGCTTGTGACCTGCACCATGTACTAACATCAAAATCAAATGGAAGTAAAGTTACCCCCATAAAACGCACTCTGTGACTTCAATCAGCTGATTATATTAGCATAAGGAAGCAGTTTAATGACAGGTTTAAGAGTTACTAACTAACTGCCTGGAGAAATTTGAAAATCAAGTTTGTTACTGGATGAGATTAGCAGACAATGCTTCTAGGGGTAGGGTGATTATTTATTTTTCCAGGGCAGAGTTTACAAACTTATAAAATACTTATTAAAGAGGCAGTATATCTCTATATGACGGAGTGAGCTCCCGCACTAGCCCCAGCTCTTGCCAACCTAGCAGTTCGAAAGCATGCAAATGCAAGTAGATAAATAGGTACCACTTCGGTGGGAAGGTAACAGCGTTTTGTGTGCATCATGCCGGCCAAATGACCGTGGAAGCGTCTTCGGACAACGCTGGCTCTTCGGCTAACAAACGGAGATGAGCACCGGCCCCTAGAGTCGGACACAACTGCTCAACTGCAGGGGGAACCTTTACCTTATATCTCTATATGCCTGATGTGGGGATATAGCAATGAGATTGAGTGGAGGGGAATGAGATACAACAGAGTGAACCCTAGGCACTTTCCAGCAAAGATGGAAGAGAAGATGGGTTCCCTTCCCATTTCTTCTTCCATAAGCTAATCTTATTTTCTCCCTGGCAAAAGAACCACTGCACATGGGACCAGAGGCCAGGAGACATAATGCACATAGCCCTGTTCTTCGTATCCTAAACCCACCATCCCATCTTCTTCAGGATGGGAGCTGCTGCCTAAGCCAGCCGCCTCCTTCTGCCAAACAAAAGAACTAGCCAGCAGGGGAGATTGGCTGCTTTGAAGTAATGGATGCTGGGCTAGATGGATCTTGGTCTGATCCTGAAAGTGTATGTTTAACAGAGTATGGAGGGATCTCGAAAGAAATCTAGTTCATGTCCCCAATCAACTATATGCAATAATATTCTTATACATACATCCAGCGGGACAGTTTGTATGTCAAATATCTGAAAAGGGCCAGAGGGGGAAAAAAAAAACCTTAAGGATAACTTAAGTGGTACCATCCATTCAGTTCACATTCATTGGGGTTACTTAATCTGGGCTAAAGGAGCAAAACAATCTAATGTTCTTTGCAAAATCCACCTGAACCCAATGCCCAATGCAGCTTTGCCCAGATTCAGTGGGCAGCCTCTTTGCTCATCCAACACTTGGCACTGCAAATTGCCCATGACAGAAGAAGAACCAGCAGTGGAAACAATCATGTCATTGATAGCTAAATGTCATATGAAAATAAAAAGGACACTTGAAGTCTTTTTCTTAGCCAACAATGAGACATTTAAACTTAAGCCTAGATCCTCTGAGTGACTTAACAGTAATTAATTTTAAAATGGCCATATTAGCAGTCCAAAGCTCTGACACCCCAGTTGTAAAGGAACACATTTATTTATATCTCCTAGATTCTGTGAATATACAAATTATCACATTGCGGATTGTATATAATTTTTTGGCTTAGGCTTTATGCTCTTAAACTTTGGAGTTCCCGCAGAAACTAAATTTGGATTTTGCACACTGTTTAAATTATGCACATTTTCACAGATATGCTTAGACTGTGTGTGGGTTTTAAATCACTGAACAAGAAGTTCACCACATCTTTCTTTGAGATGGGACAATCAGAGGTGAACTATTTGGAACGCAGTGCTGTTGAATGATTAATTAAATGACAATTTATGACATAATTGTTAATTGATTAAAATGATTAATAGAATAATTTTTCTGTGCCATAGACTATTATCAGAAATATATTAAGAATTTGGCATCTTATCCTTTATTTCTTTCTACTTGTTTTTGCATCTAAACAGTTGGGAACTATATGTGTCACTGAGAATAGTAATAGTAGTAGTAGTAGTAGTAGTAGTAGTAATAATAATAATAATAATAATAATAATAATAATAATGTCTTTCCATCAAGTTATGAAAAATAAATCCAAGGCACTCTCAATTGCTGGTAGATGGAATTGGCATTCATTTTTAAAAATAGAAATTGTTCTTTTTTGTTGTTGGGGGCACGGGGAACCTTCAGATAGTTTTAAGGAACTTGTTTTGTTGGAGACCAAATTGGTCACTATGCTGTGATAAGACTGGGGATGGGTGGATTGAAGGCCCACAGCAAGGGTACAATGAGGCAAAATATGCAGAAACAGGATTTTCCACTTTTTTCCTAAGTGAGGTGAGGTTTTGTTGCTTTTTAAAATTTATTTCTTAGAGCTTATGCTAGAGTTTTGTATGTTCTCCATCTGAAAATGGGAGAAAACAACACTGATTTTGGCAATCAAATTCATAGGGAGTTCTAAGGACCTCCACAAGGCGTTTGGGGGCTTAGACAGCCCAGGGATTAAGGTTTGCCCATCCCTGTTTCATGAGACCACAACAGTAAGGGAACTGCTGATCAACCACATTGAGACAAGCTGTTTTTCTCTTTTTCCAGTGTCCCATTGCTTTTGTCTAAAGGGCCAATAACTCTTCAATAAAAGCTTTAAGGCAGAAAGGTAATAAATTATTAACAGAAAGTTAAAACAGGCTTGGCATCACATAGACCTAAGCTGTAAATTAGAAGAGAAGGTATAGGAGAACGAAATACAGATACTCCATATGTGTATTTGGGTAACAAGGAACCATTTAGCCATTCAGTTTCTTACTATATGGAAACAACATTCAGAGACTGGTCATTTGAAATTTATGTTGCTAGGACCAACAAGCCTATTTCCTGAAATTATCAATTTCAGTAAAGGGAAACTAAATAGCTGGACCTTTCAACTGATCCCCTTTCCATTTGATACTAAGGAACATAATTGCAAGTATATAACATTGGGTTTCTAGGAACAACTTACCCCTAACTGTAATAAAGGATGGATGGATGGATGGATGGATGGATGGATGGATGGATGGATGGATTGATTGATTGTACATCCCTAAGAGTATACATTTTTGGGCTGTTGGAGCCTGTTCTTTTATTACTTTCTACCTAGTACCAGAGTTGATCCTATGGATCCATTGTAGAATATCTGCTCTGAAGGCAGAATAACCCATGTTTGATTGATAGCATCTCTAGGAAGAGCTGAGAAAATTCTGCCAGTCACAGTAAACAATACTGGTCTAGATCAAGACTAGGCAAACCCAAGCCCATCATTTTCATACAACACTGCAAACCCCCTTTTTGCAGCTGCCAAAAGGCCACAAAATTGTCTTTTGGAGTGAGGAAGTCTTAGAAGAGACACATTGCCACAATGTTGTGTTTGAAGATGCTAGATTACTTATTGGAACTTTTGTTACACCATCCAGTTTTAGCAGTGCAAAATAGGTTGTTCACTTCTGACCTGGTAGCTCTGACCTGAGCCCTGATGCACTGCCCTCCATTGTGTTGGTAACCTACAGTACATTATTGCAAACTGTTGTCAGTTGAGGGTTACCCTTAATCACATGTAAATTGCTTTCCAGAGGCAGAGACATGACAAGGAGTCAGCCTTTCAACAGAGATGCAAAGAAGGGGGGGGGGGATTCACCTTCCTGTACTTTTCTACAATGCAGGGGCATCTGGGTACAAAATTATTTTTATGTTTTTTTATTTCTAGAGCAATCAGAGTATTTGGCTGTCTGCAACAAGTGGCAGCTGGATTGCAGGCATCTTCATGGAAGCAAATGGGATACCTCCAGAGCAGGCATGGGATTTTTTCCATATGTGTGAGATCTGATTGTCTATTTTGGTATTAACCATGATTCTGGAACAGATTACAGCTTCCTGAGAATCTTAGTTCCAGGTTTTCATTCAAAGAGCAAACTTCAACTCATTGTAGCTGCAAATATACACTTGTTCGCACATGAATTAATTACTAAATTCTCAGAACACAGAAAAGATCAGTGGCAAGGAATTCTTTGTTCTTACCCGCACTTCTCACCTTGGCGTATAACCCTGACATCCCACTCAAAGGCCTAAGAAAAAAAGTTAAACATCTCTTGTACTGGCAACACTGAGCTAGACAGATGGTTATCCAACTCGTAGAAAGCAACTACCAATGTAAGCTGTTCACCTAAAAGTGAAACTCAGTGTGGAAAATGGTGCAACTGGGAAGACTGGCCTAGCAATTGCACACCCTTATATCCAGGAATGCAGTGACTGAGGTATGTATACATTTGCTTACAAACCTCTTTGGAATTAATTTTGTGAACTCTGAACTCCCAGGTACTCTCATCATTCCGCCCACCAGTATACTAGGAAGATCATACAATTGGAACCAAGCAAGACAAACAATGCAACAGATCCCTCCCTGGCTGCTTCTCTTCCCCCCACCCCCACCCCCCAGGCTTCCCTGTCCCACCTAACTTTTTATATTTTATAAAAATGAATTTAAAAAATGGGACTCTGGCGTACTGGACATACAAATGAAACCAGCTGATGTCTTAATAATTAAAAGAGATATACAAGTAGCAAATCAAAAGAGAGACCCAGATAACTTTCCTATACTGGATTTGCAACACAGACTTGTTAAAGCTTTGAAGAATTTTGTGAGAAGAGACAAAGAAAAAATGAAAAGAAATCAAGTTCTAGGACTTTATTTGAAGGAACTAAAGATCAAGATTGTTAAAAGAAAAAGGAAGGAATATAAAGTCCGTTTATTTGACCAAGGTTAAAATAGACATGTTGTTATCTCTGGTTAATGGACATTTGCTGACCAGGACTGAATGAGGAGGCTTTAAGGATTTGTTTATAGATAAGAGATGGGATATGGGAAGAAGAGATCATTTATTGTATTTTAAGAGAAGGTGATAAGTTACTAAAATTGTTTATTCTTCTTGTGTTGAAGGGGGAAGCCGTTTCTATACATATTTCTTTTCTTTTTCTTTACTATATTGTATTTTTCTTTCTATTTTTTTCTTTTCTGCACTTTCTATTTTTTCTTTTTATTCTTTTTTAGTTTATATTATTATTTTTTTTAATTGTAATTTTTAATAAAATTACTATTAAAAACATTAAAAATGGGATATGTCTATGAAGGTTCTCAGTCATCCAGGTGGAACAG
Organism: Charina bottae; assembly: GCA_023362775.1. NCBI lineage: Eukaryota > Metazoa > Chordata > Lepidosauria > Squamata > Charinaidae > Charina > Charina bottae. The sequence continues at coordinate 51,580,790 of JALMGJ010000003.1, read as the reverse complement.
TCTGTGGCTTGAATCATGTCAACTGGATTTCTATTTTCTTAGTGGAAACGTTTCACTCCTTATCCAAGGAGCTTCTTCAGTCTGAGTAAAGTTAGTAAGGGAATCCTTACTAAAAAATGGGACTAAATGGGATTAAAAATGGGACTTTGGGAAGCTGTAAAACAGAAGGCCAACCCACTTCATCATCTTTATATCCAAGAATGTCTCTAGGCTCCAAATGTGGCACAAGCTTTCTTGCAGCCTAGTTTTCTTTGGAAATGTTCTCACCTGTCTTTCTGAAGGTAAGCAGGGGCGGAGGGGGAGGGGGGTTTGTACCTACAGGTAGTCCTCGCTTAACAACCATTAATTTAGTGATGGCTCGGACTTACAATGGTGCTGAAAAAATCAACTTACGACTGGTCTTCACACTTATGACCGTTGCAGCATCCCTGCAGTCACATGATCATGATTTGGGTGCATGGCAACCAGTTCACATTTATGACCATCGCAATGTCCCGTGGTCATGTGATCGCCATTTCAACCTTCCTGGCTGGTTCCTGGCAAGCAAAATTAATGGGGAACTGTGTGATTCACTTTACAACCACGTGGTTTGCTTAACGCCCGTGGCCACAAAAAGGTCATAAAATTGGGTCAGATTCGCTTAATGACTGCTTCACTTAGCAACCAAAATTCTGGTCTCTATTATAGTCATTAAGCAAGGACTACCTGTAGTTGTATCTCCTATGGGACTCATTTTGGGAGTGATGGGGGCAAGCCACTCCAGCAGCCATTTTGTATGTGTGCTCACAACATGTTCTTAACATTCCAAATGTTTCTACCAGCTTAAAATGATTCAAGGTCCCTGGTTTAAACAATTGAAAAACGTCAATTACAGCCTGATAATTCAGTTGATAAACAATTACAAATGTCAATCATAATGCTAATATTCAGATTATCATGAATCTTACTGTAGCTTTATGCATTTTTCTCAGCCCAATTTAGACTCAAAATACTGTATATTTTATTAGCTGCAGACAAGAATATTTAACTGGGGAGTCTTTGGTGCTCTCTGAGCCTTGTTGTTTTCATGCAGACGTTTCATTGCCAGGCTAGGCAACATCTTCAGTGCGAAAAGGGAGTGGAACTTGCTGTCTGTTTATATGCCATGGCTTGTCCTGCCTGTGTTGGTGGGGGTCTTGTACTCTCCTTGGTAGTTCCTTGATTGGGCTGTTGTGTGCTGTTTGGGTGATTGACTGAGTTAATAGTTCCTTGATTAAGGTCTATTGTGTTGTTTGATTGCTCCTCTGCTGCTAATCTTGCTGTTAATCTATGCAACAAGATATGCATAGATTAACAGCAAGATTAGCAGCAGAGGAGCAATCAAACAACACAATAGACCTTAATCAAGGAACTATTAACTCAGTCAATCACCCAAACAGCACACAACAGCCCAATCAAGGAACTACCAAGGAGAGTACAAGACCCCCACCAACACAGGCAGGACAAGCCAGGGTATATAAACAGACAGCAAGTTCCACTCCCTTTTCGCACTGAAGATGTTGCCTAGCCTGGCAATGAAACGTCTGCATGAAAACAACAAGGCTCAGAGAGCACCAAAGACTCCCCAGTTCAACCCTGAGCTACAAATATTCTCTTCAATTGGTAAGAATATTTAAATTCTTTTTTTTTTAAGTTTCATCTATTAAAGTGGTAAATGCCATATTCAGGCTACATGTTGGCTACTTGTTTCTTTTCCCTACCATTTGCAAAAAGGAGAAAGTTGACACATAGAAGAATAAACCTTTCTCTGTTTCTTGAGAAAACAACAATAAAACAGTCATTGCCTTTTATTCACATCTGGCTGCTGCAAAAACAGTGACCCATAGAATTCAAAATTTCATACTTCAGTGCTGCAGGCTGGTATCCAGAGGTTATTCTCACCCATGTTATGAAAGATCAAGCTCTGTCAGGAAGAAAATACCTATTGAGAAGACACAGGGACTCTCTATTTACAAAAAAATTATGGAATTAAACAGTGATAACATCCCCCCCACTTCCCAGGGGATCCTTGCAAGGTTTAATGAGGAATAACAGCGTGGTTAAATGCAAAATAAAGATAAACAACATTATAATGCCATTCTGTGCCTGTCTATCAAAAATAAAGCCCACTGACTTCAACAAGGCTTACTTCCAGGTTCTGTAGGACTGTAATCTTATACAGCTGACTGAATTCAAAGAGGTTATGATGGGGGGAAAAAAAGGTTTAATCTAGCATTCTTGGTCTTTGTGCTGTGCTGATTTTTTTTTCTGCACTTCCTTCAAGTATTTTACCTTGTACACAGTACTCAGGGCAGTTAGCAAAAAATATAGTATGATGTTCATTCATGAAACATTAGCAAAGATCAAAAGCATGCCATTGGCAAAAATTGGGCTAAAAGCAGGCCAAAGAAGGGAGAGGGGGAGAGAGATGAGAAAGAGGCAAGAGATAAAAGAGGCAGAAGGCTTAACAACAAAATGTATTATCTATCTTCATACCTAGCTAAAGGCATGTCATTTTGCAGAGTTACTGGAAACTATACTGTGGGAAATTAGCATGGACAGACCCAAAGGGAGGGTCCTTTGGTTATTCTGCCTTTAACCTTTTTATGTACATAGCAGCAGTAGAAGAGACATGGAAAGTAGGACACCAGGAGATCCCTCCTCTGTTCTACACCATGAAAGAAACAATGGTGGACTGGGATGACCTATCCAACAGGTATGAGATGGCTGAGGATGCATTTGTGTAAACGTCCTGTTTTCATTTTATAATCTCTCCAATTGTGTGCAGCTTCTTTGGCTTCCCATGGTTAAATTCCATGGTGACATTTTATGTATTTTGTCTTGGGATAGTACTTCATGGATCTGATAAGCACTGATTCTATTATTTACTGTAGTCTACCAGCAGTATTTCATGATCTCATTTAAAACTGAAGAAGGTAAACTCTAAAGAGAAGTACATTCAGGAACTGATCAATTACAAGTATTGAAATAAACATAAATTAATAAAGTCAGAGAATAAATAGAGAATCTCTGCACATCACTTGCAGTTCTTCTCATTTCAGTTCTCATAAATTCTAAAAACTAATTTTTAGAGATTATTTATTTACAATTTTTATTCTTCTTTAATCAACTGGTCAACCATTGAAAAGTAATGAATTCAACTTCAGAGCAACTTTTGTATGTATGTAGATTATATGAATGACAGATCTGTTCACAATGGGCCTTTTCTTTTCTGATATTCCTCCAGGAGCCAAACTGGCTGCCCCAAACAATGAGAACAAGTGAGTTTCACTAATTTCTCTAGGAAATTATTCAGACAACTCCATAATCTATTTAAAAAAGAGAGAATGAAACAAATAAAAAGAAGAAAAGACCACTTCTTTTTAGATTTTCCCTGCATTCCTGTATTACATGTATTGCTTCACAAATGCCTAAGAAACTTCCTGTTTAGAAATATATTAAACTATATTAACATGTAATATATTTTAAAAATCAGAGATATATTGAGATTATATAATATTAACTTCCATACAGTATAAACAATACATATTTTCTCAAAACATAATTTCCTTGGAATCAGTTGGCCTTGTTTAGTTATTTCAAATTCATAGCAGGAGTAAAGGGTATTTTAAGTACAATTCATTAGCCTTACAAACAGAATTTGAATGGTTTTAATATGATTGTTACATAATACCCATTTTCCAGGTGAGTTGGGAACATTGTAAGGCATTTTAAAATCCATATCTGAAATTGATTATGTGCCATCAGTTGGGTGTTGACTCTTAGTGACCACATTGATTGACCTTCTCCAGGATCAACTTCAGGTCTTCTAACAGGGCACCCATTGCTCTGTGATCAAGTTCATCCACCTGGCTGCTCTTCTCTTCTTTTCACTTCCATCTTTCCCAGCATTATAGATTTCCCAAGAGAGCAGTGTTTTTGCATAAGGTACTTGAAACACTGAATGCTGAAATGTAACTTTCTTCCACATGCTCTTTTTGTCCTTGATAGGTATCAAATTGATGCATAGAACTAAAGTTTTCTTTGTCCAGAGTCATAATTAATAGCAGAAAATGACTGGCTTTTCAGACTTAGCAATTATTTCAATTTCCAATGACTAGCTCAGTGATATCGATAATCAAATTCTTCTGGATTTTCCAGACTGTTAGGGCATTAAGATGGATACAGTAGCATAGTTATACAGGTAGTCCTCACTTAATGACTGCCCTGTTCAGTGACTGTTTGAAGTTACGACAGCACTGAAAAAGTAACTTTATGACTGGTCCTCATACTTACGACTGTCGCAGTGTCTCCACGGTCATGTGATCAAGATTCAGCATTTCATAACCAGCAGGTGTTCATGATGCTCGCAGCAACCCACCATCACATGATCGCCATTTGTGTGCTTCACAGCTGGCTTCCGACAAGCAGAGTCAGTGGAGAAGCCGGCAGTAAAATTTCAAGTTGCAGTCAGGAGATGTCTCGCTTAATGACCACATCACTTAGCAGTGGAGTTGCTGGTACCAACTGTGGTTGTTAAGCAAGGACTACCTGTACATGCTAGGCTCATCTTTATATCATCCCAGTGTATGCACACATACTCTGCCCTTCTGTTTGAAGCCTTTTCATGAGAGACCCACACACATACACAAAAGTAGGACCAAACAAAAAGTATGTCTGATTTAATTTTGTGTAAATTTAATTAATTGAATGCAGTTTACATTCAATTATGATTACATCCCATGCATTTTGAAAAAGCAAGTTTTTACGATGACCAGATTTCCAGGCATAAAAATTGAGACACATTAATTGGTAAAAATGTGCACATTTATAAACATCACTTTAACTACAAGTACTCATGTAGGTATAAATAGGGCTACCAGAGGGTTGCAAAAGTCCAGATGACCACTAGATGGCACCAAAGGGATAAAGGAAAGCACTTACGTGCCACCTTTCAGCTTGAATGGCTCTTTCAGCTCGAATGGCTTATAAAACAATAGCAGGCAGGCTTAAGTTTATAATTTAAAAAGAGAGGACGCTGAAAGATAAAGGAACAAGGAGGAAAAAAAGGACAAGGAAATGTGGACATTAGCTCTTAATATTTCCTGATCTTTTTAATGGCTAGCAGTGATGAAAGTGGATTGTCCAGTTGAAGACGTGGACCCTTCCAGAAGAGAACATTCTGCTACTCTTCATGGGTTTCTGCGGGGAGGGGGCGTCAAAAAGATGAGATGGCCACAGTGGTGCAGTTGAAGCTATGCCTCAATTTTTAAATGCATTGCATATGCAATATATGTAAAAAAGGGTGGGCAGGGTTTCAATCGCACAGTTGTGGCTGTCATTTTGATTTTCCTGAACCCCGCTCTCTACCCCCGGATCTCCCTGCTGCTCTTCCTCGTAAGGTAACTTGTTCTGATGGCTTCTGTGAGGGTGCAAAAAAGAAATGGCGAATTAGTAACAACCACAGTGAATGGAGATGGTATGTCGATGAAGGTTCTCAGTCATCCAGGTGGAACAGTCTGTGGCTTGAATCATGTCAACTGGATTTCTATTTTCTCAGTAGAAACGTTTCACTCCTTATTCAAGGAGCTTCTTCAGTCTGAGTAAAGTTAGTAAGTTAGTAAGGACCTAGCCCCAGGTACAAGGTCACACAGCCACCCTAGAAACATATTTAAGGATTCCCTTACTAACTTTACTCAGACTGAAGAAGCTCCTTGGATAAGGAGTGAAACATTTCTACTGAGAAAATAGAAATTCAGTTGACATGATTCAAGCCACAGAATGGAGATGGTAGTTTTCAGACCAGATTGCTACACCTTAATAGTTTGAGTCTGGCCCTCTGTTCCATATTTCAAGGAACTGTTCCTTATTTAGAATGTAACTATAGTATTCTTTTCAAGTTAATTAGGAGTATTGTTTGGCCATGGGAGGTGTGGCTCATAAGTGCAAAACAACAACTTTAACTTACCCTGCCATTTGTATGAATTACCATCCAGCTCTGATGTTTTCTTTAATGTTTCAATTCAAAACATGTCTTTTTTTAATGTAATGCAGTAACCTTCTGACTAATTTACTCATGAGCAGCATTATTAAAATCAATCACATTTATTTATTTAGCAAAATTATATGCTGACCCGTCCCAATAACTCTGGGTTAGTTATGAAAATATGTTCAGCTAATAAAATAACATACTTAAAAATAACTCTCTCTAAAATGGCAAATTGAAATTTGATGTTTTGATATGCTCCTAGACTATAACAAGCAGACAGCTTGCCTGAACTGCAAAACATTGGCTCTACCGTGCCATTGTAACAAATTTAAATCCCGTTAATTTTACAGGTCCTTAAATATCATTAATTTAAATTAAATGCTGCTTATGAATTCTATAAATAATTACTTAGAAAGGCAGTAAATAAATGTGATTCAAACAATATAATCTAATAACATAGTATTTAAATTGTGACATTTGTGTCATTTGATGAAGCTATTAACAAGATATTCTTCATTTTAGAGTTCTTCAATTGGTAAGTATAACACTGAACCCAACCATTATGATCTATAAGCTGTGCTTAGTAGTTTAGTGTAGTGCTGATTCAATAAGCCAATTGGTGCTTATTCAACAAATCATGGTTAAAAAAAAATTAGCGTGTGTGAATCACTGCCTGCTTCCTTGGATCCCGCTTTTTCTTCTTCTTCTTCAGGAAGATAGGGACACTTGTCTTCCTCCAGTCATTTGGCAGTTTACGTTTTCCAGAATATCTCAGAGATAATACCTAATGTTTCAGCCAGACTATCAATCAATTCATTCAGTACTTGAGGGTGTAGTTTATCTGGCCCTGGAGATTTGAACTCATTCAAAGTAAATAGATATCCCTGATCATGTTTCTATCAATCTCAAGCTTCAATCCTGCTTATTGTTCTTCTTTACGGTGGCTCTTGACAGCGGAGACATAGTCTTTTTTGGGAGGTAGAAGTGGAGAGGGACTTATCTGTTAGTATGTTGCCATTTTCAACAAGCAACCTATATAGCAATTCCTTTCTTACTTTGAACATATTTGAATAAGCTGGTTTTGTTCCTTAGCATCCTTTACTACATGCAGCACATTCTCTTAGCTCTAGATTTCTTGACACTCTCTCTACACTTGTTGGCTATTTTTCGTATCTTCACTAAGTTTTCTGTGCATTCTTATGGATTCTCTTGTCTTCTAGCTTTTCTTCTTTGGAATTGTCCTTTTAGCATTCTTCTTTTGTACGAACATCCATCCAACTTAAGTTCCTTTTCTCATTAGTTTACCTGGCATGGAATCCTGTTTAATATTACTCTGAATATACTAAAATCTGCTTTTTCTGCATTCCAACATTGACATTCAACTGTACTTAGCTTCATTTCCCCTTAAAATTGAGAACTCCAGTGGTACATAGCCAGGCTGAAGCATTTTATAAGAAAAGTCCTATGCTCTTATAATGTACAGTATATGTAAATACAGTACATGCCTTATATGCATTAATAAAATTCCAAGAATTCTACATCTTTCAAAACTTTCCTTTGAGCTGTCATTGACTGCCAGAATTTGCATCCACATCAAATCTAAAGGCTACAACCAGATGTCATATTTATCTATGTTTGTCAATGTCAGCATTTTCAACTTGCTTTCGTGTTGTTTTATTTTGAAATGAAATCATGTGCCATGCCCAACATGTCACAGTTTGGCCATGATGCTATTTACCATCGTGTCCAAGAAAGAAGAAAGAGGTTCCTTTAGGTTGAAGCTTTCAGATCATATTATATTCCCAATTTGGCAAGCTCCACACACGTCTGTGGTTAGAAGTGCGAATAAAAGGGCCCAGCCCTCCCAAAGGAAAGACTAGTGGGCCTCTGTTTATTTATCAAGCATTATAGGTCCTTGTTTCATACTTGCATTCATATGAACAACAACAAATAGTTTCAAACTGCTGCCAGCTGGTTCACATAAACATCCAACATCCTTCCCACTTGGTGTGGATTGAAAGGAATGGAAATATCTTTTCCCCCACAGAATTACCCACCCAGAAGTTCCAAATTCCTCAATTTCTGAAGCGTAATATTTTTTAAAATATATACTGTATCTCATACCTTTTTGCAAAGATATGGTAAAATAGAAAATAGATGAGATGCAGGGCTCCTTCAGCGATTCTTATGTGCTATCCCCCTCAACCAAGAATTCAAGAATTCATCACTTCTGGGGTAGGTTGTTGACACCCCCCCCCCAAATAATGCAGTTGCAACTTGTTGCAAACAGTCCAAATTCCAGCAGACCTGAAAACTCCCTGCTTCATGCAGAATGACCAGTTGCCAACTGTCCTGTGTTTTTTCTCCTGGAAGGCTGAATCCTGTCATGCCACCTTCTTTCCCAAATGCAGGTATCAGTCTGAAGGCAGTGAGATCCAGATGGAGAATCAACGGGTCTGGTTTTCCTTGAGCAGGAGATGGCTTGAAGGCCAGCAGACTTCCCTTCCTTTGGTAGGATTCTCTCTACTACTTAGTTAAAGGGCTCTCGTCTCATCTGTGAGCTAGGAGAACACTAAACCAGCATAGATGTCCTGACTTCGAGTGAAGGAAAACACGCTGAGACTTGGTGTAAAGGCTCTAGTGTTTTATTGTTCTACTCTGCTAGACAGAATCCAGCTAAACTAAAATGAATTAGTGATGCTCAGAGAAAAGGCCCAAGAAACTAGGGTGGGGTCTTCTTTAGCCTCTTGGGAGGAAAGCAAAGTGATTCAGTACTACACATGCATTTCTCCCCCTGGAGGGAGCCCCCTCCTTCTTCTCCAGTTATCTCCCTGACAATAGATTTTGGTCTCCACATTGCCAATCCCTTCTTTTCTTGGCTGCAATGTCTTGGCCTTTTGGCTAAGAGCAAGCATTGTGTAGTAGTCAATTGACAATGTGTTCCATTGTCCACCCTTCTCAACATCCATTGTCCACCCTTCTCAACATCACCAGTCAGTGAGAAAGCTATTTGCTAACCACAAAATAACTATATGCAAATGATTTTGACAGATGGCTAGTCCTGTGGGTTTAGCCGTTTGTCAGAAAGTTTTCCTGTTCACCTGCCATCTCTCCCAAACTCAGGAACAACTGGGAGGGGTAGCAGGTGATAGGGGAGGGGATATTCTTTACCTCCTCAATCTCTGAGCTAATCCCCAGCTTGACAGCCTGTATGAGCCTGAGCAGTTGACAACAAAACAGCATCTGACAGAGGTGGGGATCATACTGTATCTGTGGTCTTTAGAACATGGTTTTAGTGCTCTTCTGCAATAGCAGTAAACATCTGTTCCAAAGTAGCCCAGAGAAATAATAGGTGATAGGCGGTGGGGAATGGGTCCTCTCTTTCTGGCCCACTTTGTGATGCAGCGAGCACCCACACTGCCAATCAGCTGACATTTGGGCTGATCCAGGTCTCTGAGCTGATCCTGGGGACAGTCTAGTCGGAGAGGACTGGATTTCTGCTGCCCAAAGCAGAGTGGTCCTAAATGGCAGAGGGATGGCTCAGGGATCAGAGGGGAGGGGATGCTTCCACCAGCTGTTCCAAGTGCTAGTGAGGATCCAGTTAGGGGTCACCTGAGACTGTCACTGACAAATCATGGTCAGTGAAGTACATCAAAATTCACCCATATAACAGCAGTGGCTTGTGGCTGCTTAAGGGAGAGCACACTAACACAGGTAAGAATGACTTTAAGCTACCTAGGGCAGAGCTTTCCAAACTTTTCAAGTTGGTGACACACTTTTTAGACATGCATCATTTCTCAACACACTCTTACAGCAGGGCACAAGTCAGCACTAGGACCTGTGCGGAATCACAGCAGGTTTGGAGGCAGCAAGGCATAAGGCAGGCACTAGGACCTGCGTGGAAGCCAGGAGGCAGCAGCAGCCGACACACCCAGACACTGCAGCCGACACACTAACGTGTCCCGACACACAGTTTGGAAAGCTCTGACCTAGGGTATGGGTTGAGGATAAAATTGCAGCAACATTAGGGGAAATGGCAGAAAAACAAGGTTTCCAAGGCATATTCATGCATGATTAGGTGCAAGTGAACTTTGGCAATGCTATAAGTAGGTCAAATAAAGACAGAAAACTCAGAGAAATATCTTGGTGAGCATTCTTCTGCACTCTAACCCTAATCTTAACCCTATCCCTATCCCTATCTTCCTCTGTCATGGGTTTATCTGGTGGCAACAACTGAATCTAAGAAACCACCCAATGCTGATGGTTCCTACAATGCCATGAAATGAAATTGTGTTTGAGTCTTAGGCTCAGCTACTGCAGCCAAATAAGCACACAGCCAGAGGAATGGACACCATTGGGCCAAAATCAGTATTGGTGAGCCCAGCCAGAGGCTCTTGAGCAGTGACACCTGGGTAGGATGACAGGTATTAATTTACAAGCAGAATTAAATACTATTATTCCTGTCTAGCTTTCTAAAATTTGGGGAATGAAAAAAACAGTGTGCTGATGAAAAATCCAGTAACTGATTTCACTGGAACTGAAATTGCCCATGGTCCACTGACCTGGGAAATGTTTTTCGGCAACCTCCATGTAGCAGCAGTAGCATTAGCATGGAAATTCTTGACCTTGATCTGAAGGCCTACAGGTGCAAAGGGTAGGAAGAAGCATATGATCTTTCAACATATAGGTAAGCCTACAATCAGTTTCAATTCATCCCTCGTGCATCAGACAGAAGAATGCACAACTGCAGGATTCATACTGAAAGGGACAATGACATTTGACTTTCCCCCATTGGGGGGAAAAAAGGAAAAGTAGGAGCTTGTGCCTTTGTGCCCCATACTTGGAAAATCAATTATTTCTAATCTCACTCATCAGTCATTTCCTTAATTGTAATTCTACATAGGTCACCGTTCCACTTTGTTTTCATAGAGAGAGGCATATAGTAAACACAACATATGAAACACAGCAGAGATTGTTGGAAAGTGTTCTAGCAGATGTCTGTTCAGTGATGATAACATTATGTTTGCTTTCATATTTCTAAAGTAAGTGCTTGGCATATGGTCCTTTTTTGAAGGGGTATCTGTGTGGCAGCTGCCTTCTTGTGTTTGCTTATGTAAAGCAAGAGGGCTTGGAGGGAATATTTTGCAGGCATTTATTTAACTATTGTTGAAGAATAATATATGTTGGTTGACCTTAAAAGCACTTATTTTCCAGCCATTCCCAAGCAGAGGAACAAGAAAGTGCTAGGAATGGGTTAGCAGAAAACTTAGTGGCTTATATCTGCAGTAAGAAGTAAAAAACAAATGAACGCCAAAAGAAAGCTGCAAGAGGTCTTTTTCAGACTTAGGGTTAGACTCAGGTCCAGGGTTAGGCCCTTCCAAAAGACAATGGTCAATGTCACAACATCTGCTCTTTCTTCTTTTCAACATTTCACAGACTGGTGTGTTCCAGGCAACTATACCCAGCCTGTCCATTTCTCAGAATATTGGGGTCCAGATTTACAGCTACACTGGTAAGAAAGGGTGAAAGAAACAAACACTTAGAAAAAATGGACACCCATATATTCCATTGGGAAGCTGCAGCTGGGAATGGAGTAAAGAAATCCCTTTTTATTTCAATTTGTTTTTTTTTTAAAAAAAATTGGGGAATACCCAGGGTTCTACAGAGTTGTATGATCCGTCAGGAGGCGTTTTCCATCCTGGTCAACCCATCAACACTGGGTTCATTCAAGAAGGAGTCCTGTTTTAGATTCAAGGCAATCTTATTCCACAGTAATGCCACTGTATGTACATTTAGAAACATACTTATTAGGGAAGCAGTCATAATCCATTCAGTGGAACAGATTTACAAATAAACTGTGCATAATATGATCCTGACAGATTCCAAATTGTGAAGTCCTTTAAAGGCACAACAGTTAGAAGACATTGTACCTGTGTCCTGTTAAGCTTATGCTACTTTTTATCCTAAAAGAGATTTGATTGAAACAAACGTCAAAAAAGTAAGTTCCAATATAGGAAATATTGAAGTCTTCTTTCAAGCTAGTGGGAGCTCTTTATATTCAATATGAATGGGACCTTGGGACTTTTCTTCTTTTGATTCTTTTTGAACAACATATCTTAAAAGAGCATCTTGGCATACAGTACTTCGGTTTTCTCACTCTGTTCCAATGTATTGTCAATTACAATAATTTTTAGAATAAATTACTATTTTGATTCTAAGTCCTCATGATTCCACATTAGTTTCATATTATTACAGAAATAGACACTCCTGCAGAAGACGTCTACTTCTTGGGAGGAGAGCAATGACAAATCTTGATAAAATAGTTAAGAGCAGAGACATCACACTGACAACAAAGATCCGCATAATCAAAGCAATGGTATTCCCCATAGTAACCTTATCAGCTAAGATAGGCTGACCAAACGTCCCATTTTGAATGGGACTGTCCCGTTATTTTACCATTTCTGGAGCACCCCGTTGTTATAGTAAAAATCTCAATTTTGTCCCTTTTTTGAAAGTTTCCCAGCGAAGCGCACATGTGTGCGTGCATGCCCCCGCCCCCCCCGCATGCCCCCCACGTGTGTGCACCTGCACACGCACACACGCACCCCCCCCCCACGTGCCCACTTTGTCCGGTGATGTTTTTGCCTCAAGGAAATATGGTCAGCCTACGCTAAGAGAAGGTTCTTCACCTGGTTTAGAGGTACCTATTACCTTCCACAGCATTTCTCCCTCTCTTCATTTCTTCTTGGAAATTGTATTTTTTCTTTCTTTTCTTCATAGCAGAGAATATCTTTTACAGATCAGCCGTCTCACTTTCCCCCCTTTCCTTTCCTCAACCGCTTGAGCCAAAACCAATCAAGAAGCTATGCTTGTTTTGTATTTGGCACAGTTACCTAAAACTTAGTTTGAAGTCTAGTTCAAGGATGAGGGAACTGATCCAGGATAAAATACTTATTTCAAATGGAGTTATGTCCTGTGGCAACATACTGCCAAAAAAAAAAATTAAGGACTGAAACAAGACGAGGTATATTTTATCTTCCCCCCCCCCACCCCCATATATGTGAAAATGTTGGTCCTGTATATAATCTCCGGGAGGCAAAGATGAAACACTGAGAAAGTGGTAGTGGGGAAATACTAGAACTTGGTAAAATAAAGATATTGCCTAAAAATACAATCTTTGTAGATGCAAAGCCAGGCATAAACTGACAGAGACCACCAAGAAGAAGAAAATAAACAGCTCTGGATCTACTAGTTCTTTTGGCTATGTCCAGAATTGCCATCTAATTTGATAGGCCACCATACCTTATACTTGAATTAAACATCTGTTCTGTGGGCTAGAATGTCTCCATATCCTGGTACTTCAGTTAAACTTTGGCCAACAAATCTTCACTCCTTAAAAAGTGCTGAAAATAAAACAGAACTAATTGAAAATAATGGATTGTTCTTATGAATAGAGAACCTGTTGGAATTTTCTATTCAAGTGGATTGAAATAATTTTTGTTATATCTGGAATTAAAACCTGACTGTAATTCACTTGTAGCCAAATTTGAAAACATATTATTTTTGTTGATAAACTAACAAGTACAATGCTGTTCGATCACTCTATACATCTGATTTCAGCAATAATCAGTCCTATTTTCAAATATATGAGTAATAATCACAAAGCTAAAACTTTAAACTTTTTCAGTGAAAGATTCCCAATTTTCACGGAGTTGAACCCACTCTCATTTTCTTATGCAGATTCTATAAAAATTACCTGAGTGCACTGAAGGAGAAAAAAAGACTGGAGAAAAATATATCAGGTCAGAGATTGAGACAACTCAGAACTGAAGAAAGTAGATTGGTGTCACTAAAACTTTTCCTTCCTTCCTTCCTTCCTTCCTTCCTTCCTTCCTTTTTAAATAAAATAATAAAAAAAAAAAAGAATAAAAAAGCTCATTACCATTGGAAAGAATAAATTGTTGAGAATAAGTTTGCAATAATTAAGGTATGCAACTAAAATAAACTATATATAATATAAGAATGTTCAAACTATCGAACAGTGGCACTTATTTCACATGCCAGTAAGGTAATGCTCAAGATCTTGCAAGGTAGACTCCAGCAATTCATGGAGCGAGAATTGCCAGATGTACAAGCTGGGTTTAGAAAAGGCAGAGGAACTAGAGACCAAATTGCCAATATCCGCTGGATAATGGAGAAAGCCAGGGAATTTCAGAAAAACATCTATTTCTGTTTTATTGACTATTCTAAAGCCTTTGACTGTGTGGATCATAACAAATTGTGGCAAGTTCTTGGTGGTATGGGGATACCAAGTCATCTTGTCTGCCTCCTGAGGAATCTGTATAACAACCAAGTAGCAACGGTAAGAACAGAGCACGGAACAACGGACTGGTTTAAGATTGGGAAAGGAATACGGCAGGGTTGTATACTCTCACCCTACCTATTCAACCTGTACGCAGAACACATCATGCGACATGCTGGGCTTGAGGAATCCAAGGCTGGAGTTAAAATCGCTGGAAGAAACATTAACAATCTCAGATACGCAGATGATACCACTTTGATGGCTGAAAGCGAGGAGGAGTTGAGGAGCCTTATGACGAAGGTGAAAGAAGAAAGTGCAAAAGCTGGGTTGCAGTTAAACCTCAAAAAAACCAAGATTATGGCAACGAGCTTGATTGATGATTGGCAAATAGAGGGAGAAAAAGTGGAGGCAGTGACAGACTTTGTATTTCTAGGCGCAAAGATTACTGCAGACGCTGACTGCAGCCAGGAAATCAGAAGACGTCTACTTCTTGGGAGGAGAGCAATGGCAAGTCTTGATAAAATAGTTAAGAGCAGAGACATCACACTGACAACAAAGGTCCGCATAGTTAAAGCAATGGTATTCCCTGTAGTAACCTATGGCTGCGAGAGCTGGACCATAAGGAAGGCTGAGCGAAGGAAGATAGATGCTTTTGAACTGTGGTGTTGGAGGAAAATTCTGAGAGTGCCTTGGACTGCAAGAAGATCAAACCAGTCCATCCTCCAGGAAATAAAGCCAGACTGCTCACTTGAGGGAATGATCTTAAAGGCAAAACTGAAGTACTTTGGCCACATCATGAGAAGACAGGATACCCTGGAGAAGAAGCTGATGCTAGGGAAAGTGGAAGGCCAAAGGAAGAGGGGCCGACCACGGGCAAGATGGATGGATGGTATTCTGGAGGTGACGGACTCAACCATTGGGGAGCTGGGGATGGTGACGGCCGACAGAAAGCTCTGGCGTGGACTGGTCCATGAAGTCACGAAGAGTCGGAAACGACTGAACGAATAAACAACAAAAAATATAAATATATATGTAAATTATTCAAATAAGTCAATCTAAATAACCACAAATATGCTGTCCTTGAATTTCCTGCTACTATAAATTAGAAAAGGTGATATGTGCATGTGATAGATGTGTATGTGGCTGTCTGTTTCAGTTTATTAGTTTCTGTTGATAACAGATCTTTGTAAACTGTTCTTACAGAAAACTGTATTTGAATCAATTACTGACTACCTTTTTTGTCCTTTCCAGATTTTGTACTAGATGTGTGATCAGGATGGTCTAGATGGGCTAAAGGAAATAATAGATGGGCTGATAAGATTTCAGTCCAGAATTTCATAGCCATAGAGCAGCATCATAGAAAGAATTTATTACTTTAACTCTGAGTGCTTGAAAAAGTTATGTAAATGATAATGGATTGTGGGGATGAAACCATCCTTGAGATTTCCACTGAGACTGATAGGATAGAATCATCTCTATTTTGAATTAGCTGTATATGTTGGAAATACATCAGGTAAAATTTGAAGTTAGTAAATCCTCTTTTTGCTTGATATTAATATAGCATTTATTTAGTTATTATAGAGATTTTGCCCTTTTAACACTTTGGTCTAGTGGTTAAGGTGCTGGGCTAGAAACCAGGAGACTGAGAGTTCTAGTCCTGCCTTAGGCATGAAAGCCGGCTGGGTGACCTTGGGCCAGTCCCTCTCTCTCAGCCCAACTCACCTCACAGGGTTGTTGTTGTGGGGAAAATAGGAGGAGGAAGGAGTATTAGGTATGTTCGCCGCCTTGAGTTATTTATAAAAATAATAAAGGCGGGATAAAAACAAGCAAACAAACAAACAAACAAACACAATGAGCTGCCATTGTTTTTACTTTAATTTCAGAATATCCCTTACAAAAGAAACAAAGGGTTGGGAAGAGTCATCATGTTTGTAAAACTGATTCTGTTCAACGTCAAGATGGTTTTTGCAAATCCTGCCTAAATCAGCACAACACAACTTTTTCAAGCAGGAGTGTCTTAATGTCATATTGAAAATAATTTGCAGGTGTTATGTGCTCAGTAGTACCATAATGTAGCAGAAAAGTTCTGGCTGATTGGAATTAAACTTTATATCATTGATTTCAAAAGTTGGACAGAATTATGACAGGATGGTTTCATTAAGCTTAGACAAATAAAGCAAAATAACACTGGCAAAAGGATTAGGTGCAGTCATGTATAGGTCATCTCTGTTCATTACTCTGTGCAACAGAAATGGTGGAAAAATCATTTTTTAATGATTAGAAATGTTTATATCACTACTCAACCACCATTAGAAAACATTCACCATACACTAAATGTACTCAGCAGATTAAGCAAGTAAGCCTATTTTATTTAATGAACCTGTTTAAGTAAGAGCATCCAGGGATAGGAGAAATGGATCATTTGGAGGGGTTACAGTAGTATAAATCATTAATTTTTATTCTGAGGGAACCAGTTATTTGATGATTGAGCATGAACTCATCTGGTTATTATGAATATAGGTTGTAACTAAGACAGTTGTCAGAAACCTTTTTGTCTTCAAGGTGAATTTAGTTAGATACATGCCCAAAATGCTAGAAACCCATCCCCCATTAATATATCATTGAAGAGAACTTTAAGTTACATACATTCATTTCTGAATCATACATAGAACTCCTTATATCCATTAATATCTAGAGATTTTCATATCCTTAAACCTCTGATTGCATCACTGTTTTTCCCTTCAGCAATCAACTGATTTAAGTGTTTTACGTATATGAGCGAGAGAGAAGGTGGAGGGATATAGAGAGGATATAGGTTGCTGGATTTGCATTTAAGGATTTAAATGTGGATCAGGATGATGATGATGATGATGATGATGATGATGATGATGATGATGATATGCTGCCCAGCAACCGGTGACTCTGGATTTTTTTTTGAAGCATTAAGGCATACTGTACTGTGTGAAAATGGTCATCCCCCCTTTTAATAATGCTTTTATGATTCCCAAATAAATTTCTATAGATGTATTAATGTTTCCAAGTTCTTGTCTTTCAACACATGAACTAAATGTTCAGTGTCTTTATTTTATTATTAAACACATTAAAATGATGATTGAGATAGGCAGAGAGTAAGGATCTATCAACAATTCCATCCTCTTTTTGATCCTGTTAATATGTAATGGATGCACATGCATGTGTTTTTTTTAATGAATATCAGGTTTTTTTGAATTAGATTTGTTCTACTTTTAACCCCTTTGCTTTTTATATGTACAAATCTCTTCCTTTTAAATAGACTTTGGTCTACTATGTTAAAAGTATCCCCAACTGATCCTGGAGACACTGACAGAGAGGTTTCTTTGTAGAAATGAATTATACTTTCTTGAATATGTTCATGAACAGCTGTTGGATAAGAAGATTCAGTTCAACCATACAAGTGTGCAGAAAGACAACCCTATGGTTAATGATAAAAGGGTCATGATTAGAAATTATTATTGGTTGAATGTCAGAATTAAAAACTTTGAGAAGGATATTAAATACAATCAACTCTTCAGCAGAACCTTTTTCTCACCCACATTTGTAATGAACATGTTTTACCTGTACTTAATGTTGTTTTATATTTATAAAATATATGGTATATATTTTATTCCTATTTTACTGTAAAACACTTTGATACACTTCAGCATAGTACAAATATATTAAATAGTAATAAATAACTGTCAGATAAATTATGTCTTCAATTATTTTATTGTTAACATTGACTCTCATTAGGATTTAAGAGAACTTCTGTCTCTTGTCTTCTTCAGTAAGAGAACATAACATGAATAGTAAAATGAACAGCTGTCAAAATGTAAGACAATATCCCTTTATGAAAGTGAAGCATTATCTTCAAGCTTCTTATGCTGGAACAGGCATTATCCAATAAATTCATGGGACATTGATATGCATATTCAGTTTCTTCCCCTAAGATTTAGACAGCTTGGAGAATAAAAGACCTTGACCTTCATAGACTCTTGTTTCATATGGTTTGGATGTTGCACTTAGCATTTGTTATATAACATGAGGAACTTAAAAGGAAAGTCCCAGCTGTACGAAGAGACTGACACTCTGATTTTACAAAAATGCATTGAAAAATCCTGGTATTTAGGCATCCCTAAATCTTGGTATGCCTATATTATTTTGCCTCAATATTCTAGACCCAAAGAATATTAAGCAATGAAATAATATGGGTATGTCTTGAGTAGTATGCAAATCATATGGCAATATCTTAAGGTTGATTAGAGAAATGGCCAATTCAATATGTGATAACTCAGTCTTCATGACAATTGGGCATCTGGAAATCAGGGCACATTTTGGTAAATAAAATAATGAGAAATACAATTGTGACTCTGCTGAAT
The DNA here is from genome assembly GCA_023362775.1 of Charina bottae. Lineage (NCBI taxonomy): Eukaryota > Metazoa > Chordata > Lepidosauria > Squamata > Charinaidae > Charina > Charina bottae. The sequence goes on along the minus strand of JALMGJ010000003.1, from coordinate 51,562,087 downwards.
TGATGGAGTCTAGGTTTTATTTTTAGTACTGGCACTTTTAATAGATCTCCCATTTCAAGGAGAGAGACCCCAAAAGTTTGAGTCTCCATGAACCAGAAACTACGTTGTTAACCCATGTTTTCTCTGATTGAAAATTTAATTCCTTGGTTAATTGCAAAAATGGATTAAGGATAGGCTGACCATATTTCCTTGAGACAAAAACGGGACATTGGGATGGCAAAACAGGATGGGGTCTTATGTAATATTCCGTATTCATGAAAAAGACAGGGGTCCCTGCCTCTCGGTCCGCATGATTGGCTCCCGACTGCAAACCCCGCCCTCCTTTGCTGCACGCTGATAGGCGGGAGGGCTTCCTCTTCCGGGCTGCCTCCAATCGGCAGCTCCAGATTGGATCCTCCTTCCGCGCCATTCCCGCCGGGTTTAAAAAACGGGACAAAATTGAGATTTTTATCAAAACGACGGGACGGTTGAAAAATGCTAAAAAAATGGGACTGTCCCATTCAAAACAGGATGTATGGTCAGCCAAATTAAAGAGCAATGTTCTTATATGTCAGTGTGAACATTCATTTCAACTTTAATTAGAGAGTATTTCAAAACACATTTGATAGGCAGGGTTTTTTTAAATAGGTTGTGGAGACTGTTAAATGGCTGCTAGCTCATTAATTTTAAAGAAGTTCAATAAGGCAAAGAGAATAAAGGGAGTTCTGTCCAGCAGTATCTGGATTGATTGTATCTGACCATGTACAAAGATGCTAAAGGAATATAGCCATTTGGTATCCTATATTTGCCAACACCCCCTTCTATATCCTGATATGAACATTGCACCCTTAAAGTTAGAAGGGAATAATACAAATAGATCAAAGACATCCTTTGCATCCATTTCCATACTGCAATTTTGCAATGTTTTAGAACATTAATGTTTTTATACTGTTGCTTGCACTCATTACACCTTAAGTCATCTATTACAAATCTTCTGGGCCATGACCTAATGATTTCTTATTTATTGTATGATATAAACCAATACAATTCCCACTCATCTATGTAGGAAAAATAATTTCCTCCCTTTATTTTAAATTGGAAACTGATGACAGTTTTAAAAAAAGAAGAAAATGCTTCAGAATTTGCAGCATTTGTACTTGGAAATCCTAAGTATTAGACAATATTTTTGTGACTTACTTCTCATAATAAACATAACCGATTCATTCAAATAAGAGGTAATGTTACAGCTTAGGGAAATGCTTGAGTGCATGTATGTGTTAAAGCATGAATTTCTGATGACTGACTCAAATTGTCTAGAAAAGTAGGCTCCATTTCAGATTCTGACATAATGGGTCACTAAGTTTGTTTGCTGTCTTACTGCTACTATTCATGACTTATATATATTTTTAAAAGCCTATCAGAGAAACATATTAATATAAAATTCCAGAGGGGTAGTTACAATGTGATTTTAAAGCGTTAAAATTTTATGGAATTAGATAATAATAAAACAATAGCAGTTTCCTTCTGGGAGCAATTTAAAGTGCTGATTATTGAGTACATAGACTAGTCCTTTGAAATCAATATAGCCATATATGAATATTCTAAAATAAGGATATGCGGAGAGTGAGTTGTTTTAATTGTTCTTGCTCTTCTTCCCACTCCACACTCTAAGCATGCATTCTGTCTCTCAAAACCTAAAGAAATATATTGAACAGAGAAAGACATTAGTAATTAGAGCTGTTTCCCACTGTAGGAACAACCTTCTCCAAACTGAAACATAGGTCCAGATGAGTAAGAGCTAGAGGTAACATTTACATTTTTTGAATTTAGCTAAGTTCAACATTGACATCAGTCCTCTTCTACAATATTTATGAAATAAATAGTTTTAAGTAGGAAACATAACTAGTACATTGGTAATAAATAGGGTGCTTGGCTATTGCTTATGTTGTAACACTGGAGGAGATCCAACTAATGTGGGCCTGCCAGTAAATGTCATCCATCAGTGAAATGAGGAGGGAGGTGACTTTTGGTAATTACCCTTTCCACTGTAACTCTTCCTCAAATTCTGCTCTGGAGAGGCTCCCAAGCTTCCAGAAGAGATTTGAAGAGGTTATAGGGACTGCAGGAAGTAACAGGAAATGTTAAATGTCATTCTTCCTCCTATCCTGCTGATTGTAGAGAGAACTACATTTAACTACAACTTCAAATAATAATAATAATAATAATAATAATAATAATAATAATAACAATAATAATATGCTCAATTTATTCCGATTACTTGAAAATTATTTTGTTATCGTATGTTGACCTCATAAAGAATTGCTTCAGCATGGATTTTGCATCATAATTATATGTATAATTATATGCATAGCCAGGAACCAGATTTATATCCATCCACACAATGTGCTTTGGGCCAACTGAAGATGTAACACACTTTTGTTAGATTTCCCAACAGCAACCACACCCACCTCTTCAACTGCTCTAACTTGACAAGACAAAGACCTGCTAAAGGTAAGCAAAACCAAAAGAATGCAGTGTGGTTATTAGAGTTGCCAGATCCAAGGTTCCCAGAAGAGAAACAGCAAGGATTCCAGAACCAATATAGTTATTATTGGGCAAAGTGAATGAGATATTCTATTCAGGGAATCACTATACCTGCTTCATAGACTTTGTAAAAGGATTCAGCGACTTGATAGTTGCACATCTATCAGAAACGTTTCAGTATTAAAAGTCTAACAGTGCAATCCCTTATGTGTCTTCTCATACATAAACCTTTTGAATCCAGTATATAGAGCGGAACCTTACCAGTGTTTCAGCACCCACAACATGAGGGGGAAAAAATATTAAAACCCCAAATGGAGCAAAAAGTGTAGGTTAACTCTTATTCCCACCAGTACAACCAGGATGGGTAGTAATAAGAGATGATGGAAAATGCAACATGGCAACAGCTTGAGAATCATAGGTAATTCATCCCTTCTTTAAAATATTACAATCAAGGATGTTTTGAATATAATAATATAATATTATATACATAATATTTTTACAGTGTAGTTTTACGATAAAATAATATAATAACACCTCTTTAAAAAGCGATAGCAACTCTTCTTTTAAGGCAACAGGATGGTTATTTATTTATTTATTATTTATTTATTAAATTTCTATGACCGCCCATCTCCCCCTCAAGGAGGGACTCTGGGTGGTTTACAACCATAACAAAACATCATTAAAATACAATAAATACAACAATACAATACAAATACAATAAAATCCAAGTGGCAGGTGATTCTTATAGTGAAGGTAAAAATATTTAAAATATTTAAAATATTTGAGGCAGCTCTAAGAGATCAGCCATCCCCGGGCATGACCACTTTCCTTCTTGCCCCAGGCGAGATCACAGAGCCAAGTTTTTAATTTTTTCCTGAAGTCCAGGAGTGAGGGGGCCTGTCTTATCTCCGGGGGCAGAATGTTCCACAGGGCAGGTGCCACTGCAGAGAAGGATCACCTCCGAGACCCCACTAGATGGAATTCTTTCACCGAGGGGGTCTGCAGCATGCTCTCTCTACAAGATCGGGTGGGACGGGATGGTGTAATGGGGATGAGGCGGTCCCTCAGTTAACCTTATTTAACCTTATTCAAGGTTAACCTTATTTAGCTCAGAATTTGTTTTCAGTGCCACTGCTCAATCATAAAATATACAGACAGTCCACAATTATCTGTGATTAAACAAAATCCTATGATTGGATTTAATTGGATGCTGCTGTCATTACAAGACAGAATCCTGATCAAACTCATCCCTTTCTTCAACCACCAAAATATCTCATTCCCACAAAATAGGAAGTGAAGATTTCAAATCAGAGTTGAGGATAAAAAGTATCCAGCATGCAAATCCAAGTACCCAGGATATTAACCATGATGGTATCTATGCCTTGCACAGAATCATTCCCAAATTTTATGACATACAAATTGGGTTCATTCAACACACTAAGCTGTAATGTCTGGTTTTGTATTAATGTGTTCTGTGAACTGAATCACAGTAAGAAGCATATTCCAAATCTTTCTGGAGAAATCATCCTCTTGCCAACCACAAGATGCTTTCCTCTCTCTGCAGAAAAATGAAGGAAAAACAGTACACATTATATAATAATTACCAGCCTTCCTCAACCTGATGTGAGACTGCACTCCTATTATCCCGCCCAAATGATCTCACCACTTGGGATGATGGGAACTGCAATATAACACTTTTCAATCATACCTCGTTGGTGGAGCCTGGTCAACTAAGGGGCACAGGGAAACCTACAGTAAACCTACAGTAAACCAAGTATTGGTTCCACACTAATCTGGGTCACCACTGCAATTTATTGCAAAGCCACCAGCTTTGTCTATTCTTGCTATGATTCTCCCCTGCGACAGAACACCAAGCTGCCCATAGGCATGGCCACTAGTGCCAGACTTGCCAGGGACCTTAACATTGCAATATACATTATCCAGCTTGTGTAACTACTGTAATCCTGCATCTGACAATCCCACCCATAAAGGCTGTTTCCACAGCTGCTTCCAATACCCACTTTCTTTTCTCTCATAATGTGAAAGAAAATGCATTTCCTATACTCTCTGTCCTCACATGGTGTAGTTTTGGGCTTAATTTCCCTTAGTCCCTACAGAAATCCTATGAGGAGTAAGAATAATGAGATAAACCAAAAATGATAAGATGTTGAAGGTGGGGAAGGTAAGTAGATCTTAGAAGTGGCTGGTGTTTCATTCACTAAGGAACTTAAAACAGAAGATAAGTCTTGGGAAAACTATATGTACAGTTGCCTTTATAAAGCCTAAATTTCAAATGGTCTTTCCCATTTGTTTCTCACATTAAGTAGATTTTATATAAAAAGGGGCAGGAAAGCAGGGTTATGTTCATGCATGTCAAGAATGATTTGAGTCTACTTTCCAGCTCTTTGAATTTGGGGGTTGAGATTAAGGTAGCTTACTGCTTTCAACAGCTTGTTGTCATCCGTGGATTGTTGCTGACATCTATACTCTAGAGGCAATATGCAGATGTCAAAACATGCTTGTACGTATATCTGCCCACTGCTCTTTTGATGATACTTCATGGGCACTTGTAGGGATTTCACACAATATGAAGGCATGCTGTCACCGTGTTATTCTGCCATCTCAAAAAAGTATGTTTTGTAGTGTTTGGAAAACAAGCTTATTTATGGCAAAACCTTTCATGGATTAGAATCATTTCTTAACAATCAAACCCATTTCATGGAAGTAGCTATATACAAGAGGGCAGCCATAGAAATTACAATTATTAAACAGATAGATAGATAGATAGATAGATAGATAGATAGATAGATAGATGATAGATAGATAGGAAGCATACTTACATAAGGACATTTCTGGCAGTTTCAGGAAATGGGCCTTTGAAAACAGATTTAGACCTTCAAACCTCAGTTAAAAAATAGCCTACCCTCAAGTTGCTTTTGTTCTTTTACTGAAAGAAATCATGGACAAACTCACCATCTCTTGAGTTGCCTGAAATGCCACAAGGCTTCTGTCCATAATGCTCTAAGTTTAAACTAAGCCTGTAGATGGAATTTTATATTCCCCTTTGAAAAATTACAGATCATTTTAGATCTTTACAGATATACAGTATCTTACAATTTTATCCTATCTTTCAAAGAGTTTTAGAAACTACATGCTGTAATACCATATTGTCTTCATAGAACTGTGCTGACCAAATGACTGCTACTGATTTTATTTCCATCTTCCTTCAAAATACATGATTCATATTAAGCTTTTTTTAAAAAAATAAAACAAATGCTTCAATTTCTTGAGATGTCCATAAGAGGGGGGAAAATGTCCTTAAATTTATCACCACTTGGGAAAATGGTTGAAAAGTGTGTATGGCACAGAATGGCTTGGATTATTTTTCTGCATCTGACTTACAAGTATAATAGCTCATACTTTTCCACCCATTCTCCAAGTGGTGAACGACTCAAATTCCACTATTTATTTGACCCATTAATCCACCTTATTCATTAACTTTCCTGATCACAATTAAAAGACACCTATTTCACTCTTTTGCAGTATCCAGTTTTCACAACTATATATTATATTGGAAAAGCCTGTGCTTGAATCGCTCTGATCTTTGTTGTTGTTATCATATCTTTATTCTTCACTATCTTGTCTAAAGTCTTCCCTAGGATTAATCTCTTTACTTCTCCAGCACTTTACTTCCTATCTTTATTCTTATTATTTATTTTAATTGAACCCCAGAAAACAAAACTGCTGTATTTACTTCTTTGCCATCAATTAATTCACTAACACATTTTTTCACTTTCCATTTTTACTTTCATAATGAGGTCTTTTAAGTTTTCTTTACTTTTGGCTTACAAAGTAGCATATCTCAATTTGATTCCTGTCAGAGTCCAGTTTGACCAATCACAGGAACGATATTTACCATGTGCAGCAACCGACAAGAACTTGTGATGAACAGGTGCAGGTTCAAAAGTGCAACTCTCATGATCAGTCTCGTGATGGACAGATGCAAGTCTCAGAGATGCCAGAGAAGCAGGTGCAGAGCAACGAACCTGGGAATGACCCAGCAGCGCAGGAGAATCCTGAGAAGCTGATTGGTGCTCCTGACTTACTTCCTAGTTCAGCACCAATCAGCACAAGAGAGAGGCAGGCAGATAAGTGCGCCAAACAGGGGGACTCTCGATTGGCTCCCAAGGAGAGAAGGCGCGCCGAAAACAAAATAAAAGGGTGAAAGAGCAAGCACCAGATCACCGGAGACAAAGGTTCTACTGACCTAACAGCGTCTTCAGGAGAAGCCCAGCCAGATTCGTCCTTGAAGTCCTGTCCTGCCACCGCTGTAGAATCGGAGCCAGATCTTCAACTCATTTCTGAATTGACCCCAGCTGCAAAAGAAGCCCAGTTCACTGCAGCATCAATAGGGGTCCTGCCCCTATTATCATTGTAGTCAAGAAACTTTCATTCTTTCTTTATTGACATGTTTTACAGGTCAAAATGAAAGTTTTCTCCTTGTTTTTCTCCTCTCAAATAAGGAACCATTTATTACATGTAATGTTGCTAGATTTTATGTGGCAGCCATTAAAATCCAGAAATAGATAATTAAGAATACTAGACATAAACTCACTGAGAATCCCTCTTTTATTTTTATATTTTAAATTACTACCACAATTCCTGATAGTCTGGGCTCAAGATAGAGACGGATTCCTTTCAAATTTAATCTAGTTATGCTTAAACCCCTCTCCCATCCAACATTGAACAATTTATTTGATTTTATGGAAGCCCACCTCCAATTTTCTGGAAGCTTATCGTTTATAAGTTTTTGTTAACATACTAATATTTTCGAGGCTCTTAATTTAGCTCGTAAGACACAAGCAATTCTATTTTACCAATATGTATTGTTATTGTTATTGTTATTTCCTCATAACATTATTTCTTCACTGTTTAGTTCCTTAAGGACTGCACTTAAACTCTTTTTATCTACTTCATGGGTCTATTTTTCCTTTCCCTTTGGTTATTAATTATCTTGGTATTTTATCATTTTAGATTTGTATAAAGCATTGGTCAAGGAACAAAATAAAAAAATAAGCAAAGATACTTGTGAATTGGTTAGGAATAATCTACTTTAGAGAGCCAGTTTAGTGTAGTGGTTAAGGCATCAGGCTAGCAACTGGGAGACCGTGAGTTCTAGTCCCGCCTTAGACACAAAGCCAGCTGGGTGACCTTGGGCCAGTCACTTTCTCTCAGCCCTAGGAAGCAGGCAATGGCAAACCAATTCTGAAGAACCTTGCCATGAAAACTGAAGGGACTTGTCCAGGCAGTCTCCGAGAATCAGACACAACTGAACAGATTTTAAAAAAATCTACTTTTATGAAGCTGTCTTCACACCTCAGTGCTAAGCATTCACATAGCTATGGACTCCACTATACTCACTCAATCACTTCAAAATGCAAGTGGACAGTGATGTAGGTCACTGCCAATGGGCTGCTGTGCATCATATGGTTGACTTCTCAAGGGAAGTATTGCTTTCTATCAGCAAGCCTTGAGGAGAGTTGAATGAGCTTTACTTCATAGAATCATAGGGTTGGAAGGGACCTTGAGTATCTTCTGGTTTAACCCCCTTTTTGGTGTGAGCTTAAAGCTCAAGACTCCTCCATTCCCTCCCTCCCACCCCAAGCTAGATATACATTGGGAGAGCACCGAGTTTCCAGTAAATCTCTTACAAACTCAGAGCACCTGTGAAGCTCCATAAAGCCAGGAAGCCATCTGTGCTTTGTATAGACTTGGTCCAACAAAACGACAACAGTGTGAAAAACTCTTTTCTCTTGTTGGCAGTGAGCTGTAAAAGTAATGTTATTAATAGCTTCTGCAGGCTCAGGAATGACATAATTGACACTGGCTTATAGCATAGGCATTAGATGCAACCCTTTGCCAAAAGCTTAGTTCTGATTAATATATTCATTTAAAAAAGTAGACCATAATGGTCAAGGGCCTTCTTAAAAACCAGCTTTCTGCTAGACTAAAGGGGTTTCTAGGTTGCTATGGAAGAATGTTATTTTTTTTAATCATAATCATTCCCTATTATGCAGCTTTCTTTCACTAGAAGAAAACATTTGCTTTATCCATAAAGAGAGCTTGTATTTCGAATTGTTTCAAAATCTTACTGCATGGCCTGCCCCTCAATCATAATCTGTAGCAACTTGACCCAGTGTCTGTTATTTAACACAGAGCTGCAGCCATGAAAAACTGGGCTGCAAGCCACTGCGCACATATGTTTTTTCAAAGCCTGATATTTTCATTTTGCTTCAGATGACCTTAAGTTTAAGGAGCATCCATTTATAGTATCCAGATTTTCCCCCCAGAAAATATTGTTTTTCACTCGTATTCCATCTTTTCCTTTCCACTAAGTGACTCCAAGGATCTAGAATTTACTAAAGGCTTATATTTAATTCTTTTCTTAAAAATCGAGAGTCTGATCCCTTCAAACTATCAAGAGAAGAAAGAGAAATCCTTTTCAAAGCCCTCTGAATGTGAAAGCTTGTTTTAATAAATTCTTTGCTGTGCAGTTTAAGATCTCAATGGGGCCGTGCACTTTGGAAAGACTGCCTGCTTACTGGAGCAAATGTTTAGAAAAACAACACCTAAGTCCAGCTAGGTGTCCTTTTCCACCTCTCCTAGTCTACTGTTTTTATAGATAGGCTGAGCTGAAATGCAGAAGCATTTCATAGTTTGTTTAGACAAGTAAGTGGCAAAACAAATTGGACCAGTTTCTAGATGTTTCATGCATGTTTTCCTCCTCTTTCTTCTACTTGGATGTCACTGTGAATATGTCCAAAGAAGTGAAAGAGTAAAATCAGGTGTGACATTGCAATAAATGCTGACAGATTTCTATTTTTACCTGCCTAGTTCCTAGAAAAGTACATTTTCTACCTAAGTCATCTGCTTCTACAGCATAGTTTATTTCTTTCCCATGCTAATGTGGGTGTTTAGCAGTGAACTGAAGTTAGTCCTTGATCAACATGTTAGACTGAATCAACCTCCTTGGTGGTTATACTAGTTTATAGTACAATGGAATCTGGTTTTACTAGTAATTACTTCATCTAGAAAATCAGGATACCATAATTAATTTGTGAATGTGGAAAATTCCATTGACTACCCTTGTTCTTCCCATAGAATGAGAATTTCTAGGATCTCATTAGCAAAAATCAAAATTCGTTTATACATATAGCTTTGGCCCTAATCTCAGTTTGTGGTTAATGATTACTAGACTGAAATCAATTAAAATGTCTGGATGAACCCGCCCAGAGTCCCTTGCATGGGAGATGGGCGGGGAATAAATTTGAAAAATAAATAAATAAATAAATGTTTTCATTCCACTTTAGCATGTGAAATCATTCAGTTCTATGAGCAACCTGGAATGTTCTTCTTAGAGTTTTGATTGAGGAATGGGTGGGTTATGCTATTGAAGACAATCTGAAAAAGTTAACTAAACTAAACTAAACTAAACTAAACTAAACTAAACTAAACTAAACTAAACTAAACTAAACTACTAAACTAAACTACTAAACTAAACTAAATATCCCTTTTATCTTATAGTTCTGAATAGCATTTCCGTTATCAAGACCGTAAATATTTATTTAGAGTGAACGTATCAGAATTATTTTTCTATTAATTGGAAGGACTAAATCTGGAGCTCCAGAAATTGCCCCAAATTCTGCAGATAGCTCCAAGAATGGTTCAATCTACTTGATCCCATGATCCTTGACCCTTGCTAGGTTGGTTCAGGGGTAGTCCCATCCTAAAAAATCTCAGGCCATAACTCATAAAAGCAGCCCTCCATTCTCTCATAGTCTAGCATGGCTACAACCTTATTTCCAAAAGAATTAGACAACATTTGCAAGCCAAGTAATCTTTAAGAGGAGATTTAAATTTAAATGTATTAGATTAAAAGTACCTCAAAAGCTAACACAGGTTACATAAAGTGATTCACAGTAAGTGAACAATGGATAAAAAAGGGAAGGGAAGGGAAGGGAAGGGAAGGGAAGGGAAGGGAAGGGAAGGGAAGGGAAGGGAAGGGAAGGGAAGGGAAGGGAAGGGAAGGGATAATAAAATAAAGTAAACCCCAGAGACTGTGAGTTCTAGTCCCACCTTAGGCATGAAAGCCAGCTGGGTGACTTTGGGCCAGTCACTGTCTATCAGGCCAACTCACCTCACAGGGTTGTTGTTGGAAATATAGGAGGAGGAAGGAGTATTAGGTATGTTCGCCACCTTGAGTTATTTATAAAAAAAAATAAAGGCAGGATAAAAATTCTATTAAAAAAAGCAAAGCAAAGCAAAGCAAAGCAAAGCAAAGCAAAGCAAAGCAAAGCAAAGCAAAGCAAAGCAAAGCAAAGCAAAGCAGGCTTTGTTATCAAGTGAAGGAATCAAAGGCCATTTTTATCAGACCCAATGTCTTCTAATTGTGATTGCAATGGCACATTTTATGACTTTCATGGACATTTCAGAGGTCTGATCTTTTAATAGGCAAAGCACAATTTCTGATTGTGACCAACTCAAGCATCTGCTGATAAGGGGAGAAATTAGCTCTAAGCACCAGATATGGTACAGGGGGATGCACAAAGAACATGTCCAATTGTCTCAGTCTTGTAACTGAACATAGGCTGAGGAGTTCTTGAAAAGGGATGTGGTTAAATCTTCCCTATGAGGGGAAGAAGAATACTATATTTTAAATAAATTATTGTGGGGCTATTAAAACTATGCTCTTTAAAATCTGATTCAGAATAAAAAGTGCCTCTGACTTGGTTATTTGGGTGAGAATGTGGGAAGCATTCAACAATAACAGTTCCTTTAGTAAGGAATAACTTTGCCGAGTTTCAGACACATAGATTGACAGGGGACTGTACCAAAAAAAATTAAATAAATAAATAAGAAATAATAATCCCCATTCCAAAATATGGTAGTGCTGTTTATCTGAAATTGTGAGGAAATATAAGGGTTTCTTTGTTTCCCCCATACCATTAATCAATTGCTACTAAACTAACACACTTCAAAAAATATTCAGGTCAAGAGACTGCATGAGAATGAGATGATATTGTGGAACAACTGATGCAATGAAAACTACTTCTCCTATTCATCCTGCTCATCTTACTGATATTCAAAGATTGGGATGACCAGTGACCAAGGATGGGCTGAGCTTGCATGGTGGTATGGCCCAGACAGTTCTGATTTGATGGCAGTCATATCAGTCATTAAATTAAATATTCCCCTCCCTCTAACCCACATTTATGATATTAATGACATTGAAAAGAATTGAATGAAGGTTAGGGGGGATTCCCCTTCACTTCTGGTGGAGCTGCCACTGTGCTGCAATTTAAAATCGAAACAGATTGTGACTGGGGGACCCAAATTCAGAAAGGAATGTCTTCAGACCCATTCTTTCCACTATGGGTAAATGAAAATCTGTTCTGAAGTATTGTTCCATCTTAGCTTTTGGCCTTTGGCTGAATCTGATACACAGTCCTGATATACAGCTAATTTGTTGGTCAGAAATAGGAATACAGATTGAGTAATAACAACTACAGCAATTTCAAGATTACATGGCTTAAAATCTGGTTCTCGTGTTAGTTTCCTGTTCTTTTTGATATTAAATACTAGAATAGGCAAGAAGGTTAGGCTGATAATAACAAAAGCTTAAGGGTGGCTTTTCATAAGCCTGGGCTCCCAGGGAATGCACATCACACACTGCACATTTGTTGAAGAGTAATAAATGGATAGAGAAAATTGCCAAGCCATAGACATTTATTTGATTATGCCTTCTGCCTTTAGCTGCTGCAAGAATCTGAACATAAAATAAAATATGTCTGATGCCATTCACATTGTCACATCTCGAGATAGCACTGAAGCCTTTTGTGGTGATTTCTAGTAGGATAGTTGGAGTTCCAAAGTTAGACACGCAGAACAAAGATATCCAAAGCATTTACTGAACCACATTCAGTAAATAAAATATCTTGAAGGTTTGAGCTTGTTATTTTGATTAGAATAAATACATAATTCAGCTTCCATGGTAAGGTAAAGTCACATTACTATTTTCACTCTCTGGTGGCAAAATATAACTGTTCTGATAAAAGGAAGGCATGTCTCATCTCACTGCATCATGGTTCATCCCACAGTTTGGGGAAATGTTTCATTGTATTTACCAAAATGCACCTTCAAAAAGAATCTGTGAGCTTGCCTTGATGCTGGTTTTGTACATTCTTAGAACATCCATAACAGGAGAGATTTCAGTCTACCTCTTTTAGTATAACTTCATATTCCTCCACATATTCCTTACTCTTATTGGGCAAACAAAAATGGTTAGTCAAACCTAGGATAGTAGCAGTGATTGTAAACATGAATGCTGAACCATCTTCATATTCTAGATGCGTGTTTAGTACCTTTGGTCATTTCTCTACACAAAATTGTCCTTTACTGAGTTACAAAATTCAGCAGCAATTTTTTTCTCTTTCAAACTGTAACAGCAAACAGTTTGTACTTAGCTCTCACAGGGGCCTGAACAAGACAGCAAAGGTATGAAGTCAGCAGCCCAGATAACAAAAAAATGTTTTAAAAAGTGGCAGGAGAAACAGCAGAGAAATGTAAAGCTCAGGGAGAGAGTCTGTCAAAACGCAGAGTTCTGCCTCCTGCTCTTTTTTTACACTTTTTTGTTGCACTGAATGCTCACACATTATATTTCACCTTTTTTCTTTCTTTCATCTTTCTGGGCTCAGGTGCAAACTTCTGCTTGATGACAATTGCAGCCTTTGACACCAGTCCATTGCTAACAAGAAATCTGTATCGGATGCCAGCAGACATTCAGTACCCTTTTCCCAAGAGCCTACCTTAAGGTGCATGAAAAACGATGTTTCTCTAGCCCTGACAGGAATACAGGAAGGGTGTCACAGCTAGGAAGAAAATTGTCTCATTCACCTTCAGATCCTTCTTCAGGAAAGGGAGGCAGGACAACGTAGAAAGGCCAGTTATAGCTTTTCTATGAAGTAGTAGCCTAAGATTCTTGGAAGGTAATATAAATAAGCCCATATGTCATTCTTCTGGCAGAAGGACCAGTAACACGATATTTCTGAAATGGATGTTTATGGTTTTTCTCTTTGCATCAAAATGGACAATTGGCCGACTTCAAATGCTAACTGGAGGTGCCTAGAAAAACACAATGAAATCCTATGCTTGTTTGCTTACAAGTTTCATTGACTCAGTAGGAACTATTGCTAAGTTAGTGCATATATGATTGTAGCCTACATTCCTTGCAAATGATTGCTATTCATATATTGTCGTTTTGCCATGGCAATGAAGTCATACTGAAGTGTTCTTTCTATGGATGATAACCTATGATCCACAGATGACATGTGGCACTGAGCCATGCTCTGTAACTCACAGAATCCTAGGGAAGCCCCAGTTGCTTTTCAGTGTAATGTCAATTTTAACAATGCTGTTCTGTTTCACTGATGACAATGGGAAAGACAGGATGTGAAATGGATGTCATGTTGATTTGTATATAACCAACAACTGAGGCTTTGTTGTCTATATTTGAGCAAGAGTCCAGAGACAAAATGTTAATGTATTTGAAGAGGTTAAAGTACTTGGTAAATCTGAATGAATAGAGTGATTTCTGACCCCCTCCGCTGCCATTGCCAGCATACACATACACACTGTACATATAGAATCTTCCTGCATACATACTCTAGGGGGAGATTAGCAAGAACATTGTCTATTTGACTTCTCTAGGCATCACAGTTAGAAACTTCAAGGTAAGTGGTATTTAGTTAGTAATGGATTATGTCTGGCAATTATATGTTGCCAGAAAGCTTTCTAAAATCTTCCTTTAGAACAGTGTTTCTCAACTTCCATAACCTTAAGCTGTGTGGATTTCAACTCCCAGAATTCCCCCAGTCAGCATGCAATTGCAACCATTATCTAAAACCCAATTAACATTCAGGTCTGCACATGTATATTGTGGGTTTAAATGTCTTGTATGTGAAGCATAGATTTTGAATTTCTAATTTGATAGGCATTGGTATAAAACATACACATTTGGAATTGCATTGTGCTGTTAAAAGGAAAAAACTAGTGTCTAAGAGCTCTGGTAAGACTGTACATTTTAAAAAGTAAATCCAATTTCCTTTCCCTTTAAACAGAGGGGTGTTTTTTTTTCTCAGAGATTTAAAATTAAAACATTAAAGAAAACAATCTAAGGGTAAATCTGCTATGCATATTAAATAGCAAATCAGATCAGTTTTATATCCACACATTTGTAATTGCTACTTATATCCATCTTAAGACCAATAGAAACTTTGACCAGAACTCATTTTATCAGAATTCCTGACCATGTAGAAATTTCTGTGTGGGTTCCAGTGAACACAAGAAGAGACTTCATTATTTCCTATAAACATGGGAAGCTTAGGGATGAAGGTATTGGGATGGTTGAAGATTGGATTATTAAATTAATGGATTTGGCTCAAATGGCTAAATTAACAATACTAATAAGAGAACATTCTGTTTCTGGATTTATATCTACTTGGCAACCACTTTTAGAGTACTTGTTTGTGTTGCAAAAAAATGAAGTCTTGACCTTGGGTTTTAGTGATTAAATGGTTTGTTTTAACAGAAATAATGTTATTATGGTTTAATTAATGGTAAGAGACTATATTTGTAAACATATCTATCTGTCTGCCTGTCTGTCTGTCTGTATTGGAGAAAATCGGAAGTCACCTTCTGTTTCTGTTTTCTATCTACTTGCACTTTTATAGTTTTTCTTTTTTCTTTAGTTCTATTTTCTATCTTTACTATACTTTCTATTTTGTATTTTAATTATACGTAAGGTAAGGTTTCCCCTTCCAGTTGTATCCAGCTCTAGGGGGTGGCGCTCATCTCTGATTCTCAGCTGAGGGAGCCAGCGTTGTCCATAGATGCTTCCGTGGTCATGTGGCCAGCATGACTAAACGCCAAGGCGCATGGAACGCTGTTACCTTCCCACCGGAGTGGTACCTATTTATCTACTTGCATTTTTACGTGCTTTCAAACTGCTAGGTTGGCAGGAGCTGGGCGAGAACGGGAGCTCACCCCGTTACGCGGGGCTTCCAGGTCTCGGCCTGCCGTCCTTTCGTTCGACAGTCAGTAGTCTTAACCATTACGCCACCGTGCCACCCTTATTTTAACTATACTTTGAAAAATAATAAAGTTTTTTTTAAAAAAAGGGATGAAGATATTGGGGACAGAATTTGTCTCTGTTTTCTTGCTCTTCATCAAATTTCAGCAAATCCAGAGGAAGGTAAGTTGCCCAAGAGAATAGCTACTTCTTGACATTGAAAATCTTAGGGTGGAAGGCACCAAAGATGATACTTTTTAAGTTCCTGATCATAGATAAGAATGTCTTCATACATTAAAGCACATCCAAATGATACATCAGCTTTCCACACCAAATTATAGATTGCTAGTGGTTCTGTAGATATCATGGTAAGTTGCTATGTAATAAATTCTTTAATGAGCAATATTCTTTCACAGGGTCTATAGATTAAATCAGTGCTTCTCAATCTTGGCAACCTTAAGGTGTGTGAACTTCAACTCCCAGAATTCCCTAGCCAGGGAATATGTATTATGATTATTTTAATTCGACCTGACTTGAGATAGTGGCCTCACCCCGGATTTAGTTTTCTTGTCGGAGCAGTGGCAAAGTGATCTGAGGGGAGAGTTACATCTTTCCCCTCTGTCATGGTCAGACCACGCCCTGGTGACCTTGAGATTTTCCTATGCCGCTCCCCTCCGCAGGGACGCTGGACCTATTCGATTGGTCCGCCCCCAGCAACTGATGGACCCGGTAGGGTTCCAGAGGGAGCTGGGGGTTATACCCGAAGATCTGCTGCATGGTCCAGCGGAGGCCCTGGCTGCTGCCTGGAATAGAGAGGCGGCGGGGGCCTTGGACAGGATCACGCCTATGCGGCCTCTCTTGTCCAGTCAGGCCCAAAGATCCCCATGGTTTACGGAGGAGCTGAGGGCTCTGAAGAGGATTTAGAGACACCTAGAGCGCCACTGGAGGAAGACAAAGACTGAATCCGACCGAACACAGGCTAGAGCCGCTATTAAGGCCTACCTTGTGGCGATAAGAGCGGCGAAATGTCAATATTTCTCCGCTCTTATTGCATCTGCGGAATGCCGCCCAGCGGCCCTGTTTAAACTTACCCGATCCCTTTTGGGGAAGAGGGAGGTAGAAATTCATCTCCAGGGCCGTGCGGAAGAATTTTCTGGGCATTTACTGGATAAAATCACTCGGATTCACTCTGGGTTGGACTCCGAGTGTGAAACAGAGTC
The DNA here is from genome assembly GCA_023362775.1 of Charina bottae. Classification (NCBI taxonomy): domain Eukaryota; kingdom Metazoa; phylum Chordata; class Lepidosauria; order Squamata; family Charinaidae; genus Charina; species Charina bottae. The sequence goes on along the minus strand of JALMGJ010000003.1, from coordinate 51,545,218 downwards.
TGAAGAGATACCCAGGGAACGTACTTACTTTGTTAACTGGGAACAGTTTGATCCTGTCGGACCCGAGGAAGTGGACAGAGTTCTCCAGACTGTAAATGCCACCACCTGCCAATTAGATCCATGTCCCTCCTGGCTGGTGAAAGCAGCTCGGGAGGTGACTTCCAGTTGGGTCCAGACGATGGTTAATACATCGTTGGGGGAGGGGGTGTTTCCGGCACCTTTTAAGGAAGCGCTGGTACACCCTCTCCTCAAGAAACCGTTGCTGGACCCTACTGTACTGGATAATTTCCATCCAGTCTCCCACCTTCCCTTTTTGGGGAAGGTGGTTGAGAAGGTGGTGGTGTTGCAGCTTCAGAGGATTCTGGATGAAACGGATTATCTGGACCCCTTTCAGTCAGGTTTCAGGCCTGGTCATGGGACTGAAACTGCATTGGTCGCGCTTATGGACGATCTTTGGCGGGAGCAAGATGGAGGTAGTGCATCCATTCTTGCTCTTCTTGACCTCTCAGCGGCTTTCGATACCGTCGACCATGATATCCTTCTGGAGCGGCTCAGGGAGTTGGGGGCAGGCGGCGTTGTATTACGCTGGTTCACCTCCTTCCTCCAGGGCCGGTTCCAGTCGGTGTTGATTGGGAGCAAGAGATCCAGCCCACGGGCCCTCTCTTGTGGGGTCCCGCAGGGTTCGGTACTCTCTCCACTCCTTTTTAACATCTACATGAAACCGCTGGGTGAGATCATCCATCTCCATGGGGTGAGATATCATCAGTACGCTGATGATACTCAATTATACATCTCCATCCCGGGGGAAGTAAGTGGTGCAGTTTCTACCCTGTCCAAGTGCCTGGGGGCTGTAGGGGCCTGGATGGGGAAAAACAGGCTTCGACTGAACCCTAGTAAGACGGAGTGGCTGTGGATTAATGGCTCCTCGATATCTAGGAAATTGCCATCCTTAGTTCTGGATGGGGTAGCACTGCCCCAGACAGACCCGGTACGTAACTTGGGGGTCCTCCTGGACTCGCGACTCCTGCTCAAAGAGCAGGTGACAGTCGTGGCCAGGAGGGCCTTTGCACAACTTCATGTTGTGCGCCAGTTACGACCTTTCCTGGAACGAGAGGCCCTTCGAACCTGGTTATCTCACATATAGACTACTGTAATGCGCTCTACATGGGGCTACCCTTGAAGAGTATCCGGAAGCTTCAGCTGATCCAGAATGTGGCCGCACGGACCATCTTGGAAGTTTCATATCGGACACATGTAACACCATTGTTATGCGAGCTGCACTGGGTTCCAGTTTGCTTCCCTGGTGCAATTCAAGGTGTTGGTTATGACCTTTAAAGCCCTTCATGGCATGGGACCAGGTTACCTAAGGGACCGTCTTATCCCCATTACATCGTCCCGTTCCATCAGGTCATGCAGGGAGGGCATGCTACGGACCCCATCGGTTAAAAAATTCCATCTAACAGGGTCACGGAAGCGTGCCTTCTCTGCAGCAGTGCCTGCCTGTGGAATATTCTTCCCCCAGAGTTAAGACAGTCCACCTCGCTCCTGGACTTCAGGAAACAACTCAAGACTTGGCTTTGCCAACAGGCCTGGGGCGGGAAGAAGAGCGTAAACTCTTGGGGATGGCTAACATCTTAGGATGGCCCTAGAATTGCCCTTCCAATGTTTTAAAGAAGACATCACCATCTTGATTTTATTATATTTATTGTATTTTTAAATTTCCTATTTTAATGTTTAATGTTTTATCGAATTGTAAGCCGCCGAGAGTCCCTTGAGGGAGTTGGGCGGTGAAAAAGTTGAATGAATGAATGAATGAATGAATGAATGAATGAATGAATGAATGAATGAATGAATGAATGAATCAATCTGCTTTTTCTTTTGTTGACAGAGGGTTTTTTTTCTCTTTGGAAGTTGTTCATTTCATTTGCTTGGCAATGAGACTATGTGTATGTGTGCGTGCACCCTGTCTAAAGAACAAGTGCTTTTTTATATTCAGGGCCAGAAGAAAAAGGAAAGCTATTCAGAACTCTTCAGACAGATCCCTGTACCATTGATTGCTGAACAAAAGAAAGTCTGTTTTGTTTTCTTCCTTGATCAAAATTTGGGTCACTTTGCTAGATGAAACCTAGTGAAAAGAATAACCAAACCAGAGGTATTTAATTGGGTGTTCATTAATATGCACAGAGGCAGGCAGATACTTGCAGTGCAGTTGATCATCCCAGGGAGGTGGTCACCCTTCCAGTTTTCAATGACTTACTTGCTGAGATCAATGTTTACTTTTCCCTTTACATACATTTGAAATTATGTACTTTTGCTGTTGCTGCTGCTGACTGACATCTATCCTAAAGAACTCAGAATACTTGTTTTCATTTATTTATTATATTTGCATCTCCCTGGAGTTAAAATCATCATGGATAATCCTCCCCTGACAATTTTATCCACATAATAACACTATAAGAGTTGATGACTAATCCAAGAGCATCCAGTGAGTTTAATGGCTCAATGAAGATCTGAATCTGTATCTCCTGAATCTCCTTTGACACTTTAGCTAGTATGCTATGCTGGCTTGAGATTTCTTGCAAATTTTGTATGCTAGATCAATCAATGATTCCTCCATTTAGTCACATCCACTATTTTTTTTAAAAAAATTGACATTCTCCCATACAGTAATCCAGGAAAAAGATCTGATGCCATATTTTTGGAATATAGATAAAATTAAAATGAAGTGGAACTATGAGTTTTATTGCACCATAAAGATCATTGTGATATAGAGCCAGTTTGGTCTAGTGGTTAAGGTGCTGGGCTAGAAACCAGGAGTCTGTGAGTTCTAGTCCCGCCTTAGGCATGAAAGCCGGCTGGGTGACCTTGGGCCAGTCACTCTCTCTCAGCCCTGGGAAGGAGCCAATAGGAAACCAGGAGACTGAGAGTTCTAGTCCCGCCTTAGGCATGAAAGCCGGCTGGGTGACCTTGGGCCAGTCACTCTCTCTCAGCCCAACTCACCTCACAGGGTTGTTGTTGTGGGGAAAATAGGAGGAGGAAGGAGTATTAGGTATATTTTTATTGTAAGCCGCCCAGAGTCTCCCGGTTGGGGGAGATGAGCAGTCATATATATTTAAAGAATAAATAAATGTTCGCTGCCTTGAGTAATAAAGGTGGGATGGATGGATGGATGGATGGATGGATGGATGGATGGATGGATGGATAGATAGATGATAGACAGACAGACAGACAGACAGACATCAGCAGTTTACAATGCCAGTGGATTACTTGTAAAAAGAATGCATCAATATACATCAAATAAAGAGAAAAGAAGGGGAAAAATAAGTTAGTTTTTTAAAACAAAATCAAAAGAAAAACAAAAACAAAAACTAAGAAAATCAAGCCCCAAAATGGGCAAGTCAACTGATGAGATTTCTACCATTTCAACTTGCTGCTCATTTAGGAGGAGAGTTCTTCCCTAATATAGGTAGTATCTTGCGTAATAATTCTATTCTCACTATATAAAGCCTCTCAGTTTGAACAAGCAATAACGGACATTTTCAAAACTACTGAATACAAAACAATAATTTTATTGCTATTGAGGAACACCAATGTCTTTTTCTTTTAACAAAGGACAATAAGTGGAATACTGAAATAAAATATTTTAATATTCCATTTTACTTTACATTTGATACATCAGTTATAATTCTGAACATGATCTAAGAATATTCATTTGGTGGCATATTTCATCAGTGTCTGGAATGAAATTAGTTAAAGGAAGTTTTATCATTGGTGTCATATTCAGCCTATTTCAGTCTTTGGTCCTGGGTGCAGTGAATACTAAAAATCCACTCTCACAGGTACACTGAATAAAAAGTTTGTAGGACCTTCAAGGCCCTTTCATTTGAAAGCTTATGTTTGTTGTTTATTCGTTCAGTCGTTTCCGACTCTTCGTGACCTCATGGACCAGTCCACGCCAGAGCTTTCTGTTGGCCGTCACCATCCCCAGCTCCCCAATGGTTGAGTCCGTCACCTCCAGAATACCATCCATCCATCTTGCCCTTGGTCGGCCCCTCTTCCTTTTGCCTTCCACTTTCCCTAGCATCAGCTTCTTCTCCAGGGTATCCTGTCTTCTCATTATGTGGCCAAAGTACTTCAGTTTTGCCTTTAATATCATTCCCTCAAGTGAGCAGTCTGGCCTGATTTCCTGGAGTATGGTTGAAAGCTTATATTTCCTATGAATTTGCATCAAAAGCTCTTCTAACAAAGTTCTCCCCACCCCTACCCCATTGTTTCAGTTGGAAAAAATTGTGATGTCTGCAGCAAGATCTGCCAACATAGGCTCTCCATTTACAGGTAAAGTATTTGTTGGCTAGTGAAATTGAATGGTCCAAATCCATTAAAAAAACAACAGCCCATTTGCTTCAATTTAATGAAACTTCCTTTAGTTGTCTGGGATATGATGGTGTTTTGTATAACATAAAAAATCTAGTCTAGTCTAGTCTAGTCTAGTCTAGTCTAGTCTAGTCTAGTCTAGTCTAGGCTAGGCTAGGCTAGGCTAGGCTAGGCTAGGCTAGGCTAGGCTAGTCTCTGTCTCTTTCCAAGTGGTAAACAAGTTCCATTGCTAAGATATATCTCCTCAGTGCAATATTAGAGGACCAGTTAAGATCAAGAGCTTCACCTGCATACTTTGTGATGCAGTATGTGTCATTGTGTTCCTTTTTGCCTATTTCATAGGCCAAATTGTTTTAGAAATACTCAATGAACACATGACACATGTTTAGAATAGCCACAGAAATCTGTGCTGGATAATTTCCCAGAGCAGAATTAACACCGACATATTACCTTCTCCCCAAATATAACCCCCTCCGTAGAAAGGAGTATTCTAACATGCAGTCAGCAAAGTTTATCAAATTGGCTACTGCCAATTTGTCAGTTTGACTCTATAGGCTTTGGTCTTGGCAAATCCTGGAATAGACAACTTATAAAAAATATATCTGCCCCTGTACTCCTGCTATTCTGAACCATCATGTCACAGGTTTAAAATGGTACAGAACCCAAGCAGAACACACACACGTCAATTCTTTCATTAAAAAAAAGACTATCTGTTGCTTTCTAATTTACAATCACAGCCTCTAACCTATGCTTGCTATTATTAAAGGCTATTTTTATCTTCTAAGCTCTGTTCTCTTTTCTTTATTTTTCTGTATTCAAATGTCTATTTTGCTATTCTTTCCAACTACCTGATTTCTATTCTTGAGTGTCTATCTTTAGTGTCTTCAGCTCTATCTTCTCCCTACCTATCTTGGTCCCAGTCCACACCACCAACTATTTCTTGGCTAGCTTTATTGCTAGTCTGGTCTCTGTTGTCATCTAACTCAGATGGACTTGGCCATCATGATGTTACAACTGTTCTGGACTCGCTTGAAACCACATCTTAAAGTGCTGGCTCTTCTTTCATCTGTCTCTAGTTCTTCTGGTAGGCCTTTGTCATTGGGTCTTTGGACTTTGCCTCTCTTGGCCACTTGGTGCATCTGGTCCACTCTGGCTTTACCCTTTTTCCCTCCTGCTTTGGCTTGGCTTTTCTCTTCACCTGTGGTGTTGTGGCAGACAGTACTGGCTGTTAGTATGGCCACACATTCTAGCTCCCTTAAGCTGCCTCCTGCTGCTGTCACCCTTCTTCAGGCCCTAAAAGGTTTCTCTCACTTCTCTTCTTGGCTACGTCTCTCTCCCAGCCTGGCTGTAGGCGTTGGCTGATTATGGATTGGTTGCACTCAGCCCAGCCTGCCAGATACCTCTTGAAGCTCTTCAGCTTAACCCCTGGAATCTCCCTTACACTAGTTACTTGGCACTCAAAGGATTGAGAGACTAACCATTTCTCCCTCCCTCCCTGCTTCTTCTATCTTGGTTCCCTCTCCAGGGACACAACCTGTTGCTAATAGGCTTTCTGCTACCCTGCAACCTTCATGAACCTGAACTTGGGTTTTATTTATTTATTTATTTATTTATTTGTTTGTTTGTTTGTTTGTTTATTTATTTAATTTCTATTGCACCACCCACCTGGACTGTTGTCTCTTCTTCTCCCAGTTTTGGCTGGGTTGGTTGCAGCTACGTTTCTGTGGAATCTCCTCTTTGCTGTCAAGGTCTTTCTTTCTTCCCCTCCTCTGCTATGGAGGAATTCTTCAGCAGCCCTGTATAGCACATGCACACACACTTACACACTGCTGGCTACAGGTTTCTTTCTCCCATGGCATCTTTGAGCCTCTTTCTTCTTTTTTCTTCTAACCTTATTCATCCAGCACTCTTCTTTTTGGCTCTTCTTTTTCTTCAGTCTTTTAAGTTTTCTACTGACATTTTAAAATTCAGCACTCAAATGCAGCAAGCAGGTAAACAAGCAAGCCCACTGTTTTAGACAGAGGCATTCCTTTTAACGCTCTCTTTTCTCCCTTCTTAAGCTTTCAGTGAAACAGAAATGCAAGGAAGCAGCAGAGTGTTATGGCTATTCTCTTACACATGTCTTTGCCTGGGGAGTAGGTTATACCCACACTGACCGGATTTTAAGGCTATGCATGATTCAAAAATTATTTGGAAAGTAGTAGTTCATAATCTCTTTAAAGCAGCCACATCTTTTTTCATGATTCTACTGTATATGAACTGCTTTAAAAAGGTGCTGTGCTTGCCTTCAATCAGTCTAAAGCAGGAGTTTTCAAACTGTGTTCCATGGAACCCTACGATTCTCAAGAACTTGATGGGATTCTGATGGGGTTCTAAAGGGGAGGGGAGTTAACTCAAATGCTCTGTCACTATAGTTTTGCCAATGACCAGAATTCCAGGATTTATTTATTTTTAATTTATAGGTTCTCTGGCCTGGAAAAGTTTGAAAACCTCTCTTCTGAAGCACTCCAAATCTTTTTCAAAATATGCACAGCCTTCCTGGATTTATGGATCTTGCATTCCAACATGCTTGGCATGGTATAATGGCTATCTATAACTATCTCTTGCTTTGTTTGATCTCCAAACAGTTCTAGTCCTGCCTTAAGCACAAAGTCAGCTGGGTGACCTTGGGCCAGTCACACACACTCAGCCCCAGGAAGGAGGCAGTGGCAAACCACTTCTGAAAAACCTTGCCAAGAAAACTGCAGGGACTTGTCCAGGCAGTCTCCGACAATCAGACTCAATTGAACGAATTTAAAAAAAAGATGCTACTAAAATTTGTTTTTTTGCTGCAACACACTGAAAAAGCTACCTTTCTCAGATGAAACAGAGAATCCTAACATAGATTGGGTGCAATGCATTTTTTTTAAAGCAACTTACAACATCCCATGAACAGATGCAATACATTTCCAACAGTAAAAGGAAGTGTTTTACTATCTAACGTGTCATAAAGGAGAATTTATTAAATATATTTGGGGAATACTATTAACTTAAGTAATTACCCTCTTTTTAATGTAAAATAAATTAAGTTTCATGCATTTTTTTCTGGCTCCTCCTTTTGTTTGGGGTGTAATTTCCAGTACTTTACTGAAAGTTCATGCAGTTGTTGGTCAGTAAAAGATTCCTTTATTCTTAGACATCTCAGAGTGAACCAAAACAGCTTTATTCTCACCTTCAGATCTTAGTGTTTTTCTATATTGTTAGCATAGTGTTAAGCTAAATGGTTTATGGGGTACTTTGGGGAAAGTTACATCACATTTGTATACTATTTCCCTTATTTTTAAAAAAATAAGCAATAATCCTTATAGTCTTTTTTTTCCTATGCTATTTTCACTAATATATCTTGTGAACAATTCCCCCAAATAGATTAATATGAGTTACTATTTTTATAGAGAGCCAGTTTGGTGTAATGGTTAAGGCACCAGCCTAGAAACCGGCAGACTGTGAGTTCTAGTCCTGCCTTGGGCACAATGCCAGCTGGGGGACCTTGGGCCAGTCACTCTCTCTCAGCCCTAAGAAGCAGGCAATGGCAAATCACTTCTGAAAAACCTTGCCAAGAAAACTGCAGGGACTTGTGCTGGCAATCTCTGAGAATCAGACAGGATTGAATGGATAAAAAAAACAATTTTTATACTAGATTTTTAAAAAATTCATTATACAATCTGGAGAAGTACAGAAGTTTTTCAACTGCATGTTTTCCAATGTACATATTAGTTCAGGAAGTGTAAATTACTTCAGCTTTTATTAAAATGAAAAAGAAATTTCTACTCCATCCTTACCTCAGGACAGTTCATGCTGGCTTTTTCCCACATCCTAACTTGCTTTATAATTTTAACTTTTACAGCAATCTCCATTTTCCTGAGAAGCATTTCAGCTAGGCTGACCATATTTCCCTGAAACGGAAACGGGACCCTAATGTGCACACATGCGTGCGCCAGCACACCGGCAGACACGCGTGCACACAGGCACGCACGCTGGCACGTGCGTGGACGCTGGCACGCATGCTGGCACACGTGCGTTCATGCACTCCATCCCTTAAAAAATGGGATGAAATTGAGTTTTTTAAGGAAACGACTGTCCGGTCCGGAAAATGTAAAAAAACGGGACTGTCCCATTCAAAACGGGACGTATGGTCAGCCTAATTTCAGCAGAACTTGTAATACTGTTCATAACTTTCCCTTTCTTTGTTTTGTGGGAGTTGTTCACATCCTCTACATCATAGCTTTCCAAACTGTGTCATGACACAGTACTGTGTCACCTGCGGGGCCCAGGTGTGCCGCGCAAAAACCCAGAAGCGCTGATGGCGTGCCGCCACCGCCACATGCAGCAGTGCGCGCGGCGGTGGGCCATCAGTGCTTCCGGGTTTTCGTGCGGCACACCAGGACACCGCCATTGCCGCCGCGCGTAAAAACCCGAAAGCGCCATGGAAGGAAGCTGCTGGGATCAAGGCAGATAATGAAAATCATGTATTTCATTAAAAGTAATGTAATGTAATGTAATGTAATGTAATGTAATGTAATGTAAGCAGACTTACAGCCGGTCTCCCTCTTGAAAAGTCACCTAAAGAGTTCCAATATTCTCTTACCTTCTTATAACTATTGTTGTTTACCTGCCATTTGTTTTTTGGATTAAAAAAGCAAAAAAATTTTTTTTTCAAAACTTTCTGCTACTATCCCAAATGTGCTTAGTTGTTAATTATATTTTTCTTTCCACTCTCTCTAAAATCTAAATGTGCGTAAGACAGCAGTGTAGATCTAAGCAGCAGTTTACTTGGTTTAATCAAAGTGCTCCTTCAAAGCATAGCCATGAAGCAACCCCCCACATCTCCTTGTCAAGGGGACCCACCATTGCCACTTCATTTTCCTCAAAAAGCCACTGTTAACAAAGCCAAGTGGCCAATTAAAGGAAATCAGTCCCACTTTGACTCTTTGTGCCCATAGAACAACATGCCTCCACAAGGCATGTGGTCCCAGCAGAGGGATACACCTCCATGATACAAAGATCTTGTTGAGGCAGATCATAGGCTACAAGGACGGATGAGTGAAGTTTCCAACTTTGTTTCACTCAGTTATTCATGTAATCTTCAGTCCATTCCATTCAATTCTCACATCTAATTCTGTTCTTTTTAAATCTGCACATGCATGTTTCTCTTAAGATATGCATTTGAATATGCACTTTTCCTAACGCACATTTTTTCATGCTGTTTCTCCAGAATAGTGCATGGTGCCTGAGTCTCCCCAGTGCACATATTTTTGTGCAAAATACTTTGAATTGTAGAGGGTATAGCAACTTTGGAAAAGTGCAGATATTGGTGTGTAATGCATCCTAGTTTGCATATAGGTTTGGGAAATTGGAAGTATTTGCATGAAAAGGTGAATCTAGTAAGTTTCTCACCCAGCCTTGGGGTCAAATGTCCCACCATACAGGAGTTCCAGCTTTAATTTGATGTGGAAGCAGCCCTGGAAGGTTTAACCCTTTCCCCAATAAACTGTTTTCTCACTTGAAATTACATAGCCATGCAAAATTCTGCTGGGTCACTACAGTACCTTACATTGCCTGTGTGTCTATGTAATTTCAGTGGGGAAACAATGAAAGGAAGAGTTCATTCCTCACATGACACTGTCAGTTTTCCAATCAAATGATCCTTCCTCTCTCATACGACTGTTCCCCATAACAGCCTTCTCCATCATGTGAAGCTTGTCCTTGTTGTGTTTGCTTCTTATCTGTACAGTACTTTCATCTCTGTCTCAAAGACCTGAGGTTCCTGTTTTAGTCAATGTAACAAAGAGGAATCCAATTTTTTAAAAAAAAAACCTTAAAACCGATTACGTATGTATAGTCTTTCATATTTATTCAATTTCTCATTTTTCTTCCTTTAACTCAGTTCTTGAGCATGCTACTTGACCGATCTTTACTATCTCTTTAGCCTTTTCCCCCCAGTGGCTATCCTTTCCTAAATAATAGACAAATTAAACTTGAATGCCACCCAACTCTCAACAACTCTAGATGGCTGTACAATCACTCTAAACATCTCACTTTTAAGTGTCACCATCATCTTGCTCCTTTATATTTCTTTATTTTCATTTCTTCCTATATAATCCAACATTCTGTTTTATTCTCATTTTCTTCTCCTTATTACTTCTCTCTTCCAGTCCCCACAATTTCTTAAGCTCTATTTCATTTTTATTCATTTACTTTACTTCTATCTCATCCGCTGGAAATATTTTCAGCGCAATCCTTTTCTTTTTTCCTTCCAGTGAAAAGCTTCAAATGATTCACTCATTCTAATTTGCTCTTCCTCCCAAAACCTCCTTATTTACACTACATTTGTGATTATTATAATCTTTCACTCAGTTGTTAAAACTCACAAGACATAAGTGGGTGTGTGAGACTGAGCTCAGCAGATATATGTCTCTTTATGGACTCTAACAATGTCTACTCCAGAACACTTCTATTATCTCAAGGCAACTCAAACAAGAAGAACCTGCATTTTTACCTGAATATATAAACAAAGTTATGGGTGTCAGATTTGTTTAGCACTGGCAGGGACCTCCCCAACAATAAGCACCTTTAACAGTCCACCTCCAGGTACTTGGGTTCTCTAATCCTGACACCAAATACTTGTTGCCAACTCTTGATTGGTGACCTCAGGTCTCCCTGGCCTGAGGGACAAAAAATAAAATGAAATTATGTGCTTATGTAGTCCTTTCTTTCTCATGAATAACCCAAGGAGAAATCTTGGCTACTAGTCAGTGAGTTCCTATGTCTACTACATTATCGTAAAGTATACTTATATGGAACAACTTAATGGTTCAGACACAAATTTTATCTCCTTCTCTATCTTAAAGCAATTTACAAAGTAAAATAATGAAGCAATAAAAGATTGTAAAGAATTCCAGTTCCACTACAGTTTTGTCTACATTCTTTTATAAGACTTTAGTCTCATCAGAGAGATGTTATCAACAGCTTTTGACTCAAAACTCTTAGTGGAGGAGATTATTGAACAAATGGGAGAGGGAGACAGCAATGCAAGAAGCTCTCTCCTCTGGTCTACAGTAGCCACAAAAGTAGAGGGATGTCTACCACACCCTGTCACTGTTGATCATGGGGGTCAGATTGTGAAAAATTGATGAAGAAGGCAAGGGTTTCCTCTCAGCTGGTCAGATACTATCAATAGCTCGTGGTTCTTCATCGTCTCAAGTGCTTCCAATGATTCCTTTAAAAGTTTACCTTGTAGCTTTCCATCATCAAAATGCCAGATCCCAGTTTGTTCAGAGGGAAGGAAATGCCTGTATAGCAGCAACCTCTGCAAGTTCTAGAGATTTGCTAGAAGCAGGATCTTTTTTTTCAGTCATTTCCATGCAAGCAGGCAAGAGTGGAGCCAGCTTTGGAGTCAGCTGTGGCTGGTATCCATCACTTTACACCAACTCTCAGAAACGTGTGCAAGGCTCCAAAAGTTAGCTGTTTTAACCAGGGCTTCTTATCAAAACAGCCTGCTTCTCAGCTCTTAACACTGATTGAATCCAGCAGTCCCCAATTGGCACTGTCCAGATGTGTTGCAACTGGACCAATCAAAAAGATCACGATGGGTGGAAATTCCAGGATTTATAATCCTCCTACATCTGGATAGAGCCAATCTGGGAAAGACTGATTTAGTGCTGCTTCTACCTACGGAGGCTTAAGGCATGGTATATCCTTTGTATTGTGGCACACTTGTTTTTTTTTTTTCATTTTATATAGGCTACATTGTTAAGGAAATAATTAGTGCACAGCAGCTTACAGCAGTATAGGAGAACCAGAACTTTGATTCCTGCAGTATTTTGTTAAATTGGTTCTGGTACACTGCAAATATTAAACCATTTACAGAAACGGAATGCTCACTGGAAACAGCGAGAAAAAAAATAAAAATTCACTCTATTATCAAACTTCAGAAAGATGAAAATGTTCAGATGGAAATGGCTGAAAACGTGGTTCCTGTCAAGCTAACCATTCACTGTTTTCAAAGGGGGTAGGAATTCCATGTGGAGTTCAAAAGGGGCCTTCAAATTGTGTAATTATGGAAAGAATTCCACATCATACTTTTACCCACATGTGCGTGAATCAAGTTTTCTATTATTTTCTACTTCATTTTGAGAACACTGCTCCTCCCTAGGCAATTTTTTAATTTATTTATTCTTTCGATTTCTATCACTGCCCCATCTCCCCCGAAGGGGACTCTGGTGTAAGTCTGTTATTTGTTAATACATCCTCAGGGCCGAGAGTTTAAAACAGGCAGCAAACTGAAATTTGTGGCTCATTCAGTCATGTTAGGGATTGTACATCACGGATATGATAATTAGTGTAATCTGTAGCTACCTTCCCTGACTTGGCATCCTCCAGGACTGGAGGAGTACAACACTCCACTTAGCACAAAGGATGGCAGAGCTTGTTGGGAAGATCGGTATGGTTGTCCAACATTTCAGAAGGTGATAGGTTGGGGAAACAGAGAACCATAAAAAACACTGTGTGTAAAGAACTTCAGTGAATGATACGGAAATAATTGGGTTGAATTTACACTTACTGTAATTTCTTAGGTCTAACACTGTGGTGAAATTGTTAAAAGCGGTAAAATTGATTCAGAGCCTATCTGTGCATTGCATTTATTTATTTATTTATTTATTTATTTATTTATTAAATTTCTATGACCGCCCATCTCCCCCTCAAGGAGGGACTCTGGGTGGTTTACAACCATAACAACGTCATTAAAATACAATAAATATAACAATAAAAATATAAATTAAATAAACTCCATGTGGCAGGTGGTTCTTACAGTGAAGCTAAAAATATTTAAAATATTTGAGGCGACTCTAAGAGATCAGCCATCCCCAAGTGTGACCACTTTCCTTTTTGCCCCAGGCGAGATCACAAAGCCAAGTTTTTAATTTTTTCCTGAAGTCCAGGAGTAAAGTGGCCTGTCTTATCTATGGGGGAGGATGTTCCATAGGGCAGGTGCCGCTACAGAGAAGGCTCGCCTCCGAGACCCCGCTAGATGGAATTCTTCCATAGAGGGGGTCCGCAGCATGCCCTCTCTGCAAGAACGGGTGGGACAGGACGATTTCTGACCCACAGAGCCAAGTTTTTAATTTTTTCTTGAAGTCCAGGAGTAAAGTGGCCTGTCTTATCTATGGGGGAGGATGTTCCATAGGGCAGGTGCCGCTACAGAGAAGGCTCGCCTCCGAGACCCCGCTAGATGGAATTCTTCCATAGAGGGGGTCCGCAGCATGCCCTCTCTGCAAGAATGGGTGGGACAGGACGATTTCTGACCCACAGAGCCAAGTTTTTAATTTTTTCTTGAAGTCCAGGAGTAAAGTGGCCTGTCTTATCTATGGGGAGAGGATGTTCCATAGGGCAGGTGCTGCTGCAGAGAAGGCTCACCTCCGAGACCCCGCTAGATGGAATTCTTTCATAGAGGGGGTCCACAGCATGCCCTCTCTGCAAGAACGGGTGGGACAGGACGATTTCTGAGCCATATAGAGAATGGGCAAGACTGATTTAGCATTAACCATTTCTTCTTACTCTACTTACAGCAGATTGATGTGCATCATAAGGAGCTTGCCAAGAATTGCCTTAAGAACCAATTACTACCCTATGGGCACCCATACTTTGCCCTTCTCTGCAATGAAGAATCAATCTCCTTCAGAATGGAAGAAAATGGAGAAAATGCTGCTATAGTTTACTCCCCCCTTTGTGACTGAGAAAAGAAAAGATGGAATGAAGTTGGATTCTCCTAGATAAGTCACCATGTGGGACTAGAATTCACAGTCTCCCGGTTTCTAGCCTGGTGCCTTAACCACCATTCCAAACAGGCTCCCCGTCTTTAATAATACTGACCAACAATTCACTCAATATAGACATCAGGGTAACTGGCCTGTGAGTTATAGCTGAATCAGCTATTTCTAGGTTGCAAAGGTTTATAGTCAGCACCTGTTGAAATGTTGGTCCCTGTTCTTCTTTTGGCCTGTACAATTGGATAGCTGATGTCTCGCCCATACCACTATATTGTTCTCTTTTCCTTATGCCCTGAAATATAAATTCCAGCTTATGTTCATGAGACATGCTCCAAAAAGTGGGTGGAGTTAAAATAAAAACCTGATTTGACTAATCTACATTTAATTAAAATTAAAGCCTTAATTTTTAAAAAATAATTAAAATGATTGCAATAATCCCTCCGTACTAGCACATCAAAACTTACAGTTTAATGATAACTTTTGGAGGGGGAGGTAACTTTTGGTGCAAGATGGGGTAGGGGGCATATTCCATCTCAGGGACTCAGATTGTGCACTGGTACCTGATTGCTCCTGATGTCTTCCCACATTCCAAACAGATGGATGATTTCTTCTAGCTGACATCAAGAATCCTAATCTTCCATGGGCTATACCACTAAAGCAGTGCTTTCCAAACTGCCGCCATTGGCGACACACCAGCAGCGGTAGTGGCAGCGGCGCGGGGGCGGAGGCGTGCATGGTGGCTGTGCGGGGGGCGCACGGCAGCGGCATGGGGGGGCACGCAGCGGAGGTGTACACCGCAGCGGCAGCGGCGGCGGCCTCGCTAAAACGCAGAAGCGCTGATGGCGCACCGCTGCCGTCGTCACTGCCACCACCGCCGTGCACGCCGCTGCCGCCGCAGTGCACACCCCCACCGACACACTAAAGTGTCGCTACACAGAGTTTGGAAAGCTATGCACTAAAGCTTGCAAGTAACCTTTTTTCTTCCACCACCACCCCATGTTCCCACTACTGCAAAAGGTGTTTATTTTGACTCAGAAATTATAAACTCCTCATATGAAGGATATACCAGGTTTTTTAATGAAATTTCTCTTTCCACTGCAGGACACTGAAAATAACTACCATTTCTAGATGGCAACAGGAAACAGTGCTTTCCTCAACTGTTATAAATATTACTTCCTTGCGTATATGTTTCCCACTAATGGAAACAGATGAAGAAATCTTCCCAGGCCTAACTTGATTGGCTTTTTTTTCCTGAAGTCAAGCTACACCCAGTTTCCTTTGGACTGATCTGGTCTGTTTACAGAAGATAGAAGACTACAGTATAATCACCTTGATCCATATATCCATGAATGTGAAAAAGGAGTTTAAAAAGGAAGAATGTCATATGGCAAAAATGAACTGCCAAATCAGTGAAGTTATCAAGATGACGAGGCACAACTTTAATACTTATTTTTTGAATCATTTATATATAATTCGAAAGAGGTAGACTAAATCCATTAGAATATTGAGACATTGGAACAATCTGTAATTCCATAATTCACATTTATCAAGTTCCACTGATGTTTCCAAATCCAATGACCTCAGTAAAGTCCTTTGATTAGATCTTACTTGATAACAGTTTTATGGTTCTTGCTCTTAGACAATGGGCAATTGCAAACAGCAGCCTTAAGGCTCCTGTGCTAACACTAGCTAGTATTGAAGCTGGCTTAAGAAACTGCTTTCTGGATTCAAACTTTTACAATGATGCCAGCCAGGTACTTTGTCCAGAAGGTGGTTCACCATGGTCTCTGACTGGTGGATTCCCCTGCTTCTTTACAGCTTGGTCAATTACTTTTATTTCCATGGGTGGTCTTTGAGGACATGAGGTTTCCATTTGTATAGTTGGAAGGGACCATTTAAACATTTTCCCCTTATTACTATGCTTGAGTAATTGGTAACCCCTTGTCAATTTCACCCCAGCCTTGGCTCAGTCCAAAGAGATGACTCCTCCCAACACTGGGCCCTATCTGATTAGCAGTTGCATCTGAGCTCTCATCCTCAACAATGGAGGATAATTTTGCAGAAATTGAATACATTTAAACAGCTAAATAAACATATACATACCAATGGATTTAGTCTACATGGTCCTTATTTTATATTATGATTTTACAATTGTAGCACATTATTGTATTAACTGCTGTTTTTATCCAGTATCTGTACTGTACTTAGTTATAACCATAGGATAAATGTATTTACTAGGACTACTACCACAACTTCTATGTCTTGATGTGGTGTCTGTGGGCATCACTATAGATATTTGGATAACTGTGGTTGGCTGGACACTGTGGAACAATAATGGCAACTCAAAGACAGTCCTTGCGTAAAACATCCATCGATAAAATGATGCTGAACTCTTCCCAACTCTTATCCCCACCATGCACATCTTAGATTTTCATGCAGGCCTGCCAGCTAATTTGAACCAGCTGATATTTTCCTGGCTTGAAGCCAGGTAGAAGAGTCTAAGCATCAGTGGTTGAAAGATGTTGGACAATATTAGGCTGCTTTTTGTAGAGAGAAAAAATATGTGGGAGAAGTGATGGGAGAAAAGATAGAAGAGTTCCCCAGGTCATCAGGATCCATCATAAGGGAGGTGAAAGTGTGATTTCACAATAAAAGACTTGTCTGAAAGCACTTTATTTTACCAAGAAACTAGAGATTAAAATGGAGACTAAAGCAGAGGTGTACACTCTGCACCCTAAGAACTACAAGCAGACCCAAAGTCCTTATTCATACCTCCCAACTCTCCTTCAACTGTGTTGTTAAATTTAAGCAGTGTGATTGCAGGTGAGTGGGAAAAATGGTAGTGTAATCCATAAATGATAGGGCTATATGAACCACTAAGTAGATTGCTTAAGGATATGACTGAATCCCTTGCTTGAAGATCTGAGGTGCTACATCATCTTGAGGGCTTGTGCAGCCATTTCAGTGGCCTTCTTGCAGTGTCTAAGCATGTGTAACCCACTCATAGAAGATACTTCTTCTGGGATTGTCACTGATATACTGTACCTTGACATTCTGACCAGCTTTGCCAAGCATCCTTTCAAATGGCTCCCTCATCCAAAGAAAATTAGCCAACATAGTCTGAGATTGCCCCTCAAAGTTCAAAAATCCCAGTTACCTCAATATACACGGCATAGGCCAGCCCTCTTTCCATTCTTGTCCTGTGTATTTTGGGCTCCCCACAAAATATCAACCCCGGTCCCTGGGCCCAACAAGGTTGCCGACCCTTAGACAACATTTAGTACATGTTTCTGTAAAAGTGAAAGGATTAGAGTGGCATGTAGATACTGTGTAATTATCAGATTAGGATTTACATTTAGGAACAGTTCTAATTTCTTTAGTCCTGGAATGAAGATGCCAATATGTGAACAAACTGAAGAAAGGTATTCTCACGGTCATAAAAATTCTTACACTTTAAAGAAACACACACACACACCCCCCAGTAAAATATAGAATTATTCCTCTCTTATATTTACCTGTGCTGTAATTTATTGTCAACCAAGGGTTTCTGCATAATAAACATCGCAAGTAATGTGAGTTCTCTGGCATCTCTGGATACATTTCAAGCTTCCTGGAGTGCCACGTATTTTACATTACATGCAAAACCAGATTTTATAGGGACATCATTTTAGATTATTCCAAGGAAAATCTATCCTTGCTACATTACAAATATTGCTAGATTTCTGAAATACAGTTTCTTTCTGATATTTGGAGCCTTTTTCATTTTTACTATATGTGCAGCTGTGCTTGTACTGATTTTTAATCACTCTTGCCTAACCTTTCCTGTTTTTCCACTGCTGAAATTTATATCCTATGCTTTCAGGAAAAACCTCAAGGCATATTAATAATAAGAATTAAATTCAATATATTACAATATACTAAGCTAAGCATCTTAAAGGTCTACTCATTGTGGATGAGTATTTACTGCAGCAGAGTGCAAATGTCTTCAATGTTTGTTAATGGAAATTGGATTTGAATATAAATTTATTGCTCTAATTAATCCGCTATATTCGTTGGCACGAGGAGGAATTAGAATCACTTGTGTGCTTACAGGCTTCTTTCAGATATACAGGAACATTAGATAGAGATCAGTGGAACAAACATTGTGAATGCAAAAGGCAGACACTCTGGGGCTTGTAAGTGCAGGGGGCCTGACTGGATTGCCCTTTTGGTGTTCACTCAATGCCCCATGCCTTCCCCAAGTCTGATTGCATGGGGTAGTTGGCAGCAAACAGTTTTATCTATTTCTTTACTGCCATGTCTAGTGGTTGTCTGGCTTTTTGCAGTTCAGACAAAGTCACCCAACTGTGGGCTTTTAGAGGAAGACAGGCATGGTGGGGAGGACGAACGGAAGAGCAGCCAACTGCTGTTGCTGTCAGCTCCTCCTGTGCTGATGCGCCTCACTGCAGCAGCATGGAACTGAAGCCCTTCAAGGCTTTGTTTCTGTGGATCAATGGCATTTAGAAATTAAGGAGGTGTTACATTTGGGAGCAGACCTGAGTGTGCTGCTGACATCTCCTTAACTCAAGCACATTTTTTCCCCTCTGGGATTGCACAGCTACTGAGTGAGCCCAGGAAAAGATAAGCTTTTTTAAGGAGGTGCTGATCGGTGCAGTGTGTGAGCCTCCACCTCTGCTGCTAACCATCTTCTTGGCTTTGGAACTGAAGTGCTGCACATCCATATTAGAAACAAGGTAGTTAAAAAAATCAACATAGCATCAAAGATAATTCTGTTCACCTTTGGGCTCTACTTTTTTAGTTACACCCAGAAAATAATTCCTAACAGATTACTTCCATACATACCGATATTTGTTTGGATTGAAATATTGAATAGGAATATTTAAAATGTTTAAATGTTCCTATTCAATATTGCTGAATAAAAGTTAAATAAACGTTTTAAACATTCCACTTCTGTATTTATACAGACTCCCAAATTATGTGTCAAGTATTTTGCTTTTATTTTTCTATAGTTTCTACCTTTTTAAAAACAAAACGTTTGTTCTAATGGTATTTTTTAAAAATTTCATATTTAAATGAAATGAGATACAGAGAAGGGATAACTGTTGTTCCTTAATTTCTAAGGGGAGACATAGCCCTGGCAATATTTCAGCCAACTTACAAAATCAAAAACACTTTCTGAGTAAAACACATATTGTTGATATTATTTTAAAAATAATGACCGCATTTTATTATTTTGTAGTATGAGCAGTTGGAGTCTTGGAGCACTCTGAGTTGATGAAAAAGAAATGCCTAGAAACATAACATTCAGATTCAGATCCTTCATTAACATTGTTGTTGCTTTCTCCTTTGTGAACATATGTTTTTGCTTACTAATTAGAATGATACACTGTCAAAAATAACACAAATATTTAGACAGCCCGTTGTGCTACTGACCGCTCTATGCTGTTTCATGGTACTGTAATATGAGCTCAAACATTCTGAAGTTTTCCAGTTTATTCTTTAAATCAATGTAATGGTTTCTAAATTTTTTGTTGAATGACATATTTATCAATCTTTCTGTAGCAGATAGGGCTTGCTCCTGAAAATAATTCTAAATGAGGTAAATATGGATTTGGCCATAAAATCAGCCAAACTGCAGTTGGGGTTGGGGTTAAAAAAATTGCTGAGGGATCTTTTTGCAGCTCTTGATAAAGATGCTTTCTCAAATAACATCAAGAGCCACTTCAGTGAATTACAATACAATTTACAATATGGTACAATTTACAGTGTGACCTTACACAGGCTTACTTTGATTGTGTTGGGCTATGACCATGTTATCCCCAACCAGGCAGCACATAGGGGTGCTGGTTCTGGATGATGGGAGTTATAGTAGGGTGCCAGGCTGAGGGTCTTGAACTTTAACTGGGAATAGTTCTCCAGGGCTCTGTGCAGAAGACGTTCCTTTGGATTTGATCAGTTTATCCAGAGAGATTGAACATGCAAACTTTCTGCCAGCAAAGCATATGCTGCTCTGTTAGATTATTTGCCCTTTCTGATGAAGCTTCAGACTTTATCATTCTGCGAATGCAGCTATCAAAACTACACGGCTGCAAAGGTTTGATAAGTCACCCTACAGACTCTTCCCCCTTCCATCTTTTTTTGGGGGGGATGCATGGATGCTTCATTGTACTGATCCCTCCCAGAAATGTCTATCCAATCCCCCCCCCCCCCCGCACAACCAGACCACTTGCTTTGAAAATGGGCTGCTGACAACATATGCTTAATGACAATCCGTATGTTTTGTATGCAGAAGATAGCCAGTTCAGTCTTTGCATCTCCAAGTATGTCTGGGAAAGTTACAGTCTGAAACTTTAGAAAGCTGTTGCCAATTAAGGTAGACAGTTCAAAATGAGATGAAGCAACGATATGACTGTATAAGATCATTATTTACATGGAAAGGAACAGAACCCACTTAAAATATTTACTTGTTTGCACAAAAAGAATGGTCAGTTAAAGCCACTTGGAGACAGCTGCATCATTTGCTATTTAGGCCCTAAGCAACAGCATCAAGAGGCAAGAGCTAAGATGGAGTCCATTTTGGAAAATCAAGATAGTTAAAAATCTGTATTTTCCTGGTCTACACATGGCATATTTTGAGATATAGGTGTGAAGAAGCAAGTCAAAACAAAACAACAGAAATCCTTACTTAGAGGCAAAACAATGTTTGAATCCAATTCCATAAGTCTGCATTTGTATTGTTCTATATGTTGAAAATTAGAAAGTGTAAATATAAAGTAGTAAGTGTCCCTGTGAATCACCTGTGTGTTGTTCAGGTAGTATAGATTAAATGTCAGATTATTGGGGAATCTCTGGCCAGTAGACCTAGACTGGCCTGTGAAGCCTTAAGTGAGGTCCCTCTCTGATGCTCCCCATAATTTAAGAGCCTCACTCCCAAAGACATCATCCAGCTCACAATTTCTATTCTTCACTCTGGATTAACAGAAACAATTTTCTACGATTTGAAATAGAAACAGGATAGAATAGAAACTATCCTAGGGCTCTTCTTCACATCCTGCTAACCATGGGATAAAGATAACCTATTAACCATTCCTAAAGGACATATCCTCAGGATGTCACCTTCATCTTATCCCCAGCTCACAATGGAGAAGGCTTCCATTCATCTTTAGCTGTTCTGTTCTGATCACAGACCTGGATCTGTGAAATCCAACAACTTTGTCAGAATGGCAAGCAAGGGTCACAGTGCAAACCACCTCCCTTCTATACATGCATGCAAAATAACAGCACACATAAAAAAGGAGCAGAGCTTCCATCACAATGTCATGCTCACATTATCATTTGCCCCCTTTACCACCCCCAGATGCTTATGCTTCCAGTGTTAAACTGGAGGGTGTTGTCCCTCTTCTCCTGATACAAGCCATACAAAGGATATGTGAGGCCTCATTGATGAAGTGGTTGATGATGCAATCAGGGTTTGTGATCTGCCCAGCTCCCACTGGCCATTTGTTGCAGGCACACACCCTAACCCTCTACTCCTGGGCCATGGGTTTCCAGAGCCATTCTGCTTTCAAACCTGGCTCTCCTTCTATACCAAAGAGAGATCACCCTTTACTTCTCCTGCCAGATCCCCAGTTGTTAGGACTCCAAGGAAGGCAAGAGAAGCGAAGGGGGACCTTATCCTTTCCCTGACATATATTTGATTTCATGGAGCTCATCCATGGGAATTTGGAACACCTCCCAATTTCTCTTTCTATCTTGCCTCTTTCTATCTTGATCTTGAGGCTGACAGGGCTGGGTGGGGTGACAAAAAATATAGGAGTGTGACTCCGCTGTTGCATCAGGCTGAACCTCTATAGCAGTGTTTCTCAACCTTGGCAATTTTAAGATATGTGGACTTCAACACACAGAATTCCCCAGCCAGAATGCTGGCTGGGGGATTCTGGGAGTTGAAGTCCACATATCTTAAAGTTGCCAAGGTTGAGAAACACTGCTCTACAGGCACCTATCAAACTTGCCTTCTGCCCAGACCCACCCCACATTATAGTTAGAGATAGTTGGAGGTTTTTCTGGCCTAATGGTAATGCCTGATGGGAGGACAAATGAAACCAGGTCAATCCACCGCTCAATTTTCTTAACTTGTCCTGCTATAAAATAGTAAGGAGAACACCACTCCACAGGCCTGTTAATGTGGCAGACTAATTCAGCAAAGAGGGCAATGCTGGCATACTTTTTTGCTGACTCAAGGAATGGAGAAGGACATGACGAGGCAGCTGTGAGGAAGAGCCTCTGGGTGACATCATTTTCTAAGGTAATTTTTTAAATTCAATCTAAGACATTGACCAAACAGAAGGGATCTGGGAAGAGCTAAAACACAGCAAGGGAATCGGGAAGCTTGAAGAGGTGGAATTTCTTTCAGTTTTAGATTTAACAAGGGGGTTGTCTGGGCTTCGTCACCTGATCTACTAGCTTCCACTTTAAATGTAGTGCTTTCTGTGAGACGTTTGCCAAGTCTGGAATTTGTCTCGGTACAATGTAAGGTTTTTCGGTTCAAGTTACCCCTTAACGAGTGAGACTAAGTAAGGAAATTCTATTAGAAATGTTTTAAAATATACTTTTATGTTTTCAGTGCGTATTTCTAGTTCTTCTAGTTTTTCTAGATACTTGTTTTACATGGTATTGTTGCTCGGTGAATAGACTAGCTTATCGGTCCAATTATAAAAACTATTGCTAATTAGCATAGGATACCACTTTCCTTCTACAGCTACTGAGCAATTTCTGTGTTCCTATAGCTTGAATCATGTCAACTGGATAATAACCATGACCTAGCCCCAGGTGCAAGGTCACACAGCCACCCTAGAAACATATTTAAGGATTCCCTTACAAACTTTGCTCAGACTGAAGAAGCTTCTTGGATAAGGAGCGAAACGTTTCCACTGAGGAAATAGAAATTCAGTTGACATGATTCAAGCTACAGACAATTCCACCTGGATGACTGAGAACCTTCATCGACATACAGTTTCCCTAGTTTTGCTATACTTCTTGAACAAAGCCACTGCTTACTTATTCGAAATGGATATGGAGAAGACTTTCCCATAAATGATCACTGGGTTAATATTCTTGCATATTATAATACAGTATCCTAAGATTGCAGTGAGAAGAGGATCTTGTTTCACATTTGTAGATTCGTCAGTGAAAATGCAGCTCAAATTTCGTAGTGATGCAATATCAGACAAGGGAGACTTTGCAGCCTAAGTGAAATTATATAACAAGAGGAAACCTACTACTTTTCCATAGGCATCTGCAGGGGAGCAAGGCGGGGAAAATGACAAAACATACATGTCAATTCATTATACAAATGCTGCAACATATGGACTTCCATCAGAAGTTGGGACACAGATTCATAATGGTGGGGTTTGCATGATGCTGTCCCTGCATAGGTGTTATTTTGGCATCATCAGGGTTTGCTGAAAATATAGTTGTTCCTAATGTTGTGTTTGTTCCTAAACCTTTGCTATTGATAGGAATTGCAATCAAAACAACTGGAGAGCTCCAGATTGCCTATCCCTATGTTATATAGTTCCATCCTTCATCACCTTGCCATAAGAAAGCATGTACCTCCTTTTATCATTTTTTATTTCTAAGCTATCAAAATAATATCCTTCTTTTGTCCTTTTTTTTTCTTCTCTTAGGATTTTGACAGATGTTGGCCTTTGCTCTGCTGAACAGTCCAAAAGGGCATTCAAAGTCTTTAGCTTTTCTTTTACTCCTAAGCAACTGCAACTGATACATAGGATGTGACAATCCTGTTTGCAAAAGTAAATTTATGAAGCTTTTTAGTGATAATGGCATAATTCATCATTAGTGTGCAGCTCTGTCTCCAAGCAGATCTGCTGATTCTTGGGCAGCTTCCTTAATAGGTATTTACAGAATATTTTCAAGTTCATCTTAATTTCCTTTGTTATTTGTAGTCTCCAGCTTTGGTTGTCGTTCTTACTTCTTTAGTTGTATTTAAATAAATGGTACATTTTCAAGGTTATGGATAGAAAGGGAATTCAACAAGGATCATGTCATGGGAAAAGTAGGTGTAGTTACTTCACAAATAGCTAAGTAAAAACACCAGCTAAATAAAAAGATCAGCTCCATGTGTGCTTGTGTCTAACAACTGAATTCTGTGTTGGGGGTCATTAACAAAAGGATAAAAATATAACCAAGTCAATATTGCAATTCTTTACAGAAATCTATTGCATGGTCACACTAAAATGAGGTGTATAGTTCTTGCTTCCACATGTCAAGAAGAAAATTAGAAAAAGTGCAGAAAAGGGCAATCAAAATGATCGAGGAAATGAAGAAACACCTCTCTGAGGTTAAGTTACAATGTTTAGAGCATTTTAACTTTGGGCATATAAATGGAACATAGAAATGATTCAGCATAAAGAAAACTGTGTAAATGCTTTGATTGTGGTAGTCTGGAAGACAACACTGTAAGCAATGCAGAGAAGATGAACAATGTTTTGTATTAAAAGCAAGGAGAAGGCTAACTTGGCACAAGTAGAGATGAATTTTCTCTGTCCCCATTGGGGAATATTCAGATATGAAACATTTTCTCCACTATGGCTGTCCTCTGGTGTTATCAAGCATTGCTGTTACTACTACTACTACTATTATTAGTTCCTCCAGCAACATATTGTTTCATTAGCAGTGGTGAAATATACTATTCAAGTAATGCAAAAGTTGCATTGCTGTATGTGTAGCTGATGAAAAAAATGGCTGAACAACAGTGAAGAAGTAAAATGAGCTCCAAACTCTGCTGAATTACATCCATCTTGTCCCATTCCCATTGCAAAAGACAGTCCTTCCCCATAGACCCTGCTGCAATTCTGTACAGCATGGTCACTGATATTTCCATGCTAAAGGTAAGACTGTGGCTCAGTGGGGAATCTTCTGCTTTATTATTTAATTCCATGAGCGTAACCCCATTGCTGTGATGGATACCGTGATGCTGAAAATTTATTATCTAAATTAGCATCCATGGGATTATTCAACCCTCTAAATCTA
This sequence comes from Charina bottae, assembly GCA_023362775.1. NCBI lineage: Eukaryota > Metazoa > Chordata > Lepidosauria > Squamata > Charinaidae > Charina > Charina bottae. Next base: position 51,519,986 of record JALMGJ010000003.1, on the reverse strand, counting down.
TTGGCAGACTAGACTTTACTTCATAACATGGATTATGGCTTCTTCTCAGCTTACTGTTTTTCTTAAGAGAATGTATGGATGAATGGAAATGAAGGCACCTAAGACTATAAAAGGAGTCCTGCTGTCTTATAAAAAGTCCTGGTTCAGGTTTCAAACAGTGGCCATTGAGAAGCTTTCAGGAAGATTAGCATCAGAGCATGAAGCCAACTGTATCCGGCATTTTCAAACTGTGGGTCAGGGTTGTGAGCAATTTAGAGGGGAGTCATACTTTTTAAAATCTGATCAGCTGTCAAAACATCTTCTGGGCTTTGCCCCCTTTTTTGGCTGTGGAAACAAGTCCTGGCAAGATTGGAGCAAATGTAGATAGCACTCCTGCTTTGCCTGCTTAGGTGAAGTTTTTTTTTTCTCTCGCTCAGTTGTGTCCGATTCTTGGAGACTTCCTGGACAAGTCCCTGCAGTTTTCTTGGCAAGGTGTTTTGGAAGTGGTTTGCCATTGCCTCCTTCCTAGGGCTGAGAGAGAATGACTGGCTCAGTCACCCAGCTGGCTTTGTGCCAAAGGCGGGGCTAGCCTCCCGGTGTCTAGCCTGATGCCTTAACCACTACACCAAACTGGCTCTCCTAGGTGAAGTATGAGTACTGTCAAAACTCCCTCCAGGATTTGCTCCTCACTTTCCCTGTGCAAAGCAGGTGGCTGGTGTTCTATGAAATATGGAAACCCCTGAGATATATACAGTAGATTACATTTAATTGTAAAACTAGTATTTTTTTTCTTGCCACACCTTATTCCCAATGAAATAATTAGTATTATTCATGCAGGTGGAGCCAGGATCTCACACACATTTCATTTTAGGGGGTCATGGTATCATAAAATTTGAGATCCTCTGAATTATTCATTTTTAAACTATTCTTCATCCCTTTAGGGAATCGGGAGAAGTCTCTATATTGTCTGCTCCTCATGTTTCTGTTTTTTTCAAATTTCAATTCAAACCAGAAGTAGTTCTCAATTTACAGTATTAAGACAGATTCTGCCACAAATCTAACATGTAAAATAATGCCAAACCAGGCTTCCTGGGTGGCAGATTCTTTGGGGGAAAAATCTTTAGCATAATCCCACAACTATTTCAATGTTCAATTCTGTATGTTCAATTTATGGAGATTGGACATACTGCTTTATTGTATTTGGATGTTTGGAAATCATGACTTTGACATTTTGTTAGATGTTAGATAACTCTTAACACATAATCTCTTAATATCTGGTTATGTTTAGAACACTGGGTAAATAGACCTTTGAACAGAATCTAAATAAGGAAGGTTCAGAAAACCAGCAAGCTTCTGGTATTAATTGGGGCAGTTGTCACTGATTAGGGCTTAGTTTCCATTGGTTTCCCATGTTTATGCACTCTGGTGCTCAGTGTTCTTCTTTAAAACTCCTTTTCTGTGTTGACTAAGTGACAATTACATGTTGAACTCTAATAATGACTGATAATGACATCTAAATGAAATTAACTTTATTTCTGTTTCAGCTTGTACAGAATACAATCTACCATTTTTGGTCAATGATTGTATGATTTTTATTTCGAATGTAATAATACAGAACACCATTGTTTTCATTTGTTAATTTAAAATTGTATTGTCACAGATTGGACCCAAACAGTATAGTCCTGGAGCCAATTTAATGTTTAGTTAGTACATACAGTACATGTGATCTTAGATTTAGAATGGAAATTCCTAGATATGACTTAATTTAATCCTCAGACATTGTTCATTGAGTCACTCTGCTCCCCAAACTACTTTTAAAAATAATCATATATCCTGCAGTGTGAAATTCTGTTCAGAATTTTAATCATACCATTCCATTCCCACCAACTTACAGAATTTGCTCTCCACATATTTTTCATTTTTCTCTAGCAGCCACTCCATCTATTTCTCTCTCAAACACACACACGCACATACATCTCTAAATATTTTTCTAATTTTTGTTCAATACTTTTCTAAAATTTGGAAGTTTTCCCAAGGCTACTCATAACTTCCTCTTCTGTATATGATGCCATTTTTGCTACATAAATATTGTCAATGAAGCAAGGGCACTAAAAATACAGAGGAAGGGGATAGGCAAAGTAGTGTCTATGCACAGAGTGTAATGGTTGCAGAACTTATGCTCAGAGTAAGCATCTAGAAGTGGGTGGTTTGTGCATGAAGTAAAACATGCAAGTTTGATCTGGACACAGAATAACATGGAGCTTTTGTCTTCCAAAAAACGGATTGATACGCAGTTATTCCAGGCAGAAGTAGGTTGGAAGGGGGGGTGTTTCCTTGGTAACAACATGAGCAACATGCTAGTATTGGAAAAATGTCTAGCAGGCAATAACTTTAGTATACATTTTCATTAACATTGAGATATAGATACCTTAATTTTAAAAAAAAACTTTTAACCAGTAATTGCATTTTTCAAATCCAAGATTGATATAAAGCAAGGGTGGAGAATCTGCAGGCCTAAGGCTTTAAGGGGCCCTCGGATTGATTTCATAGCTGCTCAATTCAGGTTTCAGTAAGAATGATCCCCCCACCCCTTTCCTGTCTGGCTGCAGGACTGGGAGGAAGGAAGAGATAAAGAAGTGGATTTCAGTAAGAAAGAAAAAGCAAAATTATTCTGCCAGAAAGAGACAGAATAAGGGAGCCTGTCCCATTTGGCTCTGGTGTGTCCCACTGTTTCATTCCACCATCACCATCTGTCCCCCAAAGGCAAGTAGCATGTAAGAATGTAGCCCTTGACAAGGGAAAAAAAGGTTATTATCCCAGGAAATTATTCTTTCTATAAAGCACACTTATACGGCAATATTTTTGCAAATACAAACTTTAATTCTGTACTCTACAAAAAGTCTTGCATATTCTTCTTTTTACAAAAAAAGGAGAAAGAAACATTACAAAAATACAGACAATTTCATACAATTTTATATAATTGTCTTTAGTTGTTATTTTCATTAAAATATTGCTACCAAAGAACTACAATATTTTAATCGACTATAAAAAAATTAAGTCAATGCTTTCCTTTTAAGCAGCAACATGTAAATAAACACAGGTCAAAACACAGTTTATAATCATAGTGGATATATCTAACATTGTTTGGAAATAATATTTTACATAGTTAATTTGTAATGTTTTATACATTATTTATATAATATTTATATATTTATATATATTTATATAAAAAACATAGCTTGCTAGAATTGAAATGGTAGGACGGATTTTGCATGGCAAAGATGTGCAAAGGCCAGTCTGCTTAGTTAGCCTGTTCGGTTTACTTCTTAAAACAAATTTAAAACATCTGTCTTTCAGAATTCCCTCTGGAAGGCCAGAAATTAGGTCAGCTCTCATTCATCTCCTTTGCTTGCCCTTGGTTTTCTTGAGAGCTACATTCAGCCAATTAGCTAATGCAGGCTTCCCCAACCTGGTGCCCTCAATGCACATCCTCCAACTCCCTCTTCCCATCCGCTAATCATATCAGGAATTGCAGTCCAGCTCACCCCAAGAGCAGCAAAATGGAGGAAACTTGTGTAATGAATAGCTACTAATCATTTGTTTTCTTCAGGCCATGGGAAATTCAAGAAGAACTTTAACTAAATATCAGGATAAGACGGCCCTGCCCAGCAGTCCGTCACACACCTGGAGGATTAATGTTCTGAGTTTCAACCCCAGACCTCATAGTGCTAACGTACATCAACAAGACTGTCCACATAAAAGAATTTTTTATGAATGGTGACTGTTCAAAATACAGTTCCACCATTAGTGGTAGCAAAGGGGAAGATTTACTGGGCCATTGAGTAAATGCAGGCCGGAGATACCCCACAGTATTATGGACAATACCTATTTAAGGTATCAGGATTCTGGATATCTTGAATGTCCTATATTTGATTAATCCTATCTATTCTCCAATTTTTAGAGATGTATCACTCATGAGAGCAAATACTTAATGAATCTTACAATTAGGGGAACCAGTTGAGTTCCATTTACCAAGTGAATTTGTTTATGTCTTATCAGATATAAAGCGGTATTATTGTTCAGTGGGGTGTACACTAGGAAAAGATATTTTCTAATATTTTACAGGGCATGCTTCATCTAAACCAAAGTAAGTCACAGTATGGAATGGAAAGAACCCAAAATATATAGATATATAAGAGATTATCCTTAAAAAGTGACCACAATCGATGTCAGTGCTTATTTCTTGTACATAGTGCTATAATTTAGTTAGTGAGGGTTTGTCTCTGTACACTCCCGTCCCATTCTCTTAATAGGAAATTACAAATCTTCATAGGAAGGAAGGATGGAAAGGGGAAAGAAAACAGAGATGGCCAGTTTCCTAACAATTATTTAGTGTTCATTAAAGGATGAACAATTTAGCATTCACTACAACATGAACACTCAGCCAATTGCACATTTAGAATTAGAATTCCTGCATGTTTTGACTTGTTTTGTGATTGTTGCCTCTGACTTGGTTGAACAACATCCATTTTATGCAAATGTTGTAAAGAGTAAAAAGGCCACAGAGTAAGGCCTGACGGTCAGGCAAAAGTCTCTCCCTACATTCTACTGTCAGATGAGGTTGAGAGCAGCAGGTAGTTGCTGTCAGCAGTCATTTTGCAAAAACAAAACAAAACAAAAAAATAAAAAATAAAAAGAAGTCAAATGTCTACACCATGTTGTGATGGCTGTTCCTGTCAATGATGTCCACAGGTGATAATATCTCCCTCCGGATTGGAGGAGGCTGCAACACCTTTGTTTTCTGCTTGAAGAGGTCTGAGACATAAAACACCTGTAAATAAAAATAAATGTATTTAAAATGAGTTTTTAGAAGTTTTACTCCTACTCCATTTTGCTTTAGTCAAGTATCTCATTCATAAAGTAATGATACTGCAAAAAAGTCCCCACCTGGTGCTTTCCAGTTGTGTGAAGTGAGCCTTGTTAGAGGAGGCTAAAATAGCAGTTCAGGAGTCAGTCTCCATCTATGTTGGAGAACTGAATTTGTCTAACAGAACAATCTTGATCTCACAAGAAAACACACATGAGAGATAGATAGAGATAGAGATAGAGAGAGATAGAGATAGATAGATAGATAGATAGATAGATAGATAGATAGATAGATAGATAGATAGAGAGATAGAGAGAGAGAGAGAGAGAGAGAGAGAGAGAGAGAGAATGCACTTCGGCAACTGAATTCAACATTGCTCCCTTATCTACGAGAATGTCCCTTTTCGTTCTTGATTTTTTTCTTCTATTGGGTTAACCTTTTTTCACAATATAATTTACTATACTAATTTGCTGTGTGGACATATCTAGGTAGAGCAGGGTTTCTCAACCAGGGTTCTGTGGAACCCTAGGGTTCTGTGAGAGGTCACTAGGGGTTCCCTGGGAGATCACAATTTATTTAAAAAATTATTTCCAATTCGGGCAACTTCACATTAAAGAGGTAAGTTTCATTCTTTATTTTTAGTTTAAGAACACTGAATATAACAATTTTGTAACTTCTGGCCTATATTTGAGCCTGAATGTGCAGGGGTTCCCCGAGGCCTGAAAAATATTTCAAGGGTTCCTCCAGGGTCAAAATGTTGAAAAAGGCTGAGATACAGAGTGTACTAAAGTAAGAGATTTGGGGGAGAAAAGTTTTGGTAATGTAGAAGAGGTCCAATTTATGTTTTTTTTTTAAATCATCACACAAAATCACACAGTTGCACTTCTTCTGGTAATCCAAACTGTGCTATTATTAAATTTTCCTTAAGAGTCAGTTATCTGCAATTATTAGTCAGGGACTAGTCTGATGTTTCCTCACTTTCCTCTCCCCTCTCCTTCCTTTTCTTCGCCGTCCTTTCCTCTCTATTAATATATTAACACTTACTCAGGATGACTGTTCAGTATTTATGGGATAGCATGAAGAGAAATTCCCAGCTACTTTTCCCTGAAATAGCCAATGATGTAAGCACTGTTACGGATGTGAAAAAGTCTTCATTTAGCCATTCACAGAAGCAGCCACACAATGAAAAATCCCTGAGAGGAAACTTTAACATCCTCCTTTAATACAACAGTTGAACATCTTATCAGGCTAACGTAATGGGCGTGCTTTTTCTCTTGCAAAATATTATTTTGAGGCCGGAAAGGAAGAGATCCAGACAGCGCCTGGTTCTGCAAACAGCAGAATAAAGTTAATCTCTTTTATACAATTATATCCCAGTTATCAAAATCCTACTTATTATAGATGCATGCCTACATGTATTTATGCAGCTCTACTTTCAGTTTAGAGAATTTGTGTGACAGTTAGACTGATATTGCTCATCAAGCATTGTAAGGTTAATAAAGGACCAGAGGCTAAAATCAGAGAAATGACAATGACATTATACTAAACATAATAAAAGATGGCAAATAAGATTGACTGGGGTATATAATAAGAGAGGAAGAGTCAGTTTTGTTCAGATTATATAACCTCTTGCAGGACTAGCTCCAACCTCTGCCATCCTTAAAAAAGTATAGCAAAGTATCATTAAATGGCTTTCCAGAGTGAGAACTCACAAAACACTTGACAGTTTTAAGAAACGATTTATTTTATGGATGCAAATGTTAAATTCAGGCTTCTAATTGTCTTACAATGTTTCAGCATCTAAATATTGCACTGAAGCATAGTTACTTCACTGAGGAATTGAAACTTTATTGAGAAAAAGAGATAATACAAGCAGAAACAATAGTTAGATTGTAAGATCTTTTGGAGTGAATAGCAATTCTGGAGTTCTTTCTTCCTCATTGTTAGCATACAACTCATTTGTTTTGAATAAGGCCAGATTAAAGATGAATGGGCATTCCAGGAGTATTTTCTTTTGCTTTTGAGAAACAAGTTTGCTGTGGAGTCCTTGGTGCTCTCTGAGCCTTGTTGTTTTCTTGCAGACGTTTCATTGCCAGGCTAGGCAACATCTTCAGTGCTAAAAGGGAGTGGAACTTGCTCTCTGTTTATATACCCTGGCTTGTCCTGCCTGTGTTGGTGGGGGTGTTGTACTCTCCTTAGTAGTACCTTGATTGGGTGGTTGTGTGCTGCTTGGTTGATTGACTGAGTTAATAGTTCCTTGATTAGGGTCTATTGTGCTGTTTGATTGCTCCTCTGCTGCTAATCTTGCTGTTAATCTTTGCATATCTTGTTGTTGATTGCTGGCCAAGAGGTATTCAGGTCTTCTGGCTTTTCTATTGTCTCTTATGAATGGTATGTAAATGTTGTTTACCTCTATGTGTCTGTTGATGGCTGCTTTGTCTGAGTGCCAAGCTTCCAGGAATTCTCTAGCGTTTTTGGATTTGGCTTGGTTTAATATGCTCACAGTTTCCCAGTTGAAAGTATGGTTAAGTCAAATGGTTAAGTCAAAACAAGTTTGCTCATAATATCCGAAATGCTACTAATGCTTGAACAAGATCAGTGGCAGGGAAACATCCTGTAAGAAAAGGGTCTGTGAACTACTCACAGTCCAACAAAAGTTAGCTCTGACTAAATTCTATTGAAATCAAAGCACTTATATAATCATGACCACACCTGTCTACTTACTTTCATTAGGCTGTATGCTATACAGCATTTAAACATATACAGTATATCCTGTCATTCATTCAAGTTGCTTGTGATAGATCTGCATTCTATTTCCTCCTAAAGTTGTTACAGCATGAACTGAAGTTAATGTAGGGATCTATTCAAAGGATAAGCAACTCTCACCAGCAATTGGTAACTTCTAAAGAGAACCTTGGTTCTATGTAATCAATGAGGCCATGTGCTCTTTATTGTCCTATTTCTTTGGGCTGTTGTCATATTTTGCTTTCTCTGGATTTGTAATTAGAATGTGTAAATTTCAATTGAATTGTAACACAACTGTATGTATTTATATTTACATTCCAGATCAATTGCTGCTATAGCTTTTTTGGAGCAGAGGTCTGGAGGCCTTCTAAGACTTTATTCAATCTCAGCTATATCTCCATTCTATATTGAAATTTCCATGACAAATCAATTTGTAGCAGGAGCGAGTGGTGGCCGTACAGTGTAAATGGCAGATGGGGAGATTAGATTCAATCTGGCCCAAGTTTTATAAATGAGTAAATTATGGATGGAGCATCATCTTGGCTTTCTTAGCCTTTGCTCTGCAATTCATGGCTTGTGTAGCTTTAAATTAGATACTGGGTAGCAATAGCATTAATTCTCTTTTAAACTGTAGTTTGCTCTAGTGAAGACTTGAGGTTATACAGACATGTAAAGAAATCATGAAACATTATCTTCCAAGGTTAAAAAAGTATAACACCCAATTCATGCTTTGTATGCTGAATGCAAAAAACAAGATACATCCACATGTAAGAACAAAAAGTTAAACAAAAAAGTTAAACAAAAAGTTAAAAAAACTTTTATTCGATCAAGAATACTTGGTTTGGACTTCCATTTCCTGTGGAAGGTGCTCTCCGCCCATATAAAATGTGCTATATTTGAAATAATCAATAGATATTTTTTTAAAAAAACTTTTATTCCATCTGAGAATAGAGTAAGATGGAAAGGGGAATGGATTCAGATTCCCATCCTCCCATATTTTGTAACTACATGATTATTACTGTCTGCTAAAACTGAATCTAAAATGTATTTTGATTTTAGCCAATCTTAGTGTATTTAAGCTACAGAGAATTCAAGAATGTTTCATCTGGAAAGGCTTGAAATATAATTTTTATTTTTGTTTTTCAGCCAGGGAAGTCAGTCAAACAGTACATATAGCTTTGTTAACACGTGAGGCTCCACCTAATACTAAATAAACCTGGAAGCTTTTGATACCATTGAGACAAATTCAAATGCTAGGACATCACAACCTTCTTGTGGAAAAATATTATACAATAGTAAGTAATAAATCACTAGAGCCATATTCTCTTTGTTGGCTTAGCAATATGTGACACAGAGGCTGATTTGCATATAATTGATTGATTGATTATGTGCCATCAAGTCATTTTCGACCCCTAGCTACCACACAGATAGATTTTCTCCATGACGATCTGTCCCTAACCTGTTCTTTCAGGTCTCCCAACAGTGAACTCATTGCCACTGTAATTGAATCTATCCACCTTGTCCTCTTCTTCTTTTTCCTTCCACCTTTCCCAGCATTAAAGCCTTGTAATTATCAAATCAGAATCCTTCTAGATTCTGACTTTTCAGTGAAAAGAGGCTGTAGTATGTATTGCCTCATAGCTCCTGCTAGTAAAGTGGTTATACAAGCCAGGAGCTTACCAACAAACTGTTTATATTCACATCAGGATTCTTGACTTGTTGTTCCAAGACATGCTAGAAATCCAAAGCCCTCCTCATTTTTTCCCCCTTTAGAAGATAAGCCAAGAATTGCAGTCTGGATATAAATTTTAGCTTTTGCTTGCTGGTGATTTTTGGGATTAGTTTAGCAAAAGCAACTAAATAAAGCTCAATCAGATGGGCATGGTGTAGCAGGGCCCTACAACACAAACAATAGCCCAGAATTCCTAAGATGATGGAATCATCAATGAAAGGTCCCGTTAAGGGCATGGATCTGATTCTCTATGCAGCCAAACAACAAACAACAATAAATCCATTATGAATGAGGCAAAAGCTCTTTTCCATCAAACCTAGCCTATCACAAAGGGTTGTGGAGTAGTAATCCCACATATCTAGATGACATCAGATTGCCAATGCCCGACACTGGCACTGAGACAATTAACAATGTTGGATTTTACTTTAATGATTGACTTAGAAAATGAGAGAAAGTGTTCTTGAGTTCACAAATCTTTTTCTCCAAAACATTTTTTTGTATCAGTTTCAGACTGAGAGTAGGGTGAGAGGGGGAGGAGAAAAAGAGGGCAAGCAAGAAGTAGTTTGGCTGTGCAGACCTTTAGCAACAGGAGGGGAACTGCAGAAGACAACCAGTTCTGTATCAGGGTCTCACTTTCAGAGACCAGCCTCTCCTAGCCACTATTATACAGAAGCTAGAGTAGACCAAGAGTAGAGTCACAATTTGGAAATAGAGATATCCATTTAAGATGTAAATATATAAATTTATTTATTTGTCACATTTATATCCCGCCCATCTCCCCCACAAGGAGGGACCCTGGGCGGGTAAATGTACAATGAAGGAAATAATAGCCAGTCTTATAAACATTGTTCCTGCCATGACTGAATGGCTGACATATTCTGTAGCCATGAAATCATGGGAGGCCCTAGATAATTGCTGACCATCCCTCTCTCAGTTTCCTTTTCTTTGGTCATGCCTGTCATTGCATGGCTGGGCAAATGGTGAGAAATGCTTTCTCCATATCCTGGCTCAGGCCTGATGCATACAGAAGAGGAGCAGGCAGGGTAAAATTGCTCAGGGTGAAAAAGGAAGAGCCATACATGTGCTTGATATTGAGCAGACAGCTGTTTCCTCCAGCCTTTACCTCGTCACAGGAAAGTCAACGCAAAGCAGCCAAACGTCTACCCTCTTCTGCCTCAGTAAACCAGGCCATCTGTTAACTGCTCAGGAAAAGTGTGTTGGATTTGTAACCTGTCATTGCACAGGAAACAGTGAAACTGTCCATCTCTTCTATTGTCTGCCTAAAGTTTTTCACTTCTGTGCAATGAGATCATCAGTAATTCGATACACCTTAAACTGAATATTTAAAGAGTTTTGATAATTTCAGGGAACTAGAAGCTGAGTTACACGAAGAGTGGTGGAAAGAGCAAGGCATATTAGCCTTGATGTGGAAAAAACTGAGGAGAGGTAAAATACATTTTTCAAATACTTGAAAGGATGCCACATGAAAGTCAGTATCTCTTTTTCCTTATTCCTGAGTGCAAGACATAGAATAATGGATTTTGTAACAGGAAGTTAGATTTCAATTGTTGGGGGGGGAAAAAACTTTCTTAACAGTAAGTGCAGTTTAACAGTGGAACTAATTACCCAGACAAGTGGTGGGCTTCTTTTATTGAATGTGTTCAAGCAGACCTAGATAGACATCTGTCTTGGATGTTTTATTTGGATTCATGGCCTGAAGAGCTACTTCATTAGCCCTCTTATTTCCTGCTCAAGGCAGCTAAAGCAAAAAACAAACACCAAACAAGTTTCATTTAGCAAAGCTGCTCTGCCTACATAAAGCTATACATGAACATTGTACTACCTGGTCACATTCAGAAAAGTGAATTCAAGAACAAGTCACCCACTAACCAACAAGTTATTAGGGCACTTGGGCACAGCAATTTGGCACACCATCCACCATCCTGAAACAAGCTAGAAAAGCAGAGCATCTCCACAGATAAACACAGTACCTGTACTTCCAATCCAAGCAATAACTCAAGTTTCTTACTATCAATTTTCTGATCCTACTTATAGACAAAATGATTTGGGCATTTCCCTCAAGCTCTAAGATTTTCTGCTTAAATTTATAATCCTGATGTTAAAAATCACAGAATGCTGACAATGGGTTGGGGGGGGACACTGCTGGGGGGGGGGAGAGACAAAATGTTCAGCAGCCTTCAAAAGTGTCCAGTCTTTTAGGGAAGAAGAAGAAAAAAGAGCCACTGTAATCATTTATGGACTCATCTAGGTGAACTATGGCATGGGGCTAGGTTATTTGAGGGACCGCCTCTCCCTGATTAGAACTGCCCATCAGATCCAGCAGAAGACACATGCTAACAGGTCCCATCTGCTAGGAAGCTACACTTGGGACCCAGGAGGCAGGCCTTCTCTGCTGTGGTGCCCGCCTTAAGGGAACATCCTCCCCCCACTCCAAATTGAGGCTGGCTCCATCCCTCTTGATTTTCTGGAAGTCCCTCAAAACCTGGTTTTGCCATCAGGCCTGGGGGGCCCAGGGGACCAGCGAGGTACTGAGGTGGCTCCATTGCTGTTGACATCTGCTGCCCTCTCTTAGCCTTTAATCATGTTTTTAATTTTTTTTCTGAATAATAGTTGTTTTTTATATGTTATTGTTTTGTAGTTTTTACTGTACTCCACTCAGAGTCACTTTTTGTGAGATGAGTGGCCATATTATTTGATGAATGAATAAATAAACAAATAAATGAAAAAAATAAAATAAACTATGCTGGTAATATGCCCAGTTTGGCACACATTCAAAGAGAGCTTTTTTTTCATACACCAAACGTACCAAACCTCGTTCTTTAGAGGGAAATGCAGAAAACAGCTGTTTCACATGAGTTTCAGAATTGTCCGTATTACACCTGAAAGGTTACAGGTCACTTGGCATTTATCTTTCTATTTTACCAGCATTATATCCTGTAGACAAATCCCACATTTGTTTTCTTGGCTTAAGGGTGTCCTTCCCTTTCTTGCCTGGTTTTACAAATGCCAACATAATCCAATCTACTAACAGGTAAACCTCCTCCCTTTCCCCTACCCCATCCTGACTGCTAATGTGTTCAGCTAACATAATGACATTGTTCCCAACCCTCAGAAAACAGTGTACCGTTTTTTAGTCTGTGCCAAAGTTTGGAGCCTCTTTCGCATCCACATACATAACTGCTGCTTGATAGGGCCCAGATGTCTCTCTCCCCCTGCAATCCATCATGAGCTTCTAAGCTTTGGGGCACTGTCCATTACCCCAAATTTAGTTGGTAGCAGTGTCAGCACTGCCTGTGGGCCCACAACAATTTCCTAGCATATCGCAGTGCCAGCATTCCAGATATCAATATCAATGCCTTGTAACCACAGGTGTCCAGTAGAAGCCATAACAAATTGACATTGGATGTGTCATGATGCAAGTACCTCATTTGCATAATGACATCCTCATGCATGCAACATCATTTGCCCCCCCCCCCCCTTTTGCTTCTCGGCTGACGCTCAAGACTGTAACAAGGGTATTAAAATCCTATAAACCTTTTTCTCTTCTTGCTTACAGTAACAAATTCTACACTCTATGATGGGTGATTTCATAAACACGTGTAGGCTTATCCCACATTAAGGCTAATACAGAACATTTAGTCCAGAAAAAACAAAAATCCAATTTTAGTCCTTAATCACTTTAAACTATGCAGTCTGCCATATTTTTTAGCATTTCAACAAATTTAAGTAAACAGATCACCAACAACTAATCAACACTTTGTGAGAATGTGAATCCAGGGTTTTCAGTTTGTTTATAGGAGGGTTGCACTACCTGGGGTCCTGGCTCACATCAAGCTCCCAAAAGCCTTGCGAGTGGCTCTGAGCTCTTCCAAAAGTTGCAACTGAACTGTAATTTTAATGTAAATTCATAGGAAGTAATTATGTTGATTGTATTTAATTAATGCAGTTAAATTTAATTTAAACTAAATAGGTTTCATATTTTAAAAAATGCATCCCTGATATTCAGAGAAAAGCAGTATTACAAAAGCCAATTTTGAAAGACTTCACCTCTGAGATCATGAAGGTGGCATTACACTTATAAAAACATAAACAACTTGCAATGTGTCAAAAGGAACACCTTTTCTTACAGAAGTGTGCCCAAGTGCTAAGGTCATATGCTATAGCTTTCTTCCAGGTACCATCATTGATCAGAGATAAGAAAGATGGTATCTGGAAGATAGAAAAATCCTCCCCAGGAACATTTGCCAAGAGCTAACTGTATTATCATATAAAACTTGTTTAACGTCCCAGGCCTCTTAGACTTGTGTATTTATCTTTGAAATATTTTAAGAAATCTTGTTGGTCACTTCCTTGTTTGCAGATTTTAATCTATTCCGTTTTTAAGTGTTATTACTGTTTGGTTTATTTTACTGCTTAAATTGTTAGTGTTTTATTGAGATTCTCAGATGTAATGTAGTATAAAAATCTTCTACATACACAAACAAACCAAGCGTCTCGCTAGCAGTGTCTCCCTTTTGGATATATATTCCACACATTGTGATGGAGATGAAATCCTTATACATGGTACTCGAATACTGGCTTTTGTTTTATGTGCCATATTACAATTGGTGGGTGCTCTAAAATAAATGAAGTCCTATCACAGTCTTTACCATGGAATGGAGTACAATTTTTCAACCCAAGACACTTACAGATATTTATTGAAATAATAAGCTGGTAGTATAGAAGACTTACTATACAATAAGCCACCAGGGCTCCTTGTGTAAAGCCTGCCAGTACATCTGTGGGGTGATGTTTGTGGTCGGACACACGAGAAAGTCCTGTGTAAAATGCCATCATGATCAATGTGAACTGCAGCAACGGGCGCAGCAGGCGGGCTCCTCTCCAAGTAAATCTGGCTTGCAGGTACAGCTGTAATAACAAAGAAAGTAACAGAAAAGCACAATGATACTGTCCTCAAAGCAAATGACACCATCAGCCTTCTCCAATATGAAGCTTCCAAAATCCTGGCTCAGTGCTATGCTAATGATGGTGGAAAAACTAACTTCTGGGCAACCCTTTTCAACTTAGCCAGTTCTCCCTGTACAGAAGCTAGTATCAAATATTGGAGTACCAATTTCATCCTCCTACTGATTTCATCCACCCGACCTATAGCTCCCTGGGTATATTAGACTACAACTCCCATTAAACCTAGCAAGCATAAGGTTGGGGAAAGCTGATACAGATGAACAAAAATACAAGATCGATAATATTTTTTTCTATGTTCTGTCTGAAGGTACCTATGCCACTGAGTACCACATCACATGCCAGAGAACTCTGTAACTCAAAGGGTTCTCAGTTCTGGTCATGTTAGCTATGGTTGTTGGGAACTGTAGTCAACAATATCTGGAAGATGACAGGTACAATAAACATGTCATCTTTGTAATAAGGTTTTATTGTAATAGGGTTTTATAGATTATAATTGTCTAAATTTATAGTTTTATATATATAGTTTTATTCCATACAACAACAACCTATGTATAATTGTATTTAATTGATTAATGTGATTTTAATTGTTATTTTAATTAATTTTAAGTTGCTGGTCATTGACCGAATAAACAAACATTCATTCATGGACTAAGTCGTGGTTTCCCTATTCTTGATGAAAATTAATTACTCTTTGGGGGGGGGGGGAGAAATTACTTTCCAGGGCCACCCTGAAATATATACTCCATCCCTCTCCAATTTGGATTAAAAATCTGAATTTTCAAACCAAGTGTAGCAAACTCTTGTCTTTCCTGGATCAATGCTAATAAACTTCTCTGGGTAACCCTGGGTCTCATTCTTATTATTACAAAGAGACTGTCTTACTATCCACTTTTTCCAGGTTACAATATTTCCCTTTTTGTCATTTTTCCTTTTAGACTAAATATCCCACACTTAAGTTTCTTCATAAGAAAGGTGCTCTAATCCTTTTGGCTTCCCTTTTTCTGTGCTCTGTAAAGACCTACAAAGCCCTTTCAAAATGGGCTGCTGGACTTTAAATGCTTCCACTATGTAGTTTCTAACATTGTGAAGCCAGCTGTTTGATTTTCATCCCTTTTCTTGTTTTGCCTGAAATTCAAGTTCTATTTAGCTGCTTTGTGAATTCAAAGTTAAGGCTTCTTGAACATAAAATTTAGAGTGAAAAATGACATTCTTGCTACAGTGGTGGAACAGAAACATACTGTACATATGCACATACATACACTTGGATGAAAACTAAGGGTGTGACCTGAGATGAAGTAGCTGAACATGAGGTCAAATGGGCACTTGTCCCCTGCCTCGCCCCTCCCCACTTATCCTGATCCGGTTTCCTCTCAAAAGCTAAGGGCACAGCCTATTTCTCAGGTTCCTGTGGGAACTAGGGAGGTCAAAAAGGAAAGAGGCTGCAGGAAACACATAGACGTCTATTCACAAATCAAAGGAGCTGGTAGCTGACCCAACCCAAAAGTCAGGGTGTGGAGAATATAGGCTTGACTGAATACTTCATCAACTACTGCCTTCCTGTGCATGTGAAGTTAACACAGGGCAAGGAATGGGATGTGACAAGGTCACAGAAATGTCCTGTGTAGGATCTATGTGTGTAATATCGATAGGAGGAGTTGAAGCAGTAGAACTGTTACGTTATGCCTACAAGAATGCACAAAAAAAGCCTCCTGCATATTAGAAAATATTCAACAATAGTTTCTGATTCTTTGCCAGGACATAATTACTGAACTACATGGACTAAGGCTAAATCTTGAGGTTGCACTAGCTTTTTGTGACTAGGGAGTCCTTGCCTGAATCCTAAGCACAGGTGCTTAAAACCCAGGTTCTCAAAGCCTTCCTTAGAATGCTCATTTGATACAATTCTCTGTATTCTGTGAATAAAATCTAACTCACATCCAGCACTGATCAAAGTATCTGTGGCTGAATGCAATGGGTATAATTATTATTATTTTTTTTTTGGGGGGGGGGGTGGAATTTAAAACCTTCCCACCCAAGCCCATCTCCTAGTTTGATGGAAAGTGCTTCCATACCTCTAGAGCAGATTTGGGGGCAACTGCCCCCAAGTACCCCCTCCCTGGATTTTCTATCAGCATAGTGGGTCCAATTGTGTACCATCCTATGACTGCCATCCATTCTCATACTGAAAAGTTATTTACGGTAAGCCCAGCCTTACATTAGGCCCTGTTCTTCTGTTATCATTTTAGTATGAGTAAGCATGCATTAGCACTGTAAGAAAGTAGGTAGGAAGAAAATGCTTAAACCTTTTTCTAGCAATAACCCAGATCCAATGTAGCTGCCTGACAAAATCAGTCTGGCTGACCAGCTTGAGAACAAGCCCCGTGCCTGAACTCCATCTTTGACACCTGGCTTATTCAAACTGTTTCCTGGGGCATTTGTACAGAGAAGAGCTGCCTGTATCGTTGCTTGAAAACCAAGACATGGAAATAGTTCATTAATAGCCCTTCCTTGAAATGCTGCCATCTAGTGGGGCCTAGGAAGTGTGACTTTTCCATAGCAGCCCCTGTCCCCTTTCCTTGGGGAGCCAGCAGGCCCCCACTCTTTTCTCCGTCTGGAAGGCTATAAAAGAGCTGCATATTCCCCCTGGCACTGGGATAGGGTGAAATGGAAACCTGCGGATGGTTTTGTTGGAGGCATCAGAGGAGGATGGCTGAGGTGCTGGGTTTTTGTTTTTATGCTTCTTGGTTTTACTGTTGTTGTGCACCGCACAGAGTTGTGTTCTAAGATGGGAGGCCCTACAAATCATTTAGATAGACTATTCCACCAATAAGGCCACCCTTGCTATTGAAGTGCTGTGAGAGGGAAACCTAAAGCCAGGGAAATTTTACCCTTGATATGTCTTTTAAAATTAAGCTTTAAGTTGAATTTGAAAATCTTAATCAGTATATGTATATCCTTTTCTCATGAAAAGATAATGTTTGGCTTGTAACCAGCACTTTTTTGGGGTATATCCTATAGGAATGATACAGGTACAGATACAGAAATCAAATTTCCAATATTTTTTTCAGATATGCCTCAAAATGTGACATGGTAACAAATTTGCAAAAAGCACACCTAGGAAAACAGAAGCTGGTTTTATCACAGATGAATTCAGGCTAAAATCTGCATCTAATATACTTGTGACCATATGCTGGAAAAACAGCAGGTTTGACCAAGACGTTTACTACACGTGAAGGGTTAATTAATTGTGTTCTTGCTAACCAAATCCTCCCCATGTCTCATTCATGATCCATTTTGACATTGCCATCCTATCCTTACTTCTTAAAGGCTTTCATTATAAAGTGAAACCATGCTAAAGAAAACAAACGTTTCATTTTTTTAACTGTAAGTTGTTTTTACAGTGAATTATACATGGTTTTTACTAAAGTCTCCAACTGCTGCTAACTCAGTCATAGGAGGTTTATAGAGGCGCCAATGTGGTGTTTGGATAGTAACAAAAAATTGAACAACTACAACAGCAGACCAATGGGCAGCTATGGGAAAAACAGCCACCAATAGTGTGGACTAGAAAACTGTGACAAAACCAAAGAGGGAGGGAAGAAAGCAATGACCCGGTGACCATAGGGCACGAGAGTTTCTGAAAAACCACGCAAGTATTAAAACTGGCAGGAGCTGCACCGCCACATAACGGACAGCTCTGGGGGAACACGCCATTGCCAGGGGACTTCCAGTGACGTCAGAGGGAATAGACTGTGGTCAACCAGAGATCCTAAGCAAATAAAAATGAGGTATCCATGTTTCTTCAGCAAGTTTTAGAACAGCAGGAGAAAACTATTAATAGTTGCTTATATTTTTACATTTCAGAATACACCGTAAAAAGGGCTGTTCATTCCAGACTGTAACCCAAGCTCTGTTTCTAAATTCACCACCTAAATGTCATTTTTGCTATTTCCCGTAGTATTAGTGAACACCTACGTTATGAAGCTTGTGCACATCAGATTAACTTTCTGTTATTTGTCCTGGCTGAGCAAAAGCATTTTTAGATACTCTGTATCACTAAACGGGGATGAATTTGTGTTGTTTGAAATTGCTGAGAAGGATGGAGGGACTCAGTTCAAGTTGGACACCCTTCTCTGACTTGATATCTAAAGATGTGTTGGAACTACATTTTTTAATTATAATCTCCAAACATCTGGAGAGTATCAGTTTGGGAAGCTGTTTAGGGAAAGGAGAAGAGAGATGCAGCCAACTACACACAATATTTTTGGAGCTGAACACTTGAAACACTCTCTCTCTCTCTCTCTCTCTCTCTCTCTTTCACACACACGCACACACGCACACATATATACACATACATACTGTACATACATACATACATACATACATACATACATACATACATACATACATATCCTGAATTAGCAATGAATCTGATGGGGTGGCTTTGCATACAATGTAATGTTGTTTTTGGAGATAAATAAGAAAACATGTAAAGTACTACTTGGCTAATTGAAATGTGGTTATAAAATTAATTCATAGCTTTTTATGGTAGTAAAAATTACCATCTTTCAAATGAGGGAGTACTAGAGTTTGACCTCAGATGAGTTAGAAAAATGCAAGACAGGGGAAGACTAAAGTATTTCCTTTGTTGAATTTGTGCTTTGAAATCAGTCACCAATGTTTATCTAATGAATAATACATTGGCCATCATCCTACTGAAATATAGTTTTAGGTCTGCTTTGGTATCCCTGGAAATACGAACATCCTGTTCATCAAGCTGAGAATAAATATCATGCAATCCTATGAATTCAACTATTAAATATTAAAGATATCTAGGAGTTTATTTCCTAATTCCTCATGACACAATTAAAGAAATGTCAGCAAGGCTATGTAAGAAAGCAATCCAGAGACTAGCTTCAAACTGTGTTGGCATATGCATGGTTCCTGTGGGCAACATTATGTGCTTGACTTACAGTAGCAAAACTCTGGCAAACATTAAGGCAGTGGTTGATGTTCTCCATTTAAGGAGGACAAAGGGAATATGTAGTGTTTGGAGACTGGCATAGTAGTATCAGAACAGGACATTAAGGCAAAAATAAGCTTTGGCCTATCAAATTCTAATATAGGGATGTGCAAACTTTTGGTAGCCAATTGCCCCATTTTCAATTGTTGAGAATGCTAAATACCACAATGGCAGGATCTCATTATATAGGTGGACATACAGTAGCTGGAATAATTTTTCTCTAAATTTGGAGGGAATTGTCTTTTTCCTCTTTATTTTATAAACTATGTTATACCTAACTGGGGTTTATGTTACTTTCTTCTTTTTGTTCCACAACAAAAAGGCAAGAAACTGTAGTGCCAATTTTCAGCAATTGGGGGGAGGGGTTCCTTGGGGCTGAAAAAAGGGGGGAGGGGATCAAAGGTTATATGGTCGTGGGGCTTCAGGTTGCCCACCCCTGTTCTAACTTTTTTTCTCCTTTCTGAGGTAAACCTACAGAAGTTGAGATTTTGAACTCACTGCAGAACTACTGATTTATATAAAGGCACAATATAACACTGTTTCATCTGTATAGATAATTGTTACATTATAAATGCTATCATAATTACTCAATGATGCCTCTAAAAATAAAATTTAGATATTATTCTCGTTAACAAAATGTGTCTTTTAGATGTTCAAGGCTTAAATTCTGGAGCTGATTCCCAACAAAACTAAAGGGCATCAGGTTAGTAAAGCTGGCTTATATTGAACCAATCGTTGGGAACCATCACATCTCTGATTCTCCAATCATTGTTCTGTTCTTGAATTTAGAAAGGAAGTTTCAATTTCAAAGCACCAGACTTAGAAGTCTATTAGCCAAATATTTCTGGGGCACCTTTCTACAAGTTTAATAAAGATATTCCGGCATGAACATTCTGCAGAAATGGCTAATTTTATCAGACAATGTCTCCTTTTAGTTTGGAACATTGCTTTTCTACCATAAGATGACATGTACTCAACTAAGCTGCCTTTTAAAGGTCCAAGTGTGAAAAGCATATGATGCCAGTGTCTCCTTAGCAACAACACAGTATTTTTTTAAAAAAAAGTATTTCCCCCCACTGATAGAAGAAAGGAATGAATTATCTGTTAATCTGCATAATTTCTCAATTCCTTTTTATATGGGGAGTTCTGAGATGTGCAGCCCAAAGGAGAATAAATTAATCAGGGCTTGGTTCTATATTCACAGATAATAAGGGCTAATTTATTTCTACATAACAATAGATCAACATGTTAAAAAGATGTCCTTGAGATACTGTCTTCTAGCAACACTTCAAACCATACTCAGAGATACAGGCATTTGTTCAAACCTATTAGAAAGGGGGCATCGTTATTTTGAAATTTAATATCGAAACCTTTTAAAAAATCAGTGTTTTTGAGGCCACTTCATATATTCCATATTATTAATTATGTAATACAGACCACTATAATAGTTTCCCTAAACCATTACATACATACATACATACATACATACATACAGTACATACATAATATGCCATCTGCTATATTATATTCTCTGTGATATATTACATATACCACATAACATGTCATCTGCTCTAAACATGGGTTGAAGAGCAGACGCAAAATCTGAATCCTCAAACTATATGCAAGCATTACTTTGAATTTTACAAATTTAACAGGAACCAAACATGAGTCTATAAATACTGAAGCTTTAAAAATTCTAATGTGTCAAGCATTCTGGGGAACACAATTTTAATCTTGGTGGAATTTAAAACAAAAACAAACACAACCAGCAACCTTGGCAAATTTTATGAAGATCCATTCCCTGGAGGTCTAGAATGTGGACCAAAGGATTCTGCAAGGAAAGTTGGCTCAGGGATGTCTCCTTCCTCAATCCGAGAGTGAAGGAAAATTAGCACCTTGTGGGAAAGTTTGCCATTAGTCAGCACTTCCAAGTTTTACTTTTTTTATATTCTATCAAATGAAAGTAGCAGAGCAGGTTATTTTTAATGATATGATCAGCTGGGCCAGAAAGTTCTCTGCAGGTTCAAAACCAGCGAGTGCCTTCATTATGTGTAGTAGGGAGGAGGGAGGCAAACATTTAGCAACACTTTTATATGAGAGAAAACATGCAAAGACAGACCCCAGTACAGCAGAAATAAAATACTTGTTTGAGCATGCCAGTGTTTTTTTAAAGGAATCCAAAACTGCGAGTGAGTAATTTAAACCAAAGGTGAATCTTAAAACTTCCTTGCACCTATTTCTTACCCACCTATTTTTATTTGCAGCAATTCCCAGGAGATTTCCAGTGCTGAACCAAACTAGGGGACACATTTCACAAACGACTACACTTCCATGAAATGTGCTACCTTTGGCTGCTCAGTAGGAAAGTGTGAAAGAATGAATGCACAGATCTTCAATATATTCAGATACACTCTCCCTGATACAGGTTCAGCCCCAAATCAAAACTTCATCTTCCTAGGACCATTTGGACACTAGCAGTGGCAATCCCACTTTCATAAATCCAATGCGATTCAACCTTTATCAGCCTTTTTTTTCCTGGGATCGTAATACTGTTGCATAGCCAATGTACAATTACCAGGTTCATATATTCTGCTAATCCATAGTATAGATCACAACATATGGCTTGCGGGCCACATGCATCCCACCAAGCAGCCTTGTGTGACCCATCATTTTTTTTAAAAGTAGTAAATTTAGAGCCACCACTGCCAGCTCCAGTGTTTCCACTGCTCCATTAGCCACAGAACAGTTGATAGACAGTTCCTGTATTTCTTTGTGGCCCACAAGAATTTTTAATCTATCAAGGTGGCTCTTTCACCTTGATGAGTTGTGCAGGCCTGGTATAGACTGATCTTGTCTTTGCACAATGTCTAGACCTAGCCATTGTGATTTGCAAACATGTTGTTGTTGGTTTATGGCTTAACATTGTGTTTGCACACAGACATTTTGGTTTTTTAAACAAACCATGGTTTAAAAACCATAACTTAGTTTGATGTGTAAATCCAAGTTTTAAGAAGTCTTCTCCATACTACAGTTCTAGGAAGTTTCATTAAATTCTTTTAGTTAACCAAGTGAAAAAAACAAACAAAACAGTTTTGAGTATGTTCTAAGGATAAAAGGCAATGCTGCACTAAAATCAAACTAAAGGCCGCAAAGAAAAAAATTTGTATTTTTATAAAATCTGCATATTCTAGCACATCCATACCTAGAGATGACTATTATGATTTGAGCAGAAAAACAGCATCCCATCCTAACTAGAAGACTGTGACCTGCATACCTCTGCTATGTCACATCTGATGGGCAACTTCAAGGCCTTTTCCTTTCTACAATACCCACAAGCCAATCTTGGATTGGCTAGCCCTTTAAACCAAACAGGATTCAATAACATGTGGCTTTCTAAAACACAGCTTTCCAAACTGTGTGTTGCAACACTTTAGTGTGTCGCAACACACAGTTTAGTGTGTCGCGACACATCCCGGAAGTGGACGTGCATGGTGGCAGTGTGGGGGCGCGCACGGCGGTGGTGTGCATGGCGGCAGCGACGATGGCAGCGGCGCGCCATCAGCGCTTCTGCGTTTTAGTAAAAAACACGAGGCCGCCGCTGCTGTGCACGCCCCCGCCGCCGCACACCCCTGCCGCCGCGCACGTCCCCGCCGCCGCCGTTGGTGTGTTGCCAACGGCGGCAGTTTGGAAAGCACTGTTCTAGAAGCTGTTGGACTCCTCCCCATTACTCTAGTTAAGGATGTTAGAAAGGAGGGTCAACATTATCTGGAAGGGCACACACTCTCCATTCCTCAAAGAAACAATGTCTTCAAATAAAGATCTGGCTTCTGACCATCATTTACATGCGAGGCTGCCTTTTTTATAAAGTAGGATAAAATCACAAGTTGGGGAAAAAAAGTGGCACCTTGTCACAGCAATGGCAGTGGTGATGAGTTATACAAATCATTTATTCAAAAGTCCAAGAGACGAGCCTCACTGCTAATAACTAAACGCCAAACACATACACTTCATCTATGCATTGCTGGGAACGGGAGTCCAAAATCAAGCTTTAGCCCCTTTTACGCTGCATATCCCTCCCTCCAGTTCACTGGCCATGTTATTTTAGCATTGCTGAGAGGAAATGGTATAAATGTTTAGAGAGTAACTGAAATCTTCACAGAAAAAAAAGTGAGAGGAAAATATGAGGAAATAAATTCACATAGACTATCAAACAGCCTGGATGTATGGTAATTAAATTACAAAGATGGATTCCATCTTAAAGAGTAAAGGGGAAAGGAGGAGGAGGAACAGCAGGGAGTTGTCTTAATTTATCTTTTCAGGCAGCAACAAGAAAGAATTGTGGTGGAAAAGGCCTGTTCGTACTGTAGATATATGCTCATGTTTAATGCTTTTATATGTTTGAGTCTGTAGTCCCTCCTTGGTATCCCCATTCCTATTTCATACCTAAGGTTATGGCAGATCTGGGGCCTACAGATCTTCGGAAAGCCTCAAAAGGGAAAAAAAAGCCTTTCCCATATTATATTTGATCACAAATCACTCGTTAAATCTCTTTTTCCCTTCCAAAGAGCTCAGGGCTGTTCCACCCATAATTGACCTATGCAAGGCTTCTTTCAGAACTTCTCTCCAGCTCGCTTCCAGCCACTCCAGCCAGGAAGCACTTTCGCCTAACAAGCGGAGGAAAGGAAGGGCAGAGCCATTTTTCATTGACAAAGAAAAACAAGGCCAGACCCGGAGTTTTGAGTGAAACTATGTGGACAAGTAAATCCACCTGCCCTGCTTCCTGGAGTGCTCCTGGGTAAAGGAGGGTTTCTTTTTTTTAGCCTAATGAAAGAGATAATTATAATTTTGGCTCAACGTATGCAAATACAAGATAAGCAGCCTAACATTATCTCATTATGTTCTCTGATGAAATGAAGGATGTGCAAGTGTGTACATTTTGTGCCCTTTATGCTCTTGCTTTTCTTTGTGCTCTTTATTTATTTATTGAATGTTATTTAATAAATAGTAAACATTATTAGTAGTAAGTAAACATTATTTATGCTGCTGTAATGATGCTAGGAATGGAATAGCAATGCAGATAGGGTTCTTTCGAGCATTAAAATGCTTCTTTAGTTGTGAGGAATGCATGACATTCAAACCAATGGACCCATTTCAGGGATTGTATTCCTCCACCCATTTCTGTCTGAAATGCCACTTCACTCTGGCTCTTGTTGGACACACATTTCCAAAATGTGGGTGCAGCAACACTCTAGGAAGCAAAGAATTTTTAGCAATCTTTCAGAGGACTCAAGTTCCTGCCTGATGCAGGTTAAATTGTTGCTCTAGGCCACAACTGTGTTTTTAATATTAAAAGAGCTGTTACTCATTTTTTCAAAAAGATGTATCTTCTTTTCCTTGAAGCTTGAAATTATGCTGACTCCCTTAACAATTTTTCTAGGTTAATAAATGATGGTTTATAGTTAAGATCAACCAACCACAGTTTATGGGTAATATCACTTAACCTGGATTTGTTTTAATGTTGGTTAAATAGCCAACTAGGCTGTTTAACTAGGACAGGAATCTAGTTAATGTATTAAAATCCTGCATCCAGTGAGTATATTAAAATTAGTGTAGAGTTCTCTCTTTTAGAATTGAAAGAGAACTCTAACTGAAAACAAATATTCTCCTCTGAAGTGTAGGAAAGAAACATGTAGCCTGTCTTGTGTTCCTAACTTTATTAATCAATCATTTGTATCTAAAATCAGTCTCTATAGTGTTCCCTAGTGAAATTTTGGGGTATGCATGAGACTTAACTGAGCCCTAGATCTCAAAGCAGAGCATGGCAATTTTGAGTGGATTTTCATTTAATTTCCTCGGGGGAAGCAGATTCTGGGCCTAAGCATACTTCTAGTAACAATCTGTTTCTTTGTGGTTAGTGGTGCTGCAGCAGCCATGGGGAAGGAGAAAATTTTGTTATTTACTATATAAAACATCATGGTGGGAGAAGGAAGGGGTAAAGGTTTGATAGTATGTTTGCCACCAATCAAGGTTTTAATCAGGTCATGATTGATCAATCAATCAAGGTGTTATGGTGTAGAGCAGAGCTTTCCAAACTGTGTGTCGGGACACGTTAGTGTGTCGGCTGCAGTATCTGGGTGTGTCGCGGCTGCTGCTGCCTCCAAACCTGCCCTACCAGGATTCCGTGCAGGTCCTAGTGCCTGCCTTGTGCCCTGCTGTAAAAGTGTGTCACGAAATGATGCCCTGCTGTAAAACCACCCAGAGTCTGCCATGGCAGAGATGGGCGGGGATAAATTCAAATAATTAATAAATAAATAAATAAATAAATAAATAAATAAATGTGTGTCACGAAATGATGCATGTCTAAAAAGTGTGTCACCAACATGAAAAGTTTGGAAAGCTCTGGTGTAGAGGGTAAGGAAGATGACCTTGATGGAGATATCCAGGCTCCATTGCTAAAATGACAAAGAGTCCCCCGGTTGGGGGAGATGGGCGGTAATACAAATTTAAATAATAAATAATAAAAGGGTAAAACATTTTTTAAGTTCAGAACAAGATCCCATTCAGAAGCAGCTCAGGCAGATGCCTCCCTAATTCACTGGACTATAAGGAGGAGGAGGAGGTGCAGTACAGACTTGCAAGATTCTGTTATTATAGTCAGTCTCAATAAAAGTAGTTTTAACCTTTTGGTGGAGTTGATTTTCTGGTCTGGTCTACCTAGTGGGGCTGACACATGGGGGGTTGCTTTTTGCCACATGGCTTTGCCTTGTTGTTCTTCCTGAGCAGTGATGTGTTCTTTTTTAAGTACATCAACCAGCTAAAATTGATATATTCTATTTAGGGTTACTGAGTCCTCCTTCAGTAACTCTTCTCCCATTCCATCCAATACATTCTCAATGTATTTTTTGCCAATTTCTTTATTTCCAAAAACAGTGATTTATCTGTCGATGAAGATTCTCAGTCATCTAGGTGGAATTGTCTGTAGGTTGAGTCATGGCAACTGGATTTCTTTCTTTTGGTTGAAACGTTTCGCTGCTTATCCAAGTAGCTTCTTCAGTCTGAAGAAGCTACTTGGATAAGCAGTGAAACGTTTCAACCAAAAAAAAAATCCAGTTGCCATGACTCAACCTACAGTGATGTATCTGTTTCACTTCTGCCCCAACTGATGACAGGTACTGTACCACATTGATGAACAAGCATAATTTTTTGGACCATCAAACTCATGGTAGTCTACCACTGAGAATCAGAAGTCTTCCAGTATTTCAATCATTCCTAACACTATCTGACAACTTGAATTCTGGAACTTCTAAATAAAAACTTGTATGGTTCTGGTTTGAATCTAAGATCTGCTGGATGCAAAACAACTACAGTATAAGAAACTCTTAACTATAAAGAGAGAAACCAGTATTGCAGGATCTATGCCACATTGTTTCATATGGAAATGATGACTGGAAGCCAAAATAACATTGTTCACATGACTGCATTTCTCCATGTCCACACTGCTGCATTTTCCAAGCGATTTTGTATGTGGATGCATGAACATGTAGAAGTCAGTCAGTTTCAACCTATGAACTAGTAGCAATATGAATTACTGTGTCTACACTTCTTCATAAATAATACTTTTTTGTACATGGACTTATTCTTGCATAAACAACCCCATATAGGAATTTGATAGTGTATACGAGGGTTAAGATATAAGTCCTTGAAGTCATATTCCAGATTTTAGTAGCATAAAGCTTTAATCTGTGAATCTATTAAATGAAATATGTGTACTAGGGATTATTTTCTTTTTCTGGTTCATCATATTCATTCATTTCCCATTTATACACCTAAGACAGAGAGAGATTATACATGATTTGCTTTAAGTAAAATAACTTTACACTTACCACTAAATAAAGCATGGTATAGAGTGAGAAGGAGGCATGTCCAGAGAAAAATGATTTCCTAAAAAGGAAAAGATACAAAATATAGCATTCACTTTGTTATTTGAATGAATGGCCAATTACTTTGCTTTCCCTTCAGCATTAAGATTCTTTTGCATTCTTCTTCCAAATATTATATATTTTAGCTAGACTTCCGAAATCTATGTAAACAAAAGGACATCATTTTGGTTGAGATGCACATGTCTGTTGGGAGAAAAAATTCTTACCTTGCTTCCTGGACTTTGCTTTCATCAGGATTAAGGCACTGATATTCTTGTATGTAACCCTGGGAGCAGTTGATTTTTGTAAAGTCTGGGATACACACTGCAATGAAATTAGGTCTCAGGCGCCCCACAGACACTTTGGCAATATCGGTAAAGGATTGACTGATAGCACAGCCAAATGCAAAGCAGCCCACTTGCTTGTATAATGCTGCAATGTATGGGTTCTGGATAAAAGATCGAGATTTCTCCTTCAGGCAGTGGATCCGATAGAACTCTCCTATAATAATCTGCAAGAAAGAAAAGTATATGATATTTAAAAAAAGACACCATTTGGAAAAAAAGATTCAGTCTTATTGAAGATTATATCTTTTTTTATAATAACTTTATTCAGTTTTAAAACAAATAGATCAAATCTAACAGAAACTAATAAAGAAAGAGAAAGTGCAGAAAAAAAGAAAAAGAAGAAAACAGAAATAGAAAAAGGAATAACTCCCGACTCCTTTTACAACAGATATACAGTAAGTAAATCTTACATTGAACTCTTACTCTAAGGTTACAAGATAACTTCCATTTTTTTCTATTGTCAACTAATATTATTAATCATCAAATCTGTGTATCATAATTCCATTCTTTTCTGTTTCATGCAAAAAGTCCAAAAGGGGTTTCAAATTCACCATAAAATTTGTCAATGTTTTTTCTCTAATCAAAGCTGTCAATTTCACCATCTCAGCCAACTCCATCAACTTTACCATTCATTCTTCCATTGCAGGTAATATCAAGTCTTTCCACCTTTGAGCATATAAAAGTCTTGCTGCAGTTATCATACAGTATATAAAAACAAAGTTCCATATGATTTTTCCAATTGTTTATCCATCAATCCCAAAAGAAATGTATCTGGTTTTGATTGTATATTAATCTTTAAAATCTTCTGGATTAATATATGTATTTGAGTCCAATTTTTTTTAGCTTTTTTACATATCCACCAAAGATGATAAAAAGTCCCTTCTTGTTCACATTTCCAACAAATATTTGAAGTCCCATTAATATGCTTTTGACAATCTTTCGGAAGATAAATACCACAGAAGATTATATAGTTTTAACACAATAGCTGATTACAGTGTAACTGCTGAAATCTATTCACCCAAGTTTATTACTAATGAATTATTGGCAGCAACTAGCTAAACTTGGCTGATCTCGAAAAGGTAATCTGGACTGGACCCAATATAATTTTTGGGAGATCACATGGAAATACGAGGCTGTGAAGTTGAGAAAGCATCCAGAAAAACGTAATGGCATATTGTTGCCAATAAAACCACAGATTGTCTTATCTCACTGGTGTTGAAATTGACTTTAAGGATATTTTAACTTCACTGTAAAAGGGGGTGATTTGCCTCTTCCATTAAGTCACAATTCTCCACATAACAGTGGAAAAAATAGTCAATAAAATGAAGATCATCACAGGTAGAAAAGTAGATTATAAAAGCAGATTAGCTCAAATTAATGGTTTTGAACTGGTCATCTAGAAACTGGTAATATATTTCAGAATGATAACTGTGCACGTGCACTTTTTTTGCATGTATGTTTGCTTTTGAAATATACTATCAAATCCAAGTAGAACACAATGGAGCCCCACAGAGTGGTTTTGATTCCTTTTTCTTGCAGAAATTGAAATCAAAGGCTCACACTGGTTGCCCAAATACTTACTTTTATACCAAAGAATTCCGTATTACTGCCAATGTCTGGGACAGTGATCTCTTTGCCTGGACATCTGAGGCTTTATCTATGATGGTCTTTTTTGATTTTTTGAAATGATTTGCAAATCTGCATTTACATACCAAATACTCAAATCTAGCCCAAGAGTACCTAATGCCTCAGGCATGATGAGAACCACTAACCTTCCAGTTGACCTACCAGCCAATGTAAGAGTGTGTTGAGAGCAACAAACTAGCCATAGCTACTTTACAACTTCACAAAGCATTGCTCTGAGACCCATTCAGAAGGACACAACAGGCAAAATTGATGAGGCAGCATATTATTTGTAGGAGCTGCACACCTTAGGTATAATGAAGCAGCTGTTCTGGGCAGTAGTTTGGAACAGCAACAGGTAAGACTTGGCCCCAGCCCATCAGCTATCCCGATCCACTGACAAAACAGCTCATTTCCAACTAATAGTAGCACCAGTCCAACAAAGATTAAATTCAAACCTTCACCTTGGGTGTATAGAGGAATATGGTCTGTCAGAGAAGTGAAGACACAACAGTTACTGTTGGATGTGGCTCCCTAGAAGATGATAGAGGTTAAGAGATACGTATGTTTACTTCTCGGATATTAATTTGTATGTGGGAGTGTCTATCAGCACATGGGCTTGCTCCTCTGATTTTGTGGGTTAACCCTGACTATATTAGTTCCTCTTAAATGCCCTGAGTATCTAACTAGTTGCAGCATGTAGCTTGTGTTTATTAATTTATTGCCAACACTTAGCCATCCCTTCTGTATATAAACACAATCTTTTGTTTTTCTCTTCTATGAATCAGATTTTATCTCTGCCCCTCCAAGATCTTATACTTCTTTTTAATGTATTGATGAGAAGATGTGATTTAACAGAAAACTGATTCTTATTCCATTGAATACTGCTCACTTATAGCACATTTCTGTTTATCAGAAAAAGTTCCACTCATTCAGTTTAGTGGGAATGGCATATAGTACTTTAAGAGTTGCAAACTTTAGGATTATCCTAGTATCTTTGTTCCAGGTCTTAGCCTACAGGCAATGACAACCCTGGAGATATAATTAGACAAACTAGTCCAGCTGGTTTCATTTGAACATGCCATGTACTGCCTATTACCCGAAAGCAACCAAATAAAATAAAATCAAAAAAGGTGTGGGCGTTTCTGGCATTATTACACCACTTATTGGACAATTGCTTTTCAGACATTGCAAAATATAAGCTTCAGGTGTAGTCAAGTATTGCAAGTAATTCCACAGGCACAACAGTTCCTAAACTAATCCTCTCAGTTCAAGCTTGCCTTCTGGACTGAGAGCTTTTAAAGTGCTACTCAATCCTAAAGGAAATCAACCCTGACTGCTCATTGGAAGGACAGATACTGAAGCTAAAGCTCAAATACTTTGGCCACCTAATGCGAAGAGAGGACTCACTGGAAAAGACCCTGATTCTGGGAAAGACTGAAGGCAAAAGGAGAAGGGGACGGCAGAGGATGAGATGGTTAGATAGCATCACCGATGTAATGAACATGAATTTGAGTAAACTCCAGGAGACAGTGGAGGACAGGAAGGCCTGGCATGCTATGGTCCATGAGGTCACGAAGAGTCGGACACAACTAAACAACTGAACAACAACAACAAAGTGCTACTACTATAACTGCAACCAAATAACTAAGCCATTATTTCTCAACCTTGGCAGCTTGAAGATGTATGGAATTCTAGGAGTTGAAGTCCACACATCTTCAAGCTGCCAAGGTTGAGAAACAATGGTTTGAGCCATGGGGAGATTTATTCTTCATGTATGTCCATGAAACTTATCTTTCTTATCTTCCTGTTTAAGTGTCACAAGTGGTGGCCAACCCCTCATCTACAGTTTTATTTTACACTGTTTAAAGAAGCACTTTCTTTATGGGTCCTAAATCTTTCTATATTTAATTTTAATTGATGTTTTTATCATACAAAATTCTAAGGCAAAATCGCAAATTATCCTGAAAAAGACTTCATGGTTCAGTCTCATTTCTATTACACACGGGCCACATAATGGAAAAAATAATAATCCTGAATAGTTAAAAATGATTGTTCTTAACTAATAGTGTTATTTATACTGATTCTGCTTGTAATCCTAGTGTATTGTACGAAAATTCTAATCATTTTCTGCCAGCAGGGATGATGGGAGTTAGAATAAAATAATAATAATAATAATAATAATAATAATAATAATAATAATAATTTATTAAACTTGTATGCTGCCCAACTCTGAATGACTCTGGGGGGCTCACAACAATCGAAGAAATTACAATAAATCATAAAAATAAAGAAAAAAAATGGCAAGCATGATGAAGTGAGGGGTCTCACTCTCCCTCGCCGAAGGCCTGGGTGAAGAGCCAGGTCTTCATGGCTCATCTAAAGAACAGCAGAGTGGGGGGCATCCAGATCTCGGGGGGAACCTCATTCCAGATGACAGGTGCCAAAGTGTCTTGGGAGTACCAGATTAAGGACATTTTTTAAAAAATATACAATCATGCTAAATATCTAAGACCTTTTGCTTATGCTGTAAAGTACTGTGTACTTTAACAAGGCTATATGAGTATTTACTCAAACCATCAACAATGACTTTCTACTAAAGTCGCCATTATATGGAACCATGACATTTAAAAAGGAAATTCCAAAAAGAAATCTGCTTCATGGCATTACTTAGAGAGCACAAGAAGAGTCTCACTGAAATTAATCAGTCAAGTGCTTAGTTTTTGGAACACTATAAATCAGCATTTATAGCATGCCTCCAAATTATCTGTTTATGTCATCCAGTTTCTATATAGTTCTGGATGGAGGATAATGAAAAGAGGGTCACAAATCTGCAATTTCCTGGATCTATACGAGACAGAAAAGGGAATGTATAAGTCAGGGTATGTGCTTCAAGATAGATGACATGATCAATGCAAATGACTGTGCATAAGGATCAAGCAGCAGGCACAGAAGCAATGCTAAAATACTTTAGGTGGTAAAACTATAGCTTGAAATGCAATCAGCCTAGGCATATTTGACTAAAAGTTTTCAGGAGCATATCTTGATTGAGTTTACATTCACTTATTTGTGCAGTGATCCTTACTGTCATGAATGAGTTCATACTTGCTCATATTTTTCTATTGCTTCTGATATGTAGCATGTTTTTACTAGCACAATTCAAAAGCCTTAACTAGGCTATTTCCACATCTACAGGAAGTGCTTTGGACTTGATAGTAATGCTGTACATCATCTATATAAACATGCTTGCCTAGCTTCTTCTAATCTCAAAACTTGAAGACAATTTAATGAAAATACACAGTTTAATCAAGTCCAAATATCATGCGCAGAGAAACACAACTTTAATTACTTTTTGCCATATTTTCAAAATAGCTGATCTGAGCTTCAATTTTACAATTATATTAATTACTTTTACTGAAACTCAAACATGGAATTTAAAAAACTAAAACTTTTAAAATGCTTCCAGCAAAAGAGAAAGATAATTTTCAAGAACTAAGCCTACTTTCTAGATACAAAGTGAGAATCAATGGATTACAATACTTCCAGGAAACAGTGCTGTTATTGCTGTTATTTCTCAAGGAAACCCATGATTTGGTCTTCAGTTTGTCTTAATTTCTAAGTTGTCCTTAATCCTAGCAGATTTCCAAGCTTTGTTCAATAATGAAAGAACAACGCAAAAAATCAATATAGCACAATGCAATAAAATTAAAAGGCAATATGGCAAGGCCACAAAACAACTAAAAATAACAGAGGAAATAAAGCTAATGTAAAATGCTAGGCAAATGGAAACAATTTGATTGGAAACTAGTCCAGAGTTGAGGGGTCAACACAATAAAGGCCCTCCTTTACATACATACAAAACATACATCGCTAATTATATTACTTAAAATCTGAGGATCTTAATGCAGGTGAGGATATCAGATTTCTCAGTAGATCCCAAAAGGTTTTTTTTAATGCTTAGCATCTTTCTTCTAGGTTTGCACAAGAAAGAAAGAAAAAAATAATGTAAAGTGGGGATATAGTTTACAGATGCTTCAAAAAGGGGTTGCTGGTTTTGGGCAAACACTGAGCTTACTGATTGTTGCTTAGGAGCTTCTAATAAGGAGCAATCATGGATCAAAGCAAAGGAAGATTCCTTCTAAGATAGCAGTTAGTATGTCAGATACAATTCGTAGAAGATTATTCTGCCCTGCAAATCCAGTTTGCAGGAGAGAAGATGAAAATGTCAAAAGGTTACAGAAAAGGTGCAAGTAAGCTTCTAGATTTCTTGGTTTAAGAAGGCTGGACTTTTGAGGTATAAAGATAGACTATGTAAACTACAGAATAAGGATGTGAAAGAGAAGAAAGGGAAATTGATTAATTTAAATCTGGAGAATTCATGGCTACTTCATAGCATAAAATTTAAGAAAAGCATAAACTTAAAGGTATTTTTAGTTTATAAAAAAACCTGTATGGATTATTTGCACTACAAAATTGCAATATTTTCCCAAATGGAAATTGATATGAAAGCTTTGGGGCTTCACTAAGGCTATCTAGGCTTAGGACCTAGCCTATTCCAAAATCTGCTGGAAATCCTGGAGAATACAAGTGCTGCACAGCTGATGGCATATCTGTTTGTTGGACTATCTTCAATGCAGGCAGTAAGCCAAGAACTAGATTTGCATACGGGATGAATAAAGGCATCGGTGTCTCGATCTCTCCTTCTCTGGAAGAGTGCAATTAATTTGCCAGATGGCCTATTGGAGTTATTTACAGGCAACTGAAGCATTGCTCCTTTACAGGAAGATGAGTCTCTTAGAAATCCCCTGTGGTTTACTTGAGAATGTATTTCCACCACATATACATAGGCAAATATGGCCTGTAGGAGACCTACATTTAATATGTATAATTAAATATAAGGAAAATATACAAATGCAAGTTGCTCCATATGACCGTTTCAAATCTCTTTCCTGGGGTATGGATATATACTATGAATGGTTAGCACAGAGCTTTCCAAACTGTGTGTGGCGACACAAAAGTGTGTCGCCACACACAGTCTGGTGTGTCGCCACACAACCCGGAAGCGCTGATCATCATCAGTGCTTCCAGGTTTTCCCGTGGCGAAACGCCAACGGTGGCGCGCAAAAATTGAAAGCGGCAGCAGCGCTTCTGGGGCAGCACTTCCGGGTTTTCCTGTGGCAACACACCAACAGCGGTTGGTGTGTCGTCGCGGGAAAACTTTGGAAAGCCCTGGGTTAGCATATAAAAAACATGATAGAACAAAACAAAAAACGCTGGATTTTACAGAGATTGATACTTCCACCCAATATATGGACAACTCTGAAGAGGTTATCTGATTTGAAGAAAATCTGATTGATCAACCCCCCAAGTCAAATAATCAAATCAATTCAAGGCATTCAAACAGCTTCAGAGATTTGAAGGTAATTTGGAGATTCAATTGGCTTTCTGGTTGGCAGAATCCAAAACATTGTTGCTGGTTTATACCCAGATATGGATGGGGGGGAGGAGGAATGGGTTGAGTTCTTCTAATGGGCTCCCTGATATTGACGTAAGTAACCAACCAGTGAATTTGGCCATCTGTGCATAACACCTGATTTTCAGAGCCCTTGTGGGAGCATTCTTCTGCTGTTTGTGGCTCACTTATTTTGCTAGAAGGTAGGTGAGGGAAGGGGAGAGAAACAGACTCAGATTTAATTGATTGTTTCTTTTTCAATTCTTCTTTCTTACACGATACTTTACCTTTCCCTAAATCCATTCTGCGATCTTCCATTTTTCTACAGACGATCACACATGATTTCATAAGCTTTCATGCTTATTTGTCCTTAATTCTCAAACTATTTGTCACTCTTTGTCCAATCTGTTTGCAGTTCCTCAGTCCCCCCATTTCACTCTCCCTATTCTCTCTAAAAAATAAACAAAAATAATTTCTGTTTTTGTTCTACAATTTTCTTTGTCCTAGCTTGTATCAAATTCATCTTTTTGTCTGCGTTGAGTGAGTCGAGATTGTCTAGCTGCTGTTACAACTACAGTGTATGATACAAACTATTTTTGTGTATCACAGATTTCATAATAATAGACAGTAGTGATAATAACACTTATCTTCCATTTTTTAACAGTTGTACAAAGAATATATAATGCATTGTTCCTCCTAAAAGCTAACCTTGCTAATTAGCCATGTCAACAAGCCTGCTTGGCTAGGAAAGTAAATGGTCAGGAGGTAGTGGACTTTTTAGGAAGAGTTTAATTTTAAATATATTTTTCAAAGTTTTTATTGTGAAGGAGGACACTTTCTATACTGAGTAAGCATAGCTTTTTAATATGCCCTTTGCTGGACAATTAGGAGCTGTCCTTTTCTCATACCTACTATCTTTGCCTTAAAAGAAGTTCAAGGAGAATGTTTAAAAATTATTTCAGCAAACCCTTGAAAGTCTAGGGCTTAAATTTCCAAGATTAAAAAGGTCTACTATGTTTGCTCTTTTCAACTCACTCTGCCAAAAAAATTAAAGCAGCTGCAGAAATTTTGATGCATCTCCATTATAGCCTATGGTCTAATCTTTTAGCAAATCCACTCTCAGATCAGTTGAAATCAAACCTTGATGCCTTCAAATTTCTAATCACATATTTTAATTGAATCTTTCTACCTTTAAATCTCAAACTGGATATTCATTAATTTGCATACACCATCAAAGATACAGGAATAAATTCTGCCTAATTGAGCAAAACATTGTAAGATTTAAATTTAATACACATATTGGGTACTTAATCTTATGTAACTAGGAGTAAAATTACAGCCTGAATTAGAAAAAAACAGCAACAAAAACTACAGAGTGATCCTAGATTTGAGATACACAAAAATATGCACCCTTTAAAAACCTACTGATGCCTTACCTAAGGGAGACGTGTGAGTATTTTGACAAGATTAATATTTCCTTTCACTGCTGGTGGTCTTGATAATTGCACAAATATAGCAGACTGAAAATTGGAGAGTTCAGCCTCCCCACCAGCATGTCATTACATAGTCATGACCCATCCAGCTATAGCCAAAATTGTGGCAAAACCCTTAATAAGAAGCTGAAGTAGGAGAATCTTGTTCTTTTGGCAAATGCTGACCCTGTTTTTTTTAAAAAAGTAAGAAGAAAAAGAAAGAATGCTCCGGCAACTAATGCAGTACAGATGTGCTAAAGCTGAAACTTCATCCTGAATAAACAAGTCTTAAAGATATTAAGCTCCTCTTCTGACTTGTGTTTCCAGCAAAGAGGATGCATGTGGTGTGAACTGCTGGAAATGTTTAAAAGGGAGTAGCGATGTTAAGAAGAAAGTGCACAGCATTTCACTATTTGGAAAACAGGGCCGAAAACTGTTTTTATCAAATACTTCAAAAGCCCCTAACGGAACTTGCTTCTTTGATTCTGTCAAGTCACCCTTGCAATTGCCTCCCCCCCCCCAGTAGCAATCTTTAATTTTCAAGTTACTGTACTTTTTAAGCATCTAATCAGGTGGAAAATTTTTAAGATTTCAATCAAATACAGGTAGTCCTCAGTTAACTATGGTAATTGGGACCAGAATTCCCATTGCTAAGTGATGCAGTCGTAAAGCACAATGTCACATGACCACTTTGCTTAGCGATGGCAATCCCAGCATTCCCC
Source organism: Charina bottae (assembly GCA_023362775.1). NCBI lineage: Eukaryota > Metazoa > Chordata > Lepidosauria > Squamata > Charinaidae > Charina > Charina bottae. The sequence continues at coordinate 51,483,119 of JALMGJ010000003.1, read as the reverse complement.
ATTGCCCTTGTTAAGTGAGGATCAAAGGTCATTAAGTGAGTCCCAGGCAGCTTGCAAGCAGGCTGGCAGGAGGTAAGGTGTGGCATGAGTGTGGCAGGGCTGGGGGTGACTGCTACCGGGTAGGGGAGGATGCGAGCGACTGACCGGAGCAACTTGCGACCTTCCCTGCCAGCTTCCCCATTGACTTTGCTTGTGGAAGCCGGCAGGGAAGGTCACAAATGACAATCACGTGACTGCAGGACGCTGCAACTGTCCTAAGTTTGAACCGGTTGCCAAGCGCCCAGATTGCGATCACGTGACCGCAAGGGTGCTGGGACGGCAGGAACTTTGAGGACCAGTCATAAGTCTCCTTTTTCAGAGCCATAACAACTTCAAACGGTCTCTGAATGAATGGCTGGTAAGCAAGGACTACCTGTACACATATTTATCTTATTTTTAGTGGTACATTTTTGGAAATATAACTGTTTTTCTTCCCCCCCCAAAAAATATACTATATTCTGCCAGACTTTGTAGCTAAATGTGAATATATCTAGATGACTGATCTAGCATATGATTAATTGGAGGTGCTATTTTCCTATCATGTGAGAACTTCAATGTAATCTACAACTCTGTCTATGTATGTTTATTTAGAAAGAAAGGTTAGAGTCCAATTAAATTTATTCCCATATAGGTATGCATATAATTTATACTTCACCTGTGTCTCTTTTGTACAGGATGTTCTTTTATTAAAGGTGAAGTAAAAAAACACCAAGTGTCTCTTCTAAATTGGCTGAACACAGATGTCAAGAGATGAATAATCCCTGGTTACTTACTCAAATACACAAAGAGAAAGGGCATTTGTTACAACTGAGAGACTTACTAGCTGGCCATTAAAGGAAATTTTTCTAAATCACAGCCAGGACTAGTGGATAAAATGAGAACCTGAAAAGTTAAGCTGTACTTTCTAAGGTGAAAGAAATACACATTGGGATAAACTCTGGGAATATTTAGGGGAGGTCTGGAAAGCACAGTCCCTCAGGCAATTAGTATCGCAAGCGCCTTGTGCATTCATATCCTCTCATGCACCATAGGAGACAAAGGTCATAACCTCCAAAGTTTACTTAACAAGAACTTTGCGGACCCTGGAAACTCTGTAAAACATGACCTAGACCTCTCCGTTCTGAGAAGATATTCTGTTGATAACCAAAAAGAAAAAAGAAAAGAAAAAAACCTTAAAAAGTTGTAGCAGCATGAAAATGATTGTCTTGCTTATTATTCTTCCCCAATGTTTCTATGCTGTTTGGAAACAAAATAATCAGATGGAGCAAGCGAAGAATAAGCATTCTGTGTATTTCTGATGAATTCATATTCTACTTGAATAATCCTGGAACCTAAATTATATCTTTAGAAAGATACATGTATTTGTCTTGTGGATAGCTGTCCACAAGTCTAAAAGATTTTGGAAACAATGAAATATAATTTTTCAACTTGTAGGAATTGAAGCTGCTATGGATGTACAGTATCAGCTACATAGGTCATGATTACATCAATAAAATTAGTACAGAATAGAAATGGTAATCTAAGCAATTATCCTCTCTTTGTCACTGGGTTATTAATCAATCATTGCCTTTCTAAACGAGCAGGTTATGTGCACACTAGCAATGTTGCAATGTTTTATTTAGTTGAAGTGTGTTGCAGAAACTATTGTAGGGAGCATTATGCTGTAAACATAGCTGTATTACCTAGAATGTATCCAATAATAGATGTTTTTTTTAATTTTATAGTAACTATTTTATCTATCTCTATCTTTTTAAAGAAGAGTCAGAATTTTATAAATTATCCCTATATTTCACTGTAAGAAGTAAAGGTTTCTTTACTTTTGAAAATCTTAATAATATCAATTCATTTATATTTCCCAGTACCTGATTAATTTCTTTAAAAATCTGCAAATCTAACCCAGAAGCATTCCTTTTATTGTCTGGTTTTTTCCTCCTTTTTAGTTCTTAATTAACCTGTCATTTTTTGTTGTAAGAAAGCTGATTAATAGTTCGCTGACTGCTCACGTTTTCAGCAATAATACATACTTTTATCATTTTATCATATTTATTTCGGTCATTGACCAATACAATACAGGTGGTCATTGGTTAATGACAACTCGTTCAGCGACTGTTCAAACTTGCGGCAGCGCTGAAAAAGTGGTACTTATGACTGGTCCTCAATGTTCCAGCTGTTGCAGCATCCTGCAGTCATGTGATCATGATTTGCAACCTTCCCTGCCAGCTTCCCACAAGCAAAGTCAATGAGGAAGCTGGCAGGAAGTCGAAAGTCGTGGTCACATGAGGTCCTCACTTAACAATCCATGCGGTCCTTGCTTAACAACGGCAACTGGAACTGCTGCCGCTAAGAGTGGTCACGTGGTTTTTCAGCTTACGACTGCGTTGCTTAATAACGGAGTTTCCGGACTCAATTAATGTCGTTAAGCAAGGACTACCTGTAATACATACTAGAAATCAGAAGCAGACCTTCTTTTGTTTATTAAACTAACTTCTCCTTGTAAAATAATTTCCTCAGCCAAACTTTCTACCTGAGAATCAGCTTGTGTTTCTTATGATTGAGCTTCTCTAGACACTCCTTCTCTGTGGCCATTTTGATTTCTGTCCCTGTCCCACTGCAGAAAGGGGCTGATTCAGGTGGGGTGGTGGGTAAGGTATCCAAATCTGCTCAGGCTGGTGCTGATGCTAATCAGCCCATATTATATTTTTAAAAAATCCCTTCTGGAGGAAAAACAATTAAAAAGACAAGAAATGGGGAAGTGACAGCCTCTCAGCTGAGAAGACTAAAAATATGGCATCTGACTGACCAGTCCAGTCATCCTGCTGGCATCCAAAAATGAGTGGATTGTCTGGGAGAGGAAATAACAAAGTTGGCCATTCATGTGAACAAAATGTTCTTCTCATAGGATTATCTATGTAAAAATTTAATTGCTCTGAAATATGGAAATCATGTTTGCCTACAAATCAGTGGTTTTGTATAGCCAATTATGTGAGCTCCTGCACTTAAATCTCCTGGTATAAACAGAAACATAACCCATCTTTCCAGCATTTAGCAGAGTGACTTACTTCATAAGCATACCAAACCATTATCTGTTACTGTGAAAATTACCCTCGAGTTCATGGACTCTCTCTCTTTCTTCTTCCCTTAAGCATTCAAGGAATTAGTTACTTCGTATTTTAACAAACCAAAGTTTCATCTACTCTGCAGAGCAAATGTAAATCATAGCTTGTGGGATCACATGTAATGACAAACTATGGTTTAAAAAACAAAGCCAAAGATTTATTCTTGTAGCACCAATAATTATTTTGGCATCTCCTCCAAAAGAACATCAAGCAAATTATTTCTCAGTGCAAAGAACTGTGGGAATATAGACCCTGCTTCTTCTCTTCACTCTTCCAAGTTTCACATTTCATTTCAAAATATGTCTGCTTACTTTATATCTCTGAACACAACACCATCTGTGAAGTATTTCCAGGCAGTGGCTAACTCCAAGAAAGAACATACTTCATGATTCAACATGAAATATGGGATAGAGAAATACCAAAGAAATTATCAGCCTGGAGATACTGTGCACCAGATCCTTCAAAACTCCTAGCAGCATACATTTGCTGAAATGTAAAAATGGTACGAACTGAATTTTATGGAATTTATCTTGTTTGCATGGTTCTGAAAGGCCATCATATCCCTACTCTGAGCTTATTTGTATGTTTGGATTCATAAAATTCTCCAAGTGCTAAATTCTGAATCACCTAATACCATCCTCAGAGATTGGATAATGATATCCTAACTTCATTTAAATTATTTTGGTCTGTATAGCAACCAGATGTACTTTGCAGTTGAAACTATGATATCAAAGCCAGTTACACCCTTTTTTTCAAAAGATGGTTCAACACTGTGTGTTCATTACTAGCTATTTATGAATAGTACCAAAAGACAGGTATTTTGTTTACAATTCAGTGGTTGAGTTTAATTTAAGCCATGGTATTTAAAAACCCACCGTGGCTGAGGTCATGCAGCATGCTAAGTCAAACCAAACCAACCTCATTACGGCTTGGCCAATTGTTCTGCTTAAAGACAGAAAACGTCCTGTGGCAAATTTGGTTGCAAGATGCACGTGTTTGTATTTGTCCTACTTACAGCAAGTATGGCGATAAGAATGCCTGCAGCACACAGGACAGCATCATTGATGGTCTCTCCACTTTTCATAGGGTAACGGATGCTTTCATCATTACAGTAAAATCCCCGTGGATAGGGTGCGATTGTGCTCGTTTCAATGATCAGAAATGGCAATCCAGCTAATAGGAGAAAAGCAAGAGAAGAAAAAGTTATAAGAAACGTAAGAAAATTCAACAATTTGTTCCACTAACCAAGAAATCTTCATTACTAAGAACCAGTGAAGATCTGCAACTTAATCTCAAGATAGATTCGTAAGAGCACATTCATCCAGTCCAGCAGAATTGTCATCTTAATCAATTTTATTTCAGGCCTCATCTACATTGTAATAATAGAGTACAAAGGTCGGGATGGACATAGATAGCTTGATTCTTTTTTCTACCCAGCAAAAGCTACAGAAATTATGTGCTGCCCAACCACAAATAATCAGAATGAACTTTCCACTGAGTTCACAAGACTAAAATGAAGATCTTGAATAATGTTTGCATTACCAATAATAAATGTAATCACCTCTAAAAGATACATGGAAAGTTGCCAAACAGAAATATGGCTTCTATTATTCCATCTATCTGAATTACTATGAAATAGGCAACAGATTGCTTGATGAAAGAAACCATTGTGCTTAGGAAACGTCCCTTTAACAAAACACAGGGGCCCACAAGTCTTGGACTTATTTGATAGCCAACCCACATACAAGGTGCCCCTAACCTCAACTTCTTCTAAATCAGGGAAAGGGTAGAGTGTTGTCTCTTTTGTCACCATAAGCTTCAGAAACATTAAACCTCAAAGGGACAATTTGAGGATTACAGGATAAATAACATTTATTTCTCTCTGAAGTCAAATTCAAATAATTTCTTTTTTCTTAGAATTAGTATTATGAGCATATTGCAACACGTATGCAAATACTGTGCCAATGCGTTCAAATTACACCACCTTCCATAAAAATACATAAAAGCATTTAAGGCTTTTATGTATTAATGTATGACAGTCATTTTTCTTACCAGCTCTTCCTACCAGCAAGCTCTCTTCCATTAACAGGGAATGATATGCTGAGTGATATACCTAGGCTTCCTGATTCTAGTCTCATTTTGCCTATTATGCCACAGTAGTCTCTGCCCATGGCACAAATGATTTTTGTCTGGATTTCAATGATTTGACTAAACATACCACACAGACGCACAAACATACCCCTCAAGGAAAAGACTGTCTATGTGTATACTAAGTCACTGTGTCTTAAATGTTCTCTTTTTAAAGTGACATTGGCTGAGTTCTGTTTTTTTAGATTATGTCTATTGGACAAAAGGTGGGAACAGATGCAGCGTTCAGATGTCCACAATTGTGAAACTACTGTAATTCTGAAAGACAACTCTGAATGTGGATATAAATCACATTTATATGTATGCAAGTGTATATGCATCCTCTCCAATGTCCTTGCAATTCGTTGTCCCAACGCTCCTCTCCTCTAGAACTGGCAAACTTAAAATCTCCCTGTGGCCATGGCACTTGCCGTCATTTACTGGAACACAAATAAAGATGGCCATGTCCTTTTATTTTATCATTAATTTTAATGTATACATTTAACTTTTTATAAATTATTTTTCTTCTACATTTAGTCAGCTGCCTTCAGGGCTGGCAAAAGCAGAAAGGAATATAAATCAAATAGATTAAAAAAACTGAATTACCTTCCTGAAACTGGGATAAATTTGGGGGCGGGAGGAACCACTGTTTTATGAAAATAGAAAGAATATGTACTTGCTCTTTATTTCTGACGTAGTTACCAGTAAGATTTTTTTTTATAAACATTTGTTTAAAAAGAAAATGTAAATTACAATAAGGAAAGAAATGTTTGACCTGGAATTAAATCAAGCAGCTTTGTTTATGGAGCTATCTATTTTACAACACATTCATAATCACTAAGCAGCAATACTCTTGTCAAATAATCCTTGATATTGCAACCCAAAACTTAGTGTATGCAGACATCCTCTTTCCACAACCTAAATTATGTTGGGAGACAGCCAATGTGGAGAGAGAGCTGCTCCTCTGAGCCAAAAGTATATGATACTAATAATCTAAAAAAAAAAAAAAAAACTTCGCATCCCAATGAAAATTTACTGCTGAAAAGCTAACACAGCATGATGTGATCTGGCTTCATATCCACAAGAAGCAGTAGTTTAATAGTCAAACTTTGGGGATTAAACACACTATAGTTACGTGGCTTATTGTTATTGCTCTAGTTCCTCTATTTAATAGTTTTCACATGACAGATCTGTAAAACACATGTTCCATTCTATCATTATTTTATATATATTTTTTCAAGTCCAAAAATAGCACCATTGTTAAATTTCGGAAATATGAAATTAGAGTGGCAAAAGAAAGAGTTGATAATAATTCTTGTCACTGCCCTAAGATTAATAATAGTTCAACAATGGAAAATGGATTACGAGTATGAGCTTGAAGATTGGTTTAAAGAGGTATGGAATATTGCTATTAATGACAAATTGTCTTGTGAACTAAAATATAGAAAGGTTTTGCTGAAAAAGAATGATTCTGATGTTATATGGGGTGAATTTCTGGAATATGTCTTTGTTAAAGGGAAAGGAGTAAAACCAGATAAATATATATTATCTTTTTGGAGAAGAGGGCTTATTAAGAATCAGTAATAATAAAAATGCATGATAATAAAAAGTAAAGAGATAAGGAGAGTTACAAGTCCCACGGGTGATGGGTGCACGTAGAGGTTACGTTTATAAAGTTATATGTGTTATGTTTTGGTTGTTTGATTGATTTTTTTGTTATTATTGATTGTGTGTTTTGTTATTGTATTTTAAAAATAAAGATTATTAATAAAAAAAACATGTTCCATCAAACAATAAAACCTGTATCAGGCTTTAAGAAAGGGGGCAAGAGGCTTTTCAAGGGGAGGGGACACTATTGTTCTTGTATATTATGTCTTCACTTCATTGGGGGCTGTATTTCCCCTTTTCAATTATTTTCAGAACTGCCACCACTATAATGTAAGGCGCTATATATATATAGGGAAATACAGCCCCCCAAGTTGTTCCCTGAATGAATACTGTATGTATGTATGTATGTATGTATGTATGTATGTATGTATGTATGTATCCATCCATCCATCCATCCATCCATCCATCCATCCACACACACACACACACACACACACACACACACACACACAAACGCACACACATATACATATACATACAGTATATATATAAAACAAAATTTCCTTCTCACCCCTATGGGTGGTATGTGTCTTCCTCAACCTCGGGTCCTCTACCAGAGGCCTGGGAGTTTGAGGGTTCTGCACAGTATCTTAGCTGTTCCTAGCACTGCACTCTTCTGGACAGAGAGCTCTGATGTTGCTCCTGGGATCTGTTGGAGCCACTCTCCCAGCTTGGGAGTCACAGCCCCGACAGCTCCTACCACCACTGGGACCACTTTGGCCTTCACTTTCCACATCCTCCCTAGTTCCTCCTTCAGGTGCTGGTACTTCTCCAGCTTCTCATACTCCTTCTCCCTGATGTTGCTGTCACTTGGCACCACTACATCTATCACCACCGCTGTCTTCTGGTCCTTGTCTACTATATATATATAAAAACTTAAAAGTATACAGACATGGTTTTAGAAATTCAAGGGTTTTGCTTTTTTCTCCTACAAACTTGTGGTTTGGTGGGATATTGCCAATTGAGTCTTGACATTTTTCCAGCACAACAGTAACCTCAGATTCCCTATTTTCATATGAGAAACATAAACATACCCTCAGGAGCTGAACGGATATTGCTCACAAAACCCATGAAATGCCCAGACTCTGAGGCCTGGGCTAGAGGCCATGCTTAGAAAGGTTACCATCTAGGTCTGGCCACACATTGCCCTCTGAAACAACACTGTGGTGCCAATATGCTGGGAAAGGTAATCTTGCTTCTAAAGACTATCTTTTGGAGCACAAATTGTTTGAAGAGTTGGGTGTCATTCGCCACCCATAACGTCTGGCATCAACCCCATCTTATGGGAATGGTTAGCACTGAGGTTCCAGCATGGATTTAGGCACTGGCCACCCTGAAAACAAATGAAACTATAACTAGAAATCTAGGGTCTGGGTCCTGGGGAGAGGCAGTTGCGGGGTCGCCACAGATGAAAATCAAGAAGAAAAAAGAACACCAAGACATTGGTGTGTGAATGTTTATGGGAAGGGTCCCCAATCTCTGCTTTCAGTTAAACCAGGAATATTAACAGCTTTGGTACTTCTGTATTCCACTCTCTTCTAAACTGACTACTTTCATGTACATTAAGCTGGGTTTTAACCATTTTCTACACTGCAGTCTTGATTGTCTTCAGTATGTAAAATGAAGCCAGCTTAAAAAATCCCACTCACAATAATAGCCAAGTATTCTCTCTGGACCATGGTTAACATGGCCCCCAATTGGTGGATTCCCCTGCTTCATTTCCCCTCTTACCAACTGCAGAGTATCAATCAGCAATTGCTTTCCATTCTCTGACTTGGAGAAAACAACTGTTTTACTGACACTTAAGCTAGGAGGGGAAACTTGATAGAACTCTTGTTAATTCATCAAGTCAAAACAAAACAAACAACAAAACAACAAAAAACAAAGAAATGCCATTCACTTCTCCTTCCACGAATAAACAACAAAACCATAAAGTACAAGCTTTCATGGAAGGCAGCCCCATATGAAATGGCCATGGAAGGCATAAAGTGGGGACTGGAGGGGAAGGGGGGCACCAGCTAAAGCACACACTAACCAACTGGAATGGAGGCATTCAGGTAGAATGGAATGAAGCAAAGCAGGTTGACTGGATTGTTCTGCTTGTGCCAGCAGATGGGGAAAAACACTACTCTGGATGTGGAGCAAGAAAACTGAGGTGGGGGTCATTTTCCAGCAGGCTAGGGACAGTGCTGAGGATGACATCATCAGCGCCTGTTCTCCCTAAAATGGTAGCTAGCCCATCCACACACTGGGGCAAGCGGTAAGCATGGACCCAGCCCTTCGCCATACAGAGATGTGTTTATTCAACCTCCATAATGCTGAAGAAATCAAATAACTAGAGCTGAATTACTGAGTTATGATGTTAATTTTGTTTTATAGAAAAAGCAAAACTGGAGAAGATCCAGTTCCTTGATAAACTACGTGTGTGTGTGTGTGTGTGTGTGTGTGTGTGTGTGTATGAAAGAGCAACTGAGTGAGCAGTAAACATAACTTGGCATCAACATCTGAGCAAGCCACTAATGCTAATGCTGGTCACTGCACAGATCACTTCCTTGTTCTTCCCCTTCATCTTAACATTGTGAGGTGCTGGACTCAAGAGTAGAAAGACTGGGCTTTTATTTCATCCTCTGCCATGAAAGCTTACTGGGAGACTCTTTGATTCATGACAATATATTGGTTCAAGAAATTGATTCTTCATTCCTCCATTCTTCAAGTGGAGATTAGGCCCTAAAACAGAGCTTTCCAAACTTTTCATGTTGGTGACACACTTTTTAGACATGCATCATTTTGCGACACACTCTTACAGCAGGGCATAATTTTGCGACACACTCTTACAGCAGGGCACAAGGCAGGCACTAGGACCTGCGCGGAATCACAGCAGGTTTGGAGGTAGCAAGGCACAAGGCAGGCACTAGGACCTGCGCGGAATCCTGGCAGGGCTCGGAGGCAGCAGCAGCCGCGACACACCCAGACACTGCAGCCGACACACTAACATGTCCCGACACACAGTTTGGAAAGCTCTGCCCTAAAATATTAAATGGCTTGGCACAAATCTCTTTGAGTTATTTTCCTTTCCAGTACACAATAAAGCCCTCTCTGCTTGCAGTGCTGGTTGAAACAGGTGTAAACATTCATGGGTCCAGTTAAGACCTGGAAGAGGCTTTGCCAAAAAACAGAAAGACAAGAAAGAAAATCAATGCCTCTTTTCCATGGGGGGAGGTCAAAGTGACTTTTTGACTCCTCTATGGAGTCCTTGGTGCTCTCTGAGCCTTGTTTTCTTGCAGACGTTTCATTGCCAGACTAGGCAACATCTTCAGTGCGAAAAGTTTTTGCACTGAAGATGTTGCCTAGTCTGGTAATGAAACGTCTGCAAGAAAACAACAAGGCTCAGAGAACACCAAGGACTCCACAGTTCAACCCTGAGCTACAAATATTCTCTTTGATTGACTCCTCTATGCTGGTGCTGTCTCTGTGCAAAGGGGCTTCAACAAAAAAGTTGATACTATTTTCTACATTACTTTTTAATACTGGGTACTAGAGCTTCAGTGAATTCTAGTGGGTTTGAGGCACCAAATGGATTATTTTAGCAACCCCTTGCTCCACAACCATTTAATTTTTTTTACTCCATCTCTGCAAATGCTAACAACCCCAGAGCCATAGGGGGTGATTTTTTAAAAAAAGCATGGCTTTTCAGGACAGCACGTACTGGGGAGAAAAATCAAAGGACTCATCTGTTGGATTCAATGCTTTGAAACATTGAACCTTTGAAAACCTAACACTTGGGCAGGTTGCGGGGGGGGGGAGCTAAGAGAGGATAAGCTTTCACTGGCCACCCATCGATGGACTCACTGTGGTGACCCAGCCAAGCATCTCTGATCTTCCCAGCTGAAGTTTCACCTTTGCGCTAAATTAAACACAGTTGCTTTCCCCACCTTCCAAATTCTTCATTTTGCTTTGTTTTCATACCATGCTCTTCAGTTCCCTGTTGATATTACAAGGCAGAAAGAAGTCCAGTTCAATGAAGCACCTGAGTTGATTTCCAGTAACTATTACAGAAGCCCATTCTACGGTATATTTATTTATTATTTATGCAACGTATCACCCCATCTCAATCTTCATGGACTCTAGGCAGCTTTTGTTGTTTATTCGTTCAGTCCTTTAGAAAAAGCAGAGGAACTAGAGACCAAATTGCCAATATCCACTGGATAATGGAGAAAGCCAGGGAGTTTCAGAAAAACATCTATTTTTGTTTTATTGACTATTCTAAAGCCTTTGACTCTGTGGATCATAACAAATTGTGGCAAGTTCTTGGTGGTATGGGGATACCAAGTCATCTTGTCTGCCTCCTGAGGAATCTGTATAACGACCAAGTAGCAACGGTAAGAACAGAGCACGGAACAACGGACTGGTTTAAGATTGGGAAAGGAGTACGGCAGGGCTGTATACTCTCACCCTACCTATTCAACCTGTACGCAGAACACATCATGCGACGTGCTGGGCTTGAGGAATCCAAGGCTGGAGTTAAAATCGCTGGAAGAAACATTATCAATCTTAGATATGCAGATGATACCACTTTGATGGCTGAAAGCGAGGAGGAGTTGAGGAGCCTTATGACGAAGGTGAAAGAAGAAAGTGCAAAAGAGTGCTTCCGACTCTTCGTGACTTCATGGACCAGCCCACGCCAGAGCTTCCTGTCGGCCGTCACCATCCCCAGCTCCCCAATGGTTGAGTCTGTCACCTCCAGAATATCATCCATCCATCTTGCCCTTGGTCGGCCCCTCTTCCTTTTGCCTTCCACTTTCCCTAGCATCAGCTTCTTCTCCAGGGTATCCTGTCTTCTCATTATGTGGCCAAAGTACTTCAGTTTTGCCTTTAATATCATTCCCTCAAGTGAGCAGTCTGGCTTTATCTCCTGGAGTATGGACTGGTTTGATCTTCTTGCAGTCCAAGACACTCTCAGAATTTTCCTCCAACACCACAGTTCAAAAGCATCTATCTTCCTTCGCTCAGCCTTCCTTATGGTCCAGCTCTCACAGCCATAGGTTACTACAGGGAATACCATTGCTTTAACTATGCGGACCTTTGTTGTCAGTGTGATGTCTCTGCTCTTAACTATTTTATCAAGATTTGCCATTGCTCTCCTCCCAAGAAGTAGAAGTCTTCTGATTTCCTGGCTGCAGTCAGCATCTGCAGTAATCTTTGCGCCTAGAAATACAAAGTCTGTCACTGCCTCCACTTTTTCTCCCTCTATTTGCAATCAAGCTGGTTGCCATAATCTTGGTTTTTTTGAGGTTTAACTGCAACCCAGCTTTTGCACTTTCTTCTTTCACCTTTGTCACAAGGCTCCTCAACTCCTCCTCGCTTTCAGCCATCAAAGTGGTATCATCTGCATATCTAAGATTGATAATGTTTCTTCCAGCGATTTTAACTCCAGCCTTGGATTCCTCAAGCCCAGCACGTCGCATGATGTGTTCTGCGTACAGGTTGAATAGGTAGGGTGAGAGTATACAGCCCTGCCGTACTCCTTTCCCAATCTTAAACCAGTCTGTTGTTCCGTGCTCTGTTCTTACCGTTGCTACTTGGTCGTTATACAGATTCCTCAGGAGGCAGACAAGATGACTTGGTATCCCCATACCACCAAGAACTTGCCACAATTTGTTATGATCCACAGAGTCAAAGGCTTTAGAATAGTCAATAAAACAAAAATAGATGTTTTTCTGAAACTCCCTGGCTTTCTCCATTATCCAGCGGATATTGGCAATTTGGTCTCTAGTTCCTCTGCCTTTTGTAAACCCAGCTTGTACAGCTGGCAATTCTCGCTCCATGAATTGCTGGAGTCTACCTTGCAAGATCTTGAGCATTACCTTACTGGCATGTGAAATAAGTGCCACTGTTCGATAGGCAGCTTACAGATATTAAAATAACAAAAGGAATAAAATTACATGTTAAAACCTTCAACAACAAAAATGTCCAATAAAAAGTATACCCAGACACACTGTGTGAATGTGTATCTATACATTTACACACACAATCAAGTTTTTACTACCTTCTAGAAGGCCTTGAGTATACTTTTAAAAGCTGTATTTTGTTTACCCAAACATTTCATTCATGTGTAGGCAACCTTGTGCTATCCAGACTTTGAGACTAGAATTCTCATCAGATCCAGGCAAGATGGCCAATATTAAGGAAATATGATAAGAAGGTGGATTTTTTTTCTTTTTTTCTTTGTATAGCGAACCAGAGCTACCCTCCAACAGCTGGGGGTGTCAAAAATAAAAAAATAGGCAAGGCCTAATAAATTTGATATAAATATACATTCAGATTAAATAAAATTAATGAAATACAATTAGTATGATTATTCCTCATGCATTTAATAATTTTCATTCTGTTTCATTAAAAATTACAGTTCGGCGGCAACATTTGGAAGGGTGTTAAGCCATACCCTCAGCTTTAGGAGATTGCATACTATGTTGAAGAATAAATTTGAGTACTGTACTGTCACTGGGTTGCCTATTCATGGTTTAATCTAAAATGGTGATGCCTTACTTTGGTTTATGTTTGGTTTACAAATCAATAGATTAGGAGTTGCATAAAAGAAAATAATTAGAAAACTATTTTCCCCTTCTTTATTTAGCTCACAATGACTACAGAGACAGCATGATAGAGTATCAGTATGATAGAGAGAACCTGAAACAGCTAAAATTGCACAAAACCTCTTATTTGCACTACCAAATCTCTCAAGTTGGGATAAGAAGCCAAAATTCCTATTCTTTCTATGTTTGACTCAAGATAAAGGATAGATAACAAGGGGAAAAAAAGAAAGTCTTTTGGAGTGTTTTGTATACATGTGTATGTGGGGTCAATGAACTCTAATTGTCAAGTCATAATGTCTAGAGTCACACATCACACTAGGCCAAAACCAACCTACCAATATGTGAATCTAGTCATTGTAGAAATGCTATTGGACAAGAACCATACTATATTACAGAAGGATGGTAATCCTGTTTTTGGAGCTGGTTCCCTGACATTCTGGCTTATTTGCCTATTTTAAAAAGTATGATTTTGGGGGAACACCTGGATCCCACTTTGGGATTTGTTAAATAAATAAGCTTTTCAGGCCAACGCTAAAACTTAGCATCTCTCTCGAAGCTCTGTGATAGGAGAGCCCCAAATAAAAATGTTCTCCTTAGACAGCAGCCTGGGTCATTCATCCAACTGCATACCTTCCCTTCCTTTCATCTTCCCTTCTTGGAGTTTTAGAGAGCAAGAAAAATTAAATATACAGTAGTAGTCTTTTCTCAGTTTAGTCCTAGTCACCTTCAAAGGATCTTTCTTTGCTCTGTAAAGCCACAAAACTGGAGCAAAGCAGTCAAATTTGACTCAAGATTTGGCTAAATTTACCCCAAATTCCATTCTTGTTACCATTTCAATATTAGGTACAGTATTAACTACAAAGAAATCAAATCAAATCAATCTTTATTACAGTTATAAACCAGCATAAATAAAGCAAGAAAACCAATATATTTTATAAAACAGATGCAACAGTATCATACTACTTCAGTGGTATGTTTGAATTGTGTGAGTAAGAAAAGATCTTCCAAATTTCTTGCTTTGGTGCAATTGAGGCTGCAAACACTTTGTGACACTAATACACTCACAGTATCAAATAGTTCTGCGGCTCTGGCTCCTAGAAATGTGAAGTGTTTTCCCAGTTGGATTTGCCAAGTATTCAGTCAAAATCAGGCAGGTTATTTTTAAAGGATTATTTTGTTAGACATAACTAGACACCTTAGAGGTGCCCTCAGGTTTATTTTACTGTGTTTTCTTTATATTTTTTCAGATTGGATAGAATTCATTTTGAACAAAACTGGGCTGTCAACAGTTGTTCACTTCCCCATTTTTTGTAAGAATTTCCATATTTTGACAAGGAGACTGTTAGAAACAACCACTATTTAATGTAGAATATCCTGAACAATTGTCCACATTTCCATTTTTTTTCCAGCATACACATGCAGTTTTGTTTAGGTCATAACATTACAAGCTTTTCATTACAGTAAATTCTTCTGGACAAAGTAATTTATTTACAAAAATGTTTTAGAGCAACCTTATCCATGCAAATGTACTTGGTGTTGTAGCTTTACACAGCACCCCTACTACTGTACATGGATTGAAAATAGTTGTTTTTGCTATTGAAGCTACCTTCTCTCTGTCTCCAGCCTTTACTTGTCAAAAGGTGGAGCAGGGTCATTGCAAAAAAGTTGCTGTGCAGTGCAGTAAGGGCTATTCAAAACTACACTGGGCTTCTTACAGTCCACACTAGCATGGGCTACTATACCAAAGGTTGCTCCAGCTACCAAACACAAAAGTTTACATGATACTTCAGCAGAAATGTAGTAGACTGGTTCATAGATCTCATTTGACTCTTTAAGATCCACCTGTCTCTGAGAACTTCTTACTATGGAATGGCCTATAAATAATATCAATAAATCTCATCTTATAGAGTGTTCTTATATTAATGAGGGAAGTCTAAAAACACTGTAACCCCATTGGGAAGGGACAGTGCCCTAAGCACTTAGGAACTTCTCACACAGTCTTCCTGATAGCACAGAACTCTGTAACACTTGCACTGATGAAGTTTGCCATACAATGTATACTGTGTACCGTACACTCAACATTAAGGCTTAACACAAAAATCCATAGTAGTTGAAGAATCCGTTAAAAATGTTAAAGTGAATCTAGAAGCAGCCAAAAAGAAAAAGAATCAGAATATAATATTTTAGAAACTGTGCTCTTCCATCAAATTCCAAAGAAGCTGTATCATAGCATGCTGTATATTTCAACACTGCTAAAGCCCCAGAAGCAAATTACATGTGGTTGACCTTGGTCGACCTAGCTGGGATGAGAAAGTCGTAATTCTGAAACTCTGATTGTAGCTTACATAATAGCCACATACGAATTATCATCTACAGCTTTATATACGATGGCTTATGAAGCTGTGGAAAAGTGAAATGGGCACACACTCCTCCCTGTTTTTTTTCTTTCCTGCCATCAAAGTGAGGAACCAGGCTAACTATTACAACTGAACTGTGAAATTCTGGTTTAATGTCGATTCAAAACAAAGAAAATATGCCCAACTCTAAACACTGGGACTAATGAATAAAGAAGGATTTCTTTTCCTTTCATGTTGACATATTTTTTAAAACTTTGGCAGCAGCATGGGTTGTGAATTGCTTGAACCCTATATCTGAAACATCTTTATAAATCTTAATATAAATCTATATGAGCCATGTGGAGGGGTTCACATTAGCCCCACTGTCTACAATACAGTCACAATAACTTCATGTTGGTCCTTCATCTGCCTTTTACCTTTTACGACTACACTTTTTGCTTTTTAGGCAGATATCCCTTCCTTCTGCAATTAATTAAGAAAACCTGTGAGCATGAAATTTCACATACCATGCCTTTGTCTACTCTTGCTCTCTGTTCATAAAACATAACATTCTAATGCCCTCCTAGTCTAAAGACCTTTTTTTCTGCTCTTGATTCTTCACTTCCCCTTCTAGCAGAATCAGCTTTCCATTTTTCTTAGAGGTTTTCTGTGAGTATTTGTTGCTCATTTAGATTGGAGATGTATCCTAATCTCTTTGCTGACAATTATGATTTTCTTGCCCTTTCACTTGCATTGTAGGAAGCTCTTACCCTGAAAGTACAGAAAGAAGCTGTCCAAAGAGGCTTTCATTAAGGCCAACCCATCATTAGGCAAAAGGAGGCAATCACCCTAAGTGACAGAGGCTGGGATCCTCTGAACATTTCACTTGAACCCTACTGTCATTCAATCTTGGAAACATTGCTTATTCTACTGCTCTAAATGATCTACTGCCATGGATTCAGTGATGAATGTTATCCCAATGCCAATAGTTTAAATAAGATTTGATTGCCAATCCAGTCAGCTTCTGTATAGGAAATGGAGGACACACTTTTGCAAAATTTTGCTTCATTTTCGGTAGCACAATGTCTTGGTAAGTCTAGACTTTCATACAAAGCAATTACCAACTGAGGTTAGACACATATATACCCATGACATTAAAAACCTATCAGTTAAATAGAGTCAGTCAGATGCACAGACACACAACTGCATTAAGAGTATTAGGTCCAGATATTCTAATATGTATGCATCCCTTTTGCTGCATTTGAACAAAGATGGCTAAAGGCCATTCCCTCTTGGTTGATTTATTTCATTCTGGAGCTAGGGAACCAAGACAGCAACTTTCCCTTACCAACTTTGCTCAGACTGAAGAAGCTCCTTGGATAAGGAGCGAAACGTTTCTACTAAGAAAATAGAAATCCAGTTGACATGATTCAAGCTACAGACAATTCCACCTGGATGACTGAGATCCTTCATAGACACAAGACAGCAACAGTTCAAAACCTCCAACTCTCATCTCCACTTTCAAACTCTCATCTCCACTTTCTGGTTTGACTTCCAGCCATTACATTTTATCCTGTACAACTCATTGATCAACAAGGACTTTCTCTAAATGGAACTTCCCCAACAATTCCAGAATGACAAATGTTTTTTTACTTATTCAGATCTTTAGAGCAAGAACAGTAGCCTGAATTCAATTAATACAGTAGGAGGCCGAAAATACAGCTACTTGTATTTCCAGGGTAGTGTTTCTATAGAATCATGATTTAATGGAGGACTTATCACTGCTCTAGTTCTTGTATCCAGGGTAGGGAAACACTGATAGCTCTGAATCTTTAAAACAGGCTGAGCAGTCTCACAGATAACAAATTATTCTGTACATGTGCTTCTCATACATGCAATCTAAATCTGGAGCTTGTTCCGAAATCCCCACTGGAACAAGCAGCAACAGAGCTACAATTCACTTGTACTCTTAGTCACACTATATATAGTGTTCTTTTACAAATAAAAAAAAAGGATAATGGCCAACTTTCCTATACTGTACAGACCTCTTGTAACAATGCAGTGCCCTGCGGTCAGGCAATGTGTGAATAAATTGGAGGATAAAAAAGTGAAAAAAGCCTCGGGGAATAGCAGCCTCTTTTTCTCACTTTTTTTGCATTTTATTTAGACAAAGGCGTCCCTGTTCTCAGCACATTCCCCTCCCCTTAAGTGCTCTATGCCAAATAATGTTATTCCCTTTCACCATGGCACTGCCATGAGAGCAGGCTGGTATGATTGCCTGAAAATCGTAGGCTTTTCAAGGAAAATCCTTTTGCTCAACAACTCCCTTTGTCAAATTAGACATGAAAAGGAAAAAGCAAAAAAGGAGAAGCGCCCCGATGAAATCTAATCATTGGAATTGGGAACAAAGCTATGAGAAAACACTACAACCACAAAGGAGTGGGGGAGGGAGAGTGACACAAACAAACACCAAATAGCAGCTAAATTTGATAGTACTCAATAGAGTACCCACAGTCTATCAAAGTGAGAGCACTCCTCTATAGACAGTAGCATTACAAAACTTTTTTGTAATGTTATCTGCAGCTTACACAATAAAACATATCAATGATAAATATAACCTGTACAATAGATATAATACAATAGTGCAGTGTTTCTCAACCATGGCAACTTTAAGATGTGTGGACTTCAACTCCCAGAATTCCAATTTGGAAACTTCATTTCTGTCACCCATTAAATGACATAGGTTCTTTGAGAGGTTGGTTTTAGAAGTCAAACCTAACTCCCCAGCCATTCTTAGAAACGGCCTTGCTTAAAAGATGAAAATAAATGTTTCAGATGGTTTAATTGTTGAGAAAATTGGACGTTAAAAAAAAGCTGTCCAAAGTTGCTCCTTCTCTCTTCTTACTTTTCCTATACAGACATTTGGAAAGGCCTTGTTAAACTTCACCAACCAGGAAGAAAGATCTATTTCTCCACAGAAATGTATAAGCTGACTGCATCTTTCCTGTTGCCAGATTTTAATCTACAAAGGGATGCCAAGTCTGCTCAGACATTCACAGGTTCATGAATGTAAAAACTTATGAAGTAGCCTACACAACGAACAGATATTATAACCACCCAGAGTCCCCTTCGGGGGAGATGGAGCGGTAATATAAACTGAATTATAAATAAAAATATAATATTATAAAACTCTCAGAAACAAATCAGTAGTGTTCCAAAGAAATATGTATATGTGTGCATATATACATGTATGTAGCACATATATCAGTAAGATATTGCAAGACAGTGGAGTAAGAAAAAAATGATGGCTTATGTGTGAGAAACCTTGGACTATGATCAATCTGCTGGGAAATCCTATTGAACTGAGGATAGCTCAGAAGAGGATGATCCTTACATTTGAAAGCTGTTTTTTGAAAACTAAATCAAAATGTAAGAATCTAATCCGGTATCTTGCTTTCCATCAGATACCTCTGAGAAACTATTTTTAATGATGAAAAAGTGGGAACCGTTATAATTTAAACAAGTAGACATGGTGGCTATGAAAGAAATTCTCTTCTAGTATTATTCTTCAGTGAGTTGCATTACATGGCATGTTCCTTCTGAACTTGGAGCCAGGAGAGCATGAAACCCAGATCCAAGAAAAGTAGCAGCATTCTTGGAGCTTATTATTCCATCAGTTAAAGAAAAACATGACTGCAATTGACATACTGGATAAATGGATGAACACAGAGATCCAACCTCATCTAACTCAGTGTTCCCCAGCCAGGTGCCATTCATTCATTCATTCATTCATTCATTCATTCATTCATTCATTCATCAATCAATCAATCAATCAATCAATCAAATTTATCACCACCCATCTCTACCACGGTAGACTCTTTTAGGTATTATAGACAATTCACATGGAGGGTACTGCGTTGAGGAAGGCTAGGTTGCCCCAAATGCACGTGTTTAATATCTGCTTCTGCTTGGATTAAAAAAATGTTGTATGAGAAGACATATTCAGACCCATACCCAAGATGTGTCTGGTTCTTCCATAGATTTTTGCACATTCAGCACAGGGGTTCCACAGACAATTTATAATGCTGTGAAGCTGTACCTCCTTATAGTTTTTCCAATGGTCAAGGAGGCTAATAGAACAGACTGGGGGACAACTGCAAAGCATTCACTCCCAAACAGAGCTATAACCTCCTTGCAGACCTTAATGCTGAGCATGTTATGGTCTTTAGAGGGATCCATGAGCTTTGGGACTGGGAGGTGCTTGTGTATACATCTGTGTCCCACCATCCATTTAGAAACTGTTCTTGCAGACTGCTGTGATTTCTTCCCATATTCCTCTTGAGGCTTTGAGCAATGGTAGAAGACAGATAGATTCTAACAGGCATCAATGAAGCCTGGCTATCATAACAAGGGCTGAGAAACATAAGTCCCTTACCAAGATAAATTCTTCAAAACTCCAGAATTCAACAGACGTGCTCACTGACTGGGTCAAGGCTAACTCGTTAATGTACATGGCAAGAGTGTTGTGCTTAGGACCATATTAAAATACCCATATATTCATGTACAAAAAAACCTTCAATCCTATTGCATGATGGCAAACACGGGCTGCTACTGAAAACAAAACATAGGCCTGCATGAGAGACCACATGGGTGTGTACTTGGAGAGTTTGGGGCAGTTCCAAGCCTCTAACAAATGTACCTACATGATCTGTACATCTGCAAATGTATCTTTGCCACAGGCTTGCTTTAAAGTCAAGGTGTAAACACACGTAAAGCTTATTTCTGTATATATATCAAAGTATACTGGGCAGCTCACTATAAATCCAATTCAATGCATCATGTTGTACAAAGTAGGATTTTTTCAATGAGACTGCTACACAAATAAATGAGCTGAGGCTTGTACAGCACAGAATGTAGTATATTTACTATGTACAATCTGTTGGCACTCAACCAACTGTATTGTAAAAAAGTATTTGCAACAATAAATCCACTTGTTAGAGACAGAAGAATTTTAGAACAAGGACTCTGCCTCTATCCCAGCTAAGACAAACAAGTGATGAATGCTTCAAATATGAGCTAGATTTCTAAAACACAGAAGTTAAAAACCATTGCTGAACCATTTTATTTTGTGGCTGCTGGTGAAACAATATGCACTGATAGGGTTGTTTGTTTGAATTCTGCATTTTCTAACAACATTTCTAGGCAGGAGTCAAATCTTCCTTATCCACACTGGCAACCCAGTAGAGTACTTTTGTGGTTGCCCTAGAATGCACTCTTCTGATAGCCAACAGTATCCATCGGTGTGCTGCATTAGTCAACCCCTTCAACCTTGCAAGAGAAAAACAGGGACATCTGTTATCCATCTTGAGAGCAATAAGTCATGTGCACATTGTGCTGACAGGTCATGCTGTCATTGTCCTTCCAAAGTATTCTTATAATCTTTGCCTGTGAGCAGCTGAAGCACTTTCATTGCTATCTTGGATAGGGTCCTGTCTCAGACCCAAAAGAGGCAGGCTATTCTCAAAGTCTGTAAACAAGACATACCTTAGAAGATAGGAGACTAGAGAATGAAATCATGATAAGCTATATCTGACTGCTATTGCTATGGATAGGACTTTGGACAGGCTGAGGGCTTAATGGTCTTGGGATGTCATTTAGGGTTAAATGAAGGCTCAGCATGGTTATCATGTTTGTTAACCTTAATCTCAAGCAAATAGTTCAAACAATAGGCCAGATGATTTGGAATACAGGGACTGTGCAGGTAGCCAATTAAATGTCAGCCTAGTGAGACTCTATTTTTTAAAGGAATGACAAATATTAAATAGTCAAGAAACATCTTTTTAATTTTTTTTCCTAAAGAACTTTGTATCAATTACAGTATATTCTTCTTATTTTACAAAGAGATAATGTACATATTGTATATACTTACAGAGCTGGGGTAAACAGCAATGTATTTTTTTTCAAGTGTGCCTTTAGTCCGTTGGCTTGCACTGTAGGCATGTACAAGCATTAAAATGCAGTTACAGTATATTAAGTCCTATAGCCCTGCTATTGTGCCTTTGATCCAGATACTTTGGAGACATTTTATTGTAAACCACCCAGAGTCGTTCTTTGAGTGAGATGGGCGGTGACTAAATTTGAAATATAAATAAATAAAATAAATAAGTAAGATACACTGCAGTTATGCTTCCTCCATTCCATACTCTAAAACGCAGGCAGTAGAAGCCAGATATTATAGTACATACTGCATCTCTCTCACTATCTCTATTGAAAGAAGTTGATGAAGATCCTGAACAAGAGATACCCCCTCCCCAAATTTACTTATAAAGTTAGACGACTATGGCTGCTTGTAATTAACCATATTTAAAATACCCTGTAATTGATCCTAACCTAAGTTAGTTGATGCCTGCTTCTGACAGCATGTTAAGCCATAATGCAATTGGTTAAACTTCGGTTCAACATGCTGTGCAAACACAGGCAATTTGGGTTTATTAAAGAAACCATTTTAAACAAATCATGTCTTTGGTTTTACTGTGATGTGTGAAGCCAGCCTATGAGTCTCTATGAAACGGTGAGGATTCTGGGGTAATCAGAGGAGCTATTCATGTTCAGTGTCCCACAAAAAGACTTAAAGACAAAAAGTCCTCAGACTAATATTCTCGAGTAGCAGTGCACAATCTGAGCTGCAACACCACACACAGAACCCAAAAGCCTTGAGTGTACCTCCCACTGATTTCTTTGTATTCACTCAAAAGCAGTTACTGTATTTCTGCACTGACCAGGCAATCGAAGTACATTAATTAAATAAATATATATGGAACTGTGGAGATGTTTTGAGTTATAAATCCTACAATCCGTCAAGACTAGCCATGGGAGTTATTGTAAATGCTGTCACCATAACTGGAAGGCACCAGGTATCTGGGCAGCATTGGGGATCTCCTTGACTGGAACATTGCTAGTTTGCTTTCACGTTTACAAACCACAGAGAACATGTTTGCACATTGTTCTAAGTTTTATGTTTTACTTCCCAGGAAATGTTAATTCTCTTTCTGGAATTTATTAGAAGCAGTCCCTTAGATTCACAATAGTGAGATAGGAGCTAGATAGAAAATTAGAGTGATCTTCAAGATCTAAGGACCTCCCTAAGCTTAAATCTACATGTGTTCTTAATGTTACCAAAGAGAATAGAAAAAAGTTTATCTTGCGTGGCTTGCTGAATTCATAATGCCTTTAGTGTAACCAAACCTTCCTTTTTTTCCCCTTTTGTCTTAAACATTTCCGCATGCATCGAAGGTGGCAAGCCTTAACTGTTCATAAAAGAGATTTTTTTTTCCTTTAGAAATTGTTCAAATAAAGTAGGAAAATTATAGGGAGAAATGAACTTGGCATTTCATTGCTGAGCTTTGAACATAGTTGGTTTCCTCCCATCCCTCCAATTTATATTATTGTTAATACCTTTAAATGGAATGGTTACACTTGTTTAATAGCAAATGTCACGTTATGGAAAATTAATGGAAAACCCAAGCATAAAGGGGAAGGGAGCAGCTATATCAGCAGGATGGAGAGATGGAATGCTTAATATTCTGCAAACCATTCTGCCTCAAATTAAAAAAAACCTGTAAAACGATAGGTTCTATAAATAAAAATAAAATGTAATTGGCTTTATTCATATAACAGAAGGATTTAGTTACTCCCTGCTTCCTAACGCAACTGCATCTTCCACCAATTACTTTCTATAATGTGTATTCAAGTCAGAGAAAAAGGAACAAATGTGGTACACATAACTTATAAGCAATAATTAGTGTATTATGTCTCACTGGAAAAAAAAACAGAATGGGATTTACACTATAAAACTAAGCAAGTTCACTCAGCAGAAGTGAACATAAGCAGCATATCCTTATGTTTTTAAGTCAATAGTCTTAGTCTGTATTAAAGATTTCAGTAGAAATTCCTGATTTTCATTAGGCTGTACTCAGGATCCTATGCATCAATAACGTTCTAGTAGCAAACCTCAGAAACACTTTGAATGAGGGAAATGCTGTCCCAGGATGGTGGAGAGAGAAGAGATAACTCCCTAATGCTGACTTCCTCAGCTTTCAAAGAAAGCCATGCTCTGCCGAATGTTTTTCTACTTCACTGCATATACCCAATGTATTTTGCTCCTCTCCAAGATCCCTGGATGCTTCGCCAAGCCCAAGCTGTTTTGAGCAAAGCCAAACCTCAACTTTGCCACTGAAAAGCTTCTTTGTTTGCCACTGCCTCCCAACTCAGCATACCCTGTGACTGAACCCCTTAATCCTGAGGAATGGTTGGTGGGCCTTGGCAGCTGGAGGATCTGCTAGCAGGTCTATGGTTCCCCTTAATGGATTTCCAAGCATCACTGCTAAGACACATTTATTATCAAGGAGCTCTTTCTAGTGCCAATTAAAACAAAATGTGGGGGAATCAACTCAGCAGGGGAAAGAATGGCACAGAATGATTTTAAATGAAACGTTCATCCTTACTTACTACCAGAGATCTAAAGTTATCCCACTCCAGGTTAAATCATGAAAAGGCATCATTTTCCAGCAATATCTGGTTAAGAAGCACCACAAAGCTTGAAATGGGTTGTTTTCATTCTTTAGTATTGTAATACTGTATTATAAAGTGAATTCAAAGGATGCTATTTCTTTGGCTTTTCTTTTCCTTTTTTATTTTTTGACAGCAGCTGTTTGGCTCAAGCTCTTCATACTGAAAGTTTTGGATTCTTTCCTTCAGTTTCTCTGGAATAATTTTCTAATCCATAAACTTACTTGCTAATATGCACTTCAGTGTTCAAAAAGCCCAACACATCCAAAAATGGCCACAATTGCCATGATTGTCATTTTTAAAATAAATTGGCCGATGAGAATGTCACAGAGTATATGTCCTGACTATTAGCTTGTTCTAAAAAAAGTCACACGTATGACATTTATTTTTAATATTAAAGCATTACCTCAACATACATTTCCATCATGTGACTTTCCTAAGTTACATTTATGAATCTGCTTCTTTCCATAATAGACTGCTGAACCCATACTATCTGGCAGCATACAGAAAGGCAACTGCCAATCCCTTGCTTAAGAAAAATCCAAACATTTATTTTCCTAAATAAATACCAATGATTTGACTTGGAAAGCTCAGTGTTGGCATCACTGAGAGCCAATCTATGTACTACCTTTATCATGCTCCAGCCTTGAGTGCAGATCCTCCTCCACATGCACAAATTGCCAGCATGGAATTGCTGATTCAGGTCAGAGCTTTTGACCATTTGTCACCCCCTGAAGTAAAAGCTAGGTTCTCCTATGCTGTACCTTCAATTTACATTTTCTGTGAATGTGACAAAATAATCCTGTGTAATTTGTGGGGAAAGAGCCAGTCTGGTGTAGTGGTTAAGGCACCAGGTTAGAAACTGGGAGACTGTGAGTTCTAGTCCCACCTTAGGCACAAAGCCAGCTGGGTGACCTTGGGCCAGTCACTCTCTCTCAGCCCTAGGAAGAGGCAATGGCAAACCACTTCTGAAAAATCTTGCCAAGAAAACTGCAGCAGGGACTAGTCCAGACAGTCGCCAGGAGTCAACACTGACTTGCAGGCACACGCACACACAATTTGTGGGGAAGGTAAATTGAGAGCCAGTTTGGTCTAGTGGTTAAGGTGCTGGGCTAGAAACCAGGAGACCGTGAGTTCTAGTCCCGCCTTAGGCATGAAAGCCGGCTGGGTGACCTTGGGCCAGTCACTCTCTCTCAGCCCAACTCACCTCACAGGGTTGTTGTTGTGGGAAAAAGAGGAGGAGGAAGGAGTATGAGGTATGTCTGCCGCCTTGAGTTATTTATAAAAATAATAAAGGCAGGATAAAAATTAAATAAATAAATCAAGACTTCAGTGTGAGGTAACAGGTATAAAGTCCTCCTTCTACCCACCTGGATCTGAATCAGAAATCGTGCATCCCAAACTAAAGCCACTTAGTTAAGGTAACATGCAGCTTGGCCCTGAAATGGCAGTGTCAATTCAGATCCCAGAGGCACATGCTGAAGATTCACATCAGGAATATTTACAGCAGGACACCTGGGTTCTGGCAATATGATTTTACAACAGGTGGCACATGCATCATTTTCACTGACTGCCAAGGACAAATGATTGTAAAAGCTATGATACTAGGATACTCTAGTGTGAGCTTATGAAAGATCAATCAAAGGTCTAAGGATAAGCATTCATAAAATTCCCATTCTGCCACTCAAATCAGTATTTGAGGGTCAATATGAGCTATACATTAATACGAAATGACATCCTGAATAAATTTATATAGCCTTTCTCCCCAGACATAAACTAATCTTATTGCGCTAAAACTGTAGGTGGCAGAGCCATATTTTGCATGCTATCAAGAATTCTGTTTGAAACTCTCTCTAAGCTGGAACATTACCATTCAGTGAGGAAAAAACATCTGAAATCCAAATCAGATTGAGTGCTTTGAAACAACTTGATACTCACACAGCGCTTTCAGTTCTGCTGTTGGTGAAGACAACTTTGGAAGCAGATGGCAAGGCTCTAACACTGTGGTTTCCAAATCATCAAAAATGTTGTGCCTCAAGCACAACGTAGAGTGATATTAATAATGCAGAGAGCATCTGCTGGGGGTCAAGTTGATAATTATTTGGATCACAACTCTGGGAGGGAAAATTTAAAGCTTCCTATTCTTGCTCTGATTTTGAGGAAAACACCTCCTCCAATGCTGGCATTTATTTCATGGGGAGAGCAAGCAAATCATTTTCCAATGAGGCTGCTACGAAGTTGTTCCCTATGGAATATAAGCCAGACCACTTTTACTTCACATTACTGAGAGGCAATGGGTGGGATGGAAACTCAGCTTCCTAATCAAGAAGCAAAGACTGGGAGACAAGCTCCTTAATGTGTATTTCTCCAGAAAGGAAAAAAAATACTTTGAAGAGGTTCCTGGGCAACCAGATTTCTTGGCTGCTTCCAATGCTCTACCACAGCTAGCACTGTAGGAGCATCAGAGGTATATCTAGTGCTAGATGAAGTTTTCTATGTGTGTTAAGATTCACTCATTGGATTTTGACCCAACACAGACAGCATGTGTCAAGATTGAAGTTTCAGACAAAAGACTTGTTAAAAAAAATACACACTGACTGCAATAAGTCATTTAACATCATCCCAAACTTGCCTATAGTTTGTTCACTTTTCAAAGTCCAAGCAAAGTCCATGCCAGGGAATTGGCTAAAGCCTACGGTTGCTGGTATACAGTTTGCTATGCAAAACAGAAAAAGAAAAGGCTGGGAAATGTATTTCCAAGAAAGGACTGAGCCAAGCCTTCAGGAAACTTCTTTGTAACTTTAAGCATGTGAGGATGTTTCTTTCTCTTCCCTTAAATGGACCTTTTCCAAAAGCCTATCTGACTTTTCCATGGATTTGGGTTTGTGAATAATTCATGCCAAGTAAAAAAAGAGAAAGACTGAAAGTGTTGCAAACCTTGTTCTTTAGGAGAACAGAGGCTATTGGAAAGTATTATTTTCTAGAAGCTCACTCACAAACTAATGCAACCTTGAATGACATTACCACAAAGACACAAGCCGAGAAAGACTCAGCATGAAATAGAAGTAAAATAAAGGGGTACAGGCATGCACAGAAGCCCCAATTTCAAGTAACCTCACCTATCCAGCTGTTCATAGATGCTGCTGTGAAAGGAGGCTATATATAGATATGACTGAACCCACTTACAGTCCTATCTGTGACTAGAGATACCGATATGAAAGTGATCCCGATCATAGACAAGGCTGTAAAGCACTTTTAAGCAGATGTGCACAGACACTGGAATAGAATTTGTGTGCAGCAAAGCGCTCCTCATTTAGCCCCACATATGTGCAAGTAAGTATCAGTATAAGCCTTCTGAGGATTTGAGAAAAGCTGCAGAATAGATGTATACAGAATGTTTCCTGGCAGATGGTTCTTAACGATGATAGCTGAGAAAAAAATGTGTGGTTATTCCACCATTTCCTCCTTAACAAATCTATTGTGGAAAGGAAAAAAGACAGAAAAAAGTTGGACCTCTGGTCACGAATGAGGTAATATGACAGCACCATATACAGCCTCACTGGCAAAAGTGAAAGTCTAATAACAGTGTGTCTATAGCAAAACAGGTACTGCCACCCTGCACAACTGTGTACTACATTTTTGTAGTTTCCTTTTACAGTGACTGTAACATAGTTTTCAAACAGATCTGGAGGATGGTGATCCAAAAGGTAAGAGGAGGAGTTCAATAGCAGTATTTTTCATCGGCTGGCCAGATGTATTAATTATAACTCCTACCATCCCTGGCTAGCAGAGGTGCATTGGTGGGATGATGGGAGTTATAATGCAACAGATCTGGAAGGTACTAGGTTGAGTAAGGCTTGGCTCTAGAAAAATAAGGTATGGGCAAGGAATTGTTCTCCGTTCTTCATCCACCTGCCCCTCTTGCTCTCAAAATTAGTCTCCTCTCCACTCTACACAGATGAAGAGATGTCATGTTTAGTCATGTCTAACTTGGCCCTTGCTCTCTGGTTTTGGATTTCACAACCCAGCCATTTAATGAGAACATTAGCCTGATGTCTTAGGGGCCTTTCTCCACCTGCTTGAAGAAACCCAAGCACCAGAGACAAACCAGAACTTGTAAACTTCACAAGATTTCTATAATTAGGCATCAGTTTTTCCAGCATCTGAAAAGCGCTGCCACTTTAACAGTGGAGTAAAGCCCTCTACAAAATAAATGCGAGGAATACACCCATTCAGTAAAAGCCTTAGGGATCCTAGTATGAAACTCGGCTTCCCACCTGCTTCTGATTCGTTTTTGCCCCAAACTATAAATAGCTTATTTGTATAAATATGCCACTGGCAATACAATCTAAACCTTAAAAAATGCAAGCGAAGCACCAGGCAGGCTACTGATATAATCAAACAGAAAGAGACACAATGGGATTCCAGGAGCAGACAGTGGTGCTGATTAATAGGCTACAGCCAAATAATTACATCAAAATGGAAGACAGGGTTGTTGATATCAGCTAATCTCAACTAAAAGAGCTCTCTGTTCCTCTTCTGAGCAATTGGTGACATCTGAAAAGGGCAATTTTAGAACCTGGCAGGGCCCCAGAAATCAGTTCCTTTGTTCCTTTGGTGAAAATAAAACCCAAGATACATCTCACTCTGAAGAAAAAGTTTAGGCACTGAAAAACTCATCAAGCTTCCAGAGCGCTCTGTGGCTCTTTGGTAACATTGGTTCATTTCTTTGCGTTATCTGAATAAACAATGCTTGGGTGCATAGGAGAAGACTGTGTGTCTGTGATTCATCATTCCCCTTTAATAACCAACCCACTCAATCTGTGAATGAGACGGTTTCTTCTGCTCTTCCTCACTTACCCTAACCAGGGCACAAACATATCCCAGCAATCAATTTTTCTGTCATGACCTCATGATGTTGCTTTTGTTTTACCCGCCGAGCACTTGTGGGGCAGCTTAAAGTCATCCTTAATTGTTCTGGTTTTAGAGTAGCCTTCTCCCTCTTCACCTGGCAAATACTTTCACTGTGGATGTGATCAATGGCCACCTGTGTAGCTGATGCACCATGGAGTGGCCATCTGCCCAGCTCTTGCTGGCCAGTTAGGCTGCTGTGGGGATATCTTTTCTCTCTGATCATTAGGAACTGCCTTCTGTGGTCATTTTATCTTAGGCTGCAGGAAAGACCAGACCTCTGTTTTTTTGCTGAGGCATCTACCCATGTAGATGGTAACTGGTGTTTTCCATAATGCTTGTCAGGTCTTATGTGGGCTTCTTCTAAGCACAGATTTAGCACTAAACAGTGCTAGTCTTGCGCTGCACAGAAGGCCGATTCAAAGCGGCAAAGAAAACTGGGTTCTGCCAGCTGCATATTTTTTGTCATGTCATCTCCAGGTGCATTATGAGTTTTCTGCTCCTTCTGTCAACTAGGGGCTTCATGTGACTATACTTCTTACTGTATTTATTACATTTTATTATTGCTGAGGACTCATACAAGACTATTACAACTATGCCCTGGCTGCAATATTCCTGGGACTAGCCTCAGGCAATTGCATGGCTTGTATAACATACCATAGTTCTCCTTGGTGGGGGAGAAGGGTTCCATTTTGCTTTGGTAGTAACTGGTACCATGGTAATGCCTATTCTTATGGGTGGGCCAATCACAGTTGCACAATTCTAGATGTCCACTCCGTGCATCTGTTATTCATGGCTGCTCCTTGGCTACTTCTGGATCCTGCTAGCTACAAGGTCACCACAGGATTCCTTGGGGGCTCAGTGGCAGCACTGCCATTTCCTTGAAGATTAGCCATATCGATCACTCCCCCTACCCACCACTTGACTCCAAGCCCTCTCCATACCTGTTACCTGTCAGCTGGGCTAATTCTGAACATGGGTTTACTGCTCTTTAGGAAGCACTTCATTCCTGTTCAAAAATAGTTTGAATGACAATGTGCAGAGTATGGCTTGCACTCCCAACAGCAGTATTGGGAGCATCCCCCCCTTCATTCTGCAGCCCCTCTGCACCTATCAGCTGGGCTATTTCTGAGCACGGATTTAGATTCAGAAGAAAACTATGCCAGTATTTAGAAAGAGCTCAAATGACAAGTGAGGAGGGGTTGCATCAAACAGGAGAACTGGCAGTACTCCCTCCCCCTTAGTGCATACCACCTCTTAGTTGAGTGACCCACCATTATAAGCATCTGAGTAAATCTGGCCCAGGCCACCCATCCCTTGTTAGGGAGAAAGACTGGTAACTGTCTGTCCTGCCAGCAGGTGATGCTTGGTGGGAAGGGAAACAAAGCCAAAGGAATCTACCAGTCCTTTTCCTTAACCTGACCTGCAATAAGTAAAGACAGCACCATTGTCTGGCTTGTTATCATGGCAAAATAGAAATAAGAAGTGAGGGCAGCATAATTTAGGCCTTTATACTTTTCTGCCACCTTAAGGAGTGGTGGACATCCCTCTAATTTGGTCTTGAGGAAGAGCACCTGGTTGCTGGGTTTGTGGGTGGGTATACAACTAAAGTTATGCTAATTTGGGGATGGCTGATTTCTTAGAGCCACCTCAAATATTTAGCTTCACTGTAAGAACCACCTGCCACTTGGATTTTATTGCATTTATATTTTTATTGTTGTTTTTATTGTATTTTAATGGTGTTGTTGTGGCTGTGAACTGCCCAGAGTCCCTCCTTGAGGGGGAGATGGGCGGTCATAGAAAATAAATAAATAAATAAATAAATAAATAAATAAACAAACAAACAAACAAACAAACAAACAAACACATGCATGCATGCAACATAAGAATTGTAAGGGAGAAGGAAAGCAAGGTAATAGGTTCCGCTTTTCCTTATACCTAGGATTTTAAAAAGAGCATTGTTTTAATGTATTTCTGGGCCTATCTCAATACAGTATCCTCCAGATGCTTTTGAGGCTAAAATCCCCATAACTCCTAACTACTGAATTCCTAGGAGTTGAATTCCTAGGAGTTGCATTCTTTGCTTATTCAAAGAGTATCAGGTTGAGCAATGCTGTTTTAACCTTCTTTCAGTTGACTGTCCCATCCAGGTTTCCCCATTCCAAGCTTTCATAGTAGTGCTTAGAATGGAGAGGGAAAAAAGGCTAAAACAAGGATTTAAAGGGAAAAAGAGCCCACAAGGTTAGAGATGCAATTAAATGTCCCACTCAGATGTATTCTTTTACGATTACTCAACAATCCTGCTTTCATCTGGGCATACTAGATGAACAAGTGCAGAAGTATTCTCACTTAGTATCTTGATATGGTCTAAGTTACAGTTTAAGGAGATAGAATTTAGCCTTTCCAATAATAGGGGGGGGGGAGAGAGAAAGGGTTCCACAGTGGGCTACAATGTTTGGTTCAGAGCAGTCACCCCCAAGCTGATGACCTCCAGATGTGTGGGGACTTCAATTCTCAGTATGCCCAGAAATGTTGGCTGAAAATTCCCAGGAAGCAAGACTAAGAATTCTAGGAGTTTAATTCCAACCCATCTGGAAGATTCCAGGATACAGAAAAGGCCACTTCAAATCTGGGCAAGGTCAAATTTAACAGCTAAGTATTGACTCTCAAGAAATTTAGTGAGATGTGTTAGTGGGTCTCTAATTAAGATACTGGGCAGTGGGAGGAGATGACTTGCAAGGAAGAAAGAATTTTTCATTGGGGTTCTGTTTGAGGTTGCTTGGGTGAGAAATACAATTAACTGCATTAAAATTACCAGTTTACCTCAAAAGGCTTCTGAGATGGTGTTATTCTTGCCTCAAAACCATGGCAACGGGGTCTCTTTTGCTAAGAAGACCTCAGCTTGGTGTTCTTGGCCAGTTGCCATGGAGACCAGGCTTGTACAATGCCTACACTGAGCGCAAGAGTGGGAAAGACTGCTCACTCAGGTTTCTGTGCAAATTATGTGCCACAGGAACTAACCTCTGCTAACAGCTTTAGCAGTGGAAAAAAATAGCAGGAAAATGCCTCCCCACCTCCCTTGCTCGTTCCTCACACAGGAGAACTGAAACAGCTGACATAGATTTCAAAGAGCTGGGACACACACATACTTCACATTCTCTTCCTTTTCTCCCTTTTTGAATGTAATGCTTAAGCAAATCCATGAAAAGAAAGAGTAGGCCTGCCTCTATTGTATCTAAACTCTGAGTAGGTCTACAATGAGAGAAAAAAAGAACTCTGGAAATGGAATTAATATGCATTTTGAAGATGTATTTTTTTCCCAACATG
This sequence comes from Charina bottae, assembly GCA_023362775.1. Lineage (NCBI taxonomy): Eukaryota > Metazoa > Chordata > Lepidosauria > Squamata > Charinaidae > Charina > Charina bottae. The sequence continues at coordinate 51,450,434 of JALMGJ010000003.1, read as the reverse complement.
TACACAATCAAACTGGTGCAGACTCAGTAACATTTTTAAAGAGCCCCAGGTGCAAGGTCACACAGCCACCCTAGAAACATATTTAAGGATTCCCTTACTAACTTTGCTCAGACTGAAGAAGCTCCTTGGATAAGGAGCGAAACGTTTCCACTGAGAAAATAGAAATCCAGTTGACATGATTCAAACTACAGACTGTTCCACCTGGATGACTGAGAACCTTCATCGACATTTTTAAAGAAAAGTTCACTTGAAATAATTGCACTTGAGCCCATTTTAAAATAAAAGAAGTTGTGGATTTGTGACTGTGATGCAATGCTGCCACCATTTTTCATGAAAAGCACGATGATATCCAATATGTGAGCTGCAGCAGCCTGTGAAAAAAAGCCAGTGTATTAAAAAGCAAAGAGTTACTAAAAGTAGTATCCAGAGCAGTGTTTCTCAACCATGGGAACTTTAAGATGTGTGGACTTCAACTCCCAGAATTCCCCAGACAACCATGCTGGCTGGGGAATTCTGGGAATTGAAGTCCACACATCTTAAAGTCCCCAAGGTTGAGGAACACACTGATCCAGAGCGTCTTAACTCTGTGATTAACAACTTAACACCAGCAGAGATACCTGCTTTTACTGCCTGTAGAATTAGCACCTGAAGCTGTTGCTTCTAACTAAGTACTGAAACTACTCAAAGCATTCAGTGAGTCATAGGACTGGAGAAAAGAAACCAGAAACAATCTGGATGAACTTTTGCTAATAGAGGACCCGCCATATTAATCTCTCTCCATCTTTTTCTGAACTTTCCCTTCCCATCTAAAGATTCTGCTTTCAGACATAACCACGTCATCAACCTGTTACAAACAAGTACAGAGATCTTGGATAGGCAGGTGTTTTGGAACACTAATTCAAGCCACAGCGTCTAACAGAGCCACAGGGGGAACAGAAGAAGTCATTTCTGATTTCTAAACCACAGTAAAATACCGTAACACTATAAGAATACAAAAAGCAGCAAGTTTTCTCCTGCAGGCAGGGACAATGGGGCAAGTTAAAATGTATTTTACAAATCCAATTTGTATCATCAATACAATATAATCCTGAGTTGGGAATTACAGTATTTGCCTTTCCTAAGACTTGACTGATGAAGAGAGCACCAGGTTTACTTTATTTATTTTCTATCCCGCCTTTATTAATTTTATAAATAACTCAAGGCGGCTAACATACCTAATACTCCTTCCTCCTCCTATTTTCCCCACAACAACAACCCTGTGAGGTGAGTTCGGCTGAGAGAGTGACTGGCCCAAGGTCACTTGATCCCATTTCCCCCCAGAGTATAACACCTACTAATCTAAATCTGGTATAAAAGGAGAGCCAGTTTGGTCTAGTGGTTAAGGCAACGGGCTAGAAACCAGGAGACTGTGAGTTCTAGTCCCGCCTTAAGCATGAAAGCTGGCTGGGTGACCTTGGGCCAATCACTCTCTCTCAGCCCTAGGAAGGAGCCAATGGCAAACCAGGAGACTGAGAGTTCTAGTCCCGCCTTAGGCACGAAAGCCGGCTGGGTGACCTTGGGCCAGTCACTCTCTCTCAGCCCAACTCACCTCACAGGGTTGTTGTTGTGGGGAAAATAGGAGGAGGAAGGAGTATTAGGTATGTTTGCCACCTTGAGTTATTTATAAAAATAATAAAGGCAGGATATGGAATCCAAATGTTCTAAACAAGGAAAAACCTGAACTTTCTATACACTGGAGAGGAATATACAAGAAGCACCTATTGGCATATTGCTTGGCAGAAGATCCTGAGAGCTTGAAAAGACCTATTTCATTCTCTAGAGAGGAAGGCACTGTAGGAAGGAGACTGTCACTTGGCAGTGAGTTAATTCCTTGCTTGGCACATGTATGCAGAATGTTAGATGGACACTTGAACGCAGCTTTCCCCAACGTGCTATCTTGCATTTGCATGAGACTACAAGAGTCATCCAACATGAATATTAGAGCCTAATAACAGAGATCCTAACCCTAAGCCAGTCCTAGGAAAACAGTAAATCTGGACTTAGGCTGCTGGCAGTTTGACACCATCATCTTAAAACAAACACACACACACTTGAATAGTCCTATGCCACTCCTTGTATTGGAACTTTGAATGTCATGACAGCACACTCATGCCACTGATTGATTTTGCAGATGTTGTTACATCTTAAGAATAGCTTGATGCATATAAGTATTGATAATGGGAAGGGCATCAACATGAACTGACCTAAGTCCACTGATCACTGAGTAAGCCCTCTTAATAGGCGAACTGAGTTTTAATTGACTCCCCCAGCAAAATCAAGAAAAAGGCAAGGAAGAATGGGGACCTTAACTGAAGGCTGGTATAGTTATTGTGCCCCGTTTTTACATTTAAACTTAATAGTCAACAAATATTTTTCAAGAGCGTACTAGACATTAAATGAAGTTTGATGGTATTCAGCTAAGAAAGCAGCATATAAATCTGCTCTCTGCTGCCTTGAATTGGAGATGTTGTATTTGACCACTGGTGTAAAAACTGCCACCCCAAATCCATGCAAACTTGTCTGAACACTCCATTTTGTCCCCTGCCTGGTTTCTCAAAGTGATGACAACTCCTTGTAATTTCACAAGCTGCTTCTACTGATTAGAGACATTACACTTGTAACTAGCTAAATCAACCACCAATCAAGTGAAAGCTCTACCTTTCCAATATCTTAAAGCAGCTGTCAAAACAAAACCTGCATATACATACAGTAAGTCTAATTCACGGACCGAGTTTCCTACCAGCAAAAGAATCAGTACATTGAAGGAGCATGCAATCTCTAGTGCTGAAAGCTGTAAAATAGGGAAGGAATTAAGAATAATCAACAGATATCTGAAACATAGTACAATATAGTACTTGCAACATTTGTGCCTTTTAATAACGATTTCATTTCTTATTGAGGTTTTGTCATTTTTGCCAATTGCTTACTCATCCCTTAACTATATATAAAGCCTTGAAGGGCTTGGAATCCAACGATTTTTGGAGATCTCTCCTGATATGTACAATACCAATCGACCTGGCCTTTGAGATAACTGTGCAGGACCTACTTGGAATGATGCTGATGGATAATGCCTGGGAAGAGATGGCCATCACCTGAGTAAATTACTTTTTGACTGTGACACCTTCTTTGTAGATTTCTATTTTGGTGGAATTGCATTTAGTATCTTTACCATTTCACTTTTACCAACTGCTACCACCTTGAGTCTACAAAAGTAGATAGTTTATAAATTTGTAGAATGAATGAATGAATGAATGAATGAATGAATGAATGAATGAATGAATACTATTTTACTCTGGCCTTGGGTTACCATTGTATTTTTCAATGATTATTCTTTAAAAAAATTATGGAGAGCAGAAAACAACAACAAAATTGTGCCTATTCCCACAAGGAAGATAAATTTAATTAGTATTATCTAAGATCAGCTTCAGGTCCAGAACTTTCTGCAAACAGGACCTAGGCTCCAAACCTAAAGGTAATAATGTTCTTTTAGATAAGCAGGTGGAACCTGACAACTTTTAGTATTAGAGTAGTCTAATACTAGAGTAGTATTAAGCATTAGAGTAATTGATTCTCTTTACAAGAAATATAATCTGTATGTACACTATGTATGTATTTAATACAATTATATGGATGGTCATCTCATATACATCACTCTGGGTGGCTGACAATGGGAAAAAAAATAAAAACAGGATAAAACAACCAATTTTTTTTAAAAAACCATCAAGAGCATAAAATAGCTGCCAAGAACATTCATAACATCCCACATTCAAACTAACCATGAAACGGGCTCACCCATACTGCCAGGGCCCCAGGCTAGATGGCAAAGCCAAGTTTTTAATGCCTTGCGAAAGGCCAACAGGATTGGGGCAAGTCTAATCTTAGGGAGGGTGATATTCCAAAGGGTGGGAACCATGGCAGAAAAGGCTATCTTCATGGCTCTCGCCAGATGGAACTTTCTAGTGCAGGGGTCCCCAACCTGTGGGCCACGGCCTGTTAGGAAGTGGGCCACACAGGTGAGCGGTGGTGGTCCGCGCGATTGGCTCCCGCCTGCAAACCCCGCCCCCCCCCGGTCCGTGGAAAAATTGTCTTCCAGGACCGGTCCCTGGTGCCAAAAAGGTTGGGTACCCCTGCTCTAGTGGACAGGACCCGGAGCATGTCACTCGTGCATGCTGGGAACTAATTACTGAGAAATTAGTTATTCTCATATGATTCCCACATTAAGAATATTAAAACAACAGGAATTTCTTTTGCTGATAGAGCTGACAATCATGTTGATTTGGCAAACAGTTCAAGATTCAAAACTAGTAATTTCATAGACTGTTCAGTCACATGGTCCAGGTTTAAACCTTGCTATATATTTATATACAATGGTATAGCTGTCTCTTTAGTTTCTGCTTCCAGTCTTTAAAATAGAAACTTTAATAATATATTACTACATGAAAACATGTAGGAGAAGGATCAGGAAAATGTATGAACAACTTTACGCAATACTAGTTGGGAATTATGTAACCTGCAATCTAACACATCTGAGTAGCACCAGATAAGTAAGAATGATGTAAATCATGCTGTTGATTCTCTTGGACTTCGCAACAGCTTTGATCATACTTAATACAAAGTAATTCCTTACTGCAAATATGATTAATAATAGAATATAGAACTGACCCTCTAGATTAGCAAACCCTCTAGGATTCCTTCTGGATTGACAAAAAAAATGCATTTGTTTTCCATTTACTGAGCTTTGTAATGTAATAGTGAGCAAGCTAGACAACTGAACTCTTGATTGAACGAGACTCAATTCCATAACAACATATTTAGGGCTGCAACCTTCATTGTTTTGGATAGTCAGAAACAAGACTTCTAGACATCTAGATGTTGCCTAGCCTGGCAGTGAAACGTCTGCAAGAAAACAACAAGGCTCAGAGAGCACCAAGGACTCCACACTTCTAGACTTTGCTTATCTTTTAAAAATGTCCTTTAGTTTGGAAAATCTCTCAAATAAAATAAGTGCCTTTTATTTTTAGCACTACTGTGCTTGAATGCCACTTACTCCAAAAATGGTTCATAGGATCCACCTACTTGGATAAACTTCACAGAGTTTAAGTAGATAGCAAAGGCATTATCAGCTCATCAGCTTCTGCTTGCTTTTAAGTAACTGATGCAACAGAAAGATCCTCAGTAGCTGAATATTATCAGCTCATCAGCTTCTGCTTGCTTTTAAGTAACTGATGCAACAGAAAGATCCTCAGTAGCTGAATATACGCAGCCCTTACAACATAAACAAAAACTTGTTCTGATCTGCCAATCCATAGCATCCTCCAGAGATGAACAAGTTTTGAAAGCTTTTTTGCCAGGAGATGCAGAACATTTTTAAGTACCTCATGAATCAGAGTTGTAAAAAGCACAAAGGAACTCTGGTGGCTCTTCATTGATACTGATTGTATCTAAGATCATCCCTTACCATTTGTCATGCAAATTAGAGTTGGTAGAACCTGAAATTTAGCAATTCCAGATAATGTTGCTGCTGATTGCCTGGAGGTGCATAGCATCACAACTCTAGAGATCTACAAGTTACTCATTCCTGGTACAGGGCCATTTTTCATATCTACAGTAATTCAATACAGGTACAGGTTTTTAAAAATGATACTAAATGTATAAAGTTTAACCAAACTCAGAACCATCAGCTGAATCACACTTCCTAAGTAACTTCTAAATAGGATCTAAATGTAATGAATATACATTCTCAAGAGAATGTAAGCAATCCAAACCTGATAAGTAAACACATAAAATGCAGTCTATTTAAAGGATAATCCTGGCAGGAAACAAAGCATTCAGAAATAAAAGGCTATGCAATTTGTAAGCAACAAAAAATGGGATAAATATCCTTGCCTGACAGTTTATTAATTAACTTTGGTTCCAATTACTTTTTTTTGTTGAAATTCATATCATTGCTAAATCTGCAATCCCATGCCCCTTTTTTGGGAATAGGTCTCACTGAATTCAGTGGCAACTGCTCAAATGTAGATATTTATCTCCACTGTTAATTACTACTCTTCTACTTATATGATTGAGAATATGAAAAAATCATTATTTACACTGAGTGAAGGGAAAGTTCATACATACTAATTAAATATATTTCTTTTTGGCACCCAATTAAGACAAGAGACCATTTTTCCTCCTGTTACTTGGTACTACATAGTACATTACACAAACTACTACTCCAACACAGGATATGTTTTTATGTACAGATTTTTTTCAGTTTCACATTTTTAAAGAACAAAATGGAGTACTCAGGTGGTTTCATGATGCCCAGAAAACTGATTATTGCTCTAAGGCAGAGCTTTCCAAACTGTGTGTTGGGACAAGTTAGTGTGTCGGCTGCAGTGTCTGGGTGTGTCGCAGCTGCTGCTGCCTCCTGGCTTCCACGCAGGTCCTAGTGCCTGCCTTGTGCCCTGCTGTAAGAGTGTGTCGCGAAATGATGCATGTCTAAAAAGTGTGTCACCAACATGAAAAGTTTGGAAAGCTCTGCTCTAAGGTAAAGATAAAAGAAACCAATTTCCATTCCCACTATACTGACATAGTTGTGCAAGCCCCTGCACTTCACTCAGAAGCTACCTATGTATAGGATTCTGACTACATTTGTACAAAAAGGGACTTCAGAAATGCAGTTTAGTATCCTTAGATACTATGCAATTGACCAACATCTATCATCACAAAACCAGAATGTGATCTAGAGAAAGTAATAAAAAGCAACACATTATTGTTCAAAGTATTTTTCAATTCCTACCTCACTTGCCCTCACAATATTATTATTCTGTCTGGAGACTGGAGAAATCAGGCTGAGAAATAACAACTTGCCCAAGGCCACTCCATCTGTAACTCAGTTGAAATGTCAATAATATTTTCCACTGTCCACAGAATCTAAACAGAACCCCTTTTCAACAAGCTATAGTTCCCTAGTTTTGCAAACCATGTTAAAGCTAGCATTGGATTAAAATCCAATAGGATTATGGTTGAAGACTCATCTGATATGCACCCAGCAAAGAAGAGAAACTGTACGTTTGCCAATATCTCAACAAAACAGGTCCCTAATTAATGTTGTTCTTAACATCTTGGTGAAGTTGCAAGCCCTTAGCACAGTAAGTCCTATTGAAATCCTAATGAGTATAATTGCATTGTTAATCAGGTAATTTTTTTACCATAGAGTAGATATCTGAAATGTTCATTCACTCCCACCATGAATTTAAAATTAAACAATTACCTACTTTCATTCCACCAGTTATACTTCACCTGCATGGCTAACAAAATCACCCTTTCTTTCTAAAAATGCTCTAGTTTCTGATCCATGATAAACCATCCCTGCAGGGAACTGGGCCTACAATAATATACACTAAACTAAGAGCATGGCCCATAGGTGCATTGATTTTAACAGCACCCCAACTTATTTCAGTAACACATATTAGCTAAGGACCTCCTAGAGCAAAACACTTTCTGGTTTATAAGTCACTTAAATAAGTAAAAGACTTGCACGCCCTTACATAAAAGTGATCTGAAAATTAATGACTGACAGTAATTGGAGTGACAATCTGAATCCATATATTCTATACAAGAAAAGGAAAGGAAAGCCAAAAAAAATCTGTGTTTCCTTAACTGTTGCCATGGAGTGAAAGAACACTGGCACATATCCAGTGCAAGGACAGCACACAGATCTGTGGGAAGATATACAGATGCCCACTTTTAAGTGTCTTTAATTGAATGTTCACAGGAAAAGGCCATTCACTTGCTCTTCCTAGATTTACAGAGACCATTGGAAATGTAAATTCAACTGATGCTTGATAACTCAATAATCCTATCCACCTTTATCAAGAATAAAGTTTACACTGAGCTCAGCTCATAAATCTTAGGTCGTTCATATTTACCTGGAAAGAAGCCTCACTGCTTCCAAGTATACATGAGTAGTGCTGGGCCATAATACTCTGAAGTGATTATTTAATGGGATTAAATAAGTCCCACTAAAATAATGGGATTTATTTCCTACAGTAGTAGACATGGCTAGCATTAAGCTGTGGCTTTTCATTCCAAGTTCCAACATGCAAAATGACACTAAATATAAAGTAAAAGTGGCCTGCTGGAGCACAAGGGCTTTTTGTTAGCTGTGTTATGTCAGTGATCCTATGACTATGTATCTGGCCAGTCATCACCACAATCACTATGTAAAGAGAATAATCTTATCCAAGTCTACCTACAAGCCCCAATGAATTTAAGGGAGCATACTTCTAAGTGTTTGATGGCTGGTAGTCACAAGGATCTTCAAGAATTAAAATGGACTTCTTGCCACATTTGCAAGCCAACCTCATGCATGTTTATTCAGAAGTAAAATAATTTGTTGTTGTTCAATGAGACTTATTCCCTATTAAGTGACTTTAGGATCACATTTTCCACTACAATATAAATGTTCTTGATGCTGATAAAAGCAAAGCACCTACCCAGGAATTTAATTTTCGGTTTAGAAAACTGGTTAATGTATAGCATTTGTATGTTTCTACTTATAAAAATTATGTTGTGCATACCTATGAGTTTATTTTTTCCAGATCCTTTAGGTCCATATTTTTATGGGATAGCAAAGGGGGGGAGGGGAGAGAAACTATTATCTTTGTCTAATATATTAACACCTAATAATAGGGAGCAGATGAACAGAAAAGTCTACAGAAAGTAAGCCAAACTGACAGAATGAAGAAAAACTTGCTCAAAGCAGAAACAATCTATTTTATGAATGTGGATATTAAAGTGACATACTATTATATTGCGTATTTTTATGTGAAAGCCAACTGAGCATTGCAATAAAGTAAAGCATTTTTAATGTTACCATAACATCATGATAAAAATGGCAACTGCTAGATTTTCTAATAGATAAGCTATTTTTTTTAGAAGGACCTTAGGGAATATGCAAATAACAGCATTGTGTCCAGCTGGAGGCTTCATTAGAGAATACAGTAGCAGGTTATTACTATTCTTAAACAAGTTCTGATTTATTGGCCAAACCAACCGCTCCCACTACAACTGCCTCTTCTAAAGCAGAGAAGCTGTACTGCAACCTATGCTTAAAATGACAGCCTAACTTCATTCATAAGGAAAGTATCAGGAATTCAATGGGAATTGCTCCTAGTAAGCACTGAAATAAATCACTACTGGCTGGGTCCGTATATGTTAATTAGACTACAATTTACAATCCACAACAGCTGGGTGCACAGAACATGCCAAGGTAAAGTTAAACAAACCACATTATGGCTTAGTTTGATGTATGAACCATGTCAATGTGATGAAGGAAGTATTAGGGGAGAAAAATATGATTAATCTGGTAGAGTGAAACCTCAGTTTAACAGACCCCCATGTAGTGGCTCCAATGGACCATATTTGTGTCCAGACATCCCATTAAAATAACAGACAAATCCACTGGGCCCAAAGAACTTGAGACAAGGCAGCTAAATCTAGCTTAATTTTATGACAAATCTGTGTAATGACTGAACTGCTCAAATGATATAAATCACCATGATGGCATATTTTCCCATTTAACCTACTTCCAGGAGTGTTTCACTGTTTCGCAATTTTTAGAAATATAAGTATATGTTTACCTACTTAGCACTCTCCAGTCTAAAAGTCATTAAAGGATTGTGTCTAATGTTAAGCCAGTGAAAAATGTTCAAGATAGTGAGTTGAGTAATCATTTGTGGAATGGGTTTTGCATATCACATTATTGAATCTGACATTTGCTCAAGAATAATAACAGGGTGCCCACAACCCCCACAATTCCAAGTCAGAAACCCAACTTATCTGGAAGGAATCAGCCTCTAATCTCCTGGTTGGAAGAGTGCAATAGCAGAATGACATAACTGGTTGCAAACATAAGAAAACACTGCCTATAAAGAATCTATGCCATAATTAATACTGCTGTAGCCTTGTCTCATTATAAGACACTTGTGATGTGGCGTCTTTCATGAAACAGAGAAGGTTAGCATCGTGGATCTGTGACTTTTTCAGGACTGTTATCCATTAATAGGAAATTATGCAGCCCCATAGCCAAAATCAATTTGCTTCCTATGTACAAACTTGTGATCTTCCATCATCCAATCTGTTTGATAGCAATGCAAATCACTCAAAATTTTGGATGACTTAAAAACTATATTCCAAAGTCAGCATGACTATTTATAATGAATAGCCAAAGCACAGAAGTGTTAGGTTACTTTACAACTAGCACTTCCTAGATCAGGGCTTTCCAAAGTTTTTCCCGCGGTGACACACCAACCGGCGTTGGTGTGTCGCCGCGGGAAAACCCGGAAGTGCGGCAGCACGCAAAAACCCGGAAGCGCTGCTGCCGCTTTCAGGTTTTGCACGCTGCAGTTGGTGTGTCGCCGCAGGAAAACCTGGAAGCGCTGATGATCAGCGCTTCCGGGTTGTGTGGCGACACACCAGACTGTGTGTGGCGACACACTTTTGTGTCGTGACACACAGTTTGGAAAGCTCTGTCCTAGATCAATAGCTGAGTACTGTGGGAGCTGTAATCCCAAAATATATGGCTATTTTATACTTAAGAAACAGGATCAGACCTTTAACTGCACCTTATTCAATAGACCACAGTGCCCTTAGTCTCAGTTTACAGTTATGTTCTTTTTCCTGTTTGCATTACCCTCCATAGATCATTATGCATAATGCAGATGAGGGGGAAAACAATGTTTTCTCTTTAAGTGCTAATTGGAACATATGTCTTTCTGAGATTTGTTTAGCCTGTAAGAAGATTAAGGAATGTACATGTATAAATGTACTATTAAGTAAACTCTTTGCTTCAAAATGTCTTCATTTTTATATGTCAGAAGTCTAAGACTATTTGTATTTTCTGAAGTTAATGAGAAAACATCATTTGAATAAAAAAAATATTACTTTCAGAATCCCTTGTAATTACTTGAGTGATACAGGAACAGATGGCTACTGATTTGCTTACCACAGAATTAATTTGCATTTAAGAGTATGCCAGCTGGGTGACCTTGGGCCAGTCACTCTCTCTCTCAGCCCAACTCACCTCACAGGGTTGTTGTGGGGAAAACAGGAGGAGGAAGGAGTATTAGGTATGTTCGCCGCTTTGAGTTCTTTATAAAAATAATAAAGGTGGGATAAAAAAATCTAAAAAAAAAACCCATCGGTCATGAAGACTGCTAGAGACATTACTTCTTGCCTAATGTTGATTGTTATATGATACTCAACAATGTGACATTGTCCTAATTTCACAGAATAAGGTCACATTCATGCCAGTTTCATTACAGTGCAGTAATCTGAGTGGCATGAATCATATCTATGTTATATTTTTAATAGAGTATTTTCAGTTGTTCCCATAAAGTTTATTGGGTTGGCCTTTCAAATCCCAGAATTTCTAATCACAATGACTAGAAATCATAATCTTATCCCATTTAGAAGGTGTTAAGTCATGGGACACTACAGTATAGGTATTCTCCAATTAAGGTTTAATTGTTCAAAACAACCATCTCACATGTATGCATCATTATTATTATAAACCCATCAGACTGTGCAAGCTGGACAGCTGCAACCAAATTACAGAGGTCAACCAAGCCAGATAATTACTTAGCATAATTGACTGTAAGTTTCCTGTGGTCTACAGCTAATATGCTTATCATATGATTTTTTTCAACATAACATGTTTATGTATGCAATCATAGATATTAGTTGATGAGAGTACACATTTATATATTAGAAAGCAAGATTAGTTCCTGCTCCCTGTTGAGTGGATAAACATAGAAATGACCTTAATATAATCCTGTTTCACTAAAGTGCACAGATCTGATTATTTTACTAGCTATAAAATCCTCCTCCCCCCATGAAGAAGAAATCACCCATACATCTCATACATTAGAAATAGAGGAGCTGGAGGAGTTTGAAAGGAACAATCCTTTGGATCATATTATCATAACAAATTTGTGGCACATTCTTGCTCTTCTCTGCACTGGGTTATTTAAAGAAACAGATCAGTACTTTATCTAGGGTGTCATATAGCATCAATTATGTTCTTTAAAATTTCTTTGCAGTATCAGCAGGATTAACTGAAAAACTATCTTTTTAAATACAGGTAGTCAGATGCAACTTTCATTCCTGGATAGTTTGCAGTGTGGATGAAGAGGATTGATGTTTACCAGGGACAGAATTTCTAAACATCCCTTAACATCTGCTTACGTACTGAGCAAGTCCCATCCTCTCCTTGCATTTATGTACATTTACCACTTCCTTGTCATTCGTGAAAGCTGAAGCCATCATAAATAAAGCATAACATCTCCCTTATTATTATCAACTACTACTATAAGTAATAAATAAATAAATAACAAGCCCTACTATGATTATCCGAAATGTCTTCTGGGAGGGTCCCTGTGTCTCTTAACAGCTGTGGAGTACTATGAAATTCTAAAGGTGTAACCTTTAGGTGCACAAAGGAACGCTCCCCTATTGGATTTTGGCATGTCACACAGTTATTTAAGGCACAGGAGCCTTGCAGGGGGAGGGAGTTACTTAGTACTTGCCCCTTCCACATGTTATAGAAGACAACTCTTATTTAAAAGGGATATTGCTGTTGTCAAGAGTTTTCAATTCCCCCAGAAGTCCACAAAAGAAACGTTCAAGCCACCAATTACTATGGCTTTGTTGTATCGCCATTCTGTGGGTATTTATGATTGTCTGGCTATGTAGGATACAGCCTACATCCCCTTTAGCAACCATTTTAGACTTTATTACAAGGGCTGCAGATTGGATCTTTCCTTGAGATTAACACGCACACACTTCAGACTTGGAACACACATAAAACACCCCCACCACAGAAAACTTTTGAAGCTCAACCACTAGCCAAGAGCAACCAAATGAATCTAGCCAACAGAAACGGCGCCTCATTTGCCCAGTTGCCTTTAAAGTCGCTAGTCGGGATGTGATGCTTTGTTTACACGAGGCTCAGCTCGCTGGTAGGACATCCATTTTTATTTCGATTCAAACTCAGAGCTAGGTGCTTTCCTAGAGTAAAATCAAGCCTATTAAGGGGGCGGGGGGGGGACTTGTTCTTCACATTGAAAGCGGGCATTGCCAGTAATTTACACAGTCACTTGAGGCAAGGCAATGAAGGGTTGAGATTCCCACCACCACCGGAGCCGCTCCCAGGGCAAATGAGAACATGGTGCAAACAAGCCCCAAACAACAGTATTCTTGCAGAAAATCAGCTCGAGAAAGTCAGCCATCAAGTCTGTAGGAAAAGGGGAGGGGGTGGAGGAAAGAAAGTTGCAAAAAGGCAGAACAATCGAAGAGTGAGAACAGGAGAATTGGTTAGTATTCACAGGGAGGCTGTAGGAGAGGAAAGTTTGTGTAACGACCGACGCTGGAAGTTTGGGACTGCCTTTTTTTTTTAAAAGAGATATCCGGAAAAAGAGAATTAAATCAGGAGAAAGGATCTGCTCGGTTCAAATCTCACCCATGAAGAGGCAGAAGAGGTCGAGACAAACCAACAAAGCTTTCTTGCTGGAGCTTTTGGTTGGATTGTTATTCAAGGCAGTGCTGCCCCCGTTCTTGCTTTCCGGAACGATCGCCTTGTCGTACTTGTAATTCTGCATGTTTTGGTGGGAATGGGGAACCGAAATCGCCTTTCCAAGCAACGGCGTCTTCTACCTAGCTGATGGAGGGGGACGGCAGGGGAAAAAAAAGCAGAAAATCCAGGCACTGGAAACGCTGCCGCTTGCTGGCTTTTCGCGTCCGGATCTTCGCTTGCTGGAAGAGGCGGCGGCGGCGATGGGAGAGGGGGTCGCAAGCTTTGTTTGGGTTGACTTGCCGCTTAGAATTAAGTTTCCAGATCGCAGAGAGTGCGCGCTCCCTTCGCCCCCTCTCGATCGTTATTAAGTCCTGGTGAAGAATAATGAAAGCTCCTTTAAAAGGATGAGTTTCAAAAAGAAGAAAAAAAATGTTTTGCACACACAGCGTGTTCGGGGATCCGGCTGTTCCCAAACAGCGGCCAGAACTCAGTGTAATAGCTCGGTCCTTGGCGAGGAGGCTCGTTTGCTAATGAATGGAGTTGGGGGGCCGGGCAGAGAGAAGGGCGAGCGTCCAGGAAGACCTCGCCCGCAAGCCGAGTTGAAACCCCCAAAATACCTAAGAAGCTGCGCTGCTGCTGCCGCTGCTAGCGCCGCCACCAGTACTGTGGGATCGAGCTGGTTGTATCTCTACTTTTATTTCGTCAGGTCCTTTTCCACTGTGCGCTATCCAAGTACAACCCCCTTCCTTAAACTGGCAGATATGATAATTAACTTCGCGGTCGTTCCCCCCACCCCGTCCCGGTCTCCGCCCGAAGCGGAGCGAAAAGAGGCGAAAACGGCCCAGAAAACCGACCTGCGGGCGCCCCTAGCGGTGACTGGGAAAAGCAACCTAGCGCCGGTTTAAGGCGGACTTCTTTACCCGCAACCCGCCCGTGGCCAGTAACTTTATTAAAGTTCACGCACCTCGACGAGTGTCCTTTCATTCAGTAAAAGTTCCAGCAGCAATAACAGCGGGGAAAACCTCACGCATTTACGTATTAAAGCAGCCTTTCCTAGCCTGGCTCCTTCGAGAGCCGTTGGACTTCCAATCCCATTATCCACAGCCAGAGGGAGACTGGGAGAACACTTTGCAGCAGGGATCACGTTGGTTGGGATTGTAAGGGGTTCCTACACATTCCAGCACATTTGGCGGAGGTTGGGTTAAGAATCCCCGTTTCATAACAAGCCAGAGAAACCGGGTTCAGATCCTTCAGAAGGACCTCTTTGCTTTCTTATAAATCTGCTTCCCAGATTGTCCCCACCCCCAAAATTATGTGGATATTTAATATACTCAAATGCATCTGACCTTATGAACAGGACCATGCAACCCCTTCTGGGCAGAAGGCTGAAAAGGATGGATAAAATTAAATTGGGTTTAATTGTATTTAGTTAAAATTAGACCGACGATATACTCTCCTTGCCTCGTATTAAACACTGCCTATGAAGGTTCTCAGTCATCCAGGTGGAATTGTCTGTAGCTTGAATCATGTCAACTGGATTTCTATTTTCTCAGTGGAAACGTTTCGCTCCTTATCCAAGGAGCTTCTTCAGTCTGAGCAATTCCCTTACCAACTTAGCTCAGACTGAAGAAGCTCCTTGGATAAGGAGCGAAACGTTTCCACTGAGAAAATAGAAATCCAGTTGACATGATTCAAGCTACAGATTAAACACTGCCGTTCAGCAGCAAGGGCTTTGGGGAGCCTCACACAAACTGTTTAGCAGGTGGCTTGAAATGTTAGCAGGATAGCATTTGGAATCATCCTGGGATACTAAAACCAAATCATTCCTCTCCTTAATAAGAGAGGAAATTCTCAGGCAGGAATATTTCTAAATATGTGCAGAATGCCTTTCTCGGGGCGCTGTTGCCATACCTAGGGACATATGACCTCTAGAACAGAGCTTTCCAAACTCTGTGTCGGGACACGTTAGTGTGTCGGCTGCAGTGTCTGGGTGTGTCGCAGCTGCTGCTGCCTCCAGACCTGCTGTGATTCTGTGCAGGTCCTAATGCCTGCCTTGTGCCTTGCTGCCTCCAAACTTGCTGTGATTCCACACAGGTCCTAGTGCCTGCCTTGTGCCCTGCTGTAAGAGTGTGTCACGAAATGATGCATGTCTAAAAAGTGTGTCACCAACATGAAAAGTTTGGAAAGCTCTGCTCTAGAAAATTGGACCTCTGTAAGCATCAGATAGCAGCATGTGTGTGGCGCTTTTATTTAATTGATGACCCAGATCAGGAACATTCATCTTTTTCCCCTCCATGATTAGGGTTGCATTTATTTCAAAATTGCCTTCGACAGAGCATGGTGGAGATATGGGACCCCCAGGGCTGCCGCTGACCTGTAAAGCACTTTTGTGCAAACAGGTTTTTGCTTCCAGGGTGTCTTGTCATGGGGCAGCTTCAGCTTCCCAGTGCTTCGTTCTCCCTTTTCTTCAGACACACGGAATAGTAACTGGGTGAGCTTCCTACCCCAACCTGGGATTGGGCTACTACCGTTCCTATCATTTGGCACCCCCCTGTGTCATGGTGCCTTTGTGCAGTGTACAACTTGCACACCTGCTTGCGGTGGCCCAGGGAACACCATTGGATATGAACACCCTGCTGTGTTTTGGAGGTGATGAGTTAATGAAATAGATATATTAAACCCAGTGGAGACATAATTGGCTTATTTTGTTTCTTATTTTTTAATAAAATTGTGTGGTTGAAATTCAGTACTGCATTCTGGTGGGTAGATCAGAGAACTACAGAAAAGGGGCTGAGAGGCAGGTATGGGCAGGAAGATCCTGACAGATCTTCCTCTGCAAAAAAGGGGGAGGGAGGGAAGGAGGGAGGGAGGGAGGGAGGGAGAGAGAGAGAGAAGCTTCTGTTTCATGGAATATAATGATAATAGTGAGGCAGCTGGAGAGAAAAAAATTAAAAGGTTTGATTAAATAGCTCTTACCCTACCTGCTATTTCTGTTCCTTAAATATTCTCTCAAACCACTTTATAGTTAGTTACAATGTGTGAATCCAGCCAATTATGAATATGTGTGTACAAGGGCAATATTAGTTAAAAAAACAAAACAAAACAGGATGAACTGAATTTGACACACTGATTTCAGTTAGCC
Organism: Charina bottae; assembly: GCA_023362775.1. NCBI lineage: Eukaryota > Metazoa > Chordata > Lepidosauria > Squamata > Charinaidae > Charina > Charina bottae. Next base: position 51,433,692 of record JALMGJ010000003.1, on the reverse strand, counting down.
ACCTTAAAAAGATTTTTAAAAAGGTGTTCACTCAATTGTCTTGGGAAATCAGTAGTGGCAACTGTCAAATTAGCCTGCCTGTCAAGTATGTTGGGAAAGAAAATGAGATGAAAGCTTTGGCTAGGGTGATAACAATCATACATAGAGGAGTTATTAAAAGAAAACAGTTTCCAAATCTTACCATAGCATTAGAAGCATTAATATAATGCTTTTCCAAAAATCCATTTATCTTCCTTTTGGATTGTCAGCATCCTAGAACAGGGTAGATTAGCCCAAATGGGTATGTGTTATTTGGATTATCCAGATCACCATTAATCTATAGTTATGTTTCTTTGGAAGGAAATAGACATAAAGACAATCACAACACAGAAGTGTTTTGTCTCCTGTGGCGACAGCCTGTATGCAGCAGGGCGTTTGTGTGCATCTTTCATATTCAAAATATTCATCTCTGCACAATATATATCTAAAATAACTTGATAACCTACAAGATATTTGTGTGCAGGAACCTTCTATGTCGCATGAGGGATTTTCCCCACCATAAATCTACCTGCTGATTTTATTTTATTTTATTTTACCCCCAGCATGGTGCTTGTGGAAACTAAATCATCTATAAACTATCCTTAGTGTCATTTTCTACTTTTTAAAGAATATTTTATTTAAACAGAAAGTTGGCATGCTAGAAAGCAAAGCAGCCACCGTTAACATCCTCTGAATTTTGAAGAATGGCCTTGGTAGTCAGATAGGTTGCAAACGTGTCTTAGAAAATGAAACAATGAATAGCTCTGCTCAAAACAACTGAAAGACACTAGTAAACGGGGGGGGGGGTAAATTCTTTTAAAAAGCTCGGAATTTTAAAATTTTGCTCATAAATTAATTGCAGTTCCAGGAAAACCAAAAGTTATTTATATGGGATTTGCAGGATAAGACATATAGAGCAGACACAGAGCCCAAGTACTGTTATCCATTGCACAAATATAATTGCCACCTTCATTATATTAATGCGTACTGGTGCACTCATTCATGCAAAAATGTACGTGTATTCTGATTCGGTCCAAGTGCAGGTCCATGTTCACCTCTACTTTGTAGGAAGAGAGCCACGTTAGTCCATACTGGCAAAAATCAGAAGGAATCTAGCATCACCGTTGCTGACTAATAAATTTTAGTATACAATTGTACAAAGAAAGGTTTAAAAATCAATTTCTTTCACTGAAATGGATGGAAAAAGCTTTCCTAGACAAAGCACGAACACCCAAATTGAATAATAATTGAATCAGGGCATTCCTTTGCAGGTATACTGGGAGGGTATAGAACCAACTTGTAAGTTTAGGTGTAATTTCTGTATATAGGGGAAAGGATAACACATTATCCTTGACTGGATAATCCATCTAGCATGTCCCTTAAGTAAAGCTTAACTGCTTTGTTCACATGGTACAGAACGATTGACATATTGGGATTTCGGTAAGAGCAATTCCCAAATTGTGAGATTGCAGTTACACTATTCATTCAGGATTATTCTTATTACTTAATTTTTCTTTCCTGATCATTAGAAGCTGCTTGGGAATCATACAGCTTCTACTAAATGCCTGGCATGAGAATAATTCTGTATCTCCAAAGGCAGGACACAGAACTCTTATATTATTAAGATGGATTTGACTTGAATAATGTAGCAGCATAATGCATACTTCACCTAATGCTTTTAACATACCTATTCCTTTTTTTTTGCTCTTAGTGGGGGGGGGGAGAGGGGGGAAGAATATGAAAATTTGAGCCATGAAAATTTGAAAGTGACTGACAAAATAATTCACATGCTTCCATAGTGTAAGCAGTGATTTACTAGCATTTACTCTGAAGCAAAATAGTTGACTTTTGAAGTTTTTAGTTGTTTTTAACTGTAACAGTTAGGGAGTCAGAAATCAAAATTCTAAATGCCCTTCTACCCGTCATTCCATATGCATGGAATTTGTGGAGAGGAGGAAACAGCATTTTCATTCTGAATTAGTGGCGTGCAGAAAAATAATTTTGCATTTTTTTCTTACCAATGTTCAGTTAATTTGATGAGAAAAAAAATGCTTTCTGTCAAAGGAAAAGAGAAGTTCAGTGAAATTCTCATGGGTGGTGTATAAAGTATTTGCCCTTATTTAGCTGTAATGTAACCAAGAGGGATGTGTGTGAATGTTCTGTCCTTTACACTACAATCATCTCTCCAGCCCTCTGCAACCATCTTGGTTTCCCATATTTCAATCAAAAGCCAACGCAAGATATCATTAGGAACCGCCGTCACAAGATTTTTCCATGGTGCTGCTACTGTCACTGCTAAGGGTCCTGCTTTTCCTTCAACAACCATCTTCCTCCCAGCCGTTTACTGTCTCCTCGGCTTCCCACACTTCAGTTAAATACAAACAGAAGGCATCGTAAGGGAGCTCCTTCTAAGTATTTTTTCAGATTGGCAATCGGACGTTTCAGCGTGATGAAAGATATGTGATAAAAACAGTACCAGCTGTAGCACTCTCGACCAGATTTTGGCTCAGTATTAGATTACATCTGACATACAAATCCAACCTTCTTCAGCCTGGCCCGCTTGATCTGGTTTCTGCTTGTTTGGGCTAAAAGCTGACAAGAAGTTACTGGGAAGACCCAAGTTCGAGTCCACCCTCTGCCATTCACTAGGCGACTTTGGATCAGTCACCCTCTCTCTCAGGCCAATGTGCTCCACAGGACTGTTGTGAGGAAAAATGGGAAGAGGGAGCACTGTGTATGCCCTCTAAAGCTCCTGAATGAAAGCGAGGATGTAAATCCAACAAACAAGGTTGAAAATTTTTTAATTTTGCATTTGAAAAACCTGAGAATCTGAGAATGCAACACGCATTTAGCCTAGGAAACAGAGAACTGTTTTATTCAGAGTTGGATTGCCCTGGGTCCCTCAATGTAATTCTCAAAATGCAGACAGAGGCTTTTCTCGGCTTCTCTAGAGAGGGTGGCCTTGGACCCAGAGCCTTTTTGGGTGCAAACTATCTGGACTGGCAGTGAGCTAGGCCCAACAATCCAAATGTAGCAAGTCAAGGAGGATAATTCTGGCCTTAAAGAACAGGTTCTTGCTTCCTTGTCTTGACACACAAAAGGCAATCTGCGATGTAAACCCACCCGTATTATGACAGGGCATTGCACAAGGAAGGAAATGTAAACTTATTTATTACGTCCCTCTTATCTAGCATTATCTATTCTACAATCAAGGCACACAGAACTTTAATCTGTTTAAACCCTATACATTTGAAAATCAGTCAATCAATACAATAATGCTATCTAAAGATAGGATCCATAAGTAGGCTGACCATATTTCCTTCAGACAAAAACGGGACTTTTGGGATGGCAAAACGGGACAGGGTCTTATGCCACCATGCCGGCCTCCAAACCCCGCCCCCAGTCCACACAATTGGCTTCCACCTGCAAACCCCGCCCCCGCCCCACACAATTGGCTCCCGCCTGCAAACCCCGCCCCACACGATTGGCTCCCGCCTGCAAACCCCGCCCCCATCAGCATGATTGGCTCGGCTTTTAATTTTTTTCCCCCGATTTTAAAAGGTTTTTTTTTCTTCTAGCAGTAAATGGTGCGGCAGAGCTGGTGTGTTTGGGGGAGGCCGGAGTACACACACTGTGCACACAGCACCGTCATCGGCCGGGGAACAAGGGGTGGGGATGGAGGCCCACTACTGCCCCACCCCCCTCGGGCTTGGCCGAGGGAGGGAGGAGAGTCGCTGCTGCTGCCACCGCCACAGAGCAGGAGGAGCAGGAGGAGCCATACCACTCCACCCCTTGCTGCCCGCTGAAGCTCCCCAGGGTGGCCGGCTCCTGCTTCTCCTGCTAGGCGGCCCGACAACTCTCCTCCCTTGGCCAAGCCCGATCAGATGCACATACACATACTCACACACTCATAGGACAGACTGCCCTCGGCAGGAGCCGGCCGTGCTGGGAGGCTTCAGCCACACCACTCCGCCCCTCGCCACCCGCTGAAGCCCCCCAGCATGGCCAGCTCCTGCCAGGGCAGTCTGTCCTGTGAGTGTGTGTGTGCATCTGATCGGGCTTGGCCGAGGGAGGAGAGTTGTCGGGCCACCGAGCAGGAGAAGCAGGAGCGGCCACCCTGGGGAGCTTCAGCGGGCAGCAAGGGGCGGAGTGGTGTAGCTGAAGCAGTCGAGCGCAGCCGGCTTCTCCTGCTCGGCAGCCCGACAACTCTCCTCCCTCGGCCAAGCCCGATAAGATGCATACACACACACACACACACGCACCCCACACCCTCTTTCTCCAGCCTCCCCATGACCAAATGCACCTGCACCTGTTGCAGAGAGGCTGGAGAAAGAGGGTGTGGGGTGCGTGTGTGTGTGTGTGTGCGCGCGATTACACTGAGCAAGTAATCCGCATGCGCACACACACACGCACGCACCCCACACCCTCTTTCTCCAGCCTTCCTGCAACAGGTGCGGGTGCATTTGGTCATGGGGAGGCTGGAGAAAGAGGGTGTGGGGTGCGTGTGTGTGCGCGATTACTCTGAGCAAGTAATCTGCGTGTGCACACACACACACACACGAACCCTCTTTCCACAATCTTCCTGTGCCTGCTTTCCCTGGCCTCACCACTGCTGGGCAGACAATCTCAGGATCAGGTAAGGAGGCAGGAACCTGGACTGTGGTGCTGTGTCTGCTGCTGGGCTCACACGTGGCAACTGGGCTTCCAGTTGCCACGCTGATAGGGCCTCTTCCGGGCTGCCTCCGATGGCAAGTCCGGCTCCAGTCCTCCTTCCTGTCTTCCTGTCCTCCTTCCCACCGGGTTTAAAAAAGGGACAAAATTGAGATTTTGATCAAAACGACGGGGCGGTTGAAAAATGCTAAAATAACAGGACTGTCCCGTCCAAAACGGGACGTATGGTCACCCTATCCATAAGACTATCAAACTTATAATGTACAATTACCTAGCTACATTACTAGCAGTATAAAGGGTGGAGGGGGTGGGGTGAGGGTAGGATCCTTTGATAGAGCAATCCTACACAAATCTCTTAAGTCTTTTGTATTCAAGGAAGCTTACTTCTCGTTTATTACACACATGGATTGTAGGCTGAAGGGTTGGCTTCTGTGTCATATATGTGGACAATTATTTGTTTGTTTACTTGCTAGGTTTATTCCCTTTTGTTCAGGAGCTCAGTGTGACATAGTTAGCATTCCTTCCTCCTACTTTCCCCCACAAGAATAACCCTGCGAAGTTCTTGGCTGAGAAAAAGTGACTGGCCCAAAGTCATCCAGTGAGTTTTTATGAATGAGGGTGGACTTGAACCTAGGCTTCCCCAGTACCACTCCAACACCTTGACTAGTACACCACACTGGGTCTATTTCTGACCTAAAGTGGTAGGGAACGTGCTCCGAATAAACCCTAGAGTTTATTTATCGATTAGCAATAAGAAAATAACGCTTAAAACATTCCCATATTCATTTTATTAAACGTATTATTGAAAAAAATAATTGGTATAATAATTGGTAATGGTAATATTATAGGGAAGACTTCCATCAATATGACGTTCTTCAATGTCTGACATGACGTTGGTGAAAAAGAAATTAAATGAAACTTGATACAAAATGCAAATAGTACAACTCTTATATCAGTCTTCCCCAACATGCTACCATCAGTATGTGTTGGACAACAGATGCCATCATTCATACCCTGCCCTGCAGCAGTCAAATTTGCCAACTGTGGAAGATAAGGACTGCAGCTGTATACTCAAAATGAAGCCCCATCACACTTAATGGGTTTCACTTTCTGAATATATATACACACACACACACACACACACACACACACACTGTATGTGTGTGTATGTATGTGTATATATATACACACACACACACACACACACCTGCTGCATTAATTTTATGTTTCTTAGACTGAATAAGGAATTGTATTTTTTTTAATCCGTTAGGAATAGAAGGAAGGTGGTGGGGAAAAAAGAGACTCTTACCTATACAAGATAAACTGTTGCCCCACAAACCAGCAAGATACTTACACCACATAGCTGTAGCCCCTGTGGACAAGGGGCCTTTGAAACTATAGCTCATGTCCTGCTATACTGTACCCTAAGGACTCAAGGACCCGCCTTATAACTCCTTACCTGGTAAAACACCTTGGAAATTCTGATTTTTTAATGTACATTTGTTGTTATCAGATCAGTATGATTCAGTCTCCTTGAACGTCGCCACATTTTGTTATACTGCCTGTAAAATTAGGCAGACTTTGATTATCCACTGACAAACCCATCACCAATTGTAGTATTTTATCTTTTTCTGTTTTTACTTTATTTTTATTTTTAATGTGTTTTTGTTTGCAATTCTGGTCAGTGACCATAATAAAAATATTCATCCACTGTTGCCCCATAAAAAAGAAAGTAAGTGTGGAAATCATTTCCATTTTTAGTATACTAAAAAGACTTGCAATGTCATGACATGTTTGTACATGAAATTCAACCCCCTTGATCCACAGTCTTTGGATTTCTGCTATGAATAGGAACTTCAATCTTGCCAACGAAGATGAAGTCCAACATGTAGATCCTAAAGGAAAACAATTTAGCACTAAGTCAGGGAACATCCCTAAAAGAGTGTTTCTGAACCAAAGATTTGAGTTCCTTTGCTAGCTTACAATTTGTTTTCTTTTAAAAGGCCTATTAATTTTAATGGAAAAGATGCCCCTGTTATCTTTATACAGAAAATAGCAGAAAAATCCAGAACAGCTTTTAGAAAATAAGTGCACAATATCAGAAAATGTATTGATGATTCATATCCCCCCATGATTCAAAATAGACTTAAGAGTACAAGTCCATATGCTATTTCAAAATGCTTGAACAGAAAACCAAAATAGGTTTGCAGGGAAATAGGTCCCTATTTTGTGCACTGGATTTTATTTCTAAGTACCTCCCTATATAAAGTTCTTAAAGAAAGTACTGTACTTCAGATCCTACAGGGCTTACTTTTAAAAGACAGGTATAAAATAGCATTGCTCAGTTATTCATTAAAGCTACTCATCAGTTCAAATATGCCTCCAATTAATTGGGAATCAGATTTAGATATAACTATTAACACAAATGCACATTTAGGATGGAAGTGGCAAGCTTTATCTTATGGGATACATTCTCATGTGTATCACATGAGCAGCAGTACCTCCTTTGAGTCCCATACAACATGTGTCTCCCATCTAAAAATAAATGTGCTTCTGGCTTCAGAAATGTTTTACACACATGCAAGGACTGTGCAAAAGTAATTGATTAATTGACTAAAAATGTGATCATTTGGTGAAACTGCCTTTAATCAAGCTGCATTCTTTTCTGCAGTATCTAGCGTTCCAAATGAAAACAGATTTGGTTAGTAGTCAATGGGTGGAGTGCAAATTTTGTCATAATTAGAATTGGCTTATTGAGATTTTAGAGGGATCCGTCACATTTAGCTAAATGCCCAATAATTTCAAAAGATATCGAAGTATAACTAAATATGAATCCAATGCATTGATCTGATACTTGGGAATCCTTCTAAAGAAAATTTCCATGACATTCAATGGGAATTTCTTCTAAGTAAACAGTAGCAACAAGATCATACTTCATGGCTGTGGTCCTATGCATACTCCCTGATAGACCTAAACTTTTGGGGCAAAGTGAGACAATACCTATAATGTGGCTTACTCCTTAGTTTAGACATGCAGCCTGAGAGGAACATGGTTAAATGACATGCTGTATGAAATACAGGATCCTGTCTGGTCTAATCAAACAGCCAAAACTTTAATACATAATTGAATTTTAACTGAAATCATTATTGTATATGCTCAGAAAAGACATACAAGTACAAGACTGTTATTCTACTTCCAGTCTTCCAGTCTACTTGCTTAGAAAATGTCCTACTAAACTCAGCTAAATTCATATAAATTATACAATTAATATCTTCCAGAGAGTCAGTTTTACATGAGACCTATTTAAGGGGGTTAATTTGTATCTGCAGTCCTCAGAAGTCTCACATATGAATGGCATCATGCTACCCATGGTTCCCCCATCCTCAAAGTGAAGTGCCATTTACTATCATTCTTCCCTACTTCATCTTTTTAAAAAAAGCGAAACATAAGCTGTTATCAAACTAACTATAGAGCAACAGGAGCAAAGGAATTCACATACAGTAAACACATGTCTGAATAAAGTTTCTTAAGAGAGAATCCTTTCTATTTTATGGATTGAATAAGATTTGTCTGGGGCAATCTCCTTTCTCTCTCCCCTCCCCTCCCCTCCCCTCCCCTCCCCTTCACAGAAGGAATTGAAATTTGGCAAGCCTTTTTATCAACTCAAACAGAAGGAAATACTACCATCTAGTGCTTCCATATATTAATGCAATCAAGGTAAATGTCTTGATTGAATCTTGAATACATTAACTAGGTTTCAAACTTAGCCTCCATAAAAGCATATGCTGTGAAACAAAACTGAGGAACTTACAGCCTGCTGAAGACTGAAATGGAGTTGCCAAATTCTAATTTGGAGAACTATCTTGAATCATGTATGTATATATGTATGTATGCATGTAAATTCTGCTACTCTTATATTTCTCATGATGTATCTTCCATCTCTGGCTATTGGAGTCCAATACAAAATCCTGTTTAATTCATCAGTTGACAATGACATGGGACTGAATGGAATATGGGACCGAAGGAGGTATTGAATAGCAACATTCATATCCTTTTGTATGATTAGCTCCAAAGATCTTTAAAAGATGGAACAGGTATCAGCCTGGTTAATTTATTAAGAAAATGAGCCAAAACTCTGAAAAATCACTCAAACATCCATTATTTCCCAGCTCTTTCTCTAACTCAATATCTATGAAAACTCAATATTGCACACAGACTAAACTATCAACCAAATGTATACATTTTTTCAACTCTGTCTATTACTTTTGGATATTTGGTATTTTCAGTTGCTAATGGAGCTAATTGTCTATGAATGCTAACTTAATTATAGGGATCCTGCCAACACTTTTACTTGGGTGGTTCCTAGGTCAAATCTCTTGGGTTTATAATTCCAAATGTGCAACAGGTCCAAGGAAATATAACATTGATTGCAACTAAATGTGTATTATATGTGCTGGTTTTGTCTGCAGAACTAAAACACTCAATCTTTGTGATTTTTCACATGCTCTGTTGTGGTTGTTATAGCTCTTTAATATGCAACACAGTTTATATGCTCAATGAAGAATTTGACTTCAATTTATTCTTTGTTCAAACACTTTAATCTGAAATAATCATGTTTATAAATGATATTGGTTAGGATCAATATGTGCTGGACATCTTTACATGATGTGACTCCATCCCATTCTACAGCCACTATCTCTGATGGCCCTGTGCCACTGAAGTATGGTAAGCAAACACACAACCCAGCATGATCTAAAACATTCTAACCAGAGTTTGTTTTAACCCTGGTTTTTGAACAAGCTATAGTGCTCCTGGTTAATTCATAATGCTCAACTTTAAATTGTGATTTACCAACAATTGCTTTGTTTACACATTGCAGTAAGCTAACACCTAGCAAACTCCAAAACACAAGAAAAGCAATGTAGTTTATGCAATCCAGTGCAGTGAGGAGTGCTCTGAACTCTACATTGGAGAAACCAAACAACCTATGTACAGGAGGATGGCCCAACACAGGAGAAATAACACCACAGGACCAGAGTCAGCAGTTTATCTTCATCTAAAAGAAAAAGGACACTCATTTGAGGACATTAATGTTCACATTTTAGACAGAGAAGATAGGTGGTTTGAGAGAGGGGTCAAGGAATCCATTTATGCCAACTTGGAAAATCCTTCCTTGAATAGAGGTGGGGGCCTCAGGCACAAACTCTCCCCCATCTTCCTCCCCGTTTTGTCTTCTGTGCCTAGGAAGATTAAGACCATTTTAGAAGCTCAACAGCAGCATGGTGATTTTAACGACCCTCCTTTAGATGATAAAAGGACTTAAAAATTACATCTCAATATAACCATGACCTAGCCCCAGGTGTAAGGTCACACAGCTACCTAGGAACATATTTAGGATTCCCTTACCAACTTTGCTCAGACTGAAGAAGCTCCTTGGATAAGGAGCGAAACGTTTCTACTAAGAAAATAGAAATCCAGTTGACATGATTCAAGCTACAGACAATTCCACCTGGATGACTGAGAACCTTCATAGACATAACACCTAGCAATACTTGTTATGGCCAAAAGTTAAACTATCATCATAAAAAGGAAGGATAAAGATGGATATCATTATGATGAGTGGATTTAAAAAATGGTATTATGATACATTTCCAAGATGCACAAGAATTCAGAGTTTTATATGTGGAACAAAGGTTTGAAGTTCACTTTGAATTACAACTTAAAAGAGAATTTCTATAAGATGATGTATCGTTGATATTTAACTCCTGATAAGCTGTCAAAAATGTATAATGGTGTAACGAATGTTTGTTGGAAGTGTTTACAGGGTAAAGGAACTTTTTATCATCTCTGGTGGACCTGCAAGAAGGCTAAAAAGTTTTGGGATCAAATATGTACTATTATTCAAAAGATTCTCAAAGTGAATGTACAAAAAAACCAGAATTGTTTCTCTTGGGTTTGATGGAGAAACAATATGGAACTTTACTTTTATATTTGACTACAGCTGCAAGACGTTTATATGCACAACGATGGAAAGATCCACAAATACCTACAGTGGAAGTTTGGATTATTAAATGAATGGATTTGGTTCAAATGGTGAAGTTAACAGCTTTAATAAGAGAGAACACTGTTTCTGGATTTGTCTCTACTTGGAAACCACTTTTAGACTACTTGCTTGTGTTGGAAAAAATGAAGCTTTAATTGTGGGTTTTAGTGATTAAATGGTTTGCTTTGATAGAAATAATGTTAATATGGTTTAATTAATGGTAAGAGATTATATTTTTAATTTTATCTATATCTGTATTGGAGAAGTCGGAAGCTACCTTTCGTTTCTGTTTTCTATCTAGTTTCACTTTTATAGTTTTTTCCTTTTTTCTTTAGTTCTATTTTTTATATTTTCTATTTTGTATTTTAATTATATATTTTGAAATTTAATAAAGTTCTTATAAAAAAAAGAATTCAAAGTTTTACCAAAATTGTTTGTGAATGAACACTTGCTTTTAAAATTGTACTTGTTACATTGCATTTACAACAATTGCTATTCTGCCAGGGCACTAAATACACCTATCACTACTTAAATCTACCAAAGTTTTTTACCCCCTCAGCTTCTATTTCAATAAATGATATCTGCATTTTGAAATTAATCTCTTGTGGCATCCAAGATAGTCCAGCTGTCAAATTTAAGCATCTGGAGCCAAATTAGACTAACTACGGCAGGCTATTAACTAAGGCAGAAAGGAGAACAAATAATTCCAGCAGAAATAAACACTGGTAATGCAAAAATGTGTGTGTGTGTGGTGTGTGTGTGTGTGTGTGTGTCAACCTAATTTTCATGTAGTTGCAACTAAGGTTATAGAACTGTTCTCTGCCCAACTTAAAGAAAGTTGACAGAATTGAAAGAAGGAATAAAAAGTGCAAGAAAAAAGAAAGAGAAAAGAAATACATAAAGAAGTGACTTCCAACCTTCGTCACAAGTATAAACAAATTTTAGTGACTCTTCACCCCCTCTAAGGTTCCAAACATTTATCTCTTCATCCTATATCCCATCTCATATCTATAAACAAATCCATAAAATATCATCTTTTCAGTCCTGGTTTCAGCACAAAGTCCATAAAGGGTTGCCAGAAGTAACAACATATCTTGTTTTAACCTTAATCAAATAAACTAACTTTATATTCCTTCCTTTTACTTCTAGCAGTCTTAATCTTTAGTTCATTCAAATGTTACCATAGGATTTGATTTTTCTTCATTTCTTCTTTGTCCCTTCACACAGTATTCTTCAAGGCTTTAACAAGCCTATTTTGTAAATCCAATAGGAAAAATTATCCAGGTCACTCTCTTGGTTTCTCATTTGTATTTCCCTTTAAAATTTTAATACCTCAGCCAGTTTCTTTTGTAGATTCAGTGAAACATCCTTTTCTAAATCATTCTCTTGGCCTGTCAGTTGTAAATCCACTTTCAATACCATCTCTATCTTGTCAGATAAAATTTGTTCAACATCTGTCATTTCTTCAATAATGTCTTTTGGACATATTCTGTCCATAGAAGCAGACATCATTATTGACATTGTTGATATTGGGGCTACTATTTTCTGATTCCATTCTTCAAAAGTCTCCTTCAGTATTTTTATTGTTATAATATTTTGGAACATTTTACAGGCTTGTAAATCTTTCATCTACCTAAAAACTCTCCTGTAGCATCCAGTTTTTAAATCATGAAATTGCTTATCTTGCTTTGGTCTTGTAAAAACCAAAACAGGATCTATTTCCTATTAGAAGTTGTTTGTTCTTTATAATTAATCCCAAAATCTTATTGTAAAAGTTTCAATATTTCAATTTTATCTGGACCCTTAGTCTTATAACTTTCTAAGATCAAAATCTTATTTAACTTCTTGCTGTTTATTTCAGATTCTTTAAATTCTTAAGCTTATGAATAAAATTTTCTTTCGGCCTGACTGTGGCTTTTCCTCCTGTCATTATACTTTATAGGGTTGGATGATGGCAACAAGTACTTGAACTCGTCTTGCTCTCTTGATCCTTGCACATCTTGGCTTACTCATACTTACCAAGAGGGGTGATTTCATTCCCTAGGGCGGTATTTTTCAACCTTAGCAATTTTAAGATATGTGGATTTCATCTCCCAGAATTACCCCCGTCAGCATGCTGGCTGGGTCCACACATCTTAAAATTGCTGAGGTTGAGAAACACTGCCCTAGGCATTGGTAAATTTATCAGCTTTAAAGGAGCCAGAGGTCCATCTCTTCCTGAAGTGACTTTCTTGGAGGAGATTCATTATCCTCACCCTTCTCAGTCAGATCAGATACATTTGATAGATGACCTCTGGCAGCAGAGAGACAGAGAGGATGCTATTCTATTGATCCTGATTGATCTATCAATGGCTTTAGATATCATTGAACACCATATGCTCCAGGACCATCTTCACTAATTAAGAGGTTCAGGGCACTGTATTATGGTGGATCTGCTCCTACTTGCAGGGATGGTCTCAGGCAGTAGTATTGTGTGACTGTGCTTCTGGATCCTGGTAGCTAAGCTGAGGGGTACCACTGAATACTATTTTATCCCAATGCTATTTAACATCTATATGTCAGGGTTTGGGGATTGGGTGCCATCCATATGATATGATAGTTCTATTTTTCTATAATTTCTGAATCAGGAGAGATTGTACATGTTCAAAACTAGCATCTGGATGCTGAGCCTGAATGCTGGACTGGGACACCAGACACTCAATGAATTGAAAGAGGGAGGGATCACACTGAACAATTGTACTAGCATCCAGGAACTATAATAAATGACCATTGACTTCCAAATCTCCAATTCATTTTCATGGTTATTCATAGTTCTGAATATTGGTGCAAATTAATGTAGTTTTCATGATTCTTGTTTAGTACCTTTGGAACACACCCTCTTCCTGATGATAATGAAGGGAATCTGAGGTTTAAAAATTATTTTCTGCTCAGTTTGAATCAGGTATCCAATGAAAGAGTGAACCCCTGACTAATTATTATGGTTTTGGTGCAAGTTGCTGCCAAATAAGAGAATGGTAAAAACAATACAGAAGAAATTTTTGGCACAGCATCATCTGATATAGTAGGACTCGTGATTTTATAGTAGCAATGCTTTTGACAAAGGGTCTGGAAAATAAATTTCTTCAAAATGGATTTTCTAATGTTCATTGTTCAGTGCTGGGAAACTTAAGGGTTATTATATCATAAAGAGAAGCTCTATACTCACTGAATGCAACTGGAGTTATCCCTGAATAATTATGCATAAAATTGCCAACGGAGTGCTATTTGTATAAAACAGAACACTAATATTAGTCCAGAATAATTGTATTTTTTATTTATTCCTTGCTCTAATGCTGCAGCCTTAAATCAGCCTTTTTCAGTTTGATGTCCTCTAGATGTACTGAGCTTCGACTCTCCATGATAACTCGGATTATGGCAGCTGAAATCCAAAGCCTTCAGAGGCATCAGGTTGGGAAAGGTTGGTTTAAACATACTGGCATAGTAATCTAGGCTAATTTGTCTCTGGCATGTCAAAGTACATCAATCTTTTACAGCATCAAGTTTGTGAATCTAAAACGACACCGCTGTCCTTCAAACTTCTCTAAGACAGCTTGTGTCTTTGAATCCTCCCCTTTGTTCACAAAAAATAATAAAAAAAAAACCCCAACAACCCATCCTCTTTTTCCATTCATGTCAGTGAACATGAAGTGTCAGAGATAATAAGCTCTCCCTTTTCCTATTAGGTACAATAACTACACTGTCCAAATATGCTCTACTATGATTTATGAGCTGTTGTGGAGATACAGCCTGGTTGTAAAAATCAATACAGTAGAGTCAACATACTTTTTTTTCTTTTCTCTTTTTAAAAGGCATTGAAGCAAGATACCTTAGATATTTTTTAAGCCCGCATATTCTGATGAGGTAGCTCTGCAATGCAGGCTTATGGCAGCCTCTACTTATATGCAAGTCCTTTGAGTTCAGTGGAGCTTACAATAGACAAGCTATAGCAACACACTTACAACTAGCAGCTCTCGTAAATTGCATGCTTGTGATCACCCTGTACAGCGCCATAATTAGAAAATGTGGAGTGGAGGCTTATTCCCAGATACGTGGTTACAGAATGTCAGCCTAACTATGGCAATGTAATAAATAAGCATATATATAATACTGTAGAATTCTAAATTTAGTGAACTCTCTCCATTTCATTTCATTAGAGCTGACAAGAAGCAAGAAGCACTGGAACAAGTTATACACATTATATGGGAAGGAATGGAGGTTTTTTTATAAATCATTCTTGTGATAACAACTCCTCCCCTCCTCATGACTGCCTTTGTGCAGACTAAACCTCGAAATTCAATGCAGTACTACGATATGCTGCATTCATCTGCCTGGACATTATCCTGTACATTGCACCAAGCTCACAGAGACCTATGGAACAATCACCCACATTTTTATTTATAAGTAAAACAAATTTACTGTATTTACTTGAAATAAACATCCATTTATTTCATTGAGATTTACTCCCAAAACAGTATAAATAGGATTTCAGACTCGTTCTTCTTTTACTTATCCTGGAAAGAAAGAAAAAAGTGTTTTCTGTCTTCTCCCTCCACTCACAGCTGTGTCCATCTTGTATGACCAGCTTAGTTCTGTAATTTTCCATGGACAACAGTTTTCCATTTCTTGGCCACACAGGCAGTTTTAGGATAAAGACCTTGCTGTTTTCTGGATATGAAAATCCTTGTAGCTACAAGATAGGGAGGCAAAGCAATGCAGTATTTATTTGTTCTTTGAACAAGGCCAAGGCTGTACTAGTGGCACAGACAAGCGTTGATATAAACCTGTGGGCATTAGAAATGTGCATGACAACATATGCGGGTTGCATTCAGTAGCAATGGGATCTGAAGTGTTATTAAGCCATGTTCTTTTCTAAAGACTTTGGGAGGCCCACAATCGATAGACAGCAGATCTGGTAAAACAGCATCAAACAGTAGCAGGTGAGATTCATAAACTGCACATGAATATTTGTATGCAACCAGTATGAACTCAAATGCTGCAGTGCATCAACAGAAGGGGATATTATTTTAGAGACCCACTGGGAGGAAGTATATAGAACAGTAGTCTTGCATCAGAGACTACAGTTCAAATTCAGGCAAGCTTGGATGGCCTTGAACGTCTTAAAGTAAGGTAGAGCAGTTGCAGTAGTAACATGTATGTCACCTAAAGTTCCTTGAATGAAAGGCTAGGAATACAAGTATAAATTAATACCACAGTCCAGCCAGGAAGCAAGCTGGACAAGGAAACATGCATGTAGATGGGCTATATTCTTTCCAAATTCCAGGACTTAGGCATACATTGTATTAATTAGAAGATGTTGCTATGGTCATTTGGTATTCACAACTAGAGATAAGGGTAGATTTGGAGCCAGCTTCCCCACCCATGCAATTTCATAAACAAGTGATTATGTAGTTTGGGTTATACTGTGTACATATAGCCTTGTCTTCTACAGGTATTTATAGGTGGATTAAGATCAATACATTTAGGGCACAACAATAAGGGCAATAGACTGGATGAGTGTAAAATCTGATCCCGTGTTTACTGAATAGCACTAGTTATTAAAAAATCATCTGTACAATACTAAGTACAAAAAATTATCTCATCAGCATCCCACAATTGGATGGGGTGCTGCATTAATACTTCAAGTAAAACAATGTCTTTTTGTTCCATAAACTCATCCTGTAATTGTGTGGCTTCCTAATCTGGCATGCCCCAGATATGTTTGGATTGCAATTCAGTCATCCTGGATTGCAATTCTAAATTGCAGACCCAACACATTTGGAAGGTGCCACTTGGAAAGGCTGCTATAACCCCAAGAAATATGGCTTCCTGCTCCACTCCTGAGAGTATTCTGAAACCTCTGGGTTCTTGGGTGAATCCTGGAATTCATGCTGACACAGTTACTGCTGACTATGGTCTCAAAGCTCCAGCTTTCAAAGCTACATTTATTCACAGTGAAATGAAATGTTACAAGGACAATAAACACTAGCAGGGGTGAAATGAAATACAAAGCATTAAACATGTTATGGGAAGGATGCATCTGAAAGGTTTTTAGGGAGGTCTCGTGTTTTGCCAAGGAATTGTCTATGCCCAGGACAAGGTGACATGATCTGATAATGGAAAAGTTACACTAACAAGGAGATAGCATTACTAAATGAGCGTATCCAGGCCCAAACATGTTCGGCATTAACTCCATGTGTGGTGGACGAAATTGGTAACGTGACGGGTGCCGAGAAAGCAAGGAGGTATACACATCACCTTACATCTTCGGAAGCTTGGTTTGAAGTCTGTGGCTTTTGACATACATGCTTATCATGACCCCTGCAAAAAGGTAAGTGATCATGGGTTTTCAGGTTCCGTCTCCCTGCACTCGCAGCTGGGAACTAGAGATTGTCCTTTTCATTGGAGGGTAGAACAGCTGACTGTGGCTTGGTCTAACAGACGGATGAACAAGCCAGGGGGCTGTTTGTTCATCCCTCTGTTAGACTAAGCCACAATGAGGTAGGAGCACTCTGAGCATCCTGACAATACACTCTTCACATCTCCCATACATTCTCACATCCTTTGCAGCATGCCACACTCAAAACATTTAAAGCAGATAAATATATAAATAAATCAGGAAAAACAGAATCAATAATGCAAAATAATAATGATTCCTATATCGCCTTGCATGCCTACATCACCATATACACTTGCACACAAATGCATGATGATTATTGCTGAACAGAAGCCACTTTTTCTTTACAAAAAAAGCAGTGGGGGAGGGAGAATGGTTTACCTGGAAGCCTGCTGTTATTTTCATACCTATTTCCAATGCTGTATAATCCCAGCCTTTGCTTGAAACAGGGCATGCCCATGATTCAAGTCCTTTCCCTGATTCTCATACTTTATTTTTTGATCATCATAATGATGACTTGTCATCTTTATACTTTTGCCCTTTTGCCCATAGGGTGCTTGAAGTGATGTACGAAAGTCAGAAAGAAGTTGCAATAAGACACAAGCTGGTTAATCACTGCAACACTTTGGAAATCAGGTTTATAAGAATGGAATCTTGGGTCTGGCCAGTCTGGTGCAGAGTCCTGGGTCATGAGCTAGACTAGACAAAGAAGCTACTCTCTGGACTGTCACTCTACAAACCAAAAACTTTGAAATGCAGGCTACCATGCCAGAGAACTGAGATGATTTGAATGTGGGGTTAGCAGGAGAGAGGGGGAAGAGCACACTAGGGTCCCCCAAATAAGTCACTGCTCTGCCAAATACTTTATGACTGCACCGTTCTTTCTACCCCAATTAACAGCTGTGAAAGACACTACTTACTAATTCATTACAGATATATTTTCAGCCTTAATTGGTATACAAATCTGATTACACTGAAGCCCATGGGATTTCGGTTTTGATTTTGTTGGAATCAGGCTGTGAACTTGATTAGGCAGACATTAGTATGTCGGATTTCAAAACATGATGCTTTGAAGAGAAAAAGATGGAAAAGTGCAGCTAATTTGAATTTTGGGTGCCTAAAAACAAGTACAATTTTCCATATATACTTGTCAAGATGTGCTACAGATCAACCTGAAAGGTTTTTTTTTTATGGTGACCCCTAGAATATGAAATGCTCTTTCAAGGGAAGTTTACCAAGCTTAATTCTTGTTGCCACTACGTGAGTTGTAGATGATATTATTCCAGCCAGCATTTACTTTTTAAATGAAAACAGATTGTTGTTGTATTTTATGTTTGTTTTTAAAAGATGGATATTTTATTATGTTTATTTGACAGTCCCCTTTTTCTTTACATTCCCTAATTTTGTAATGTTATGTTTCAGTGTTCTCGAGGTAAAATATAAATGGGATTAAAGTGGTACCCATTTGTATTTACTTTTAGTGCAAATTTATTTTAATTGCTGAGCTGCTCACAGTTAGCTATGAAATTTCATATGGTTTAGTGAGGTTCCCCTTTTGAATTTATTCTTTAGCAATGTTTTTACAAGCTGTGATGTATAGTTGTAACTATACATCATGTAACCGTTGTGTGAGAAGCAAAACAAACAGTATGTTTTCTTCACTATTTCAGAAAAAAATGTTGAGGATGAGCTTAACAAGGATTTACACTGCCGGTTTTAGACAAGATTGCATTTTTGCACATGGCAATATTGGTGCAGAGGGAAAAATGAGAGTGGATTGAATGTAGAGTTCTTTTCCAAGCTTTAGGAAAAGCAGGATTTTGCAAAAAATTGCCACTACATCTCCAGGGGACAAAGCCAAGTATATTAGCATACAGCAGAAAAATAGCTGGGGACTGTTCAATTTTAATCATGCCTCATGAAAAAGTAATACACACACCAGTTTCCAGTTCAGTGAATGTCACTATACACAGACTTTTTATTTAAAAAACAAAACTCTATTCTAAGACTGGCTTGCTTATTAAGATCATCTATGAAATATTTACTGATTATTTAAACAGGTACCAATATATTTCCTATCAGCTATTTTAAGAACAGTGCATAGAGGCCCATGCTGATACTAGAATCAATTCCCAAAATAATTATATTATTATTATTATTAATATTCTATTTAACAGTATTTCAAAGAATCACCCAATCCCTAGTTACAAACCGCTAAGCCTCTGACTAAAAATAGCATAACCCTGAGTGCCTCAGATAAGGTTTTCACTTTAATTAATATTTCAGGCCAATTCCTAGCAGCTGAAGGAAGTAAAGCTCCTATTTATAAAAATGCTGGCATACTGCCACAATAAGTTGGTTTACTAAACAGAGAAAGAAGTAGAAATGTGTCCTTCCAGCAGGAATGTGTATTATATTTATTCATAAATCCTTTTTCATCCAATTGACTAAGGGTCAATTTTTACATTTAGCTTATTATTAATAGTGATAAGGAATGGAGGTGGGGAGTGATGCTCCAAAAGAGTAAAAAAGAAAGTGTTTTTAAGAACTTTGAAATAAGATATGTTATTAACATGGCATGGCATGGCAATTGATCATAGATACTTTCCTCACCAGCTACTACAGGTAGTCCTCACTTAACAACCATTCATTTAGTGACAGTTTGGACTTACAACGGTGCTGAAAAAACTGACTTATGACCGGTTCTGTCCTGGTTCAGCCTCTGCCCCAGGGCCTCAGTGAGGAGTCAGAAGACGAGCTGCCCCTGGCAAACCTCCAGGGGATTGAGCCAGGCGAGGCCCCAGACGCAGGCACGGTCCCAGACAATGACCCAGCACCGCAGGAGTTGGCAATACCTGAGGATACAGGGGAGCAAGCTGGGAATGGTGGTTTGTCCCCACCCTCTAGCTAGCAGCCAGCAACCGAGGCTACAGGGGAGCAAGCTGGGGATTGCGGTTTGTCCCCACCCTCTAGCCAGCAGCCAGCTGGATCCCATCAGCCTCCCAGCTCACCTGAATCCCCCAAAGGGCAGAGGCGGAGGCGTGTGCGCCTCGCCTTAAAGGACAGGAGGAAAAGTGCTCGGCTGGCTGCTAGGGAGTTACACAGAGGGCAGGGAGAGTCTTTGCAGGACCCAGAGGACAGCTCCTGAGCTCCTGATAAATTACCAACAAAGCAGTGAGGGAGTTGTGGGAGCAACGTTGCATTTTGGCTTCGCGACCACTCTGGTATCCTGTCTTGTTGCTTGCGTTCCTGACCCTGTTTGGATTATCGTTACCCGGACTTCTGGACTCCTTGACCCGGTTTGGATTACTGACTACTCTTTGCTTCACTCCTTTGATTATCGGCACACAGATTACTGGTTTGTCTCTCTCTTGGCTATCCTTGCAAAGTGACTCTGGGCTGCATTCCTTACCTCTGGCCGACTGCCAAGACTCTCCAATCTGTTCTGGAGGCGAGCCAGCACAGTTTGCTCCCACCCCAAACAAACGCTGAGAGAGAGAAGGACGTTTTGTTGGCAGCATGACTAATCCAGCTGCCGATGTGATGGCTAATTTGGCAGCTCAGAACCAGACGCTGGCCACACAAGTAGACCAACTTACGGGGCTTGTGGGCCAGCTACAACTGCAGCTGGCCACGGTGGCTGCCGTGCCCAGCAAGTGCCCAGTGAGCCCTCCTGAGAAATATGAGGGCAAGCCTGAGGACTTTCCTGCCTTCTTGGGACAATGCACGTTATACATGAAGGTACGGGAGAGGGATTTTGTGTCAGACCAAACCAAGGTCTGTTTCCTTATCAGCCTCTTAAAGGGCCGTGCGGCTAAATGGGCCACCCCGTTCCTGGTGGCTGACTCTCTGCTCCTGAACAACTACCCTGCCTTCCTGGCACAATTGAGGAGTGCCTTTGAGGAGCCTCAAGCCCTGGCCAGAGCCAACCGGCAGATCAGGCGGCTGCAACAGGGAAAGGGTCGGTGGCAGACTACACAGCCGAGTTTCGGCTCTATGCCCAGGATTTGGACTGGAATGAGGCTGCCCTGCGGGACCAGTATCTAGAGGGGCTGTCTGAGCCCGTGCTGGACGAGGTAGCCCGGGTGGAACGCCCTACCACCCTGGAGCAAACCATCCAGTTGTGCCTCCACATCGATGGGCGGCTGGAGGACAGGCGCCAGGCCCGCCGGGGACGTGTTGATCCCAGGCTAGGGCGCCACCGGCCTCCCGCACCTATGGCTCCCTGGCCCCCTGGTGGCCACAGCCCGACTGCGCCAGAGCCAATGCAGCTGGGGGCTGCTCGGCCCCGGCTTACTCGGGAGGAAAAGGAGAGGAGGCGCCGGGCCAACCTGTGCCTCTACTGTGGCGGGCTGGGGCATTATGCCAGCTCGTGCCCCGAAAAGCAGTCAGTGCCGGGAAACTGGCAGCCCCAGGTCAGTGCCGGCTGAGCGACCTGGGGCGTGCCGCCTCTGCCCACAGGCCAACAGGAGAGGGACTCCAGCACTTGCTGCTGCCGGTCAGGCTGCGGCTGCAGGCAGGGCAGTGGCTCCTGGCCCATGCCTTAGTGGACTCAGGGGCTTCCCGCTCCTATATGGACAGTGACTTTGCAGCCCAGCAGCAGGTCCCGCTCCGCGCCAAAAAGGTTCCCATGTCTGTGGAGGCCATTGACGGGCGGCTGCTGCAGTCGGGCCCGGTGATCCAGGAGACGGCGCTCCTCACCATGGTTGTGGGCCAGCACCAGGAGCGGCTGCGCATGGACATCACCAAGATGCCCCGGTTCCCGCTGGTGCTAGGGATAGACTGGCTGGAGCGGCACAACCCAATGATAGACTGGGCTCGCCAGCGACTCCAGTTCCGGGAACCTTGCCCGCACTTGGCTGTCAAGGCACTCCTGGGGGCCGCCACCGCCGAGGGGACTCATGCCCTTCCCCCGGAATACCAGGAGTTTGGGGATGTCTTTGAGGAGAAGGGGGCAGACCGGTTACCGCCCCATCGGCCCTACGGCTGCAGAATTAACCTCAAGCCTGATGCCCCCCTGCCCGCAGGCCGGCTGTACTCATTGTTGGAGCCGGAACAGGCCGCCCTCCGGGACTTTTTAGCCAAGAACCGGCAGAGGGGTTTCATTCGGCCCTCCAGATCCCCGACCTCAGCCCCTGTTCTCTTTGTGAAGAAGAAGTGTGGGGAGCTGAGGCTCTGCAATGACTATTGGGCGCTGAACCGGATAACCATCCGGGACCGGGACCCACTCCCCTTGATACCGGAACTACTGGATCGGGTGCGCCAGGCCCAGCTGTTCACCAAGCTGGACCTGCGCGGCACCTACAACCTGATCAGGATCCGGGACGGGGACGAATGGAAGACGGCCTTTGGGACGCGCTATGGGCAGTACGAATATCTGGTCATGCCCTTCGGACTGTGTAATGCGCCCGCCGTCTTCCAGCGCTTCATTAATGACGTATTTCGGGACCTATTGGACCGGTTTGTTGTGGTCTATCTAGATGACATCCTCATCTACTCCAGGGACCCGGCCCGGCATGTGGAGCATGTCCGTACAGTTCTACAGCGGCTATGAGAGCACCGGCTTTACGCTAAGCTTGAGAAGTGCGAGTTTCATGTCCGGGAAGTGGACTTCCTGGGCCACCGCCTTACTCCCGAGGGTGTAGCCATGGACCCGGCCAAGGTCACCTCGGTGACGCAATGGCAAGCTCCCAGGAATCGAAAGGAGCTCCAACGGTTCCTGGGGTTCGCGAACTATTACAGACAATTTATTGAGGGCTATGCCGCTCTGGCGGTACCGCTCACCCGACTACTGAGACCCCGTGAGACGTTCCGGTGGACTGCAGAGGCGGAGCAGGCGTTCCAACACTTAAAAAGCAGCTTCGCCACAGAACCAGTGCTGTGACTCCCAGACCCCCAGCTCCCGTTCATCGTGGAGGCGGACGCCTCCAGCTATGCCATCGGGGCGGTCCTCTCGCAACAGGCCACCCCTACAGAGCCGCCGCGTCCCTGTGCATACTATTCCCGCCAGCTCACCCCTGCAGAGCGTAACTACACCATTTGGGAGCGGGAGCTGCTAGCCATAAAGACGGCCTTCGAGGTGTGGAGGCATCATTTGGAGGGAGACCGACATCCGGTGGTCGTCCAGATGGACCACCGGAACCTAGAGCATCTGCAGACGGCCCGATGCTTGAACCAGCGGCAGATTCGATGGTCGCTCTTCTTCACCCGCTTCAATTTCCGGATTGAGTACATTCCTAGCGCTCAAAACAAGCGGGCCGACGCTTTATCCCGGAAGCCGGAGTACACGCCCCCGGCAGACCTGACTGCCTCCCCGACCACCGTACTGGCCCCAGAGGTGTTCGCATCCACCGTTCCCCAGCCCACACTTCGGGACCGGCTCCGGGAGCAGCAGGCAAGGGACCCCTGGACCCGAGAGCAGTTGTGCCGCCTGCAGCAAGCCCCTGCACTGGCCACATCAGACTACGCTGTGTCTGACGGGCTGCTAATGCACCAGGGCCGCTTGTGTATACCGGCTGGGCCCCTACGGGGGGAACTTCTCTCCCTGTGCCATGACGCTCACCCTGATGGACATTTCGGGCGCTATAAGACTTTGCATCTGCTGACCCGAGAGTTTTGTTGGACCTGGGTCCAGGCGGACGTGGCGCGCTATGTCCAGACATGCGAAGTGTGCCGCCGTGCGAAGAACCAGCCGGGCAAACCCCTTGACTCCTTCACCCTCTGCCCACTCCACCACGCCCCTGGCACACCCTGTCGATGGATTTCATCACCGACCTCCCCAAGGCCAACCCCTATTCCTGCATCCTGGTGGCAGTGGATCTCTTCAGTAAGATGGGACACTTCATCCCGTGTACCGGCCTCCCGACCGCTCGGGAGACGGCGCAGCTATACGTGCAACACATCTTCTGACTGCATGGCCTCCCCGAGCAGGTGGTGAGCGACCGGGGCTCCCAGTTCTCCTCACACTTTTGGAAGGCGCTACACGCCCTGCTAGGCACAGAGGTGCACCTCTCCTCCTCGCATCACCCCCAGTCGGACGGCCAGACAGAGAGGGTGAATGGGGTGCTGGAGCAGTACCTACGGTGCTACGTGGGGCACCAGCAAGATGACTGGGCGGACCTGCTACCTCTGGCGGAGTTCGCCTACAATAACTCCCTACATTCTTCAACCCGGCAGACCCCTTTCATGACCCTCTATGGCTACCACCCCCGTTTCTTCCTGTCCGTCCTTCCCAGTACCACAGTTCCGGCAGCGGAGGCCTTCGTCCAGGAACTTCAGGCTCAACACTCCATGCTCAAGGAACACCTCGAGCAGGCTAAGCGGGCCTATAAGGCCAATGCTGACCGCCGGCGGCAGCCAGGCCAGGACCTACAAGTAGGGGACCGTGTGTGGCTGTCCACCAGGTATCTGCCCAGCTCGAGGCCCTCCAGGAAGCTGGACGCCCACTTAATCGGGCCGTACCCGGTGGTGGAACGAGTCAACCCCGTGGCTTTCCGCCTGGACCTGCCCCCATCTCTCCGGATCCATCCCGTGTTCCACCGGTCCCTCCTGATGCCTGCCGCTCCTCCGGATCCCCATCGTCCCTCTGTGCCACCGCCGCCACCGGTGATGGTGGATGGCCAGGAGGAGTTTGAGGTGGCCCGTATCTTGGACTCCCGCATGCGGAGAGGGCGCCTCCAATACCTTGTAGACTGGGAAGGGTACGGGCCGGAAGACCGCTCCTGGGAGCCCGCGGCTCAGGTCCATGCCCCTGCCCTGGTCCAGGACTTCCACCGGGCATATCCTCACAAGCCAGGACCCGTGGCTTCTCGGGGAGGGGGCCCTGAGGGGGGGGGATAGTGTCCTGGTTCAGCCTCTGCTCCAGAGCCTCAGTGAGGAGTCAGAAGACGAGCTGCCCCTGGCAAACCTCCAGGGGATTGAGCCAGGCGAGGCCCCAGACGCAGGCACGGTCCCAGACAATGACCCAGCACCGCAGGAGTTGGCAATACCTGAGGATACAGGGGAGCAAGCTGGGAATGGTGGTTTGTCCCCACCCTCTAGCCAGCAGCCAGCAATCGAGGCTACAGGGGAGCAAGCTGGGGATTGCGGTTTGTCCCCACCCTCTAGCCAGCAGCCAGCTGGATCCCATCAGCCTCCCAGCTCACCTGAATCCCCCAAAGGGCAGAGGCGGAGGCGTGTGCGCCTCGCCTTAAAGGACAGGAGGAAAAGTGCTCGGCTGGCTGCTAGGGAGTTACACAGAGGGCAGGGAGAGTCTTTGCAGGACCCAGAGGACAGCTCCTGAGCTCCTGATAAATTACCAACAAAGCAGTGAGGGAGTTGTGGGAGCAACGTTGCATTTTGGCTTCGCGACCACTCTGGTATCCTGTCTTGTTGCCTGTGTTCCTGACCCTGTTTGGATTATCGTTACCCGGACTTCTGGACTCCTTGACCCGGTTTGGATTACTGACTACTCTTTGCTTCACTCCTTTGACTATCGGCACACAGATTACTGGTTTGTCTCTCTCTTGGCTATCCTTGCAAAGTGACTCTGGGCTGCATTCCTTACCTCTGGCCGACTGCCAAGACTCTCCAATCTGTTCTGGAGGCGAGCCAGCACAGGTTCTCACAATTACAACCGTTGCAGCATCCCCGCAGTTACGTGATCACAATTTGGGCGCTTGGCAACCAGTTCACTTTTATGACCATCACAGCATCCCGTGGTCACATGATCACCATTTCCGACCTTCCCGGCTGGCTTCTGGCAAGCAAAATCAATGGGAAACTGCATGGTTCACTTAACGACCATGTGGTTCACTTAACGGTGACAAATCATGTGGTGTTTTGCTTAACAAATGCCGCACAAAAGGTCGTAAAATCAGGTCAGATTCGCTTAAGGACCGCTTTGTTTTAGCAACCGAAATTCCAGTCCCAATTGTGGTCATTAAGTGAGGACTACCTGTACAAACAATACCATCTAGATGAAGTTCCACAGAATCAAAGAATAGGATTGGAAGTTACCTTGGAGACCACCCTGCTTCATTCAGGAATCTGCTGCTATGGCATCTCCAAGAACTGGCCCTCCAGATTTAGTTGAGACACGTCCAGCAAAGGAAAGTTCACCTCCTGAAGCAGGCTGTTCCACAGTTGAATATTTCCTACTATTAGGATTTTTTTCCTGATGTCCAACCATAATCTACTTCCCTATAATGTAATACCATTGTTTCTTGTTCTGTCTGGAACAACTCTTAACACTTCTGCGTCATCTTCTATGTAACAGTTTTCAGACAGTTAAAGGCTTAAAGGCAACTATCATGATTTTACTCTTTTCCAGGCTAAACATATCCAGTATTTCCAACTGATCCTCAGAAGTTTTTCCTTTTGGGCCCTTACCATCTTGACTGCTCTCTTTTGGGCACACAGCAATTTGTCAATGTCCTTCCTAAAATGCTGCGCTCAGAACTGTCACAATATTCTAGGTGCTATCTGACCCACACAAAATAGAGGAACAATGGCTTTTCTTCAGCCTGACATTGTAATTCTCTTGATGCATCTTAGGATTGCATTTGATTTTGAAACTGTATTACACTATTGGTGCATGTTCAGCTTTTGATCCACCAAGACACCTAGATTCTTTTTGCATGGGCTATTTTCCAATATCCCCCTCCCCCCCATCCTATACTCACGTTTTTTATTTTTCCTAACCAAATGTACTAGGAATAAATACATTTCAGTAGGAATAAAATGCATTTATTCCTATTGAAATTCATCTTACATCCAAGTTATTTATAAATATATTGAACAACACAAGGCCTAGAGTAGAGCCCTGGAGTACGCCACTTGAAATTTTCCTCCAGCTTGATGTAAAATCACTAACATAAGCTTGTGGGATATGATTTTTCAACCACCTCTGTATCTAGTGGTAGCATAGTCCAGCCCACATTTTGTTATTGTCTCTAGCAGAATCTCACGGATGACTTGTTGAATTCTTTCCTGAAGTCATATGTGTATCACATTCCTATGATCCACTAAACTGGCCATTCTATCAAAAAAAGATGTAAGATTGGTTTGGCATGATGTATTCTTCATCCAATCATGCTAGCTTCTCTTGGGGATGGCTGGTCCCATGAAGCCTCCCAGTACTCCATTTTTAAAAATTTTATACTTGGATTCTATATTATGTATGTATTGTAATTTTATATTTATTTTTTAATTATGTTTTACTGTGAACCGCCCAGGGTCCCCGATAGGGGAGATGGGCAGTAATATAAATTTAATTAATAATAATAATAATAATAATAATATTCAGCTAGCCATTATACAAATTGATTGATCTTTGATTATGTGCCATCAAGTCATTTTCAACTCCTAGCGACCACATAGATAGATGTTCTCCATGACGATCTATCCCTAACCTTGTCTTTCAGGTCTTCCAATGGCGCACTCATTGCCACTGAAACTGGCACTTACAACTTAATAAAGCTGGCCTGAGATTGCTCCCTCCACCATTTCTTCCCAACCCTTTTCCCCCCAGTGTTATCTCTTAAATTGATTGCTTCTGGGAAGATACTGTTTATTATTATTGTTGTTATCATTATTCTTCAGAAGAATAGTTGACAAATGCTTAAAATTTGCCAATGTCAGGCCTTGTCCTGAAGGCTAAGAATTGTCCAAATGCCACCATAATATAAGATTCCAAGCAAAATTGGTTTTTATAAACTGAATGTTGTGTGGTCAAATAATTATAATTTTGTCAGCTGTTTTGACAATTATATTGTTACAGCGCCTAATGCTCCAATAATTACAGGAAAAATTTTGCTGGTTTATTCCGTAATTTCAGTTGTTAAGCCTTGATATTTTACAAACTTTTCCAGTTCCTTTTGAGCGACTCTAGTGTCATTAGGTATTGTCACCTCTATGAGTAAAACTTATTTTTCTTCAATTACCGTGATGTCCTTGGTATTGTGTTCTAGATATCAGTCCATCTGAATTCAGAAATCCTATAACATTTTTACATGGCCATTCTGGAGCACTTTTTACACATGATCATATAATACTTTGGAGGCATCAAATCCATACCTTTTACAGGTAGTCCTTGGCTAACGGCTACTCATTCAGCAACTGTTCAAAGTTATAACAGCACTGAACAAGTGGTACTTACAACCAGTCCTTGAAGTTCCGGCTGTCCCAGCACCCCTGCGGTCACGTAATTGTGATTTGGGCACTTGGCAACTGGCTCACACATAAGACGGTTGTGGAGTCCCATGGTCACGTGATTGCCATTTGTGACCTTCCTTGCTGGCTTCCCACAAGCAAAGTCAATGGGGAAGCCGGCAGGGAAGGTCGCAAGTTGCTTCTCTAAGTTGCTTCTTCTCCTGCCGCCTTTTCTTCTGAGAAGCCGGCTACAGAGTATGAGATCCTGGGGATGTCGTACTCCATATCATGTGCCTGCCCACAGCACACCCTGCCCACACTCCATAGCGCATGCCTGCATACCTGGCCACGCTCGGGCTGGGCTGCTGCAGCCACCAGCCACCAGGCTGTGCTCATACTGTACCAGCCACCTGCGCACCCTCCTGCACTCCACAGCAGCCACCCCCACCCAGCAACACTACCAGCTTGCTTGCAATCTTCCCAGGTCTTAGGACTTCCTGCTGGCTTCCCCATTGACTTTGCTTGTTGGAAGTTGGCAGGGAGTTGCAAGTTGCAGTCACATGAAGTTCTCCCTTAACAACCTGCGATCCTCGCTTAATGACAGCAATGGGGACTGCCAGGACGCATCGGTTACCGATGGAAATTCTGGTCCCAATTACCATCGTTAAGCAAGAACTACCTGTATATAAATTCCAATGCATACTTTTGGATACCTTGTTGTTGTTGTTATTGGAAAATCTGGGGATGATGTAAACCCACATTTGGCTGGCTCCAAATTGGGAAAAACTGATCTAGTGTGAGGGTCGGGGGGGCTGCTGCGGCTAGGTGCACACTATGGAAGGAGGCGGGCAAGCATGGTGTTGCTATGGAGTACAAGATCCCTGGGATCTTGTACTCTGTAGCAGGCTCCTCAGGAGAAAAGTGGCAGGAGCGACTTACTGGAGCAACTTCTAGAATGCAAGTCAAAACAGTGACTTCACCCTTCTCTTGCAGAATATGTATGAGAGCTAGCCTGCAGAAATACTCTGGTCATTTAAAATTTATAGGAAAGGAGTCTATGGCTGCATGTGCCACACCAAACAAGGTTTCTGCATTATAGAAAGGAGGATGCCAGGAGAACAAGAACATTGCCAGCTGGGTAGCAGCACATGAAGGATCTTGGCCGATCTTGGAAACTGAACAGGGTTCAGAAAGAAAGATCCAAGATGGCGACCGGGAGCAGATGCGGAGCCATGAGCTGCTTTGAGGGGTGTCTTTAGGGCTTGGAATTAGAGTCCAGACACCCTCCTCTATATACCACCCCTACACATTAATGCTCCAACTGGTAGGGAGTTGGTTAGAGGAACCCCAGGTTTCCAAACATCGGATTCCTGCCGGCTTTAATATTGTGTGCCAGAGAATGGGGAGGATAGAGCTCTCCTGGGGAAGAGAGCAGAATCGGCGGCTGCAGCTCCTGGACGGAGAACTGGGGCGCAAATTACGGCGCAGATTTGGAGTCCAGTCCCCTACCTTTGCCTGACAGCTGGGGGGTGAAGCAACGGAGGAGTTGGGGACAGAGTGGCTGCAGAGTGGCTGCACTGGAGCTTGATGGAGGTCGCTACGTTGGAGTGTGGAGCTCGGTAGTGCGAAGGCCCTCGGTGTGTGTGTGGCAACCGGGAGCGTTTTTGCTTTTCTTGGGGCTTGGGGCTTGCAGGAGGCTGCTGCAGCTGGAGGAATGGCGGAGCGACGCGGCCTGGTCGGCCCCTGGTGGCATTGGCTCCTGGCTTGTGGCCTCTGGTGTGGTGAACTTTTTGTCCCCTTGGGCGAACGTCCAGCTCAGCTCTGATGTGTGACGGTGGTGGTGGGTCTTGGCGTGATGGACCCTCAGATGTCTGAATGGGCCGGACCCTTAACCAACACTGGTCTAGCAGGACGACGAGCTCCAATGTGGCAATTTGGTACAACCTTGACTCCCTCCTACTTTTATTGTTTTAATTGGACTCGGGAGATGTTGGAGATCGGGTCGATTTGGGAGAAGAAACCCGAGACTCAGACATTGGACGCTGTGCTGGCTTTAATATCTTATGCCAGAAGGACTAACAACATAGAGGACTATCTTTTAGAACATACTGACTTGGAGTGAACCAGTTGTTCCTTCCCAGGCAAGCAGCAGTGGGTTGGGTCCCTTACTGTGAGTGTTGTCCCCCCTAGTAGGTGAGAGATACTGGGTGGGGGCTAGGAATGTTTGTGTGCAAGAGTGCCCCCTGAGAGTTGCTCAGTGGGATAGAAGCGATTGAGTTGCCCCTCCTCCACTAGTGAGAGAAGTTGAGGGGGGTACATAGTGAAAGTAGAAGTAAGTGTATATGAGGGGGTGGTCGGGATCCCAACAGTGCCGAGAGCGTTAGCTGGTGCACTGGGGGGGCCCACCACCACCTAGGACTGAATGTGACTGAGAGGATGAGTGTGTGGGGTAGGGGTCCTATGTTTAGACCCAGGATTTCCAGGGGTTCGGGAGTGGAGGCTACCGACCTAGGAAGCTCTGGGGGCTGCAGGGCGGGCCAACTGATCAAAGTGGTGACAGGTCAGGGATGTTTATTTATTTATTTATAATTCAATTTGTATTTACCGCTCCATCTCCCCGCAAGGGAACTCTGGGCGGTTTACAAAAATCGACAGTTAAAATTTAACGATTAAAACAGCATATATAAATACTCTCTAATACAATAAAATTTAAATACAAAATCCAAGATTTGATGGGTCGATGTTTAAAAGGGCTCTATGGCACCAGCCATCCCCAAGAGGAGCTGTTCCCCCCCCTCCCACGCAAGGCGGCAGAACCAGGTCTTTAAGTTCTTTCTGAAGGCCGGGAGCGATGGGGCCTGCCTCACCTCCGGAGGCAGCATATTCCAAAGGGTGGGCGCTACTATCGAGAAGGCCCGCTTTCTAGACCCCGTCAGGTGAAACTCCTTTACCGATGGGATCCGCAGCATGCCCTCTCTAAATGACCGAGTGGGATGGTTCGACGTTATGGGGATGAGACGGTCCCTCAGGTAACCTGGTCCCATGCCATGTAGGGCTTTAAAGGTGATAACCAACACCTTGAATTGGACCCGGAAGCACACAGGTACCCAGTGCAGCCGTCGCAGCAGAGGTGTCACATGTGCTGGTCTTGGCGCACCAATAACTGCGCGAGCAGCCGCATTCTGGACCAGTTGAAGCTTCCGGATACTCTTCAAGGGTAGCCCCATGTAGAGCGCATTGCAATAGTCTATATGGGAGATGACCAGGGCATGAGTGACTGTACGGAGGGCATCCTGATCCAGGTACAGCAGCAACACTCCCAACTGTTCTCGGGAACCCAACTTAAAGAACAGGGTCTCACAACCGGCCACTTGTGGAGCAATGCCCCTGTGAGCCATTAGAGACTCTCAGATGATAACCGCCACCCCACCTCCCCTGCCCCGGTGTCTCGGCTGGTGCCACACCTGAAACCTGACTGGGCACATTTCCGAGAGGGCAACCCCTCCCTCAGGGCCCAGCCAGGTCTCGGTGATACAAGCCAGGTCTGCCCCCTCCTCCGTGATCAAATCACATATGAAGGGGGCCTTGTTGTTCACAAACCTGGCATTGAGAAGCAGCAGCTGGAGACCAGAGCCCTCAAGGATCCGTCGACCAGGGCCCGGGTATGAACTTGGAGGGCCGGATTATCTAGACCCCTTTCAGTCAGGTTGCAGGCCGGGATATGGGACGGAGACTGCATTGGTCGCACTTATGGATGATCTCTGGCAAGGATGGGATGGAGGAAGTGCATCCATCCTTATCCTTTTAGATCTCTCAGTGGCTTTTGATACCATCGACCATGGTATCCTTTTGGGATGGCTCAGGGAGTTCGGGGTTGGCAGTGTAGTTCTGCAGTGGTTCACCTCCTTCCTCCAGGGCCATTCCCAATCAGTGATGATAGGGGAGGAGAGATCTGACCCACGGCCCCACTTGTGTGGGGTGCCTCAGGGCTCGGTGCTC
Source organism: Charina bottae (assembly GCA_023362775.1). NCBI lineage: Eukaryota > Metazoa > Chordata > Lepidosauria > Squamata > Charinaidae > Charina > Charina bottae. The sequence continues at coordinate 51,401,398 of JALMGJ010000003.1, read as the reverse complement.
TCCCCTCTCCTGTTTAACATCTATATGAAGCCACTGGGTGAGATCATCCGTCACCACGGGATGAAATACCATCTATATGCTGATGATACTCAGCTGTATATTTCCATCCCGGGTGAAGTAAGTGATGCAGTTGCTGCCCTATCTCAGTGTCTGAAGGCTGTAGGGGCCTGGATGGGGAACAACAGGCTTCGACTGAACCCTAGTAAGATGGAGTGGCTGTGGATTGATGGCCGCTCGGGATCTAGGAAGTTGTCATCTTTGGGTCTTGAGGGGGTGGCACTACCCCATTCGGAGCCAGTGCGGAATTTGGGGGTTCTCCTGGACTCATGACTCCTGCTTGAAGAGCAGGTGGCAGCCGTGGCCAGGAGGGCCTTTGCACAACTTCGGATTATGCACCAATTACGCCCATTCCTGAACCGAGATGCCCTCCGAACAGTCACTCATGCCCTTGTCATCTCCCATATAGACTACTGTAATGCGCTCTACATGGGGCTACCCTTGAGGAGTATCTGGAAGCTTCAACTGGTCCAGAATGCGGCTGCGCGGACAATTATTGGGGCCAGAAGATTGGCTCATGTGACACCGTTGTTACGCGAGCTGCATTGGGTACCGGTTTGCTTCCGGGTACAATTCAAGGTGTTGGTTATCACCTTTAAAGCCCTACATGGCATGGGGCCAGGTTACCTGAGGAACCGTCTCCCCAGAACATCGACCCGTCCCACCCGATCAGCCAGAGAGGGCTTGCTGCGAACCCCATCGACTAAAGAGTTCCATCTAGCGGGGTCCAGGAGGCGGGCCTTCTCTGCAGTTGTGCCCGCCCTTTGGAATATCTTGCCCCCGGAGCTGAGGCTGGTTTCCTCGCTCCCGACCATTTGGAAAGGCTTAAAGACCTGGTTCTGCCGTCTTGCCTGGGAGGGAAACGCCAATAGTTCCTCCTGGGGATGGCTGGTCCCATGAAGCCTCCCAGTACTCCATTTTAACATTTTATTCTTGGATGCTTTATTATGTATTGTTGTAATTTTATACTCATTTTAATCTTGTTTTATTTTGCACCGCCCAGGGTCCCCGATTGGGGAGATGGACGGTAATATAAATTTAATAAAATAAATAAAATAAAAATAAACTTGCAACCTTCCCTGCTGGCTTCCCCATTGACTTTGCTTGTGGGAAACTGGCAGGGATGGTCACAAATGGCAACCACATGACCACAGCTTGCTGCGATGTCGTTAATTGCAAGCTGGGTACCTGAGCGCCCAGATCGCAATCATGTGACTACGGGGGTGCTGTGACAGCCAGAACTTTGAGTCGTAAATCCATTTTTTTCAGCGCTGCCATAACTTTGAATGGTTGCTGAACTAATGGATGTAAGGCAAGGACTACCTGTATTTGATTTGCCATCTATGTGTGGCTTGACCTCTGGTCAATTTGGCTATGCATGTGTGGTCATATAATAGATACGAAGTATAAGATATCCATCATTCCTAGGAACTTGATCTTAGGACTATTATTCAAGGGAAGGAATGAAAATACCTGGTTTGCATCTGCCTGAGTATAAGAAAAACTGAAAAGCTTCAGTTTCTTACAAGGATCTTAAACATAAAAGTTAATGCCAAAACTAGGTAGGATGCACTTCATGTTTGGCTTTCTTATAAGTGATTGATAATGGTATATGGTAAAATTGCATAAGCAGCTCGTTTCAATGGAAATGTGAACAAATGTTACTATTAGCATTATTTCTTTATTATGTATTTAACAATTATTTCTTTTCAGGATCATCAGAGGGAATGATACCGATGACATTAAAGTAACCATTTAAGAAATAAGTAGCCCATCCCAGGGGAACCAGAGTAGTAGCTTCAAACATTCCACATAGGAAAGTTTCACTCTTCCAGGGTATTAACTGTCCCACCCAATTTTGTATCTTATCCAGTGCAAATTGGGTAAGTGGTCTGGCTATCTCTTTATCCAATTTACTAATAAAAATATTGAAGAATAGAGAGACCAGGGCTGAATGTTGTGGCAGCCCACTTGATACTTCTCTCCAATCTGGTGAGGAGCCATTGATGAACACACTTTCGATATGACTTTTCAAGTCAGCTACATATTCATTTAACTGTCATCCCATCAAGCCCACAGGCAAATCAAAATGTCCTAGAGTACTTTGCTGAAATTACAGCAGATTCCAATTACCCAGAGAGAGAGTGGGCTCCCCTGAGCCGCCATGTTCAAACAAAGGCTATAAAGCCATCTGTCAGGAATGCTTTAATTTGAATTCCTTGCCGAGGGACGGATTAGAGTTGATAAGCTAAATTACCCCTTCCAACTCTGTGATTCTATGAACACTCAATATGTCATTCAGCTCCTGGAAGGTCATCTACTCAGTCTGTGATCATCTTATTCTGATGTTTCATTTCCAGCTTCAAATGTTTCGTGACATTATTTTGAGTTCTGGCATGCTATGTTTCAGAGATCTTCCACCATAATCTACTATCATGTTGGTCTTCATGGGACTTTTTTTTTTTAACAAAAAGTCCTGCCTCATAAGTTACGCCAAAATGGTCTCATACATGCACATGCAGAAAGGGATTTTATTTCTATTAACCCTTTGAAGTTTATTCCTTTCCAGTACATAGGACTATTCAGTGTGGGCTACAAAGCTTTGGACAACCACTAGATGGCAGCAAGGGACTAGAGCTTTCTGAATCTCTTTGCTGCCATCCAATGGTCATGTAAAGCAGGGGTCGCCAACCTGTGGGCCGCCGCCGCCTGTTAGGAAGTGGGCTGTAGTGCTCCTGCCTGCAAACCCCACCCCCCAGTGCGCGCGATTGGCTTCCACCTGCAAACCCGCCCCCGGTGTGCGTGATTGGCTCCCGCCTGCAAACCACCACCCCCCGGTCCGTGGAAAAATTGTCTTCCACGACCGGTCCCTGGTGCCAAAAAGGTTGGGGACTGCTGATCTAGAGTTTGGATTTCATATTTGGTAGTCCTACTGGTACCACCACCCCACCATTTTTTCCCCAGCCTTGCCTCAGAGAAATAATAAAGTTACTAACTGCTACCCACTACTGTGCCATCTCCTTGTACCACATTCTCCTCTACCACATTTTTCCTACTGCATCATAGCATCATGGTCATTAATTGGTTAGGTTTTCACAACACATTAGTTTAGGCTAAAATGGGATTGGGTAGTTTCAAGACTGTACAGAATGTTGTAGGAATCCAATTATTGAATTATCATGTTTTGTTAAAACAGACTATCCTGTTAAACTACCACATGGTTTGTTTATTTGAACGTAAAATGTTATGAGAACATACGGATTGTGTTTTGATAACCCGTTGTAGCATTCTTCTACTAACATTCTCCCAAATAAGTCTTTACCAACCCTTCAGAGCACATAGTTGAGCAATATTTCTACAAGAAAAGTAAAACATCCTTCTGCTTAATGGGAAATTTTCTATGATCAAGTGCTTCACTTGTCCCTATTTGTTTTCGCTGTTGCATCCATTCCCTTTAAGATTTGAGTTTTCCGTTTTTGTTTTTTATTTCCAAATGGCAGGGTATCAACTGCTATTTCCAACTAAGTCTGTGAATTTCATCTTGTAAAGACTAAGATTCTGTTTAACTTCTGAATATGTAATTGTAAAACCTGCCTAACATTGTCACTGAACATTAATGTTCATGCGAAAGGTTTTTAGAACCAAACAGATGTTGTTGTTTTTTGTTTTAAAAAAAGTAGATAGACAGACAGACAGACATGTTTCTCTCCCAGCATTTCTAATTACTGTAGACTCGCTGGGATGAGAATGAGACTTTAAGTGGGGGAAATGAGGTTGTGACTGAGTGTGTGAATGTATAACTGGATGTGTAAACATATCCTGATTCTAGACAGATGTTCCCACTCATCATTGGGTCAGTCCATTTGAGAACCCTTCTAAGATATCTAACACCTGTGTATCTTCTTCTTCTTCCTAGTGTTTTCCTGCTATTTTCGCGGGGTCTGCTTTTCGGATCCTGAAACACCACTTTGCCCGATCATCCGCATCCTCAGGGCGTAGCCCATCAATTTGCATGTCTTTATTGATGGTGTCCTGCCACCTCTGTTTTGGACGCCCACGTGGCCGTCGGCCATCGATTTTAAGATGGTAAGCTATTTTGGTGACAGTGGAAGGTGCCGCTCTAAGGACATGTCCATACCAACGAAGCCGGCTTTCTCTCATCTTCTCTGTAATTAATGACACGCCTAGCTGTTGTTGAATGGCACCATTTGTGACGTGCTCGAGTAGGGAGATGCCCGATATCCAACGGAGCATACGCATTTCCATAACATGGAGATGGCTCTCTACACTCTTTGTTGCTGCCCATGTCATTGGTATCATTCCCTCTGATGATCCTGAAAAGAAATAATTGTTAAATACATAATAAAGAAATAATGCTAATAGTAACATTTGTTCACATTTTTCACATTGTTCACATACAATGCCACAGGGCGGACAATCGTCTTAGATTTGAGATGGATTGGCATTTGTATGTCACAAAGCACACCGGTGAGTTCTTGCCAGCGCAGCCAGGCCGCATTCACCCTTGCTCGGACGTCACCGCTGATGCCACCGTCGCCTTGGAGATGGGAGCCAAGATATCGGAAGATATCGACCTTCTTTAAGTTTTCTCCATTTATTTGGAGCGTTCCATGGGTGGTTATGGTCTCTAGGTACTCATTTTTCTTTATGTTCAGGTGAAGTCCAAAATGGCTGTGACGGTTGTTCCATGCCTGTACTCGCCACTGCAGTTCATTCCTAGTAGTAGAAGCAAGCATGACATCATCAGCGTAGAGTATGGTCCAGGGTGCATTTCGCTGCAGGTCCCATCCATGTCCACTTTGAGGCCCCAAAGCCACATGTATTTCCCAGAAGCTTTCAGTGTAGCTACCAGAGATATCGCAAAATTGTTAACAATTACAGCATCACTCTTTACATGACATGAGGTGAAGTTTATTGGATAGATTGAGAATAATTGTCTAACTATGTTCAAATGGGGTGTAGTGGTTACTGTGTTGGGTTGACACTAGTGAGATCCAGTTTCTAATCCATTCTCAGCCATGGAAGCTGTCTGGGGTGACTTTGGGCCAATCCCTCTCTCTTGGTCAAACCTACCTCACAGGGTTGTTGTGGGGGGGGGGAAAGGAGGAGCCCTACTTATGCCATTCCTGAAGGATAGGCAGGATCTAAATAGTTTGTTTTTTTATTTATTTAAAAAGTGTGCCACTCCTGAAGGAGAGGTGGGATCTAGACAGAGTTTGTTTGTTTGTTTGTTTATTTATTTATTGCGCCATTCCTGAAGGGGAGGTGGGATCTAAATAGGGTAAATTAATTAATTAATTAATTACTTAACTAACTAACTTACTTACTAATAAAGTGTGTTCTTTTTAGGTACAACCACATCCAGAGTCTCTCTCCTATGCATCACTGCACACACACATATGCAAATTTCACACTTCCAGATTTTCTGCATACAGCAGCTCCAAGTTATTCCAGGGCTTGATCAAGTCAGATTCTCGGTTCGTTTTATTTATCTCAGGAACATAGCAAGACATGAAGTGCCCCTGAACGTATGCCGAATCCACGCCGGCAGTCTACCCCTCAAAGCTCGCGCCATTCCTTAGAGTTGTTTATTTATTTGGACCCTTTGTCCGAAGCTAACCCCGGGCGCTTGCAGCCCCTTCGCCGCCACCCACCGACCCATCTCCTTACTCACCTGTCCAGTCCCCCCTCCCCGCTTCGTCGCTGCCTGCGATACCGCCGCCTGTCTCCTTCTCGCCTCCCCTCCCGGCCCTGCTGCATTGTGGTCCGGCCGGACCGGCGGCGGCGGCGGCGGCGAGAGCGGAGCCGAGCCAAGCGAAGATGGCTGAGATGAAGCAGCCGCCGAAGCACGACGGGCGGGTGAAGATCGGCCACTACGTGCTGGGGGACACGCTGGGGGTCGGCACCTTCGGCAAAGTCAAGAGCTGAGTATGGGGGACGGGGGCGGGGCAGGTCGGGGCGCCGGGCTGCTGGACGGCCGGGAGAAGCGGAGGGTCGCTTTCCGCCGTGGACCGAGGTGTGCGCGCGGCGGCGGCGGCGGCGACGACAGCAGCAGCAAGCGGGAGCGCTTGCCCAGGACTGGAGCCAGCGAGCAGCCAGGCATGGTCCCCGGGGCTCTCCCCGCCTTCTCCATCCTCCAGGGTCGCCACCACAGGGGGGTCCGTCTGTTCGGTGGAGCTCCGGTAGAGGCTGCGTTTAAAGGGAAGGCGGAAGAGGCGGCCTGCGGGGGCCATGGCTGGAAATCATGAGCAGCGGAGCAACCTGGCAGTTCCTCGGCGAGTGCTAAAGTGCATGAGTCTCACACACACACAGCCTTCAACGACCGGGTCGGAGTGGGTCTCCCAGCACGACTCTTAGGACTTCCATCATCCCAAGCTCATGGCAATTATCCATGCTGGCTGGGGACGATGGGGCTTGAAATCAGTTCATTCGGAGAACAATAAATTGGAGAAGCCGAGTTAAAAGGGAATTTTCTCCTTTTCCTACCTTTTTTTTTTTGGAGGGAAGAAGCAAAATACAATACTGTAGATTGATTGTACAATAAATGTGACATTGGGGGAGTTATAAAAGGAACAATTGGGTATGCTAACAATTGCACTAATAAGACTTAGGCCATCCACTTGATGCAACAATTTTTTGCTCCAACAGCACTACACTATTTTAGTACACATTTCTCACCCACTGAGAAATAAGACGTTGTGTCAAAGATGTGTGTAAGCAATTTCCAGTTTTTTGGAAGAAAATGTCACCCACAGATCAGTTTGATTTTCCACAGATCCATGGAGAATCTTTGCCTCAAAAAATGCATTTCCTAACACTGCCTTTGGGATTTCGTGTTTATTTACTCAGAATCAGAACTAATCCTGTTGTGTTCTAGAATGAATTCCATTGTGTTCCATTAGCTTTATTCCCAGTTAGTTGATACAGGATTGCAGTCACATTTATTTATCTTCTTTTTCTGCAACTATTCTCCTTAAAAGTTTAGGTGATGTATATTTTATCCCCACATAATTCCTGAGAGGCAGGATCAGTGAGCCTTACTCTCAAGTTAATATACTTTGGAGTGCTGCTTTATTGATCAATGCATTAAAAATGATTGATTTAGTTCTAATTTGCCGATTTTCTAATTCTAGAATTAGAATTCTAACACAAATTTATCGGGGGTTAATAATTTTTGGACGTATTTGAAAAATGAAATGCCATTTATGTGCATTTTAGAGAACAGAGCACCAACTAGCATCTAATTTTCTAGGATGTAGTGTAATAATTGAGTTTAACTGCTTAAAGAGATTCTGTCTTTCACTGTTCACTGTTTTATACTATTCAGCTATATGCAGCACACATACAGTACATGCACAGAGGAACATGGTAAATCATTTTGGAAATGTTGAACCATTGCTTATGTTTGTAGAGTTAGAAGCTTCCATATTAGGAACCTAAGCTGTTACACCACACAACAAATAATACCCTCTCTTGTGACTTCATCCTACAAGACATTCAAGTAGACTTAACAAGTCCCAAGGGAGTGAAACAGTATCTCTGTATCTGTTGCTTACTGTAAGCAAATGATGGATTACAAAGCAGGCTGTTTATTATTAATGATTAATGTATTAGAAAAGAATATGCAGACACATATATTTTATAAATGGACTACTCAGTAGGAATATGTACATACAAGCTTGTTTATTTTCCTGGCTAGAGTTAGCGGGTGTTTTTTAATTATTTTAATCAAGGTCACTGAATAAAACACAAATAATCACCTTAGAGTTGGGCAGAGGCTACTCTTGTCATCAAATCTTACAACTGGGACTCTTTATTCTTGGTTATGTCAGTGTGGAATATTTTTCCATAAGTGCTACCAGAGATGACAGATTTGTGAAGTAATATGATCAGACCACCTTCTGATGGGGCTAGGCAAGTGAATGAGGAGGTTTGTTTGATTGTTGTGAGCTGCCCAGACTCACTCAGAGTTGGGCGGCATACAAGTTTAATAAAATAATAATAATAATAATAATAATAATTATTATTATTATTATTATTATTGCCTCGTGTGGCGCAGAGTGGTAGGCAGCAGTACTGCAACCGAAACTCTCCCCACGACCTGAGTTCGATCCCAGCGGAAGTTGGTTTCTCAGGTAGCCGGCTCGGGTCAGCTCAGCCTTCCATCCTTCCGAGGTCGGTAAAATGAGTACCCAGCTGGCTGGGGGAAAGGGAATCACGACTGGGGAAGGCAATGGCAAACCACCCCGCTCTATAGTCTGCCAGGAAAACGTCAGCGAAAGCGGCGTCCCTCCAAAGGGTCAGTAATGACCTTTAACTTTCACATCATTATTATTATTATTATTATTATTATTATTATTATTATATCTGACATTATAGCAAACAACTAAAGATGTCTGCTGCATTGTTGCCGTTAGCAGACTCTTCTTTGTTCAGTTACAGAAATATTTGGGCAAAAGGGATGGAGAGGGAAGACAAGCTATAGTCACATACCCACAAATGATTGGTTAATTTAATTGGACTGAGTGTTATTTCTGCTATTTTGAGACATAGCTTATTTCAGATATGTATATAACTAGCATCTCTGCTGTATCATTTCACAGAGCCAAATATTACTGGTTTGGTTACTAGAAAAGTATGCCCTAGTCTCTCCTATTCTCATGGATAGAAACCCAATATTCAGAAATCGGTAGATGAAGCATTTTAGAGAATATACTGTAGATGACCACAATCACTTGCTAATGTCTGCGAAACAAGTAACTCGTAATCAGGACTACCATATCTGGGGTGCAGAAACCCAATCACCTACTAGATGGCTGAAAATTCTTAACTCTTTGCTGTCATCTAGTAGTCCGCTGGATTTTTGCAGCCCATATGCATACTGTTAATAGGGAGAAGAACATGAGGCAATAAGAAAATTGTGGTTGTACTAATTTACAGCTTGGGCGTTAAAACCAGGTGTTTGATTGGATCCAGAGAGCTCAGTTTAAGAAAAATTGTACAGATATGACAAGGTGCAAAGGAAGATATTGCTCTTTACTTGTTATCACTTTAGTAGAAACCATGAAATGTGAGTGGGCATACTTCCAGGATAAGAAAGGCTATATCGTTTCTTTTCTAAATGTCCTCTTCTGCACATAAATATCTACAAAATATCTATTGGCACCTTCCCAATATTACTACAATTCCCAGAACACCAGCCAGTAAGGAGCACATGCTTTTTAAAAGATGAAGTCCAAAAGTGATGTAAAGTTAAGAGTAAACAAAATCAATAAAGAGACTTGGAGAGTCTTCCAGACTTCCAAAATTTCATAACTTATCATTTATTCAAAATTACATGCCATAATATACTTGTTAATTCTCAAGATGCTGCAGAATTCTTGTGCCTGGTTGATACAGGTTCCTCTCTGGCACTTCAGGGACTTTCTAGCCTAGCTAATCAAGGGGTGAGATTTTTTTAGACTGATTTCTTACAAATGGAAGAAATCAATGATAAACTATCATTTTTTGGAAAATAAATTAAAGTTCTTATTGGGACTTTGTGTGTGTTTCCGTAATGCTAACTTACAGTGTCACTCAGCCATTGCCATGATGGTATGAAACCTGTCTGCATTAGCAGTTGATTACCACAGCAATGTCTGGGTGATGTTGTAAATTGCTAGTTTCCTCTGTGTAATCATTTGGACCATTTCTTAAGTTGCTTTACATTTCTTGGAAAGACCCTTATGCATCAGTAGAATAGTATGTTCCAGGTGAGGGAACATAGAGATATAGGTCTTTATATCTTGTGTGGTACAAAGCATAATTTATCTTAAAATTTGCTTTTCGTTCTGAATGTATATAAGGACATAAAAAGAAGCAAGCCAAAGTATTTTTATTTTGAAGCCTGGCAGGCCACTTTATTTTTAGAACACTCTTATTGAGGAAAGAATTTCAGGCTGCTCTTATCTCTGCTAATAATAGTGACTTGCTCAATTTATACAGCTACCACATTACCACTCCACCCACTTCTTTAGTCAGGCTACCTCTTAATTGCAGATCTTCTAGTTCATAGTTTACCTGGTTTTAAAATGTAATGATTTTTTAAGCTGGGATGCTAAACTCTGTATGTAACCTATTTATTCACTCCCTCCTTTTAGAATATCATAAGGATTCTGTGAATTCCAATATCAGTATTATCTTATGGTTTTTTTATAAACCTGATACTAGAAGGAAACTTATGCTTTGAAATCTATATGTATATTTGAGTGTGTGTGTCTCCAAATATGTGCCTTTTGTCTTTGTCAGTTTATGGAATACAACCATGGGAAAAGTCTACTGGGAATCTCTGTCTTGGCTTAGATTTTTAAATTATTATTATTATTATTATTACTACCACTAATACTACTACCTGTTAAATTTTGGGCTGATTTTCCCCCCCCTAAAACAGTTCCAAAATACTGGATTGGAAGCTAATAAGCTACACATTATGTCAGCCTTTCTAAACTTTTTGACCCTGGAGGAACCCTTGAAATATTTTTCAGGCCTCAGGGAACCCCTGCACATTCAGGCTCAAATATAGGCCAGAAGTTACAAAATTATTATATTCGTTTCATGTGTAGGCCTGTATATATGCATTAGCAGTGTTCCTAAACTAAAAATAAAGAATGAAACTTACCTCTTTAATGTGAAGTTGCCCAAGTATGAAATAATTTTTTAAATAAATCATGATCTCCCAGGGAACCCCTAGTGACCTTTCATGGAATCCTAGGGTTCCACAGAACCCTAGTTGAGAAACCCTGCAATATGTGGAAGTTCTAGTGGGCACTGACTAGTAGTAGTATTAGTCTGAAAACATAAGGAATACATAACTAATTTCGAAGATGGGCAAGCAATAATGCTCCTAAAGAAAAAAGGAAATAATGCATGATAAACTTTAATCAACTGCTTAATAATAGTATAGTGATGCAGTTATTTATTTATTTATTAATTATTTGATTTATATCACCGCCCCATCTCCCCCAAAGGGGACCCTGGGTGGTATATTGTATCTCCTGTGAGGGTTGAGACTCTCAGGTAAATTGTCTAGAGTTGCAGCCTAATACATAATTTGTATTTATTTGTTAGATTTATATTCTAACATTCTTCCAGGAACTCAGGTCAGAGTACATAGCATTCCTGATAGCAAAACTATGTGGGGAAAATTGGGCTGAGAGTGACTGACCCAAGTCATCCAGTGAGCTTCTTTGATGAGGTGAACTTGAACCTGTGCCTCTCTGGTCCTAAACACTAATCAGACCCTGTCTGTAGCTTGAATCATGTCAATTGGATTTCTATTTTCTCAGTGGAAATGTTTCGCTCCTTATCCAAGGAGCATTATCCTTATCCTTGGATAAGGAGCGAAACGTTTCCACTGAGAAAATAGAAATCCAATTGACATGATTCAAGCTACAGACAATTCCACCTGGATGACTGAGAACCTTCATAGACACTAATCAGACCCTGGCTTTCTGATCCTATTGAAATGACTATTGATGCTGAATTATTATGAAGTCGTTTGGATTTAGTTGAGCTTGAATTATTTTCTGTATCTTTTATTTCCGCCTACAAAATTGCTCTAAAACTAAATATTTTAGATTTATCTTTAGAAAAGATTATTCTTTTCTAAATGTAAACTAACAACCTATAAGACAGTCGTATAAGATTGCAATCTAATCTATGTACTCTTACTTGGAAGTGAGTTCCATGCACTCAAATAGGAATTACTTCTAAATAAACAGGCTGTAAGAATTTTGATTTTTTTCTTTCTTAATTATGTATGTTAAAAGCTAATTGAAACATGCCATCATTTTAGTTCATAACTTATAAAATGCATAATGTAAGAAAGTGTTGCAACAATTGGCAAATGGATGATAGAAAGCTTTTAATAGAACAGAATTAAATAATTGAAATACAATAAGTAATGTTGTAAATAATTTTATGGAGCAAATGGCCTGCCAAAAGACAGGCGGACAGAAATAGTTATTCAGCATTGTATAAAAATCTTTTGATGTTTTTGAACTACAACTCCCATCAGGTTGAGCTAGCATGACCAATTGGTCAAGGATAGTGGGAATTGTAATACAAAATATTATTGAAGAAGGTGGGCAAAGCAAGGCTGCCCTAATTAATGCAAATAATTAGTTGAAAATAGCACACACAAAAGAAGAAATGATGAAAGCTTTCTCCTCTCATTATTAGTGATCTTGAGGGTGGTGATAACCAGATTGCTGCAGGGTACTGTCTGTCTCTCCTTTTTTTTTAAATTAAAGTCAGAGCTGTAAGTATTAAAGTAGCTTTAGAAATCATCATGTGACCAATCTTGTTGGGCACTCTGCCTTAGCTCTTAACAACGTCATGTCACCAGTGAGATGTCCTTTGTCTCATGTACATAAAGAGGAAAACTGGTACCTATTTTGTTTTGGTGTACATTTGTCATTGCTAGTAAGTGAACTGAACATCTATAAAAATCATGAGATAGTATTGCTCTTCAAAACCTATGAATTCTATGCTGCACTTGATATAAGACAAAGCATGTCAACTCAGACTTAATTTTTTTTTGTTATTACTCTTATCATTGTTATAACGATTACTATTAGACAAGTTTGTTCATAACCTATATCTTACACTGCTGGTTTTTGAATAATGTAACTTCCAGAAAGATAAATAGACAGATTTGGAATATACAGTAATGTTATAGGTATGTACTATATGTATTTTTTGTAAACCGCCCAGAGTGCCCCTAGGGGGAGATGGAGCGGTGATATAAATCGAATTATAAATAAATAAATAAATAAATAAATAAATAAATAAATAAATAAATAAATAAATAATAAAATAAAATAAAATAAAATAAAATAAAATAAAATAAAATAAAATAAAATAAAATAAAATAAAATAAAATAAAATGTTACAATGCAATTCCATATATGCTATGATGGTCCTAGGTTTGCAATTAGCACTCCACACACAAAATGCGTTGGAATTGTTAGGAATCTTTATTGCATTCAGTGACCTGAGGCACTTTAAAGATCCAAGTGATTTCAGTATTCCCAAGTAGCAATATATATCCATTTAATTCCCCCCTTCCAGTTAGTTTCCTTAGTATCTCGCGCCTCTGTTGGTGCGTTTGAAGGTCCAGGGTGCTGAAGCTAAATTACCATCAGCTTCCCCTTCCTGCGCACCTGCCAGTTTATTACTTTCATGGCTATTTGTTAAATGTTCTCCAGCTGGCGCCATGTCAGCATAGCACCCAGGTAGAGGTAATTCCTGACACATGCCAACTCAAGAATAAGTTCCATTAACTCCAATTAGCTTTGTAGTTTTAGAGGTAGGATTTCACAGCCTTGCACAGATTGCATTCTTTAAAATATTTATATGAAAGTTACTCTTACAAAACCCAGGGGAACTTATTTCTGAGTAAAGATTGTACTGTTAATACATAAGTAATGCAGATCACAATTCAGTAACCTCATCATTTTATCTAAGCAGTGATTAACATTTAACTTTTCTTTTTTATTTAGTTGGAGAACACCAGCTTACTGGACATAAAGTAGCAGTCAAAATTTTAAACAGACAAAAAATTCGTAGTTTGGATGTTGTTGGAAAAATCAAACGAGAAATCCAAAACTTAAAACTTTTCAGACATCCCCATATTATCAAATTGTAAGTGTTGCTAACTCCTATTCTCTTTGTAGTATGCCATATAAAACACATGAAATATGTATTTCTGTATTGCAGATATTTTACTGTGTTTATAATATGTTCAAGAATAATATAAATTTTATCCCTAAGCCCTTGAATTTAGAAGTAAGTTTCATTGATCTCATATTGAATTTATTCCCATGTACGTAGAATACTTGGGTGGACATTCTTCCTTTTGAAACTCAGTAAGCAAGATCTGTATTGGGATTCAGTTAGTTTATTACTACCAGATTAATTGTTATAAAATGTCCTTCAAACTGTTTCAGGCTAGATTATACTTCTTGTTCTCTGACAAACAGAAGAAAATCTTGACTATCGGTTTGATGCAATATCTTATATTTTTCTGGGATAATTGGTGCATGATTGGACAGTTGCTTGAAAAAGAAGTATCTTAGATGTTCATCTGAGATTCATGGTTAAAAATAGATCTTTCATCCTGAATAGACTAATTAGATTATATATTTGTGTATTAAAATTTCAAGGGCACAACTGAAAATTCTTCAGATTTCATTGAATAGTGCAATTCATGAAAAGGGAGTACTCAGTTACATCCAGTACAGAAGCTGTGTACTTCTGAAAGCAAATGCTTAAAGAAGAAAAAGCAAGTCTTTTTTCTCTTATAGCATGGTTGAGATCTTTCTAGGAAAGGTTGGTTGGCCACTCTGGACCTTGATTTGATTGACTAAGTTATTGTAAATACGTGTGTACACATATCTTATGTTCTTATAATGGGGAATGAATGAATGAATGAATGAATGAATGAATATATATAATCAGCTTTATATTATAGATCCAGACAGATTGTAAATAGGAATCATTATCACACAATATTTTGGGGATGAATGAGAAATCAACAGGCTTATGAAAATTTCACCAGTCCTGTATGGTGAAGTGAGAGAGCATCTGGACTAATCCTTATTCCTGCAAAGAAAACTTCTCTTCCAATCTTGTGATCATCTCTGATATATATATATATATATATATATATATATATATATATATATATATATAATTTTATTGCATCTAGTTTTTGTATTTTTGATTGTGATTGTATATATATATATATATATATATATATATATATATATATATTGATTTTTTTTAAAAAATGGGTGTTATTTTTATTTTATGAAAAGATAGTTAGCTGCCCAGAGCCTTTGGGGTTGGGCAGAATATAAATGCAATTAAATACAAATAAATAAATGCAAATTGTTATGATGTTGGTGTCCTTAATTAACTAACTTTGTTTTATTTTATTTATTTATTTATTAATCAAATTTATCACCGCCCATCTCTACCATGGTAGACTCTGGGCGGTTTACAACAAATGTTAAAATTAAAGTTAAAAATCAATAATCATTAAAATACAATAAACAGTACAATAAATAAGAATATAAAAATCCAGAGGATGGTAGGATCTTAAAAGGAGGTCATTATTAAACTAACCACCCCCAGGAGGAACTATCTCTACCTTTGTCCCACGCCAGGCGGCAGAACCAGGTTTTTAGGGACTTCCTAAAGGCCAAGAGGGAGGACGCCTGCCTCACCTCTGGGGGCAAGATGTTCCACAGGGCGGGCGCTATCGCAGAACTCTTGCTCCCATGTAATCATTAGATTTGTACTAGCATATTTTGACTTTTGTATCTGAAATTTCCTAATTTTCTCTTGGCAACAACATTCAGAATATTAGTTCTAAGAAGGTTTATTGAGCAAAGATCCTAGAGGAGTGAAGAAGCTTAATGTAGGGAGTGGAGTCAGGGGATGAAGATCTATCAAACAGTTTAATTGAGTAGAGTCCCGAAGGAGTTTATATTTGTATTGTAAAAAAGTGACCAATTTGTCCTTCAGAAGTGAAAAGCAATTATATGGAAAGCAAATTCCAATATATGTTTTTGTTAAGGACTGCATTAGATTAGATAAGAGGTCTTAAGAACTTCTTCGAGCAAAAACATTTAAGATGTGATGATTTTCCTGTATGTTTTCAATAGGTATCAGGTGATCAGCACCCCCACTGATTTTTTCATGGTGATGGAATATGTGTCTGGTGGAGAATTGTTTGATTATATCTGTAAACATGGACATGTAAGTGTCTTATCCAGTTGGAATAAATATGTATGTATTTATTGGTATGTTTAGTTAGTGATATAATTGCTATAAAATGAGCCATATATATAATATGAATAAGAGTTCAAGCTAAGAGCAACACAAATGCTTGCTTCAGCAAAAACATGTTTTATACACAAGTAGTACAATTCATGAGTACTTTATTTTTATTGCTTGGAGTTTTTCAATTTTTTCCAAAATAGAATTACTGATGAACGTTATATGAGAATCTAACTCATTTGCAAAGCAATACCAATAACAGATTTAATTTTTACTGCTCCAGTTCATAGGTTGGATTGTTGCATCTCTCTCTCTCTCTCTAATCTTTGGAAGCAATTAGGAGAGCAAAATGCTTCCTGATGCATATTATATATATCTAGTATAGGGTTAGAATTCTTCTACCATAATTTTGCATTTTTGTAATTCACTGTTTATAAATGTAGTCAGTGATGAATGTTACAATGTGTTATATAATATAGTTAATTATAAAATGTAAAGTATGCAGTTATTTTATTATTCTATCATTATAAGCAACTGATAAAGCTCATTAATTAATGAACTAAATTCCACTTTAGTTTTGAACTAAACTAAGCATTTTCTATAAACAGACAAAGCCAAATGAGGCTGTCCTGTTACAATTGATGTCATCTTATAGTTTGAAGTTGCAGTAGCATACTTAAATGCCTCTTGTGTGAAAGTAAACTTCTCCCTGCAGATAAATCATTTAGAAAGACTTGAATTAGATTGCCCCTTGCTGAGCTTTTTTTTCCCCCCAGGGAATTGCTTCTGGGTGTTATGCATAGTAACATTTTTAAAAATGTGATCCCACAGACCTATAGCCTGAAGTACTATAGTCTTTTCTACCATCATAGTACTCTGTCTCTTCATTCCACTCTTCATCTACTCTGTACTAATTCAGAATACTGGGGCATGTAACTTTTTATTATTTCCACATGTAAAACATATGCATAGCTAATTTGCAAAGTGCTAAATTTACATTAGTTTTTTTTACATAAAATGTTACAGGAATCAAGCTGCAAGAACACCAGGCTTGTTTTGGTCCATTCTGTCCATGCAAGCAATGATGTAAAATGGACAGAGCTGAATCATGCATGTGGTTTCTCTCCCCCCCCCCTTTTTTTTTTTTAAAGAGTAGATTTTATATTATTTTGGTTTTTTTTTTCAAATTGTATTAGGCCACATTTAGGGCTTACACTACAATGTTTTTCTGTATTTTGAAATCAACAATTGCATCAGAGACAGGGCCACAGCTGCAGTGCGAGAGTTGGGTGGCTTTAAAATTGAGCCCAGCTTCTTATGATGTCTGAGCCCAAGGAACTGTAATTTGTTTTAACAGTAGCTACTTAAGATAAAGCAGAATAAAACCATAGTTAGAATAAAACTCAATACCTTGAGGTTACATTTCATAAATAATTATAGTAGGTTCTGTAGCAAAAGCAGAAGTTTTCAGTATACTCTGTGTTCTCAAACACCAAGGTCTACTTTCAGAAAACAGTCTAGCACAGCCTTTCTCAACCTTTGACCCTGGAGGAACCCGTGAAATATTTTTCAGGCCTCAGGGAACCCCTGCACGTTCAGGCTCAAATATAGGCCAGAAGTTACAAAATTATTATATTTCTTGCATGTGTAGGCTTGTATATGTGCATGAACAGTGTTCTTAAACTAAAAATAATGAATGAAACTTACCTCTTTAATGTGAAGTTGCCTGAATTTGAAATAATTTTTTAAATAAATCATGATCTCCCAGTGAACCCCTAGTGACCTCTCACGGAACCCTAGGTTTCTACAGAACGCTGGTTGAGAAACTCTGATCTAGCATGTGCCTAATCTATGCTGTATACAATTATTCTTGAAGGGAGATTTCAGAAAATTTTGGTTGCTGCTGAAGCTGGGGCACTGTTTTAGGAAATCCTGTACCTGTCATTACTGCTGCTTGTATATGTGCCTGGGAATGATTGAGCATGAAAGCAAGTCATAGCAGCTGCTGATCCTCATCCTTGTGCCATCACTGCTTGTTCTCATCCTGCTGTGTCAGGGGATGAAGGAGCCCATAGATAGCAGCAACAAGATCAGCAAGGCAAATGCCTGTTTATGCTGACCAGTGACATTAGCCCTGATCTTAAACATGTAAGATTTAAGAGCTCTGCCCTGCATTTGCTGACTCTGGCTTAAATTAAGGGTTGGAGGAGCAGACTGCACTTTAATAAGAAATAGGAACAAACATGTTCAAGTTCATTTCTGAACCTCTATAGATCTTTGGAAAGATCGTGAAGAGGATTATACAGTAATAAGTTGATTCTTTGGGCACCACAGTTTTAAAACCTCCATCTTGTTTGCCCCCAGATGTGTCGCACTTTATTTTCCATCCCAGTTCATTTGAGCTAGTGAGCATGCGATTTGGGAATGACTGGCATTGTCAGCTAATCAATCAATTTAATTAACAGCCTCAGACCAGTATCAAAGGTTCATTATGTTGCTTTAGATTATAATGAAATAAAAGATATTTAAGCTACATAAAATTACATATAAACAGTATAAAATACAGTAACATGCAAAAATAAAAGGGAATACCACTGGTTTCTAACTTGCATGTGACAGCACCATTTGCTACTTGCTACATGATTTTGGGGACATTGCAAGTAAACAGTTTAAATAAAAGTTGTACAGAGCACCCAAAAATGTGGTATTAAAGGGGCTATCATGATGTTATGGAGTCCTTATAGAAGAGGCATTACACAAAGATGTAGGCCAGTGTTATCGTCTCATCTTCTCCATTGGGCGAAGGATTTTACTGAGTGGAGTGTTCTTATATGTATCATCAAGAATTGCTGAAGGAAAGATGTCAAAGCGTGGTAAACACTCTGCAATACGTTGGGAAAAGAATCTGCTTCTTTGTCTTATTGTGTTGTTTGTGGATTGTGTAACCAGATTCTGGCAATTGCACTTGTAGAAGTGCTACCTTGATCCTCCTGAGTATCCTCATCAGTAAACCTCTTGCTGAATCATAACCCGTTCCCACCAGCATCTGGAGAATGTCTCATGGTTACTTCAGTTTCCAGGATGCATAGAAAAGATCTACCCCGGTTAAAGGGGCCAGACTTTGTGACGAAAAATTCAACTTTATTCCAAAGTTAAGTATCTCCTCTAGGCCCACCTTTAAGTGAAGTGGCCTGGTGTTTATAGGATACACCCAGAGTGAACCAGGTGAGGAGAAACTTAATTGTCTGACAGCCTTAATTTTCAGAGACAGAACAAGAACATCATTTCTTGAATTGTTGCTTTTCTATTTAGTGCTGTTAACCGTAATTCTAACTTTCTCTTGTGGCTCACCCAAAAGATGATTGCTGCCTTGTTGAGTGGCCTACAGAAAAACCTAGAGCATTTCTTTGCTTTTGATGTCGTTGTCGTTGTCGTTGCAGGTAGAAGAGGCTGAAGCCAGGCGTCTCTTTCAGCAAATTCTGTCAGCTGTAGATTACTGCCACAGGCATATGGTGGTTCACAGAGATCTGAAACCAGAGAATGTGCTGCTGGATGCACACATGAATGCCAAGATAGCTGATTTTGGTATGTGACCCCAATAGCATTCCAAAAATGTAATTGGCTATGAGCCATTCCCTGGACTGTGTCAATGTTAACATCCTTCAGGGAACTCAGTGTTATTTTCCATCACCATTAGAAGCTTCTATGCTATTGTCAACAGTTCTCATAATTGGAAACGGCTTAATCCTCTCCAAGGTAGTAAACTATAGGTGAGGAAGCCCCATGGCTGAAGGGTTTTCCATAGAACAGCAAAAAAATTAGGAAGTTAGATTCCAGGCAGATTCCGAGCCATTTCTAGAGCAACTAATTTTCTATTTATTTATTTTATGGGGAGAAACATTCAGCCACGTGAACTTCACCTGTAGTCTAAAATGCTATTGTTAGTCACCTCATTGGAAAATAGATTGTGAATTTGTCAGTGGTGGCTGGTGTTTCCCGTATATCTCCTCCTTTTCCCACCCCAATAAATAAAATAAGAAATATTTACAAAATTATTTTGTTTTGACATTTAACTCTAGTGGTAGTCCTCCTGTCATTCTACTAGTTTTAAATGAGCAAAATATCTCATTGGTTTTTAAATACAAACTAGTATACATACTTTTAAAATAAATAATTCATTTTTTCCTCTCGTTTATCTGTTTCACTGTTCCTTCAAGCAGAGAGGGCAGAATATAGAAATACTTCACTTAAAGCAGGGGTCGGCAAACGTTTTATGCCGGGAGCCATTTTGACATGCTCGTGCACATTTTGAAATGCTCGAGAGCCAGGGGGCGGGGTTTGCGGGCGGGGGCCAATCACGTGGAAGGGGGCGGGGTTTGCGGGTGGGAGCCAATCACGTGGCTTATTGGGGTGGGTGGGAGGGCCCATGTAGCAGTTTCCCCCCCCCGGCTTCCTGCCCCTCCCTCCTTGCCTGCAGAAGGCGGCCGGCCTTCTCCCCCCGCTATTTCCGGAAGTGATCCAGCGCCGATCTGCGGGCTGCGGGGGCTCCAGCTTCGGAGGGCGCCGGCTGCGCCTCTGCCTCGGCAGCCAAGCTGTTCCGAACCAAGGAGCCAGGGTGGAGCCGGGGCAGGGGAGGAACGGGGAGCGCCAGGGGACTCACCCGCTGCTGCTCGGCTGCCACCTTCCTCCTCCGCTTCAGCCGCCCGCCCGCCGAGTCCCGGCCCTTCAGCCCCTGCTGGGGGGAGGGGGGCAGGGACTCAGTGCCCGCACGCCCGGAGCCCGGCAGAGCTGCGTCTTGCCCTGCCCCGCCCCGCCCTCCCAGAGTGGCCAGCGGAGCGCCACCGGCGCCCACCTGCTCGGGCAGGTACCAGCCTCTCTGCACGCTCCTTCCGCTGCTGCTGCTGCAGGGAGACGGCGTCCACCCGGCCCAGCTGCCCGGGGTCCAGGGAGATCAGCTCCGACAGAGCTGGAGGAAGCAGAGGGACCAGGCGTTCCCGTGGGCGCAGCATGCGCTCTGCAACCCGCCTTGGAGAAGTGGCCGTGGGAGGCCCTCCGGGTGCACCCTCCCGCCCCATCAATCCCCCCACCCCGCCGTTCGGCGTCCTCTCCCCCCGCTAACCCGAACCCTGCGGTGGCCGGGGGAGCCGAGCCAGGCTCGGACCGGAGGCGGCCAAGGGGAGAGCAGGCTGCTCTTCGCCCTGCGCCGCCCTGCCGCTCGCGTCCCGGGCCCGCGCCCTCGCCCAGCACCTGGATGCCGCGGAGCAGCGCCATCTCCAGCCGCGGCAGCCCCTGCAGCCGCTCCTGCGCCGCCTCTGACAGCGCCGCGTCCCGGGCCAGCAGCGCCTCCCTGCCGAGCCAGGGGGCGGGGTTTGCGGGCGGGGGCCAATCACGTGGAAGGGGCGGGGGTGAGTTCAGCTGCGGAAGAGCCACACTCAAGGGGCCAAAGAGCCGCATCTGGCTCGCGAGCCGCCATTTCCGACCCTTGACTTAAAGTAATGTTCATCTTCATGCTAGATATACAACAGTGTTCCAGGTCAGGTATAAAACACAAAGCCTTTATCCTCTTTGTCTGGACATCCAGAAACTTTTTCCTCTAGGTCTCTATGTATAAAATTTAATCCTAATTACTGGTATGATTAATTTGGATCAGGACTCAGTAGAAAAATGAGATTCTGTATGCATGAAGGAAATGT
Organism: Charina bottae; assembly: GCA_023362775.1. Classification (NCBI taxonomy): domain Eukaryota; kingdom Metazoa; phylum Chordata; class Lepidosauria; order Squamata; family Charinaidae; genus Charina; species Charina bottae. Next base: position 51,379,802 of record JALMGJ010000003.1, on the reverse strand, counting down.
CTAGAAGAAGCTCACATCCACACACCATGAAGCAAACCATAATCAAGCAGCTTTTTTGCTTTGACTGTTTAATATGTAAACAAAAAGTGGCATAGTTCTATGAATCACATTTTTTATTATTTTATAGCTGGTAGTTCTGTTCTGCTGTGTTCTGCTTCCATTGTTATTTCCCTCTGTTTCTGAGTTCTGCTGCCTGACACGTTTTTGCCTCATCTGTATAGGTCAATACCTGAAAAGTTCTGTTTTTTTAGGGCTGTCCAACATGATGTCAGATGGTGAATTCCTGAGAACCAGCTGTGGCTCACCCAACTATGCAGCACCAGAAGTAATCTCTGGAAGGTAGAAGATGAAGGCAATGATAGCATTGTATTACGATTAAGACCATTTCATTTAACCAAGATTAAGACCATTTCGCAAGCTCAACAGCAGCATGGTGATCTTAACGATCCTCCTTTAGATGATAAAGGGACTTAGAAATAAACATCTCAAATAACCATGACCTAGCCCCAGGTGCAAGGTCACACAGCCACCTAGAAACATATTTAAAGATTAACAAACTTTAAACCTTACAAACTTTGCTCAGACTGAAGAAGCTTCTTGGATAAGGAGCGAAACGTTTCCACTGAGAAAATAGAAATCCAGTTGACATGATTCAAGCTACAGACAATTCCACCTGGATGACTGAGAACCTTCATAGACGCAATGATAGCATGTTGAAATGTTTAGGGAATGACATGCATTCTAATAACTGAATAGTTTGTGTTATTAATTTACTTAGATAATGAGGGTTACATGATTTCATTTTAAAGAAGAAACAACAGAACTATAAAGAGGGTGGCAGATACCATGAGTTGACCAATAGGTAGAAACATTTTATTTCCATTACCTTATAAAGACATGTCCAAACAGATTCTTCTATACCACGTTGCTAAGTATCAACAACCTGCAGTGCCAAATAATATCTTAAGGATACTTGGAGAAGGCAGAGGAGAGATCAAAGAGGAGAGGTATAAACACAAAATAATCAAGAGAAGGAGGTGAAGGATACCATAATTTCCAGTCATCATTTTGAGTGAAGGCAATTTAGCACTGCTTTCTTTTTCTTCTCCCAACTATCTAATATTGTATTATGAAATAGATTAATGATATTTTTCTTTTCTTCAGATTGTATGCTGGCCCAGAAGTTGATATCTGGAGCTGTGGTGTTATTCTTTATGCTCTCCTCTGTGGGACTCTTCCTTTTGATGATGAGCATGTTCCAACCCTGTTTAAAAAAATTCGTGGAGGCGTCTTCTACATTCCTGAATACCTCAACCATTCAATAGCAACCCTGCTGATGCATATGCTGCAGGTTGACCCACTCAAACGAGCCACCATCAAGGACATACGGTAAGGTCTGTGCAAAAATTCTAGCATGCCACTGATTAACATTTTTCTAAAGTAAAAAAGAAGAGAAGTGATGAATTGCCAGAGTAACGTGTTTATTGTGTAATTTGATACTAGAAAGAAATTGGACAATCATTTCCAATCTGATTAAACATAGTTGAAAATTATTAATTCAAATAAATTGAATTTGGAGTCATCACAAACAGATATTAGGAAAAACCGAGATGAGATTTAAAATAATCTTGAATAATAAAATAGCATGTAAATGAAATAGCATGTAATGAAGGTACTTTTGAACACAAGTAGCCAAATCTGTTTAGCTAAAAAGAACACATCACAATATGCATATGGTTCAGAGTTAATCATGATATAGCAAATACACCACTCCATGACTTTGAATTCTTTCCTCTGTTTCAGCCTCATTTCAAGATCTCCAGGTGTGCCATATCCCAAAGCTCTGAAATCTTCATGCAATATGTGGCTTGAACTATTGATTGTGCACATGTGTTCTGTTAGGGCATACAAGGGATCTCTTTAATATTAATGAACTCTAGGTCTGTCAAGTTAAAGTTCACCTTTTCTTTGAACTCAATAGTTTCTTGCAGGAGTTTATTCCACAATTATTTTTCATATCCAGAAGCTTATCAAGAACACATGAATCAGTACTGAGGCATCTTCAGTCTCTGGCCATTGAAACTGAAAATGTTGTGCAAGCATACATAATTGTTATCATCATTAAACATATTCTCTTCTATGATTGGTTTGTTTTACAATACTTACTTAATTTGATGGAAAAGAAATTGTTTTCATTTCTTTTTTTTGCAAAGGATAACAACATTTGGGGGAGTTGGGCAGTGATAAATTTGATAAATAAATAAAATAAATAAACATTTCAGTGAAATCCTCAGGGAGATGCAGGGATCTTGCATTAATGTAGTTATGAGATGATTAAATGTCATGTCTTTCTTTATACAGTCACCTTTCCAGTATACTGCAGCATTTCTGGATTCTCATACTTCAGTTAAATTCCAAGGGGAGACATTAGGCAGGAACTTTTTCAGATCATTTTTCATGGGCAGTGAGGAAGACTGCAAAGTGATTCAGAGATATGTAGTAGTAGTAGTAGTAGTAGTAGTAGTAGTAATAATAATAATAAACCACAGCAACAGCCCATCTGCTACTCACTACAATAAAGTAATCTCAAAAAGACCACCCAATTCCCCTCCCCCAACTGCTCTGAAAACTTTCATAATGTGGGGGAAAGCATTTGGGAGATTGAACGAGATTTCAACACGTTATTAACAAATGGCATTGTTATAATTGGAGCAACATTTTAATTTTCTTCTAGAGAACATGAATGGTTCAAACAAGATCTGCCCAGTTACTTGTTTCCAGAAGATCCATCATATGATGCCAATGTCATGGATGATGATGCCGTGAGGGAAGTATGTGAGAAATTTGAATGCACTGAGTCAGAAGTGATGGCCAGCTTGTACAGTGGAGATCCTCAAGATCAGCTTGCGGTAGCTTATCACCTGATCATTGACAACCGGAGAATCATGAATCAGGCCAGTGAGTTCTACCTCGCTTCCAGCCCACCCAGTGGTTCTTTTATGGATGACACTATGCATATCCCCCCAGGGGTGAAACCTCACCCAGAAAGGATGCCTCCTCTAGTTGCAGATAGTCCCAAAACAAAATGCTCCTTGGATGCACTGAACACCACTAAGCCAAAGCCATTGACTGTGAAAAAAGCCAAGTGGCATTTAGGAATACGGAGTCAAAGCAAGCCCTACGAAATCATGGCTGAAGTTTATCGGGCCATGAAACAGCTGGATTTTGAATGGAAGGTAAGAATACAGCGCTGCGTGGCTCTTGAAGGCCTTTCAGATAAGTAATCCATAAATTTATTTAATTATCTATGCATGAATTTAAAGCATGTGAATGCAACCTTTGAATGTTTCCAGGGAGGCTTGTATCGTTTTAGTTTTATTGGTTACAATCAAAGATCAGCTAAGGCTTGTGACCATAAAACAGATTAAATAATGATATAATACATGTCATAAAACAAATAAAACTAGCAGAAGCAGGAAGCTCAAAAAAGATCTCTGCCTGATGTTGAAAGGTAGTAAAATAGGCTCCAAAGGAAGGCATCCTTGGGAGAGAGTTAAGTATCACAACGGAGATAGCCCTCCTCCACTTGCCATTGGCCCCATTTCTGGTACTTGGACAAATCCAGGCACTCCTTTGGGTATCTTGGAACCAAACGCACTGAGGCCCGCAGACCGGTTTTCCAGGGGTGCTTCCGGCACGTGCTCTGCAGCTCATGTTGGAAGCTGCTGGCCATTCGTGAGGCCTTGCAGGAGGAAGGCTGGGCTGAGAGTGAGCAGAGGGCCTGCAGGTAGGCTCTGCCGGCGCTGGGCTCTCCTCCACCCGTCGGTGAAGCCTGCAGGACGGTTTTCCAGGAGTGCTTGCAACACGAGCTGCAGAGTGCACGCTGCGCCTCCGGGAAGCCCGCGTCCCTCCGCTTCCTCCAGTTCTGCCACCAGCCCAAACAGCACCTCCCACACAGCCTCCACCTTCACCCGGGGAGCCACCGCCGGCTCTCCTGCTCACCCAGCGATGGAGAGCACCACGCCTTGGCCTCCTGCTGCCTCCTCCCCGGCCGGGCCTAGGAAGCTCCCTTTGGCAGATGAGGTTCTGCCGCCCTGCTACGCTCACTGTGCGCATCCCAGGGCTGCATCCTCGCCCAGCGCCTGGATCCTGGGCCAGCAGCAGGATGAAGAAGATGGTGAAGGTTAGTTGGCGGTGGTGGCAGCAGCGGGGGTGTGTGTGGTGGAATGCAGAGCACCCAAAAGGGCAGAGATCAGGGAAGATAGGCGCGCGGGGAGAGTTGAAGCGCCCCTGCAGTTGTAAGTGCAGGCAGGCTGCCAAGCGCCTGAATTTTGATCACGTGACCGCGGGGGCGCTGCAACGGCCATAACTTCGGGTACCGGTCATAAGTCCCTTCATTCGGCATCGCTGTAACTTCAAATGGTTGCTGAATGAATGATCATAAGTCGAGGACTACCTGTAGTCTCGCTGAACTCATTGGGCTTACTTCTGAATGGATAGACATTTGATTGCAATTAAGACATAGTTATATCAAGTTCCTAATGTCATACAATTATTAATAAAGCTGATTTTAATTTTGGCTCAAAGGAATTTTGATTTTATTGGAGAAGCTATTGTTCTCTTCCCCTCCCCCATACACACATATCCTCTACAGTGTTTTTATTACATAAGTTACAATTAGCTAGCTTTTAAGATAACAACAAGAATATTTCTTGATACTGCACAATACTTTGCTTGAATAGATTTGACAGTCACACAGGAAACTGCAGAGGAGATGGCCAATCCATTCACTAGCAATTGTGTTCCACTGCCTGATAAACACAGTGGAAAAGAATCCCTTTTCTATAGTTGTTATATATGTTGATTGAAAATCACTGATGAAGAATCAGGCTGTTTATACTCTATACCAGAGCTTTCCAAACTGTGTGTCGCGACACAAAAGTGTGTCGCGACACACAGCGTGGTGTGTCGCCACACCACCCGGAAGCGGCGGCACGCGTGTGTACGGTGGCTGCGGCAGCGGCGTGACTTCTGCGTTTTAGCGGAGGCTGCCGCTGCTGCCGCCACCGCCGTGCACATGCGCCCCCGCCGCGCCGCCGCCATGCGCGCGTGCACCGCCGCCGCTGGTGTGTTGCCAGTGGCGGCACTTTGGAAAGCCCTGCTCTATACAGTATGTTGAAAATATACAATGTAGCACATGGGAATAAAGCTTGAACATAACTTAAACTTCTTGTCTAATTGATTAAAATCTCATGGACAGAGTGCCTGAATAGAGGCAGTATATTTCTTAATCTCTGTTCATCCTGGCTTTTTCCCTATAGGTTAATATTTAATAGCATGCACAGACTGCCCCCAAGTAATATTTTACATTTTGGTGTGCAGTTTTACTTCCTAGAGAGCTATGTCTTGAACCGCCCAGAGTCTACCATGGTAGAGATGGGCGGGGATAAATTAATATAATAAATAAATAAATAAATGTCTTAGAATCCATAATTTGTTCAGGAAAGATTTATTTAACTTTTTATGTATCCAGTATTTATCAATGTATTTATTTACCTATTAAATTTGTAAACCAGCGACTCCCAACAACTTTATACAGAGTGGCAACATGCAAAAGATCATGTATGAAAAAAAAAGGTAAAGGTACCCCCCGCACATTTGTGCAGTCGTGTCCGACTCTAGGGGCCGGTGCTCATCTCCGTTTGTTAGCCAAAGAGCCAGCGTTGTCCGAAGACACTTCCACGGTCATGTGGCCGCATGACACGCGCGGAACGCTGTTACCTACCCACCGAAGTGGTACCTATTCATCTACTTGCATTTGCATGCTTTCGAATTGCTAGGTTGGCAAGAGCTGGGGCGAGTGCGGGAGCTCACTCCGCACGCAGGGCTAGGGATTCGAACCTCCGAACTTGTGATCTTCCAATCGACAAGCCTGGCCGTCTTACCCACTGAGCCACCACGCCCCTCTATGTATGAACAAAACTATAATTAAGCAAGCTGGTTGGAGGATTTCCACATAGGATGAATGGCTCATCTTTCTCAACTATCTTTCATTGTCCCTAATCTGTACTAGCAACTCATAAGACAGAAAATGTTAGTGATAAGAAACAGAAACAGGATTCTGTTAAAGATACTTCTATAAAAAAGCATCTCTAGGGAAATGTTATTTGATTGGTTTGCAGAGTTGTGGAAAATCCTATTCATAATTTGTTCTTAAACTGCAACACTGAGATTAAGCTAGTTAAGATACATTTTTCAGTTTCCTGAAAGGTAAATCCCATTGAACTCAACTGGATTTATTACTGAGGAGAAATGTCTGGGATTATATTCTTTTGTTTTATGCAAAATTATTTTTTTGAAATATGAAATAAAAATTATTTTTCCTTTTCCATGATTCTGTTTTTCTCAAATGGCAATTATGTGTTTTAGGTGGTGAATGCCTATCACCTTCGAGTGCGTAGAAAGAATCCAGTTACAGGAAATTATGTGAAAATGAGTTTGCAGCTGTATCAGGTTGACAATCGCAGCTATCTGTTGGACTTTAAAAGCATCGATGGTATGTAGGAAATACTCCCAAGCTTGAAGGAAGACTAAAAAAAAACCCCCAAACAGCTTCATCCTCTCTTTTTCCCCCATCACACTTTATATCTACTTTATGATTCTGCTAGTCAGAACAATTGTTGTTTGAGCAACACTTCTTCAGTCCATTTGTCATCACTTAGTGTTAACTGTGACAGATTAATGACACATGTGGGTAAAAAGAGAGATTTCTGCTTCTCGCAAGATTCACAATAATCCCTCAGCAGGCAATATTCTTGCAAGCCTTTTCTGATCATAGACCATTTCAGGACTCCTAATAGCATTTTCTCCACAAGTGATGAATTTCCTTCCCACCCCCAGATGATTTCATTACTGTTATTACTACTAGTTGAAACTATCTTGTGTCACTTTCAGTTCCACTATCTCCAAAAATCACCTCAATTATTTGCTTTTCTTTTTACTGTTTTGTGATTTCCCCCCTTTCTTGGGTAGGGTGGATCCTAGATGCTAAAAGGAATTAGAGAAACATATATGCATGCAGTTTGTTTGTTTGTTTATTTATTTGATTTATATTACCGCCCATCTTCCCCTGAAGGGGAACTCTGGGCAGTTTACAATAAACTGTTCATAAAACTGTTTTATAAAAGATTTACTCTCTGCTTACCCAGATTTCTAAAATGGTGATCAAAATTGGTGAAAATTCAGTTCAGTTTCAGGACTATTGATAGATTAAATCAAAGGGCTCAGCAAAAATTACACTCCTATATATTTTATCTCAGTGTTTTTCAAACTTGGCAACTGGGCAATCAAGCATGTTGGCTGGGGAATTCTGGGAGTTGAAGCCCACATATCTTAAAGTTGCCAAGTTTGAAAAAGGGTGATTTATCTGATAGCAACTCTTTCTGACCTTAATGGAACATGCATATATGATTTTATTCTTGGGCACAACATTTTGTTTGAGACCAATGGGATTGAAGTTGAGATAGCTGTAAGTAGTCTTGAAGACAGCTACAAAGACATTTAAGATATAATGAAAGAAAAGGGTCGGGTTTGGTAAAAATATAAAGTAGGGAAGAGTCTCCAGGTTGAGCACAGAACATAAAAGTACCATAAATATGGTAAAATGTTTGCAGAAAAGTATGATTGGAAGGAAATAAGTGTAGCAATACATTTAAAACCTCTTCTCACGTTACTTCTGTAGCATAGGAATTATGGCAGCACAGTTCCTTCCTCTTCTCCCAAGAAGACATCAGAAGTTGAAGCCCTTATGGAGAGGAGTGGGGAATTGCATGACATTATTTACAAATGGCCTGAGGTGTTTGACATTGTATAGGCGGCCACTTGTAGAAGCACCTTCCATTTCATGGAATGGGGATGATGATGATGATGAGGAGGAGGAGGAGGAGGAGGAGGAGGAATAAAATAAGAGCATGAGCTTATCTCAGTCTATTCTCCAAACCACCCTTTCTTAGGTGAGTTGACCACTATCACACAAGCTAAGCCAGGAGTAAAAGAAAAGATTAGAGGGGAACTTTAGCCTCCTGCCAGCTGAAGCAGTTGTTTTAAATCATTTCTCTGTACTTTTAAGATGATGTCGTGGAGCAAAGATCGGGTTCTTCTACACCTCAGCGCTCAGGCTCAGCAGCTCGCTTGCACAGACCAAGACTAAGTTTTGACTCTGCCGCTGTTGATTGCCAGTCACTTCCTGGGTCCCTTACTGGCTCTTTGATTGGGAGCATGTCCTCTGGGACACCACGCCTTGGGAGCCACACAATGGATTTCTTTGAAATGTGTGCCAGTCTCATTATGGCTCTTGCTCGCTGACAGGTATAATTCAGAAGCTTGATTTTAGTGGGTGAGCATAGGCCTTGGGGAAATCTGTACTCAAGGCTGAGGTGGAAGTGTGTGGCAAGGAAAGCCTCATTTTGAACATAGAAATATCAGATTCTGCACCCAGGAAATATTTTGCATATTTAGGAGAGAAGACAAAAGTGTTCAATTTAGGTAAGCCTAACTGCAGATTTTGCTTAATTTTTGCCAGGAATTTGGGGTTGTTGATGTTATTTCATAGGTATGGTAGAAATGATGGAGCAGTGGAGTTAGCTCTCAACAGGAGTGAGGACTGAGGGCCCCGGCCAATAGCTGGTAGCTACTGGATTTTATTAGCTGCCACTCAAAAGTCAGATGCTGCAAACAGCTGCCAAAAATCTGAAAATATCTACAGTTGAAGAATCCATAACACTCATGCCATTCAACACTCAACAGCGCAATAATATTCCTGACAACTTGACCATCAAAAGGTTTTTTAAAAACCGACTTTAGAAAACAAAGGCAATAGAATCCTGGATCGAATTGATCTATATTTATACTCATGGAAGGAAAGCTTGTATCTGCAGTTCTTCCACATATTATAACATGCAAAATCACCCATAGGGTAGGACTGTAGCTCAGTGAGAAGTGCAATTTTGACATCTTTTTGATGTCAGACTTCAAATAATTATAAGTTAGACCTAGGTATTTAAGTTTGGAAATATATGATGGCAAGCCTCTGGACAAGCTTGATGTTTTTTTTTTCATCTATGGAAATGCTTTTGGAATGCTTAGAAGTCAACATTGCTTTTGTATCCTACTCATGGATTCATCTGAATGAATTATTGCAACCTACCTCCTAAAACAGTGTAGAACAGGATTCAAGGCTTGCTGACTCAAGAGCAGTGAACTAGAACCAAACACCTGGAGCATCACAGGTTCTCTAAACCTGAGCCAGATGATTAATTATAAAGCAATTATTTTACACTCTTGTTACATTGTGGTAAAATTAAATAAAGCAACTACTTTTATTGGAGGTAGCAAGTGACAAATACTGCACAAACATCTGTTTCTTCAGTTATTAGGTAGTAACCTCTGCCTGATCTCAACACATTTTTAATTGAATTTTTGCTGCTACTGGATTGTACGCCATACCTGTTACTCACCCCAGTGGAAAATTGTCCTCAGTGATGAATCGAACTAAATGTGTAAAATCCCCCAAACCCAGAAGCTGGCAACCATTCAAATTCAGAAATCACTTGAATACAATACTTTTGAGGGGTGGATGGTAGTCGGGGTTACCAATTCTTTTTGCAAGCTATCCTGCAGTAACATTTCCCCAGTTTTAATTAAAGTTTTTTATTAAGGAGGTTCTGTTTTCACTGAAGGAATTCTTTTCACTGCAGCCTTTCATAACTGCTTTGTCCTTGCTGCTGTTTATCGTCCTAACTTGTTAGACTCAGACCACCTACTATAAGCAAAATTTGCAGTTGCTTTTAATCTCATTATTAGTTCTCCCATCAATCATTCCAGGCCATGTTTTGCATCGAATATATCAAAATGTTGGGATTGTATATTTAAATTAGCAATATTTATTAATCCCATGGCAGTAATAGATCAAAATTTCTGTAGCCACAGTATAAAATTCATAATTGTGGTGAAAGAATGGAAAAATTATTATTTTTCTTCAGGAGTGAGGTCCTTTGGCAATATTCTCTTTCAGAAAAAAGGCTAATAAACTGATAAAGCAAGGTAATTACAGAGAAGCCAAGCTTTTCAGAGAAGAGAGGGTAGCAGAGAACATTAGCAGCACTCAGGAAAAGGCTCAAGTGAAAAAAAGAACATGGCACTCAAGACAAATTCTCCTTGCTTCAAAAGCAGGTCAGTTTTTAAACGCTTCCATAGCTTTAGTTGTCTGTTACAATATTTTGCTAGGTGCTAATTTTGGACAGGTTTTGAGAAGAAAGGTTTCCCGACGCACACAGCATATTTATTCACTTGTAATCATGTACATGTCTGTTCAGAAAGTAAGTCCCACTGGTACACTTAGGTCAAGTAAAAATGTATAGCATTGCTATCTAAAGTATTTATCCTTTTTTTAAAAAAGGTGGGGGAGTCCATCTGTTTTGGTTTTCTGCTTTAAACATTGATACAAGGGAGAGGGGAGCATCTTTGGGCCTGCCACAGAAACCAGCTGTGGAAGGGGATGGATTTGAGATCTTTCACAAAGGCTAGGTTGTCAGTCTTCTGCATAGTTAGCCTCTCTTAGGAATACAAACTATCAATTACTCCTGGTCTCTGTTCTCTTTCTAAGTAGATTCCTCTTTCTTGAAAGAGGTGTATTCCTTTTAGAGGAAGTACCAGAAACAAAAGCATCTCTTGAAGAATGTGTGTTTGTCTTGGTCCTAAATCATATACTTGTGATGAATAAGAGCTGAAAAATATCAACAGACAAGGATGTTTCCCAGTTTACTCTTTGGTCAAATCATCCATCTCTTTCAGTTACTGATGCACAGATTTTCTTGTTTTTTATCTTCATTTCTGATTTCTCACTTCCAGGCAGTGAGGGACCTTTCAGCACATGCTAAACATTTGATGCGCATCTCGATCTTTTCACATCTTACCTTCCATAACCTTTTACCTTCACCTTTCTGTTATATCACGAATGTGTTGGCTTTAGTGTCCCTTCATCCCCAGCATCTGAGAATCATTTATGGAGGCAAAAGTCGTGCAACAGAGAGATGCACTAGAACCAATTTGATGTTGCCAGTAACTGACACTGTAGTGAATATTTTTGTCAGTGAAGCACTATGTACAATCAAGTGTTTTGCAACACAGTCAGTCCAGAGTGGTCTTGTGTGATGATATGCTCCATCATGAATGGCACAACATTGGTCCTGATGTGTTTCTTTATAATGATAAACAGAAATCTTGACATTCTGATGTGTGTCGTTTTATTAATCATAAAAAGTCCATCTCTTTAAGTCCACAAACACAGCAATAAGGGTCACTGCATTATCTAAACCGGATAAGAATGTCTGTCATTAAGGAGTCGCATATGACAGTTGCATTTATTTAGATTGTCTGCAGTACATTTTTAACAGATTAATGGGCATTTTCTACACAATCTGAACTAATTATCTTGAAATAGAAGGAGTTCGTTGAGTTCTGAATTTCAGTTCAAATAATGCTTTTTTATGAGTAAGGCTTTGCTATTTTCCCCTTCAGTAGGAAAGCATCTAAATTTGCCCTTCTATTACTGACAGAATCCTTTTAGAATACTATTTCATGAGAACCGGAATATAAATTTCACAACGCTGTTCCAGACCTTAGGGCTTTTGTGTACTTCTAAAGCTTAACTGCCTGTGACTTTGCAGGGGTATAAAGCAGGAATAACTTATGTTTAGTGTTCCTTTTCTTCAGGCTATCTCAAGGCATCAGGTTTACTAAATATGTAGTAACAAACACTTTATTACTGGAAATGGTGAAATTCTTTCAACGTGAGGGTGAAACCACACTTCGTAGATACTGCAGTACATTGTTTTAGAGTTGTTATTTATGTTTTTTTCTAATAATAGCTGCTCTTTCTTTAATTTTACAATAGCTATTTGTAATACTTGATATTAATAAGTGCTGATTGAGGTTGAGTTAAAAATAACATAGGCTCAAATCTAGGCAAGGAGGTATAAACCATGATAGAATCAAAAAATTATTTTAGAAAAAATGGGGGAACAATTTTAGCCAGATAACTTTACATGAATACTTTGCCAAATAATTCAAAAACTGTGAATTTTTCTCAATTGTTGATATGGCATTAGTTTATCTGAAAACAGCTCTTCAGATGCCCATAGGTTTTTTTTTTCTGTTGTAGGATATTGATTTTGCAGGATTTCCTTCATATAATGGAGTTTCATACAATTAAAAGAGGAGCAGGTCAGCCACTATTTAGCTGAACATGGATGTGCAGTATGTAGCAGGAAAGGCTGTGTGCATAGACCTTTGAGTACGGGGAGGTATGGTTTTAGAGTTTCAGGAATGCTGTCTGATCATGCTTCTTGCTCTTACGGAAGCCTATGTATGCAGCCTTTCCTATCATCAACACTTAATGCAGGGACAAAGAAACCCAAGGGGTACTTAGGACTGCAAAATCTGGCTGACTGCTAGATGGCAGCAAAAAGCATTTTCTTGAATCTCTGTCAGCCCATATAGGGTAGCCATAGGGACCATCTGCTTTCCCTTTAATCGCATAGGTCATAGCTTTCCAGAGTGTGTGTCACGACACACTACTGTGTCGCCTGCGGTGTCCTGGTGTGTCACGCGAAAACCCAGAAGCGCTGATGGGGGGAACCGGAAGAAGCGGCACCCCCGCCAATCAGCGTCGCTGGCGCTGATTGGTGGGGGGTGCCGCTTCTTCCGGTTCCCCCCATCAGCGCTTCCGGGTTTTCGCGCGACACACCAGGACACCGCAGGTCGCACCGCCACCGCCATTGGTGTGTGTCGCCAACATGGAAAGCTCTGGCATAGGTTATATTTCAACATGGCACCCTTCATACGTGTTGGGACAGAAACTCCTGGAATTCCCAGCCAGCCAGGTCAAAGGCTAGGCTAGCTGGAATTCTGAAAATCGCTGTCTCAACACATCTGGAGCAAGGTTGAGCTACAATATGCATGATACTTGTAGTAGTTGTATTTTTCTCAACATTTTTAAACGCTAAAAAGGCAGAGGTACATTCCATATGAGAAAAATAGCCTCTGTGCTCCCAATAAAAGTTGAAAATGGAGATGCAGAGAAGCTGGGGAAGAGAAGCTCTATTAATAAAAATGTTTGCTATTATTACTACCAGTTTAAGCAGCATGTAAATTTTTCCTGCCCTGCTAAAAAATTTTTCTTCCATCTGGGTGGAAGCAGATGTTTTCAGAAAAGATGCAAATTCTTAATTTCCATGTTATTATTTTGCATTCATATTCCCCTTTATCTCTTTTTAAATACACAAATATTAATTCAGATTACCAGTGATGTTCATTAAATAAGTGTCAGTTAGGAATATCACATGTGAAAGATAAATTTAACAAAATAATTAATGATTGCAAGACAATGATAGTGTTAAGCCAAATGATATTTATCCTTGCTTGCTCATGTAGAGATACTCTCACTGTTATATTTTCATTGTGGAGTTAGGATTAGAATTTGGATGTACCCAAATGTCAGGTATCTACTCAATTGTCAAAAGGATTGCTAGAATTAAGATGAATTACTGTTTTGCCTTCTGAAAGGGCAGTGCTTCAGCTATACAGCTAATGCAGTATTCAGTATAGATTCAGGTGGCTGTTACCGATCTGTTTAAGTCAGGATTGATAGTGATGTTGTTTCCCCCCAACAAACAGGATAAATGCATTTCTACACTGTTGAAGTGAAAGTACAATTTTCAGCCACTGGTTTATTGGCATGTTCCAGTTAGAAAATCACTAATTCCTCCCCCCACCATCCCTTAGAATCAATACAGAATGTGTAAAGACGGTGATAGTGGTGGGTCATATAACAGGCTTTCATTCACAGCTAATAGTGCTGTAATCCTTTAGGTTTTAGATTTCAAATAAGGCTACTTAAATTGAATTTTAGTAAGTTTAATTTCCTTGCAAGAAAAATCTTCCAATGGCCATTACATTATCCTAATTTCTCCCACACAGTTCTTACTGGGTATATAACATAATGTTAAAATACAGTTTACTAAATCTTGGCAATTCATCTTCCATATTAGCACTGTTTTTGTTTAAAAATGTGACCCAAGTTAGATATAGAAAATTGTACCTTCTTGCACCAGCAGCTGAAAATGACAGAATGTATCATGTCTGTTCGTTTTACAGAAAAATCTATCACCTTCATTACCGTAGGTACAGATTAATTAAAATACTTGAAGTATACTGTCTCTGTTACCACTTTGCCTAATTGATGACATTTGCGTGTGACAACACTTACTATAATCATGCTATACAATTGAAGTGTTATTCTTGATGAGTTATAGCTTAGTGGTAGAATGCATGTTTTTGTATGCGGGACTTAGAAACACTCCATCTGAACCACTACAGAGTTACTGCCAATCAGTTTAGAAACCACATTGAAGCTAAGAATAAGCTTGATCATAGGAGTATTCAGATCTTCAGAGAGGTGCTTTACTTGATCAGAGTGTCAGGCAAAGTGCCCCTTCAAAGTGGCACTCCGCTTTTGATCTCTAGACTAGCTGTACCACTTCACTTCGTTAACAGAGTTTTCTGTACAGCACATACACAGGAGTCCATATTTGAGAAGAGGTCATCAGGGCATAAAAATTCATATTCTTGGGGCAAAGTACCTCATCAAGGAAGCCCATGGCTAATTCACCAGGCTTTCTATGTAGACCAGTTAGTTCTAGTGGTTAAGGCACCAGGCTAGAAACTAGGAGACTGTGAGTTCTAGTCCTGCCTGAGGCATGAAAGCTGGCTGGGTGACTTTGGGCCAGTCACTCTCTCTCAGCCCAACTCACCTCACAGGATTGTTGTTGTGGGGAAAATAGGAGGAGGAAGGAGTATTGGGTATGTTCCCTGCCTTGAGTTATTTACAAAAATAATAAAGGGATAAAAAAATCTTTAAAAAAGACTTGATACAAGACAGCTTTTTGTATTTCTTTGCCTTAACAATAATGTAAATGCAATCAAGCCGCATTGACGTTTGGCTAAAATGTTAATATGGTTTGTTCCTCCTCTCCTCTTCCACTCCAGTCCAGAATTTATCTTGACTGTTTTAGGTGTTAATGCCACTTCATCTATACTTTCAAATAGCTTTCTGTGCAAATGTAAAATTTAAAAATGTAACCTATAACCCCACTTGGATGCACATTGCAGCATATATAAGGAGCTCCTGACCAATAAAAATTTACAGACATATTTCTTTGTACTGGGGGAGGGGGTGCTATCTACTTTTTGAACTTCAAGAAAACAGCTGTAGGATAGTTGAACTCCTGAGTGGTGGTTAATGGAATAGGTTTTACCTACGATGTAAACAAGCAGGACTACTTGACAAAGAAACCTATTCCTATGACAGAAAAGTCATTATTTAGGTTTTTTCAAAGGTACCTCATCTCTTCAAAAGTGGAAGCTGCTTTTGAGAAAGGGAGAAAGAAACCTACCACTAAACATTCCCTTATTTGTATCCAAGTGACTCTGGATCATCACATACCTGGATCTCATAAGTTCATAAGCTCTGCTGTCACTGCAAACATTATTCTGTTTATAGAAACTCTAGGTGAATTGGGAAATTGAGCCTTTAAAGGAATGGTAAATGGAAATGCTGCTTTCGGTATCTGTAATAGTATTTGTAGACAGATTTAATGAACAAAAAGTTAGTCGCAAGTTTAAGCATTCTAGTACCACCCTTTAAATTCTCCCTAAATGCTTTGAAACTGCTCCTGAAACTGCCTTAAATAATCTAAATTTATGTAATTTATTTGAAAACTTTACATATTTGTCTATGCATTTTTCCTAAGTAATTATTGTAAAGCTCATAAAACTTTTGAATGGTTACCAGCTTTCCAATATTATTTCATCCCTAGTTTGAAGGGAAATCACTTTTTTTTCTGTATTAAGGCACATTTGTATGTATGTATGGTATATCTAGCACTATTTTTTTTCTTCAGTATGCAAAATACAAGCTATATGACTATACATTTGTATCCCTGAACTACTGTAATTTTGGAAAACAGCACTATTAACACAAACTCTGAGAAGACTAGATATTGCTATATTTGTAATTTACAAATGTAAAATAAAACTACTCCATTAACACCAACTAATGAAATTTGGATATGAGAAATGGACAAGTCTCCCAAGCTTAACAAGAATTGAACTTGAAATGATTTGAGAGTTTGTATGCTAGCCCAGAGAGTCTGTAAATTGTCCCCTGCTGTAATCAGTCTTAATGGTCTTCAAAAATGATCCCCAGAATAATCTTTTTATTTACCATGTAAAACAGGGGTCCCCAACCTGTGGGCCACGGCCTGTTAGGAAGTGGGCTGCGGGGCTCCTGCCTGCAAACCCCGCCCCCCAGTGTGTGCGATTTCCCCGCCCCCGGTGCACGCAATTGGCTCCTGCCTGCAAACCCGCCCCCATGTGTGCATAATTGGCTCCCGCCTGCAAACTCCGCCCCCCGGTGTGCGCAATTGGCTCCCGCCTGCAAACCCTGCCCCCCGGTGCGCGCAATTGGCTCACGCCTGCAAACCTTGCCCCCTCAGTCCGTGGAAAAATTTTCTTCCACGACCGGTCCCTGGTGCCAAAAAGGTTGGGGACCGCTGATGTAAAAGATTGGTGCACAAATTGGGTCTCTAATGATGTTGCTGAACAAAAGCTTTGCTATTGGCCATGTGGCGTGGAATTATGGAAAGTTTGTAGTCCAACAATATATGATGGACTATCCCAATGCACAAAAGGCTTGGAAGGAATTTCATCTTCTGGGGTTTCACATTAGGACATTACTAATCTGTTCATAAGTACCGGGTGATGAAAGGGGCTATTCTTCCTTGAAAGGTAAGTAAGGGGACTGAATATTATTAAGTAGGAGGTAGCAGAAGTGGCTTTTGAGAACAGCTGGTGGAATTAAGAAAATAAAGTGTTATTCTGCCTCAAATTTTGTTTGCAATGAGAAAATTCATAGGAGGACTCGCATACCTGCGCTCAGCAAACTTTACCAATATCCCTACTCAGAGATAGTATTTCACAAAATAATGTTCACTAATGCTTTCATGCTGTACTGCTATTTATAGAGGAGGTAGTCCAGATCCTTTTGAACTGATCTCTGTTTGGCTTAATTAAGTACTTGGAAGAAGGCAGCACAACCCCACTGTCTTTTCTGTTTTGTTATTTTAAAAAAAAAAAGCAAGGATAACTTGAAGTTTCATGTACATATCTCTATGCTGAAAAAAAGTTTATTTTATTGTATCTCATTGCATGTGATGATTACTTCATGGTTGACATTTGCACTTTAATAAACAGATGATAATCTTGTAAACGCATGAGTTACTCTTGTGAAATCTTCAGCCCTTTTATATTTAAAAAAATCTAGAAATATAAATACCGTGGTTGGGTGAGAAAGGTTTTGTTTTGTTTTTTCATTATCAAACTGTGCTCAAAGAGAAAATGGAAGCTTCCAGGGAATAGCTATTAAAAGCAAAAACACAATACTGTTCACAGAGTGACCAAGAACAAACTCAGAAATCCATTTTTCTAAATTCTTCCAATTTTTCCCCCCAATTTTTTTGCTGGCAGTAGTTTGCTTCCAAGCTATTTTTGCTGACAGACTTCACTTTTGCCTACCTTGAGCAAGCATATTGGCACTTAATTCTTACCACCTGTTGGGAAGGTAATAAAAATGCCCTACTGTGTTTTGCCTTGCTCTGTTTTGGAGCAAGACAAGTACTAGCCTGGGATCTGCCTCCACATGCATGTTGTCCATTTGATAAATGCCATAGATATGAGATTCATTACATTTATCCAACTATAATATTCTTCACAGAAAAAGCACCACCATAATGTTCACAACCTTGAACAATACTTATATTTACAATGCCTGTGCTCATAGCCTTTTTGCTAGCTTGCATTCATTTTACTACATTTTTTCCCAGTGACTTGAACAACAGCAGACTCAAATTGTCATTGTCATGTTATTCCGCTTTCCTTTGACTTATTTTAATGCAAGTAGGTCTCTATTAATGTGGATAATGGTCACATTATTCAAATTTGCACTATTCAAAGTGATATTTCTATCAAAAATAGGTTCCGGCTATTGGTTCCAGCTTGACAGAAACAGGCAATGAAAAATTTTAAACATAAATTTTAATATGTTTATTAATGAGAGATAACAGTAAAAGATTAAAAGAGTAGTAGGTAATCCAGGAAGTGGTAGCAAGATGCTTACTTGGACCACCCTTCAGTTATTTTTTACATGGTCTTAGTGTTCTTTATTGCTTTCTAGTGGATTATAACCTGCCATGAGATCTTCTAGACAGATCTCATAAATATTTAAAATAAAATCAAGTGAACAAAGGACAAGCTGGAGGACAAACCCATATCCAAAGCATACCTGCTATCCTATATTCTGCTGTAGTTCTTCAAAATGAGCCTCTTTTTTGAGCTTTCCTCAAATGGAACCTTTTCTCCATTTTGCACACAAGAATTAGCATCTAAACCCCCAATGGCAACTGTGCATGCACTAGACTCAACTGAGTGTGCACTAGCCTCGCATTAACTGAATTTTGGCTTGCATTAAACGTGACCTGGTATCAATTTATAATTTGCACTAAATTGAATATTGCACTATTTGAACTTGCATTACAGGTAGTCCTCGTTTAGCGACCACAGTTGGGACTGGCAACTTGGTTGTTAAACGAAGTGGTTGCTAAATGAAACTGCAACTGTGCTTAGGATCTGACTTCAGCTTTCCTTTGCTTTACAGACCTGCAATGGTTGTAAATGTGAGGATTAGTTGTAAAGTTACTTTTTCATCACCGTCATAACTGCAAATAGTCACTAAACAAGAACATAAATCCACTTCCTTTGGGTATCATTCAGAGTTGCTCAGGCAGATACCTATTTTCATGATGTGACTTCTCTATGTCTCCTGCCCTCTGCTTCCATCCTTTGACAGCAGATTTAAAGCAAACAGGACGGTCCAGCAGAGAGGAAACTCATTCTGATTGCAATATTCATTCCATTGGTAGATATTCACAGTTGGATACAATCCTGATTTTTTTTTTTACTGAAACAACAAATTATAGAAACACTCGGAATTATTTGCTTAAGTCACTTCTGCAAAGTTTTATATTAAACAGTACACTTAGCAACGATGTGTTAACTGCCAATCCATACTTTATTTCTTCTATTTACATCTAAAAGTAGTGTCTCAAATGGACTTCCAGTATTTCTCAGTATGCAAAGTCCACAAATTCTTACACTGATTAAATACAGGATTGAGTATAAATGCCAAGTGTGATACTCCTAACATTGACAAAACACATACACAAAGTGTGTCAACAGCGGGTAATGTGTTTTGCACACAAATAGTAAGTATTGCTGCACACTATCCAAACAACCAAGGTGACATTCGCAACTTTTCCGGGACTGTATCACCATGTTTTTT
This sequence comes from Charina bottae, assembly GCA_023362775.1. Classification (NCBI taxonomy): domain Eukaryota; kingdom Metazoa; phylum Chordata; class Lepidosauria; order Squamata; family Charinaidae; genus Charina; species Charina bottae. The sequence continues at coordinate 51,360,289 of JALMGJ010000003.1, read as the reverse complement.
TAAAAAAAAATATGCTGCTTTGGGAAACCGTCTTAAGGAGCTGTAGCTTGAAAAAATGTTATTAAAGAGAATGAAGTTTTTTGTATCTCAGTGTGTACCTAGATTACTAAACTCTGGGCAGGATAGCATGAATATCAGTTATTTTTTTTTTTAAAAAAAGTCACTTTTATGATGATCATTCAAAAAATTAGCAGCTGTAAGCTTCTGAAGAATTCAGACTTAGTGTGCCGTCAACAACTCCATTTTTCTTTTCTTTCCCAAGCAAGGAAGGTTCTTTCAGATGCTTATTTTCACTATGTTCCTCATACAACATCCCTCCGTAAGTAACATCTGTTAGCCTTCAGATGTACAACACTAGTGCCTGGTATAGGAAAGAACACAAAGCTACATTTACTCCAGCATTACAAATGGTGTCATCCCCCCCCCACAAAGAAATACAGCTTTGAATTGTTACAGGTTCTGATTTTAGCTAATCCCGTGTCTCAAAACTGAGTCATTATAAATCATACCTGAAATTCAAGTGTTCTAATAGCACATACCCATCTAGGAAAGATGAAATAAGATACACTGTTATATGATGAGCTTTGTTAGAAATTTTAGTCACAGAGTTACAGACAAATCATTCAAACGTACAACCAAAAATATTCTTCAAGTGCAAAGAACTGTCTATGCCAGGGCTTTCCAAAGTTTCCAAAACCCGGAAGTGCCGCCGTTGCGGCAGCGCGTAAAAACCCAGAAGCGCTGCTGCCGCTTTTGGTTTTTGTGCGCCACGGTTGGTGTGTCGCCGCGGGAAAACCCGGAAGCACTGATGATGATTAGCGCTTCCGGGTTTTGTGGCGACACATCAGACTGTGTGTGGCGACACACTTTTGTGTCGCGACACAGTTTGGAAAGCTCTGGTCTATGCAGTCATACCCTACTTCTCTGTCACATCCAGAGTGGCCAATTTGTAATCAGCTGAGTTAATCAGCTTTTCTGCCACCCCACCTGAAGGGTTTTTGTTTAGTTGTTATGCTCAACTCTTCTATTTCACTCCTTTTGAGAACTTACATTTGCCTTCAGAATTCCGACATATCAGTTGATTCCCTTCAGTGATGTCTATAACTTCAAGTTGTTCTCCAGGCGAGATCCTCAAGTCAAGATTTCCTCCGGTAGGAGTATTTGAGCAATGTGCAACTGCGGTATTAATTACTGTGATTTCTTTATTGTACTGTGGCAGAGTAAGGGGGAGGGGAATCAAGCTGCAATCTACAGAAACTTAATTGAGAGCAGGTCCTGAGCTTATTTCAGGTACAATATGGATAGGTTGTATTGAGAATTCCAAACACTAAACATTTTAAATACACTTTAAGCATACTTTTTTTTAATCCGTTCAATTATGTCCAATTTTCAGAGACTGCCTGGACAAGTCCCTGCAGTTTTCTTGGCAAGGTTCTTCAGAAGTGGTTTGCCATTGCCTCCTTCCTAGGGCTGAGAGAGAGTAACTGGCCCAAGGTCACCCAGCTGGCTTTGTGCCTAAGGTGGGAGTAGAACTCATGGCCTCCCGGTTTCTAGCCTGGTGCCTCAACCACTGCACCAAACTGGCTCTCTAGCATACTTTTAACTTTGAAAGCTCCAGTTTCAAAAGAGGTATGACATACTGTACAGTATAGTATGAATGAGAAGCTCAAGACCAAATCCTTCTTGATAAAGATCTACAATTCCTTAACCCCAAATTATATCAGAACCTTGAATTTTCTACTTATTAATAAAGATCTACAGAGGAAATCTTATATGTGATACCATTTAGCTGAACTTATCCAGAACTTTTTTCCTCAACAATAGCCCACCTCTGCAATATTCCATGAAATCAACTTGATCAAAAAAGAGAGATTAAGGACCTTCAATTTAGCAAAGTGAAGTTTGATTGGATTCTATACCTCAAGGAAGAGCAACGTGTGGCTCTCCAAAAGTTGTGGAGTTTCAGTTTCCATTAGCCCTAGCTAGCATAGCTAATGTGAGAAATGATAAGACCTGGATTCCAACAAGAGCTGAAACACAACTTTCCAAAGATTAAGAATAGGTTTATACTAGTTTTAAAAAGTGATTTGCTTCAGATACATGAAATTAATTATGAAAATACTGTAGAGGAGAAGTTGGGAACACTGATATCATGCCTGTCCTAAACTCCACATTTTAGATCTTAACTATCACCACTTCAAATATTAGGACAAATGAAAATTTCACACAATGTGTCCAGCTGCTAGCAATGGAGACTGCTAATTAATGTCATGTCTGTGGGTGATTAAAAGTTCCTATCAGTGCTTACCAATTATCCATCCATCCACATATATCTGGTTGGACTCAGAACAATTAACTTCCAAAAGGCATATAATAGTGTTACCAGTACAATAAAAAAAAGTTGCAATATGTTTCTGCCAGACTTGACCCATAAAATGTCAAGTATGTCACATTCTGGAGCCCATAATTCTTCAAGAAAATATACACTGCTCAAAAAAATAAAGGGAACACTGAAATAAGACATCCTAGATCTGAATGAATGAAATATTCGTATTAATTACTTTGTTCATTACATAGTTTAATGTGCTGACAACAACATCACACAAAAAGCAATGGAAATCAAATGTAAGCAACCCCTGGAGGTCTGGATGTGGAGTTACACTCAAAATTAAAGTGGAAAACAGCACTACAGGCTGATCCAACGTTGATGTAATGTCCTTAAAACAAGTCAAAATGAGGCTCAGTAGTGTGTGTGGCCTCCACGTGCCTGTATGACCTCCCTACAACGCCTGGGCATGCTCCTGATGAGGTGGCGGATGGTCTCCTGAGGGATCTCCTCCCACACCTGGACTAAAGCATCCCCCAACTCCTGGACAGTCTGTGGTGCAACGTGGCGTTGGTGGATGGAGCGAGACATGATGTCCCAGATGTGCTCAATTGGATTCAGGTCTGGGGAACGGGCGGGCCAGTCCATAGCATCAATGCCTTCGTCTTGCAGGAACTGCTGGCACACTCCAGCCACATGAGGTCTAGCATTGTCTTGCATTAGGAGGAACCCAGGGCCAACCGCACCAGCATATGGTCTCACAAGGGGTCTGAGGATCTCATCTCAGTACCTAATGGCAGTCAGGCTACCTCTGGCGAGCACATGGAGGGCTGTGCGGCCCCCTAAAGAAATGCCACCCCACACCATTACTGACCCACTGCCAAACCGGTCATGCTGGAGGATGTTGCAGGCAGCAGAACGTTCTCCACGGCGTCTCCAGACCCTGTTACGTCTGTCAAATGTGCTCAGTGGGAACCTGCTTTCATCTGTGAAGAGCACAGGGTGCCAGTGGCGAAGTTGCCAATCTTGGTGTTCTCTGGCAAATGCCAAACGTCCTGCACGGTGTTGGGCTGTAAGCACAACCCGCACCTGTGGACGTCGGGCCCTCATACCACCCTCATGGAGTCTGTTTCTGACCGTTTGAGCAGCCACACGCACATTTGTGGCCCACTGGAGGTCATTTTGCAGGGCTCTGGCAGTGCTCCTCCTGTCCCTCCTTGCACAAAGGCGGAGGTAGCGGTCCTGCTGCTGGGTTGTTGCCCTCCTACGGCCTCCTCCACGTCTCCTGATGTACTGACCTGTCTCCTGGTAGCGCCTCCATGCTCTGGACACTACGCTGACAGACACAGCAAACCTTCTTGCCACAGCTCGCATTGATGTGCCATCCTGGATGAGCTGCACTACCTGAGCCACTTGTGTGGGTTGTAGACTCCGTCTCATGCTACCACTAGAGTGGAAGCACCGCCAGCATTCAAAAGTGACCAAACCATCAGCCAGAAAGCATAGGAACTGAGAAGTGGTCTGTGGTCACCACCTGCAGATCCACTCCTTTATTGGGGCTGTCTTGCTAACTGTCTATGCTTTCCACCTGTTGTCTATTCCATGTGCACAACAGCATGTGAAATTGATTGTCAATCAGTGTTGCTACCTAAGTGGACAGTTTGATTTCACAGACGTGTGATTGACTTGGACTTACATTGTGTTGTTTCAGTGTTCCCTTTATTTTTTTTGAGCAGCTTATATTGTGCGACTTCCAGGGAAGAAATGGAGGACTGAAGATGGCTCCGCAGAAAGCGGAGCTGACAACCATGGCAGAGTGAAGAGCCGGTGAGTAGACTGGCTCTTCAATAATTCCTCTCCAGATAAGGAGAGGATTTGAGATCGCTCACAAGGAGAATGCAAGATAGGGGTCTCTGGTGGATTTAGAGCTCTGGGAGATGAGGGAATAACTATCTTGCTCAAGTGGCAGTTGGCACCTTTGAAAGGACACAAAGTTCGCATACTTCCTTTTCTAATCGCTTTCAGAAATTCCTTGTTAACTGTTTTTCAGCTATTAGGAACATTTGGATCGACAAGTCTGAAAACACTAAGTGATTTTCCTTCAATCCTTAGCGAAAGAACTTTTAAATACAAGTTTAAGAACTTAAATTTTTTTTTTGAATGAACAGCAAAAGGATAATTAAAACTTTCATTTTAGAAAGTTACAAACAGACCAAGGGTCCATGTAAATTTGAAATAAGACTTTGGAATTAAATATAAAGAATCCTTCATGTGGGAAAATGTTTTTGTTTTGATTTTTTTAAAAACAATAAGGTAAGTCTTTAAAAATTGGACACTAGAGGGAACTAAAGATTACAGTTAAATGTCTAAATAATTAAAAGGGATAAACAAACAAGAAACCAAGAGAGTGCCCTGGATAATTTTCCTATACTGGATTTACAAGAGGCTTGTTAAAGTTTTGAAGAATTTTGTGAGAAGGGACAAAGAAAAAATGAAAAGAAATCAAGTTCTACGACATTATTTGAAGGGACTAAGGATCAAGATTCTTAGAAGTAAAAGGAATATGAAGTTGGTTTATTTGATCAAGGTTAAAATAGATAAGTTATCATCTCTGGTAATCCTTAATGACTTTTGCTGACATCAGGACTGAAATGACAAGACTTTATGGATTTGTTTATAGATAAGAGAGGGGATATGGGAAGAAGAGATCATTTGTTGTATTTTAAGAGAAGGTGATAAGTTACTAAAATTGTTTATACTTGTCGTGACAAAGGTGGGAAGTCACTTCTTTATATATTTCTTTTCTTTTTCTTTATTATATTCTTACTTTCTCTTTCTTTTCTCTTTTTCTTTCTCTTTTTCCCCCTTTTTCTCTTTTCTGCACCTTTTTCTTTTTATTCTTTTATTTTTTTAGTTTATTAGTTTTTACTGTTGCAGTTATAATCTTTAATAAAATTACTATTAAAAAAAAAGAAAATATATACTCTGCAACCTACAGATTTTTCTCTAAACCAGGGTTCAGAATTCTTGGCAACCACTAAGAATTTATGTATGCCTTTAATGACAATATAGTGTAAACAGAACTGTTTTCTGGAAAGTTGCTATTCATAGTTCTGTGTCATGACAAGAGATGACAAATTGCACAGTATATTTTCATATATCATACACACAACAGTAACCATGCCAACATCTTCCAAGCTATTTAAAAGAAGCAGAAACTTACCATAAATCTATCTCTAAACAATTGTTCCTCCTTTGTCATCTTGTTATTCTTTTCTAAAATGTATTTCTTGACTTTAAAGGGGTTTCTGGGACAAGGGCTGCTAAGAAAGACACATATACAGAATAAATCTAGCAAATGGACATATGAGAATCATGGGGGGGAAAAATCAGGATTATTCAGAGTGGGGTTGCCAAAACTACATCATAGACCAGGTGCCATTATCTGGAAAGATCCTCAAATGACCTTGAAGCCATGCACCTAACTTTTTCCCGAGCTAACAGTAAACTGAACAAATCAACTGTGTGCCCGAAGGCACATTGCTAGTAAGAAGATAGATCTCTCCCCCAAATGTTAGCTTCCTGAACTGCTCAGCTACAGTCAATTCCTTCCGTGTGTTAAGCTCTGCCCCCAAGGCAGAGGAAGCAAGGTACCGGCTGGTTCCAATTTCGATTATGGTAAATTGAACTATGGTTTGGCTACTGCAGATCACCCTAACTCAGAATCAATATCCCTGAATATTCATTTGGGCATTATGATGGAGCTTCTCGGACCTCTCACCCAGATCTTCCACCTTTGTGTTGTTAAAGACATAAGATTTCAGCTTGAAATGTCATGCCACAGTAAAAAGCTTCTGCTGAACAGCTTTTTGATCTTTTAAATGTTGTGTACCACTTTATGTTTTGCTTCTCACATAAATAATAGAAATGTAAATAATATTTTTTTAGAAAGTTCCATCCCTCCAATAATAAATGTACCCAATATGTTCTTTGTTGCCTTTCTGCATCATTGTTGTTTCTTTCTCTCTCTCCTTTTCAACAAAAGAAAATTTAATGTCCAGTTTTATGGCAAATATTCTCCTCTCTTGAAAAAGGAGAGGGGGAGAGAACATGGTTTCCTAATGTCAGGGATGTCACAAAATGCTGAGGTTCCAGAGAGACAATGAGTACCAGCACGATCAACTAAGATACCACACAACAGGCCTCATTTCATGCACCACTGAATCACAAAACCATTTTCGAATAGGAATCATGTAGTTACAGCACTACCCAGACCTGTAGTTCAATAGGTTGCAAGCAGAGCACCAAGCAGCTTTCACCCAGCCGGAAAGTTACAAGGGATTTTATTTTTATGCAAGCAAAAAGCTGATGCTAGAATTAAAATGCTATTTGAATTCCACACAGCCTTTTGACTCCAAAGCATGCCATCCCCCACACAAATGCGTTTAATACTCAATTATTCTCATGCTGCTGAAGAACTACTTCAGTTTTATTATCAATGCTGACATATATCACCTGCAGTGTCTTTATTCACTGAGCCATAGTGCCCACCAATAAACAAAGTTACCACACATTATTGTTTGTACTCAGTTCCATACAGCCAACCAAAGGGCCTGCTCGGAATTTTCCAGCTTAATTCAAGTTTGCTGAATAAACCACAACTGATTCACACAACAAGCTAACCCATAACCAGAGATGCATATCTTTTCTGGGCTGAAGGCCACATTAGGTTTTGCAGTTGCATGGTGAAGGCTGCACTCCCAAAAAGTCGGTGGAGCCATGACAGAAATTAAATTTGGTTTCATTTAGTTTACATTAGCTTTTTATAAAAAGTATAATGATTAGTTTTCTTTCATTCAGGTAACAACATTTTCTTTCTGCTCCATTAAATCAATCCAGAGTTCTCACTCAAGGCACAAATGACCAAGCTCAAGTTATCTTACTTCAGACACATTATGTGAAGACCTAGCTCTCTGGAAAAGGCTCTGATGCTGGGAAAGGTGGAAGGAAAGAGAAGAAGAGGATGACCAGAATGGGTACACTGTTGGAAAACCTGAAGAACCAAGTTAGGGACAGATCATCATGGAGAAAATCTATCTATGTGGCCACTAAGAGTCAATTCTGACTTGATAGTACATAATCACTTAGTCAATTAGCCTTAATATTGCATTGTACATTTAGTTAGCCAGTGAAATTATCATACACTTTAAGGATAGTGTTATAATTTACAGATCTGAAGAAAATATTATTGGCATGAGAAATTTTAGATAGGAGAGGAAAATAGCTTTATGACTATTATTTTACCTACTTTGTATCATTTTGTTCTGTGTCAATGTCATCATACATAATGCTTTCCTGGGCCATAACATCTGCAATTAAAACCAGAGGGCATGATTATTAACCGTCTACAATTTCCCAGAATTAAAAAAAGAGAAACATCTAGAACAGAGCTTTCCAAACTGTGTGTCGGGACATGTTAGTGTGTCGGCTGCAGTGTCTGGGTGTGTCGTGGCTGCTGCTGCCTCTGAGCCCTACCAGGATTCCGCGCAGGTTCTAGTGCCTGCCTTGTGCCTTGCTGCCTCCAAACCTGCCCTGCCAGGACTCCACTCAGGTCCTAGTGCCTGCCTTGTGGCTTGCTACCTCCAAACCTGCCCTGCCAGGATTCCGCGCAGGTCCTAGTGCCTGCCTTGTGCCTTGCTGCCTCCAAACCTGCCCTGCCAGGATTCCGCGCAGGTCCTAGTGCCTGCCTTGTGCCTTGCTGCCTCCAAACCTGCCCTGCCAGGATTCTGCGCAGGTTCTAGTGCCTGCCTTGTGCCTCCAAACCTGCTGTGATTCTACGCAGGTCCTAGTGCCTGCCTTGTGCCCTGCTGTAAGAGTGTGTCGCAAAATGATGCATGTCTAAAAAGTGTGTCACCAACATGAAAAGTTTGGAAAGCTCTGATCTAGAACCTTATAGTCTAGTAAACACAACATGAAAGGAAAAAGGAATGGAGTAACAGTAGGAAATAGGCAAACTCAAACACCAACCTCTAAAAAGTTACAGGGCATCCCAGAAAATGAATAGCCTTTGAATACATAAAGGGACCAAAGCCACTTTTGAAACCCCAAGTGACTTCCTTGTAGGACTCTGGCACAATTGTTGTTCATCTCCTAAAGAATTTCTCACCTTGGAAGTGAATTCCTAAAAGAATAATGGCTATGTAATACGCTTTAAAATAATTAAGAAAGCTGTAACTTCTGAGAATTCAGGATCTAGCCGGTCTGAAGCAGCTCTACAGATTCAGTGTGTAAAAGAGTAAATACAGGGCTAATTTACTCTTATACAGACTGAATCCGTAGAGCTAGAGACTAGCAATGGGAGACATGCCAAAAGTTGTCCTTGGCTGAACTTGACCATAAAGAATGATCTGTTACAAATAAGAGGCAGTGTTTTAAACAGGTACTATATTTTCCATTGATAATTGCAAAATAGAAAGAGGGGTGCCATATGATCTGCCTATCCCAAAGCATCTAAGACACGCCAGGACCAAAAATGTTATTTCAAGAGGAAGTCAGTTTATCTATTAGACATATAAACTTACCTAGGTTTGGTACAGAATGGGAAAGATTGCTGCAGAGGACAAATAAAACAAATGTGTATTTCAGCATGGTTTATAAGTAACAATATTTGGCTGCACATGTACACAGGTTTTTAACAGGAATTAGCATACACACCTCTTCCCATTATATTTTGGAGATTAAGTGACTGAACAAACCTCTGTTGAATAAAAAAGCTATGGGTAGAAAAAATCACACTGAAAAAAAAGGAGAAAAGTTGGACCAATAGAAAAGCTTGAACTTCACCAGTATTTTTGTTATAAACTCCTGAAAGTAGCACATTTACATATCTGAAATGCATTACACTCTTTTGGAGCCTAGAGAAGAAGCATGGTTTCAACTGAGGTTTGTTCATAAAATTTAGGGAAATATTCAACCAGAGAGCACTTTCTCAGATCTCAGGACTAATGGAAGTAAACAGGAAAAGGGGAATGGAACTTAATACTAGCATATTAATCTCTAATCTCAAATAAACCAGCAATATGTAACAGATGAAAAAAGAAATCCGGACCAAAAAATACACATGCAGTAGAGGGCAGCTTAACACTCAAACCGCCAAATAAGAATTAGGTATTTATTTCATGAATGACATTATAGTAACCTTCTCCTATTCAGCCATTCTCCAGATGTGTGGCCTTCAAACCCACATGGCTGGGAAGTCTCTAAGGTGAGACAGCAACATGATACACTCCATGAACTGCATCTTGAATTACGGTGGCTGCTGAGTGCTGCTCCCAAAGAATTACAAAATAATCACTGCTTATCTTTTAATATGGAAATATTCAACATTATCAACCTCCTCCTCTTCTCCCAAATGCTAGAAAGGGGAGCTGCCAGACATTTTCAGTTCAGATGTTATCTGGACATCTGGACAGCTATCTGGATTAATGTAATATACCTGTTGACAGAACAACTTTAGGGTCTCAGAAGTGACCTTAACATTTCCTGGTCACGTCCTCAATATTAATAGAAAACTGGGCATCAAGGACTGAGTACAGTTAATTAAACATAAGCCAAGAGAGGAAGAGCTAAGCAATGCAGTTCAGATTCCTTGCATATAAATATGACCACTTTCTTCTTCCAGCATCCCAAACTGCATACAGACAAGCATAAAGCCAAAAGCTAAATGTTACCAAGTGTCAGGCTTATTTGTGGCCAATACCAAGAGCAAAAAATGCAGTTAAGCAACCCTCAGGATCCATGTTTGAATTTTGAGAGATGAAAGGTTTGTTCACATGCCATCTACCATTTTCTCCTTCAGCTTAATGTTGCTCCTCATTCACTAACATTTCTGCCCTTTCCACTCAATCTAGGTAGGATGGAAGGGAAAGTCCTTGTTTAGAATGATCACCTTGCCATTCTGTAAATGTATTAAAAGCTTTTGCATTGCTGTCCATTTATATTTCAGTGACGCACCTGCTATTACTGGACTAGCAATTAAGAAGTTGTAACCTTCACAGCGCTGTGATTTGTATTGCAGTATCCCAGCATTGCAAAGGTTCATCAGCCACTGCAGTGACCAAAATGGAATGAAATCAGGGACAGCCACTTTAAATTAATCAAGAGCTGCCTTTTATGGAGGAGTTGTTGTTGTTGTTGTTCTTGGTGTTCTCCGAGATTGGTTGTTTTATTGCAGATGTTTCATTACCAGGCTAGGTAAGATCATCAATGCATGCAATATTGAAGTTTGCTGGTTGTTTATATACAGTAGCTTGCCCTGCCAGTCGTGCTTGCAATGTGGCTTCTTACTTGATGGTTCCTTGATTAGGAACACCAAGAACCCAACAGCTCAATCCCGAGCTACATATATTCTCTACTATTGGAATAATAATAATAATACATTACATACCGAAAATTATCTTTCATGTGTGCATTTTTTATTTTGAATTTTCCTTTGAAAAATTTTCCAAATCCCTTGAGTTTTTCAACTTTGATATCTCTAGAACAAAAAATGAGATATTAACAAATAACAAAGTGAAGATGCCATACATATGTCCATTTATCCATTGTCTTTGTTTATGAATGTGAAGTTGGAAAAAGAAAATACGAGAACTTTGTGGCATCTGGCACCACCCCAACATGTAATTGCTGCTTCTCTAGAATTTCTTTACAAAACATTAGAGGAACAGATGCTGTGTGAATCTAAATGTGGATCAGAGGCAGACAATTTTAGGGCATCTCCTAAAGGAATTCAGGCTAGGACAGAGCAAAGACCATTTTAATTTCAACAACTTCTTTGTGCTTCAGCATCTGGTTAACACTAAAGTAGATACACACTGAAAGAAAACCTTCATATGTAAAAGCAGAAGACAGACTGTTTGGAGTTCATTCTTCCCATACATCAACAACCATGTTCCATGTTGGCACCAAAACAAGTCAGAAGAAGCGCCTATATTCTAGCATTATTACTCTGAGGAACACCCACCTTTTATAATTCCTGGAATGAATAATTCCTTTTCTAGAAATTCTGGGAGGGCAAGATGGGAGAGAAGATAGATAATTACTAAAAGCAATTGTTTCTAATTTGCTATTAGGGTAGAAGTTAGTTCTGAGCTTAAGTTTAACCACTAAGTTATTAGATAAAGATTCTTTTTTGGCCATGCTGGCTGGGGATTGGCGGTGGCGGGGGACGTGTCAATTCCAAATTATCCAAAGGCCATCAGTGTAGGGAAGGATAGCCCAGACTATTTCAGGTAATATGGCATTCTGCCTTAGGCTCCCAAAATTGGGTTAAAGGTTTTCTGTTGGCCCATGCTGGTTAGGTATTCTGTAAGCAGTTATTCCAATACATCTAATGGGTACCAGGTCAGGAAATTTTGGCCTAGTCTGTTCCACTGATATTCTAAAGTAGTACATAGAATATGGCTACTAAGCATCAGGAGGAACTTTCTGACTGTACAAGCAGCCAACCAGTGGAACAGGTTCCTGCATTAAGTGGTGAGTTCTTCTTACTGGAGGTCTTCAAATACTGTAGAGTCTGGATAGTCATCCATTGGAGATAATATAGTGGATCATACACCAAGCAGGGAGTTGGATGGGATGGCATCTAAGATTCCTTACAACTGTATGATTCTATAATATTTCATATACTCTAAAAACGGAATGTAGCAACACAGTAAACATATTTGACCATTGCCAAGAAGACAGGACTAAATCCAGCTCCTTTTTGAGTGTGCCCATAGCAAAAAGCACCAATTTCCCCCTCAACTGTATATAAAAAGGCCAAGGCATGCAGTCATACAAAGGACTAAAAGTTCAGACAACCAGTCAAAAAATACCTACTCACTCTGATTTGGCCGAATTATAACCTTCACTTTGAACTTCACTTTGAATATCCTCATATGTTTCTTCATAGGTATCATCTGAAATGTAAAGCAATAAAAAGCAGTATTTGTGGCTAAACAACCCATTGCCAACAATTTAGTATTAGTAAGAAAAGAAGCCATTTGGGAATATAGCAAAAATGTTAAATTGTTCTATCATCCATTTATTGCACTTCATTAATAACCTAACCAAGCTCTTTTTGAAATATCCAAGAGCAGTGCCTGAATTAAACAAAACAGACTTCCAAACTTCAAGAGACTCTAAAATATGGAGCACTATGAACCAGAGTGTGGAATGAAAACAAGCACGTGTTTTCTATTCAAAAATATGTCAAAAGAATATGATTTAAGATTCTACAACTTTGTAGCTTTTATTGTTTCCTGTAACTGTCCCAAATTGAGGCAATCCTGTAGCATATGCTAGGATAGAACTGGGAAGAGAAATCACCTGAAAGGTTAACCCCAAAGAATTATTAATCTAACTAGCAGATTATTTCATGTTCTTGTATATTTTAATTTCTGGGCTTTATTATCTGTTGCACTCATATCCTTCCTTCCTTCCAAGGGGCTCAGAATAGCCCAGACGTGATCTCGTTTTTATCTTAACAGTACTCAAATCTTCTTAGTGAGTCAACTAGGATCATCAAGTAAATTTCATGGCTGAGCGAGGAATTAGTTTGGATTTTTTTAAAAAAAGACGATTTACACATACAGACCCATTTTGTGCTATGCCACCTAGAGCTTTTGGATTGGGGCCGGTTATGAATACTATAAAACCAACCAACCAATAACTAAGAGTCTATAAATTAACTGAATCAAAGGTGAGTTCAAAACCATGACTGCTCCTGACGAGGAAAGTTCACATAAATCAACATTAAAAATTCAGTGACCATAACTTAGCCACCCCATGTGGAATGAGTACTATCATTGAAAGTCAATGTGTCATTAAGGGTGATTTTTTAATTTGACTGTACAACTTCAACCTTCAGAGATTTTAACTGAGGATGCTTCAAATAAGATTGTCAGTAAAAAGCATGACCTGCTTAGCCACACGGTTTACTAAGCCATCTTGGGCCAGTTACTATCAATCAGCCTAACCTAACAAAATGAGGATGAGTTCGAAGAGACCCATATGTCTTTCCTCTGAAACAAGGGAGAAAGAAATGAATAATATACTAAGAAAAAAATGGGAAAAGCAACTAATCATCCCTCCACATGCACTGACAAGAGCAGAGCTAGTTTAAGGAGCAAAGTGGAGAGTTCAGACTGGGAAAAGACAGAATATATTACTCAGGCTTTGAGGACTAACAACTCCACATAAACTCTAGATATTTAGTAGAGTGAGAAAAGGGGGAAAAAGCTTTATTCCTAGAATAGTTTGCTGTGGTGAGAAAGAGAACAGACAGACATATAATCCCATTGAATGGATCACAATCAGCCAATGACTTCTTTCAATAGTTATATAGCCACCTCCACTTTGTTCTGTAAGAAGTGTTATTTTCATACTTACTGGAATCTAAAGCAAATGATCTGTAGGCATCAGAAGATTGTCTGTAATGGAACATTTTCAAAAGAGTAATGTTAAACGTACATTTCAGATTTTAAGGGTCTCAATTTTTCAAAAGCTTAAATCTACATGTAATTCCTAGATGTCTATGAAACACTCACAGGTCTCTCTCTATTCCTTCCACATCATCGTACACTCCCTCCGCAGCTTGCTCCAATTTAGCAGTTCTTAGATCTGGGCTCCGTTTCCCTTCATCTGTTTTCAAGGACTCCAGGCATACATAGTCATCTGAAACTGGAGCAGAATTCTTGTTTCAAGCTTTCCTTAACATATATATAAAGAGTAAAATGCCTAAATGCTGAAACTGCAACATGGCATTCTGAAGATCCAAGAGAAAGCTATGAAGAGTGCATCTGTTTTCCTATGCATGCTCCCCCAAAATATACCATCAAGGGAAAAGCAGCCAACATTTTTGCCATGATTGTCCATCTATATTACCAGTGGACTGAAGCAATCCTTCAAAGTGACACTTACATCACAGAACTCAGTGGCTATAAAGCGTGCTGGCTGGGGAATTTGGGAATTGAAGTCCACACATCTTAAAGTTGCCAAGGATGTGAAATACTGTTATAAAGTAATGCAGCTGATGAATCTGGTACCTTTCCTTCTTTTTCACTGTCCATACAGTACCAACCTCCTCCCAAAGACAAAAGCATATTCCAAGAACATATGAGATAAATTAAATCTGCCCTTTCCAGTTAAATTTGTTCAGAGACATTGATAAGTCCAAATTTTGAAACTAGAATAGTTTATTTATTTACTTATTCAATAGATTTATGTCTCCTCTTGTACAAGTGGTGTACAAAATGTTCCCTCCTATTTTTCCTCACAACAATCACCTGAGTGATTGGCCCAAAGTCACCCTGTGAGCTTTCCTGGTTGAGGGTGAACTAAAACCTGGGTCTCTTTGCTCTTAGTCCAACACCTTAACTACTACACCACTGTAGTTGTCCTGCAAAAGATAGCTCCAATGGGAAATAAAAGTAATCTAAAAAACAAACTCTACTTCTATCATTGAGAAATCCTAGCAAATGGAAGAAGTACCAGATGACTGGAGGTGAACAAATATTGTCCCCATTTTCCAGAAGGGGTGAAATGAGAATCCAGGGAAGTATAGACCAGTCAATCTGATGTCAATATCTGAAGGCATTTTAAACCAATCAGTCTGTAAGTACCTTGAAAACAATCCAGTGATTACTAGAAGTTAGCCTGGATTTTCTAATAACAAGTCTTATTATACTAATCTTATTGTATTTTTTAATCCAGTAACTTTGTTAGATTGTGGGAATGCTGTGGGAATACATATTGACTTCAGCAAAGCAAGTGACAAAGTAGCCCATGGCCCATTAGCAAGTTAGTTAACTAAGGACTGGATGGAAGGATTATTAGGTGGATATAAGCTGGTTTGAAAAGTGTACTTAAATGTGCTCATCAATGGTTCTTCATCAAACAGGGGTGAGAATTTTAGATTTATATTTCATCAAAAACTGTATATGAGTTGGCAGTGTACTATGACTGCTAAAAATGCAAATTCCTTTTTAGGGACCCATCTTCGGGAAGGACGGAGTGGAAGATTAGTTACTAGGCTATTGTGATGAGGGCTGTACACAAACACCTGAAAGACCCCTTCCAATTCTATGATTCTATGAACTATAAATGGTTTTGCATATTTCTCCTTCAGAGAGAAATAAATTGCTTTATTCCTACAGTACCCTTATGCTATTCAGCATACTTGAGGATCTCCATTTGGTCCTTGAGCATCTTAAGCATTTCCCCAAAGCCCATTACTTCATTCCATTTTTTTTATCTTTCATACAATCGTGCTGTGGGAGACTAATAGTTTTTTTGTGAGGGTTACATAAGCATTTAATAGCAGAATTAGTCTTTAACATCATAGTACTTTATACTTGGAAGAGAGATAACAACATGTAACCAGCCTAGTTTATAGCTCATAAACACAGGGAGGCTGTTTCCTTGAAAGCAAGTGGGGGGGGGCATATGTGCCAAGTCCAACTCTTGCATACTTGCATGTGGCATCACAGCGACTGGTTTTTGGCATCCTAAGTGACCTGAACTAGGAGCTTTTTTATTTGTAACCCGCACTCTTCACCATTATTGTAAACCAGCTCTTGCAATTGTATCTCATCTTTCAACCCAGGTATACAAACATCAATTCTTCAGTCCTTGGCAGGAAGTCAAGAGATACAAAGGAGGTCTTGTCAAGACATCTTAAGGATGCAGAGGTATAAGGGAGTAAGCCTCACCTAACTTAGAGTAAAGCAGCAGCAGCAACAAGAAAATACTCACGATTTCCATCTTTTGTCAATCTTTCTCCAGAGAAAGACTGATTTGTTTCCTCTTGAGGCACGTTCTTCTCACTCCCACTGATTCTGGGTTTAATGAATATACCTCTGGGGCTGCAAATCTGTTAGCACACATTACACTGCCTGGGTTACAGCCCTTTCAAAACATTCCTTGCCAAATTCATGATATAACACAGAGCACTTCAACATTCTTCTACCATAGAATTCAAAGCAGTTTAAATAAAGTACTGAATAATTTTTGATCAGGCATTGTCCAGGCCCAAATCTGTTTGATTTGTCTCCATCCTGCACCTTCTCTACTCATGTTACAGCATAGACATTTTTCCTCATAAGAAAACATTCTCTAAGCTGAATTCCTAAGAGTGAATTCCACTGAACTTCATAGGACCTTTAAGTAAAGGGAAATGCATGCCCTATTTCTTTCCCAAGCAAAAAAACAGGAGAAGGCAACACTACACTAAATGAGTGGAAAATTCCAAAGGGGAAAGAAGGAAATAGAGCTATTTCACATATTCAAAATTAGCAATTCAATTTTCCCAGTTAAAAGATATTCTGTAACATCAATTAGTAAAGTGGGCAGGAGCCTTCAAGGTTTTCAAGAAAGACACACCACCCTTTACAGGACAGTTTTGTGCATATATAATCCAATCAGAAAATCAGCACTAATTAAGATAAGAATTACCCCTTTACAAAGACAGAAAAATAATTGGTAGTGATATATATTTGATATTCTGAGGATTACACTTTGAGGATATCCAACACTGTAGATAATTGGACAGGGAATTTCAAGAGACTAAGACTAATAACAGAGGACCAATGAAATCCTTGAGAAATTCTCTACTAGGAGCTGTTTGCCATTCAGAATATTTAACTGTTCCTTCTTCAAATGTTGTGATCATTTTTGTGTTAACCAGACATAGAGTTATATAGCTGTGTAACTTGATGCTTCTATTAAAGACTTAAAAAAAAACACATTAGGCAATAGTCCCTGAATATTCCTGCCTTAATATTCCTTCAACCTATTTGTAGCAATAAGGTTGCTTCTGTACAAAACAAAGAAGAAAACTTTAGTTGTGGAGTCCTTGGTGCTCTCTGAGCCTTGTTTTCTTGCAGATGTTTCACTGCCAGACTAGGCAACAACTTCAGTGCGAAAAGAGAGTGGGACTTGCTCTCTGTTTATATACCGTGGCTTCTCCTGCTTGTGTTGGTGGAGGTGTTGTTCTACCCTTAGGAGTTCCTTGATTGGGCTGTTGTTTGCTGCTTGGTTGATTGACTGAGTTAATAGTTCCTTGATTAGGGTCTATTGTGCTGTTTGATTGTTCCTCTGGTGCTAATCCTGGTGTTAATCTTTGCATATCTGGGTGTTGATTGCTGGCAAGGAGGTGTCCTGGTCTTCTGGCTTTTCTATTGTCTCTTATGAATGGTATGTAAATGTTGTTTACCTCTATGTGTCTGTTGATGGCTGCTTTGTCTGAGTGCCAAGCTTCCAGGAGTTCTCTAGCATTTTTGGATTTGGCTTGGTTTAAGATGCTCAGTTTCCCACTTGAAAGTATGGTTGAGTCTGTCCATGTGTTGTGAGATTAAGGAGTTTTCACCATGTCTTCTGACTGCTAGTTGGTGTTCGTGGATGCGCTCTGCTAGTCTTCTGCCCATCTGTCCTACATAGTGGCTGCTACAGTCCTTAAACTGTATGTTGTAGATAACTCCTGTTTTTTCTTCTTGGGCTACTGAGTCTTTTGGGTTACTTAAGATGTTCTGAAGGGTTTTGGTTGGTTTATGTGCTACGGTGATGCCATGTGGTTATAACAGTCTATTAGTAGTTTCTGAGATGTTTCTGATGTATGGCAGCATTATCCTTTTCATAGCTTCTGTTGGTTTTGCTGTGGTGGGTTGAGTGGTCAGGCACTTTTTGATAAAGTTGCGTGGGTATCCATTTTGCTGGAAGTTGCTGTATAGATGATATGTTTCCTTTTTCTGGTGTTCTGGGTTGCTGCAGTGCGTTTGTGCTCGCCTGAATGGTGTTCTTACACAGCTCCTCTTGTGGGAGGTTGGGTTATTGCTTTGGTAGTGGAGCACTTGGTTAGTGTGGGTAGATTTCCGGTAGACTTGTGTTTCTAGAATGCCATAATTTCCTCTACTGATGAGGATGTCCAAGAAGGGTAGTGTGTTGTTGTTTTCTTCTTCCCTTGTGAACTTTATTTCTTTGAAGATGTTGTTGATGGTTTCATGTGTTTCCTCCAGTTGTTCCTTTTTTATTATGACGAAGGTGTCATCTACATACCGGATCCATACTTTGGGTTGTATGCATGGGAGTGCTATCCTTTCTAGACGTTGCATTACAATCTCTGCTATGAGTCCTTAGAGTGGTGATCCCATAGGTGTTCCTTTGATTTGTTGGTATATTTGTCCATCAAACTGAAAGTAGGTTGTGAGGCAGAGGTTGATGAGGTCCATGATTCTGAGTATTTTGATCTTAGTGTATCTGGTTAGGTCAGGTGTGTTGCGTAGAACTGCTGCCATGGATTCAATAGCTAGTGCTGGGTCTATGGATGTAAAGACTGCAGTGACATCAAATAACACCATAATTTCATCTTCATATATTTTTAGGTCTTTGATTTTCTGCAGGCACTGTAGTGGGGAGTTGATAGAGTATTCGCTCTCCTCTGTGAGATGCCCAAGTTTTCTTGTAAGTTCTTTAGCTATGTTGTATGTGGGGGTCCCTGGTAACGATACAATTGGACAGAGCGGTATGTCGGGCTTGTATATTTTATATAGTTTTATTGACCTGAAGGAACACTCTTTTAAAGAATATCTTGGTCTGCATCTGTGTTCCATGTCCATCTAGTGAAATGTGGCCAGAATCCAAAAGACACTGCTCAAAGTTTCCAAAGCATGCAGAGAAATATACATAAGTAAATTCTCCTTCCTGACTTTAATCCGTGACACCAAATGGATTGTCATTTCAAACATTAGCCAATCTTCCAGAGCAACCTTTGATGCACAAGGAAAAGTAGGTTGGCAAAAATGTTATGAGAGAAATAACCTGCATGCAAGATAACTCATTTGGATACAGCCAACATTTTTATTTAACCTATATGGAGGAATATATAATGTCAGATTATTTCTCAAGGCCCTTGTTTTGTTCTCAAAAACACTCCTTTAATGCTTGTAGACATGCCAGGTGCTTCAGCTCATCCTATTCTCATATGGAACATTTGGGAAGAAAAGTAATTAGTTTACTAAAAAAACTGCTTGAGAATTGTCCTGTTTATTCAACAAACTTTCCTTTCTATTGGTAGACTAAATTTGACATGTTTAGATTGTGTTAATATTATATAATTTTGGTTATATAATTGTAACATGCAACACACTGGATGGATGAAGCCAATAGCATGAAATTATCACCACGGTGGCTTTAGGGCTAAGTTCATCTGATTTAAATAATGAAATTGCTATGTAGAGAAAAGAGCCAGTAATTTGCTATACTTTGTAAAATACTGCCTCATGTACAGTATATTATTCTAAATGTGATTAAAGTTCTAGTATAACAGAAAGTATTTTGTCCTGAAGTAACAAGATAACCTGTTCCAAAACAATAAGGGCTGAAATTTGATGCATTACTACTTACTAATGTTCTACTGTCTATGTGTTAGCTGTAGAGAGAAAATAACACATACGATTATATGTGTTAGCTGTCACTAACATGTTAGCTGTCACTACTGTCTATGTGTTAGCTATACACAGAAAATAACACATAGGATGCACAACTTGAAATAGAGGGGTGTCCTCCATTAAGAAGGATATTTGCAATAGCAATCCAAGTTTTGGTGTGCTGACCCATTGTTCTGCTTGTCGTCTCTCACTCTGATTATCTCATGAAACTACAGTTTGAGAGCACATACCTTGGTATCTTTCTTTTTCACAGGCTTGGAAGCTAGAATCAAGGTTTTGTAGAAATTAGTATATTCCACTGTGCAGTTTCATTTAACTAGTTTTATAAAACTGCTAACAACAATAAGGAGTTACAGATACACTGCTATATTAACTTATATTTTCCATCTGGGCTCTCTTACATTATCAGTTCAGGATCGCATGCCAAACAAAGTGAACCTAAACTAAGTTTTTTTTAAAAAAGACTAGAACTGCAAGATTCCATGCACTTGTAATACAATTAGAAGTAATCTTCATTCCATCCAAATCTTAAAAGTGGAAAACTTGTATAACAAAAAACTTTTAAAAGATCACCTCCTTTCAGAGTCACATAGATATGAGATTAAAGCTGTTTAAATAGTACAAAAAAAGAAAAAAAACAGCAGGAGAAAAGCTGGATGAATGGGTTGAAGCATAACCAGGAAAGGATATAAAAGCCAAAATGACAGTTACAGCAAAGAAAGGGAAAACAAAATCATACCCAACGAACCACCATTCAAAAGTCTGTGGAGTCCTTGGTGCTCTGAGTTTGGTCGTTTGCTTGCAGATGTTTCATTACCCAACTAGGTGACATCATCAGTGCACTGATCATGTTACTTAGTGAGGGGACTGGTGATTTTATTTAACACTAGTCAGTCACGCAATGAAACGTCTGCAAGCAAACAGCCAAGCTCAGAGAGCACCAAGGACTCCACAGTTCAACCCTGAACTACATATATTCTATTGGATGCAAAAGTTTAACTGTCAACAAATTTCTCACATTTTTTTTCCTTCCTAGCATTTTTCCTGCATCTGCTACTTAAATTCTCAAAGTATTAATACTTTAAAAAGGTAAAGGTTCCCCTCGCACATTTGTGCAGTCGTGTCCGACTCTAGGGGCCAGTGCTCATCTATGTTTGTTAGCCGAAGAGCCAGCGTTGTCTGAAGACGCTTCCACGGTCATGTGGCTGGCATGACGCACGTGGAATGCTGTTGCCTACCTACCGAAGTGGTACCTATTCATCTACTTGCATTTGCATGCTTTCGAATTGCTAGGTTGGCAAGAGCTGGGGCGAGTGTGGGAGCTCACTCTGTCATACGGGACTAGGGATTCGAACCTCCGAACTTGCGATCTTCCGATCGACAAGCCTGGCGTCTTACCCGCTGAGCCACAATGCCCATTGATTATTACTTGCTGCAGTATTAATCACCAAATTCCTTCAAGTTGCAAGCTAATGAGCCTTGGGAGTAGTTGCACATCTAATGAGCAATGTACACCAAACAGCATGCATAAGTGAAACAACAGATAAAACTCACAATGTATAGGCTGTTGAGTAGAATTAGGACAGTTCACTTGCTGTTTCTGGTAGTATATGGTTTCTTCATAGGTGTTCAAATCTTCCATTTCAGTACTGAGAATAAAGGAAGATACCGTACCATTATCATATTACGAAAAAGAACTTTGAAAACAATGAAAGCATTTGAATATTTATGTTGCCTTCATCTCAGAGGTGTAGATGTATACACTCATTGGTTGGAACCAGTCCTGCTTCTCTTCATAAATAGAAGTTTACCAGGTAATGGTTCTACTAGCCAAGAAGCCTTCTGTGTGGTTTATACTATGTACTGCTTTTCAGTGTTGCATGGAAACTTACTCATAAAAGTAAGATAGCAACACAACAGGACCTCTAGTGCTGCTGGATCACCACCCTGTAGCTTCTGCAGCACTGAGAATCCTCAAAAGAACATGAAAAAGATCTGACAAGTTTTCAAGTATTTTGCAACAATGAAAGTTGCCTACACTTTTGAGAAATTGCAGTGCTTATTAGGGCTATGCAAACAGTCAGTTCAGAAATTCAATTTAAAGGCAATTTGATCAAATGTCAAATCAACTTTCCAAATCAGATCATTAATTTGGGTCAAATTGTCAAACCAAATGCTTCCAAAGAGAACCCATGTATCAATGGTATTTTGTATATGGATACACAACTTTCTTCCTGTATCAAGTCAACATTAATTGGAATGACTCAATTCAACTGTCTCATTCAGATACTTAAATCAATTTGATTTAACCATTCCCTTTGGAAATACAGTTCAAATCACTGATTTGAATCAAATTGATTTGATTATACAAATTGAATTGATAAACTGACACCTCTTTTTACAATGTGTTGCAAAAACTGTATGCAGAATATGAAGCATATGGACACAGGAGGAGAGCAATTGACTAATAATTCAGTAGATTCTTTGTGAATCAGTTCAGGAGAAACACGGACATCAAAGACTGAGATTGCCAGCTCTAGTTGAATGGAGATACGCTGAGTTCTCCAGATCCTAGACAACAGCTATGTGGTCAACATATGCTAACCAATCAGCAACAGATCATATAGAATTTAATATAGGGTTTTAAACAACTAGAATAAATAAATCACCTAATACCCAGCATCTCATCTATCTAATACCCAGCACCCACTGAGCCAGTTTGGTGTAGTGGTTAAGGCACCAGGCTAGAAACCAGAAGACCATCAGTTCTAGCCCTGCCCTAGGCACAAAGCCAGCTGGGTGACCTTGGGCCAGTCACTCTCTCTCAGCCCTAGGAAGGAGGCAGTGGCAATCCACTTCAAAATCTTGGCAAGAAAACTGCAGGGACTGGTCCAAGCAGTCACCAGGAATCAACACTGACTCAAAGGTACCAAAAAAAAAAAGCAGACAAAAAATCTAAAACCAAGCACAGGCAATGAAAAAATGGCATTTTACCCATCCACAAGTAATGAAAGTGTATGTTGATCCCTCCATGAATGCTAAAACTAGACTTGACAGGAGCTGAAGCATGTGACTCAGCTAGTTTATTGCTGGATGAGCATGGCCAAATCGTCTTTGTTGTTATTAAGCATTATAATGTACCCAACATATGTCAAAGTGGACTGGAAACCTCAGGATGCCAGGTGTACAATCAAATACCACCAAAAAAAAAAAAAAAAAAGGTAATGGGCCATCCAGTGCTTGCCAATTTGTTTTAAAAGGTATTTTTTGTTATTGATATGACCATAAAGCTGAAGTATAAATTAAGAATGCTACCTAAAAAAAAACCCCACTAAGCTGCGATTTGTACATCTAGAAAAACTGATTAACTGCTAAATGTTGACTTGGGAGTGACTCTCACTCATCCAATCATCATTGGGACAATTTCTGCTCAACCTTACAGAAGCAATAGCTTCATGCAGTTAAGTCATTTTTCTGAAGTTTACTCACCAGCTTATAATACACGTCTTGCTGCACTGATATGAGCAGTCTTAATTGGTGCTGACACATTTGTCTGCTTATCACAGTACCAGATACCCAAGGCACATATGTTCATAGCAAGAAAGGTCCAGAAACACAAGCCATGTTCAGAAAGCT
Organism: Charina bottae; assembly: GCA_023362775.1. NCBI lineage: Eukaryota > Metazoa > Chordata > Lepidosauria > Squamata > Charinaidae > Charina > Charina bottae. The sequence goes on along the minus strand of JALMGJ010000003.1, from coordinate 51,336,844 downwards.
GTCTAAACAGAACCTACCAGACAACAATTTATATATCTTAACCCTACATTCGCTGCAGACACGCAAACAAATTCACATCTGCTGTTGAAATTTACTGATAACAATAACTATGGATTAAGCATTTTGGGATCAAGCTGATGCAAGTATTTGCAGTCCTCAGTTTATAGAACTTCAGAAATTTCAAGCCAGAGAGAATGAAGGAGAAATAGTTTCTCTTGTTGGAGAGAAAGGAAAAGCAGCACATTATTTCACATGCACAGACCATGCATACCTCATGCTCAAAGGAGTACCAGCAAAAGGCAGCTTGGTACAAAAGGGATTAAGTCCAAATAGAAGTAGTAATTTTGTAATATTTAAGAAAAAAACCACAACAAGGAAATATTTTGCCAAATACCTGCATTACCATTTCATATTTGTCTATGAAAAACATTTCCATCCCTGGTTTAAGCCCAGCTAGTGATGATTTGTTTATTACACTTACATTCTGCCTTTCTTCCAAGGCAGTGTACCTAATTCTCCTCCTCTTTTGTTCTGAGTGTAAAGCAGGAAGGGAGGAAGATCTAGCCTATGAAATAGATTAGACTGGGATACAGGCTTGCTATTTTCCAGTCAAACTAATGGTATTACATTGAGGCCTGCTGCTCAAAAATTATGATACCAGTCAAGAAAGCTAGTTGTGATTGATGGATTGTTCCAGTTGCTACCATCCCTGCAGTGAGCAGGGAAATGCAAGATAAAGCCAGTCGTTCATAACAGTGCTTTGCATTAATGATTTTTGCAAACGGTAATGAAAGGTAAAACACTAGGAATACTTCCTGAAGCAAATCTTCTTTTAAATTACAGTATGTTTTATAAAGCAGAGATATAGCACCCATAAATGTATTCCTGTTCTGTGTTTTAATGCAAAGAACGCTGCTGTAATCATGTCCACCCTAGAAGGCCGGTAATGATGGGATGTACTTAGGTGTTTATGGAGTTTGTCTGTCCACCTCAACTTCCCTTCCCTCTCCCAAACCTACCAGCTGTGGCATACATACATATAAAGCTGTGGGTGGGACACATACACACGTAGGCAGTTTCTGAATCTCATTTCTACGATTGTATATATGTACCCACAAAACACTTAAAATGTTCATTTTACAAAAGGCAGCTTAGTTTTGCTACTCACAGAAACCCAAAACTACAGGCAAAACATACACATAAAAGAAATCTGGATTTTGCCCTGGTTTGAATTCCTTGGCAGTAAAGAGATAATTCACTTACATTTCAGGAGTTAAGTATGCATCATCTGCATCATCTGAAAACAAACATTTAAAGGAAATAATTACTGCAACCATACAATATAACAAAGAAGTTAAATTTACCAGTGTGTTTCTTGAATAGATCCATTTTCACTAAGACTTCCAGAGGTCCTTTGTTTTACACAAATGTATCCCAGACTTTAGACTAATTGTTGAAATTAAATTGGGGAAGATTATGAGAAAAACGGTCCAGATAGAAATTTCATTATATGCCTGAATAGGATCAAAGGGGTTAAAACTGGGTGATGTTTGTCACTCTTTGAAACTTGATGTCAATTAGTACTGAAAGTCATGGTGATTCAGGACACTACAGACTGAAGAACATGCAAGAGGGGGAAAGCCTTAGAGCAGTCAAGAACATCACTTATTGAATTGTGGGACAAAAGAAGAGCAACCCCAAATTTCAGTTTAAGTGAACAAATTCCTAGAGGAATATTAATTATTAGTAAGCAAAAATAGATGTAGTGAAAATTTCACAAAGTTCTTTGTGATTTCAAATGAAGACATATTTTCAGCTTGGTAAGGCACTTAAATTATGATATAGTTATTTTCTTAGGTCTATAGATTACTAAGGAAGGGGCGTGGTGGCTCAGCGGGTAAGATGCCAGGCTTGTTGATTGGAAGATCACAAGTTCGGAGGTTCAAATCCCTAGCCCCGCGTGACGGAGCGAGCTCCCGCACTCGCCCCAGCTCTTGCCAACCTAGCAATTCGAAAGCATGCAAATGCAAGTAGATTAATAGGTACCACTTCGGTGGGTAGGTAACAGCGTTCCGCGCGTGTCATGCCGGCCACATGACCGTGGAAGCGTCTTCGGACAGCGCTGGCTCTTCGGCTAACAAATGGAGATGAGCACTGGCCCCTAGAGTCGGACACGACTGCACAAATGTGCAGGGGGAACCTTTACCTTTTACTATAGATTACTAAATTAATTCTATGTAAGTTAAGATAAAGTTCACCTTTAGAGTAGAATTCTAATGCAATGCCAAACATACAGTATTTTGGCAGCAAAGTTCCCTAAGATTTTTTTAATGGTTAAGGGAGAATTAAGAAGAAAAGATATGTGTTCACACATTGTACCAGGAACAAAAATTAATCTTTTGAGAATTTGATTACCATTCTACCATTGTTCATTTTGCAAAGCAGGTGTAATATATTCACTTGCCTATTATGGTCCTCTGTTGTGATCCTCTGATTCCTTGGATACATGGTACATATGTAAATATATTAAAATACTTTCAGAGGTACATAGTCCCCATAATGCAAGGCATTTCCTATAACTAACACAAATTCTTTTAACCTTTTAAGAGAATAGCCCATTGTTGCAATTGTATTTTTTAAACTGGTTTCTCTACTTCGTTTTGTTATTTCAAAATTTAAACACAGAAAAACAAACTATCCAGAAGCCCAAAACTAGAAGAAGATGGGACAAGAGGGGAGAAGAGAAGAGAAAAGAAAAAGCATAATTAAAGACAATTACTTTGTTTTGACATAGGTATGAAAGATTGGGTTGTAGTTAGTACTGATTTTAGCTTTAGTCATTCATGACATTCTTATCCTTCAATACCCATCAGGATACATTGAAATAAGCACCTCATCCTGCTAGAAATAACTGCAGTTCTGGGCACCTACTAGCCATTTCTTTGCAATTCCGCAAACAAAACACCCTACCTGGAAAATTCTTCTGGAAGGCACCAAGATCTACCTTAGGAGGTCTTGGTGGTTTCTTTGGAGGAGGACCAAGCTCTTTGATAGGAGGAAGGAGCTTGATTTTTGGAAGCTTGGCATCTTCACCATCATGCCATCTTTCTGTACCAAAGAAATGAGACAACCTTAAGACTTGAGAAAGGAGGGGTGGAAAACCAGCAGAGTGGAATTTGTGATCCATGAAATAAACCATACACATGAAATAATAAACTGGTTTCTTCTAGTTCCAGCGCCTTCCTTGCCTATTCTTAAAATTATGAAGGAAAGGTACATGCCAATGTATACATGCACTGGCCGTTTGGCTGCAGAACTCGCAGCATCTGTACCAGAGTAACAATCTGGGTATCATTTAAAGCATTCAAAACACTAATTCCTAGCGTTTTTGAGGAAAGGGGAGAATCACTCATCCGAATGTTACAGCACGAACGGGCAATTTTTTGATCATAGGAGCCATACTTCTTTTTCCAATTTATTTATTTTGATGGATGAACACTGCAATGAGTGAGCAGTGATGCAAGAATATCATTCAAGCAAAGCAGGCCAGGATTCTCATGAAGTTTCAGAGGGGGAAGGGTAGCTTAAAGTACATTCGCCTTAAAGGATTATACTTGGATTTTAATTTTTGTACTTTTCTGCTGAAAATTGGCAGCAAATCATTCTTCCATTTAATCTGCAGCAAGGCAGGTAATTTAAAATATAGTGGACTTAATTGGGAGACCCAGATTCAGGACTCCCTTAACACAGAGACCATGATTTTGGGCCAGTCATTCATTCTCAGCCCAAACTATAACAAATTGTTATGGGATAAAATTAAGAGAGTTGCTTCCCCATCTATGCCCATTTTCTGAGAAAACCTGGGGTATATATGTGGTAAATAAATAAACTCCAGCAAAGGAGATTGTTACCTTGTCGTGGTGTTGGAGCTTGAGCATCTCAATGATGCCATGAGCTAAACTGTGAAGGGACACCCAAGACGGGAAGGTCATGGCAGAGAGGTCAGACTAAATACGATCCCTGGGGAAGGTAACAGCAACCCACCCCAGTATTCCAATTTGGAAAACACAAGAATGGCCATCAGATTGGAAAAAATCAACTTACAGTATATCCCCATACCAAAAAAGGGAAGCACTAAAGAATGTTCAAACTATCGAACAGTGGCACTTATTTCACATGCCAGTAAGGTAATGCTCAAGATCCTGCAAGGTAGACTCCAGCAATTCATGGAGCGAGAATTGCCAGATGTACAAGCTGGGTTTAGAAAAGGCAAAGGAACTAGAGACCAAATTGCCAATATCCGCTGGATAAAGCCAGAGTGTTTCAGAAAAACATCTATTTCTGTTTTATTCACTATTCTAAAGCCTTTGACTGTGTGGATCATAACAAATTGGGGTAAGTTCTTGGTGGTATGGGGATACCAAGTCATCTTGTCTGCCTCCTGAGGAATCTGTAGAATGACCAAGAAGCAATGGTAAGAACAGAGCACGGAACAACGGACTGATTTAAGATTGGGAAAGGAGTATGGCAGGGTTGTATACTCTCACCTTACCTATTCAACCTGTACACAGAACACATCATGCGACATGCTTGGCTTGAGGAATCCAGGGCTGGAGTTAAAATTGCTGGAAGAAACATTAACAATCTCAGATGATGCCACTTTGATGGCTGAAAGCGAGGAGCAGCTGAGGAGCCTTATGACGAAGGTGAAAGAAGAAAAGCTGGGTTGCAGTTAAACCTCAAAAAAACCAAGATTATGGCAACCAGCTTGATTCATAACTGGCAAATAGAGGGAGAAAAAGTGGAGGCAGTGACAGACTTTGTATTTCTAGGCGCAAAGATTACTGCAGATGCTGACTGAAGCCAGGAAATCAGAAGATGTCTACTTCTTGGGAGGAGAGCAATGACAAATCTTGATAAAATAGTTAAGAGCAGAAACATCACACTGACAACAAAGGTCCGCATAGTTAAAGCAATGGTATTCCCCGTAGTAACCTATGGCTATGAGAGCTGGACCATAAGGAAGGCTGAACAAAGGAAGATAGATACTTTTGAACTGTGGTGTTGGAGGAAAATTCTGAGAGTGCCTTGGAGTGCAAGAAGATCAAACCACTCCATACTCCAGGAAATAAAGCCAGACTGCTCACTTGAGGGAATGATATTAAAGGCAAAACTGAAGTACTTTGGCCACATAATGAGAAGACAGGATACCCTGGAGAAGATGCTGATGCTAGGGAAAATGGAAGGCAAAAGGAAGAGGGGCCGACCAAGGGCAAGATGGATGGATGATATTCTGGAGGTGATGGACTTGACCTTGGGGGAGCTGGGGGTGGTGACAGCCGACAGGAAGCTCTGGCATGGGCTGGTCCATGAGGTCACAAAGAGTCGGAAGTGAGTGAACGAATAAACAACAAGAACAAATAAATAAAGTGGAGGCCTTGGGGACTGAAAAAAAAATATTGTCTTGCATTTCAGTGATTTAAGCTATATATCTGATACTTTCCCTAGCTATCTGTGAGAAAATGCTCAGCAACAACTTTCCAAGCAGCAGCAAGAAGGAACTATAGGCTGTGCTAATTATCATCCTATATGGTCTAAAACAGGAGCTCTCTGTGATGCAACTTGCTCTAGGTAACAAAATAATCAGAAAAGGAAACTGGTGCATAATGAAATGAGTCTCCCATCAGGATTTTGTTCTGCCCTGAAAAAGATGGATTGGAACTTGTGTGGCTTAACATTAACAATCTCAGATTAAATAGAAGCATTGAGATGGCTAACGTATGTATACGGAGACAAAAAAAGTAATTTAAGAGATCTAGAAAGAGCTCTCCAAGCTGGAGCAGCAGACAGTTAAACAGAAAATGCAGTTCAATGCAAGCAAATTTAAAGTGATCTACTTTGAAGCACAACAACAACAACAAAAACAAAACCTGTGCATGACTTGCATGGGCAATAGTTTATACACATTTATGGTGTATTTATTCTTGGGATATTGTAGAATTAAAAGAGAACGGTTCAACCCAAATCATTCAAGGCCTGGAGCAACCTCCCTAGATTTAGGACTTTTTTGATTAAAAAAAAAGTGAGAAGAAGGCATGGCACCACTAAATAAAAACAACCACAACATGGACAAGATAGTAGAAGTTTCTTTTAATTTATTTATTTATCAAACTTATATGGCTACCCATCCATCCAGTGAAACTGTGGGAGGCTATACAAATTTGAAAAACAAAGTAAAATAAGTTAGCCACCCAGAGTTCTTTGATGGATGGCCATATACATTTCCTAAGTAAAATTAAATTCTATTTTGTCCATGCTGTGGATGTTTCTCATAACAATAGAATCTAAGGTTATCCAATGAAGCTGCAGGATGGAAAGTCAGGACAAATACAATAATTCTTCACACAATTATGTAGTTGATCTAAGGAACCAAAAGGTATTGGACAAATTCATGGTGGATAAGGCCATCAGCAACCAAAAGCCATGATAGCTATGGAGTTACTGATTTTAAGAACCTGTATGCCACCTTTCAAAATCAAACCAGTCTCTCAATATTCTTTTGCTGAGGAAAATGACGAAGAGGATGTACAGTAATGGTGCATCTCTCCTGCATGCAGACTGGAAAACAAACAGCTGCTAAGATGGGACTGGCATGATCTTGCAGAATTTTTTTGATGTTTTTATTCTATCACAGCCACATTGTATACTATGCTCATAAAAATTTGGAAAAACCTGTGATTCAGAACTGAACCTACACTCAAAATCTTATCATATGAATCACCTGCATTCATTGTAAGTTGGCAAAACTGCCATTTAACATTAAGTTCCTGTAAGGCAACTTTTTCCAGTCAGAAAAACAACAACTAAATGTTAATCTCCTTCAGTGTTGGCTTTGGTCCTAGCTTTTGTGAAGACTGTCAAGCTTGGAGCCTTCTGACAGTAGGTTTCTCCTTCTGAGTTTGTGAAAATTCATTTCAGCAGCCACAACAGCAAGTTTTGTATGCTTGCCTGGGGAGCCACAACATTCTTTCTCCATGGTTACTATAAGAGCAGGCACATTGCTTAATATTTATGAAGAGCATATGCTGATTAGTAACTAGTTGGGTGCCATCACTTCAAGGCTTTAACCAAGCAGTAGGGAAATAACACAGTCAGAAAGCTTAATTTTTATCTATCTCCCATAAGTATTAGGCTGTAGTCTGTGAAACAGAGCATGGAGTTCACTGTTGCATTAGCTGCCCCATTGTCAGAGCCTATGTCGCAAGTTGACTTGAAGATGTGTTGGAAAAAGCTCTATGAGTTTTGGTCCCTCAAATACCCCCAAACAGAATTGAAAGTTACACCAGTTTAAAAATTGGAATTCTAACAAGAAGGGGAATACCTTCTATGCTGGCTGGTGTGATATGGACCTTCATCTACCATCACCTTCTACCACCACCCAAACTTTAATCCTTGTGAGGGAGATGGGCGGGATATAAATGTGATAAATAAATACCAGGTCTTATAGCCAATAAAATGTTATTGGCCATTCCCCAATTGTGATGAGAGCGAATATCTATTTTAATAGCTTAATAATACAAATAATCTCAACAGACCCTACTTGTATTAGACTCTCTCACATTTGTAAGTAGGGAGACAAGCATGACCAAAACATCTTCAATTTCCCAGATTTCTTAAACAACATAAAAGGAAAACTATCCGTACTGTCCCCAGCTTACAACTTCAAAAGAAAGTTATCACTGATGGATATATGATACTATAATTCTAAAAGTCCAGGAAGCAGCTGTAAACTGTTCACTTTTGCCTGTGCTCTGGCTATAACCTTTCAAATTGCTCTTCTTACACCTATCTGAAGCAAATATAACTGGCTTAGTATCGGAAAAGGAAAACGTATTAAAGCAAGAGGTTTACCATTTGAGACCTTGCTTAGTCTGTTCAAATTGTTCAAACTACTTGGAGAAAAACCAGCAACCATTTTTTCTAGGCTTGTATGACTTCTTGGAGGAACCGGAGGTGATGTTGTAGGAAGTGGAACAGATTCACTATGTAGGCAGGATGGCAGCTTTGACACATCAAGGACCATCCCTTGCTTGCATTCAGCCATTTTCGCTTTGTCCTCTGTCGAAGTAGCAATATTAACAATTTGTGGGCGTGCAAGAGAAGTTGTCCTTTTCGTACACTGTGATGGTGTTGCACTACATTTCTGGTCACCCTGTGTTAAAGCACTTTCCCAAATGTGCAGCCTGTCGCGAAAAGAACTGCTTGCTCCCTCAGACTCTTGAGGAGAAAGACAAGGTCCCGGATGTGGTTTCTGTGATTCTTCCACTGATGAAGCCCTTTTGGAAATGGCCCCAGAGAAGTTTGAGTCTTCCCTATCTTTCTTCTTCTTCCCTACTTCAGACAAGTCATGAAACTTGACCTTTGGGAACACCACAGGCTTGACTCGTATGATTTCCGATTTCTGTGATGTGTAACTGAACTGCTTGGTTAGCTGTTCAGGATCTGGAACTTGCCTTTGGTTCAAGGGTTTTGGTGTTGGGCAGGATACAGAGCGGCCATCAATATTTTGCTGTGCAATGAATTTGGCAGGAGACTTCTTTGCAGACCCCAGGAGCATACTAGAAAAATTGGAATCATTTTGAAACATTGCTCGAAGGGCACCAAAGTCTCTGTTTTTTTCCTAAAATAGACAAAAAAGAGGAAAGGCAATTTTCAGTTGCAGTGCTAACATTGAACTATAGCACCAAGTAAAAAGGTAACTCTGTCACTCAGGCTGGAACTGAATTAAAGTCTTCCCAGGCCTCATCTGAATATCCACTGTATCACAGTTATAGCTTAGTCATTAGCATATTGGAGCTAATACTAATATAAATAAGGGAAGCAGAACAGAAGCATGACAAGGGAAGACTGAAATCCTTGTAGCGAGGAAAATAATGATGTCCAACTGCCTCCTATTAGTAAGCAGGGGGTCTTCATTGCATTACTCCAGTACTAGTTGTTATTATTTATTTATTTATTTATTTATTTATTTATTTACTTACTTACTTACTTACTTACTTACTTACTTACTTACTTATTTATTTATTAGTTAAACTGGTAACATCCAGAACTCCTGAACTGTATTTCCTACTTACCATTAGCCATTCTTGCTAGGGTTGGTGTGAGTTTAAGTCCAAAACTGATCTGGAAAGTTCCTGATAGTCTGCTTGTTGAGTACTCTAAGTCCAATCGATCTTAATGACAACTGCCCTTGCTTTTCTCTCTAACTTTTGCCATTAATATGCTGGAAGCTACATGTAATTTAAAGTTGTGTGGTGAGGGTAGGAGAATGTAAGGGAAAAGGGCACCTAAAATACCATGGCATATTTTGCAACCATAACATTTGGCACCAGAAATCAACTCCCACAAGTCAAAGCCCAGAACCTTGTTGTAACCATTTATTTCTTCCTGTATTAAAAAATGTCCTCCAAATGTGCTGGGACTACCTTTCCCAGAACTGACAGCAAACTCTGGGAATTATAGCCCTTGCACATTTGTGTACTAGTTTGAACGGCTTGATGAACTTAATGGACTCGCTTAGCATGAGGAACATGTACGTTACCTGGTGTTATCCTAAAATAGCATCAGAGATCAGAAAATCCAGGGAAACAGACAAACTTAGACAGAAGTTCCATTATGCTGAAAGAGACATGCTGATGTCTTTAATGAGAAAGCAACACAATTGAGCCTTGTCCTGAGATGTTATTGAATTCTGTATAATTGCATCCAACTTATTAAATACCAAATAGTCTCCCCTGAATAACCCCTCGTAGTCAACTCCATTATTTCCACATTAAACAGTGTGATGTAAAGCATCTAGGGGATACTTCAGTTGTTCCGATTGTCCTAGAGCAGCCAGCTGCACGATACAACCAACCAAGCCAAAGAGTCTAGTTGAAACTGGAATCTATCTGCAATTAACACTGCCATACCAGAAAGATAAATGAAACCCACTGATCTTCACCTAAAATGCCACGCGGAGTTATGGCTGTAACCAATGGCAGCAGAGATTAAATAAACAGCATTGTGTCTGCAGCATGGGCACAATATCCACATGCTTTAAAAAGGAAAACCAAACAACGGCCCAAACACACAGCACTGTTTATGGTTCTTTATTGAAAACCAGGTGCTCCTTTATTTCTGAATTCTCTTTGAGGATCCACAGAGATGGCCCAATGAAAACAGAAGCCTTTGCCAGGTCACAACACTGCAACAAGGCATCCCAGAGGGATTGTATTCCTGAGGAGAATTATGGTATTATGGGTTGAAACACAGCTGAAACAACAGAGCTGGCTCCAGAAGAGATGCCTCTGTTTCTGAAGAGCACCACAGGTGCCAGTACTTCTCCATGCAGCACAACCACAGCATGCGGGAATTTGAACGTAGCTCTAACAAAACCAGGGATTCTGCGGTGGCATGATATGCACACAGCAGATCACTCTCTATACTCCATCAGAACTGGGAAAGTTTACAAATCCTTCTTTTTCCTTCCGATCCACTCTGATCCTTTCTTTTACAAATCTTATTGTTATGGTATCTTGTTAAACCTTAATCGTAGAGGCAGGATATCCTAATGCAAGATGGGGGGGGGATTCCCTTCTTTCCCACCCCAAAATCAAACTTGAGTGGGCCTAACGCAAACAATCCTTCACCTTATCATCTTTCCAACCCAGAGATAGCAATTCACTGTGGAGTAGAAATAGATAGGGAATCTATTTTACTAACGATAAATCCTTTCCATACACAAACACCTCTGATATAAATTTCCCCAAGTTCAGTGGTAATGTAATACTTCACCTAATAACCAGGAATTGCTGTAGAAAGCACCAAACGTAAATTATAATCCTAGATTCGTTCCTGATACCTCAGTTCAGTAGATGACTGATAAGGTTTATGATTAACATAAAGCCATAAACCATGGTTTATAAGCCACAAAGGTTGCATTCTTTTACCCCACTGGAACAAGATCAGATAAGACACATTATGAGTCAGTACAACTTTATGATATGTAATTGTACTATGGGTTGGTACAAACATACGTTATTGAAAAACTAGAAATACATATATCACTTATGTTCTACAATGACAACAAAATCAGAGTTAGAGCAGTTTGCTCTATAATGTATAATCATGTTTTTAATTGTATTCCCTGTCTTAAAGCAATACAAGTGAATTTTCTCTCCACGTTCTAATTAAGCTCATAACCACCCTATGAAGTCACCATCACAGCAGGATGGATGGAAACTATCCTTACACAACTATCAGTGCAGAAAATCAGATCTTTTTGTCCAAGGAGTTTTCTAAGAGATTTTGGGTGGGGGTAAGATCATGGGTACAAGAACAGTGCAGTACTCACCAAAGCTTTATAAGGGGAGATTCATTATAGCTGCACTTTAAGAATCTAGTATTAATTTTGTAAATCTGAAGAGGAACATGCTGGGACAATAATTTGCTTCACCAAGGTAGAAAATACTCTGACCTTAGGAGGCGCATGTTGCCACATGCTTCAGGGACTACAAGTAAACCCTGACACACACTGCAGCCCGGAAGTATCTACTCATGCAGGTTTTCCCCGCCGATCCACCCACAGGTTCTCAAAATATCAGAAAAGAAGAAAAAGGAAGAGAAAAGAAGTGTTTACTCAGGTAGTTTCACAATTAAAAGAAAAGTAAACTGAAAGATTTCAAGTGTAGAGGCAGACTGACTATCTCAGGGCTCATAGATTACTAGTACAATCTGGTCTGTATTTACTCAGAAACAACTCCCATTCTTCAGCGGATCTTACTTTGTGTACTTTTAGCTCCAAAAGTAAAAAATGGCGCAGTCTTGTCCACTGCCTGTTCAGCAGCAGAATTATAGTGAAACGAGGGCTACAGCATCTGAGCAGCAAAATCTGAATAACAGTAAAATAGGTGGCAGTAAAAAGAGACAGATAGCTCCAACTTTTTGCTGCATGCCAGTTTTACCCAGAGTTTTGCAGCCTGTGGTAGCACTAGATAAAAGAGTCCAGGTACAAGTACATTGTAAAGAGAAGCCACCTAGAAGGAATTAGGAAGCGCTTCCCCCTTCTGACATGGTAGGAACATTTATAGAGAGGCCACGTGTGCAGATGCACGAAGTTCACTTCAGAAATGTACCACTAAACCCCAGCACGGAAAGCAAGTCAGGGTCTAAGCTAACCACCAACCGCTCCAGCCTCTCTAGAGCACAACTGTGGCACCGGTCCAGATGCTGTGCTGTGCTCTTGGCAGAGGGAAAGAAAAGCCCCAGCCCTGCAAAGGCAGGAAGATCGTGCCTTGCTCTAGAAACTAATCAAAAGTATAACTCATCCCCAAAGCATTTTCTGGCCTCCCTGTCTGGTCTGGTCTGCTCCACTCCCCCCCCCCCCAAGCCGACCCCGCTTTCTTGCTGTCTGTGGCAGCGATCCATAAAAAGCTGCAAGCCAGCCCCCAGTCGAGAAGCCACTGAATGGTAAACAGAAGGAATGGCCCCACAGACCCAACCTCTGGCACGAACAGTTACCATGTCCATATTTTCCTTCTTTTTGTCATACTTCTTCCCAGGCTGGCTCCATTCCTCCCAAGCGGCCCATGCCTCAGCTCAAAGCAAAGGAGTCTGAGCAACTTCCTCTGTCCCAAAGAGCTCAGGAAAAGCCTGCAGCCAGAGGCAGAGAGGAGGAGGAGGAGCATCGATGCAGAAGAATTACAATACACCTGAGCTCAGGGATTCAGCTCCTCCCTGTCCAAAGCCTGGGGGGTGTCTGTGGAGCCAGATTACGCTCACCTGCCAGCAGAGCTAGCTTTCTCTCTCTCTCTCCCTCTCTCCCTCTCTCTCTCTCTCAGCACACAGCATTCCCACACAAGCAATGGATACCTCACTCTGGAAAGCAAGTCATCCCGGAGTTGCAGAGCTCTGCAGCCGGGGCATTTCAAGAAAAGATTGCGCTGTCCAAGTTACAGAGCAGCAAACCAATTTAAGGCTCTTTGGCAAACACAGGTACTACCAAGAGGTACTTACACTCCAGGCCGGGGATATGTGCAAGTTGGTCTTCTATTCTGTGAAATAATCAAATGTATTCTTGTTATTCTTACCTTCTAATCTGTTCGGGTCTGAACACCGATGGCTACCGTGATGCAAAGCGTAAGCACAACTGCCTCATGGTGTTTTTCTCCTTAACTTTTTTTTCCTTTTGGTTTCTTTGAAAAGGCAATAACATACTTTAACAAATATCAAAGGAAAAGGCTTGAGGCAGACTCTAAATTAGCCATAGATTGAGACAAGTTAATTGCACTTTGTCTAGGCACAGGGCACTATCCAGCCAGAATTAAACAGTATTTATCCTTATTGGTTTTGATATAGTTACATTTTTCACAAGGAAACCAATGGGGTTTTAAAAAGCTTGTCTAGAATAGCTAAGAATAGATCCAAGGTATATCCCAATATTTAGCTATAAATTAGCTTCTATATGTGTTTAGTCTTGGCCATATTTTTAATATCTCTGTATAACCACAAACTATGGAGCACGATCTTTTATTGTTTTACTTACTGCTGGCTTGAAAGTGTGTTCACAATTGCAGCTTTAGTGCAGCCTTAAATGACAGGCTGGCATTCAGTATTGTTTCGAAGTTCCAGGTAAGTCAAGAAAATGTTCTACATGACTAGAATGTGCTCATTCTGATTGGAAGAATTACATTCCCTCATGAAGACCAAATGCAGCTTACATTTCAATAGTGCAATGATTACAGAATTGTCTATATTGATATTAGTCGTTCTTCAGGAGTTGGAACGATCATCTTAAATCATCAACTGGACTCACTCAGTACTTGAGGGACAATGACATCACATGCACCATGGTACCATCATGCAAATAGCACATACCATGTAAGTCAAAATGTTACATACAAAAGATGTACAGTGCATAATATGACTCCACTCAGCCCTCTTGCCCCCTCAGTATCCATGAATAAATTTCCCAGTAGAAGATAATTACCATAGGCCGTCACAAGTTAGGCTGAATCTCATGACACATCCTAGTCTAAATGGCTGGAAAGTTCTTAACCTTTTAAAAGGACTTCTCCCTCTTCCAACTCAGCCCAAAAAGAGAAAGGAAGGCACTTGGGGTCTTCTTGCCCCAGGCCCAGAAACACAGAACTTAAATATTGTGCCTATCCCAAAACACAAATGGTAGCTGCGCCATCATGAAGCCTTATACATGAAAAGGTTTTAACAAGAAATTCACTTATTTAACCAATGAAGACAATTCTTTAGATAGTTTATTCAGTAAAGGATACAAAGGCAACAAACACATAACTGCAAATAAACTCAGCACAAACAGCCTAGCTAAACTACTTACACATTACATGTTTGAATAAGCTCTTGGAGTCCAGCACAGGTTCAGAATTATCACAAAGAGGATGATTGGAGAGAGAGCTTCTCTGCCACTGGTTTGGATATTGGTAGGCAGGCCCTCCTCCCTCCTTTTTCTTTTTAATTCCTGCTGCTTAAGCACTAATCTCAGTTTTTTAGAACGACAACCGGCCTCTTTGGAGAGATCAACTGTTGCTTTGCCCTATCAAGGAAAATGCTCTATTTCTGAAGTCCTGGGTCTAGCTGCAAATCTAGTGGCTATGCACCTATCTTCCTAATGATCCTTAATGCAATTATAAAAATGTAGCCTAGTTTTCACCATTTGTGCCATTATAGAAATGGGATCACATTGGGGAGACTAGGGGTGTGGAAGGATTTATTCAGGCCAGTCAATTTGTGATCAGTTTATTAGATGCTTTAGGAGGCGCTGCTGTGCCATACCAAAAACTAGGGATTTGTCACACTAGGTTGATGGGCAGAACCCTGCTCATTTTCTTTATGTGTGAGTCTGTGTTAATTTAAAACCCCCTGAAGCTATAACAAAATGCATTCAGGAAAATCTAAAGAGCTTTGGAATGGCCATGGAAAGATGCCAATGAAAAGCAATTAAGAAGGTTTCTTTTTTTTTTTTTTTTTTTAAATGCCATTATTCATAATACCAAAAGTTAAATAGAGCTTGAAATATATCACTACATTACACCAGTTTAAATAGGTGGAATGTATGACTAAACCTATTTTATATGACACTTCCTGTTTCTTAACAATGAATTGAAGGTTAAAGTCTACCTATCCCAGTGGTAGAAAATCCAGGTTGGGGAATGAAAATAATTTTAAGAATAAGTATGTGTATTTATTGTAAACCGCCCAGAGTTCCCCCTTCGGGAACTCTTCCTTTTGCCTTAATACCAATAATATCAGATTACAAAGACGATTGTATCATGATTCAACCAGATTAGGGCAACATGCAGAGCTTGAGATGTCATACAAGTGGCTACACAAGTCAAGTGAGATAAGAACAGGAGGTTGACCATGCTAAAGTTTATACATGTAGTTTCAAGTGGTTTTGTATGTTAGGTTATTTGGGCTACCTGGTAACTAAGATTAAACTTCTTCTACCTCAGGTGACTGGTAAAATGTTGCAGCACTGGATTTCTTTTTTTTTCTCAAAGAGCACAGGGAAAAGCAGCAAATTTGGGAAAGAAAATGGTAAGGTAATTTTAAAAAATTCTACCAGGAACCTTCTACTTGCAAGGCAAGAATTATAGCCATTGTACTAGCGCAGCACTTGATAAAAGGCATTGATTCATCTGAAGAGAAGTTGCTTCCTCCACAAAGCAACCAATGAACTGATAGGATTGGCCTGCAATAAAATGAAGTGTGCTATTTGTAATACATAGGAACCTTGAGGCAAATAACATGAACAAGTATGCTTCAGAGGTAGAGCAAAAAATGTGCCCTAAGGTTGTTCCAACAGTGAGTAGGGCAGGGCTTTCCAAAGTTTTTCCCGCGGTGACACACCAACTGGCGTTGGTGTGTCGCCGCGGGAAAACCTGGAAGTGCGGCAGCGGGCAAAAACCCGGAAGTGCTGCTGCTGCTTTCGGGTTTTGCACGCTGCAGTTGGTGTGTCGCCACGGGAAAACCCGGAAGCACTGATGATGCTCAGCGCTTCCGGGTTGTGTGGCGACACACCAGAGTGTGTGGGGTGACACACTTTTGTGTCGCGACACACAGTTTGGAAAGCTCTGGAGTAGGGGATTAATAAAGAGCAACATTGTCTGTTTCTGCCCTCCAGAAATGGTTGCTTAACTGTTCTGGTGATGGTGCAACCAGGTAATAAGGATAAACCCACCCACCCTCTTCCTTCCTTCCTTCCTTCCTTCCTTCCTTCCTTCCTTCCTTCCTTCCTTCCTTCCTTCCTCCCTCCCTCCCTCCCTCCCTCTCTCTCTCTCTCTCTCTCTGACTTGTGCAGTTCAGATACTTATCTGACTTATACTCTCTTTATAGAGGAAGAGAGTAAGCTTATGTCCTGAATAAAACTTATCTCTATTTTTTTTCATGAAAGCACTAGCCTCAAGAATACTTTTCTGTAGAAGTTGCACTCCTATCTTCAGTATTTCTCTCCATGCGTTCTTTCCATTGTATAAAGCTATCAGCTATCCAACCTGGTACAGCTGTGATATGACTGTAAACTACTCTCCTTTCATCCTTTCCCTGACCTTTGATGGAAGGTTGTCTTTTTAAAGGCCATTCTTTTCCTCTTTACCAGCAAGAAGCCTGAGGTGCAACAGTCGTCATGTAAACATATTTTCTCTTATAAATCTTCCCAAACAATGATGTCTCCCAAAGCAAATAGATGGAAATATGTAAAAGTAAACATTTTCTCTGAGCAAAAGAGTTTTGCTTTTATTTCTCGATAACAGATATAAACACTTATTTCATAAAGTAGTATTATGGGTATAATATAATTTGAATGAGGGAGGGAGACCCAGTTTCAGGTTTTCAATAGACTGGAAGCTCATTTGAAGGCACAATCTGTCTAACATAACTCACAAGGTTTTCATAAAGGTAAATACATCTGTATTTATAATTATGGATTGTGTTCACAGAACACATCTAATTAGTTCAGTTACAGACTCGAGTGGCTGCATTAGCACAATGTACTAAGCTTGGCTAGCTTTAACATTAGTTAGAAAGGTGGCTTAAGAGTATTGTGTGAGCCCAACCCATTTAGTCAGCTTATTATTTTATGAACTCTGCAAATCCAGAAATTGATTAGTTCATTAGCTAAATTAAGTAATGTATGAATATGTTGTGTGAGCACAGCTACAAAATTAGAGACTTTGGAGGTCATCTAACCCAATCTCCTGGATCTAGTTGCAAGAACAGCATCTAACAGATGTTGTCTACTGTCTACATAAATTAATACAACAACAACAACAAAAAACCCACCATCGACTTCTGGTGGGGAATGGTGGACTGAGCAGCTGTGCCCGTGGGCTAAGTGGGTGGAGCTGACAACGTGGCAACTTTTTTCAGGCTCAGGCAGGTTTCCCTGAAGCCCAGGAGTGTTCTCTGGATAAAGGAAAACCCCTGGAATGACCCCATCTGTCCTCCAGATGGCTTCTTGTAGCCAGAAGATCGCAAACAGTGTTTCACATTTGACTGATAAGAGCTAGCTGGGAGGCGGGGACATCATCAGTTTCCAAGCCACGCTGTAACCTTAAAGGGACACTAAGACCGGCCACCCCATTTCTAAATCACCAAATTTATATATATATTTTAAGTAAGTGTACCCTAAGAGAGGCTTTCTACAGTGAGGAGAAGCTGGCTCTCTTGGTGCTTATCATTATTTTTGGGATTACTTTTTTAAAAAATCCTTTTTTAAGTTTTGGAATTCGTTTTCCTTCCAAATATATAGGAGGATTGAGAGTAAACAATTGTCTTCCTGTTATTAACTAACTTTTGCTGGTTAATAGGGGGCAGTAGTTAATCTACTGTGTGAGACATGAAAGATTTTAAACAGATTTCTTCTGACTTCTATTTTATATTTTATGCAAAATATTCAGGACATTGTGGAAAATATGAGGTCTAAAATGTGCCATCACCTTGGGGATGTGGTGGATGAAACTGAGGAATTCAACAGTGATAGAAATGTTTCTTCTAAGAGTGAGATTGGGATTTCTATTGAGATGCTGGATGAAGATTGGATAGTGCAGTTGGAGAAATTTAACGGAGAGAGAGATCTGCAAGCAATAAGTGAAATTGACTTTCTGGTGGAATGCCATGAAAAAGAAGGGGTCATTATGTGTGGGAGGTTTTTTGAAAAGAAGCTGGAATTTTTGAGGGAGGCAGTTGGGCTGTTTGATTTTTTCCAAGAGAAAAGCTCTGTGCACATTGTGAGGATATGTAAATGCTCTGGTTTATTTTGAAGTGGGATAAGGGTTAAAGAATGTTTACCTGGATTGCTTTTAGGGTTTGATTGATGTTATTTGTTTTTTAGGATTTGGATTAAGATTATTAGGGTATTTAAAAATGTTTATTTGGATGGTTTTAAGGATTTGATTTAAGGTTACTGTCTCAAATTGTTTTTCTTTTTTGGGTTTATTAAGATTATTAAAACTGTTGTATTAAGTATAATGGCAGACAATTTATATGCTTTTTAGATTGATTTTTATTATAGTAGACAGAAATGTATAGAATAGTAGTAGGAAGGGAATAATTAAATAAGTGTTATCTTTTTGGGGGGGAAGTTGTTTAGGAGGTTTATATGATTTTTTTTCTTTATTTTAATATAAGGGGAGGGAGTAACTGTACTTAGTGATTTTTATAATGTGCTAAAGTGGAATAATTTATAGAAATAATGTGGTTTTAGTTTAATATAGAGTAAGAGATTGATTATGGAAATTTTGTAGATCCTTGCTGTTAAAAGTCAGAAGTCACAACCTTCTGTAATGTTGAAAAAAAATTCTCTTGTGTTTTCACATCTTTTTAGTTCTTTTTTATTTATTTATTTTTTGTTTTTTGTAGCTTTTATCTTTGTCTTGAAACTTAATAAAATTATTTTTTTAAAAAGAACCCACCATCTTGCAGTATATTCATTATCATTGAAGGGACCTTTGCTTCTAACAGCAACCATGTTGCTGAAGCCTTAGTGTTTCAGAGCTCCACTAGGCCTTCTCCTGCAACATTTGCACTATGGGGGGAGGCTGAGAGGACCCTTCTTTTACAACATTGGCCAGAAAACTTCTAAGGCTGGAAAGTTTCAGCAAATGTTGCTGCAAGATAGTCAGCTGTATACAGCAAAGATGGCCAAACTGAAGTACTTTCAGCACATACTGGTCTCTTAGGCTGGGTAGCTTTAGCAGATGCTGCAGGCAATCCCAGAACCCACTTCAAAACTGCCCACTTTGGAGTTCCTCTGGACCACGGGACAAAAGTTTTGGCCAGTTCTGCAAAGGACACACTACCCATCCCCTCCTTTGGTTGGGAGAAACTGAGAAGTATATCCTCTACAGCATTTATCAAAGGAGGAGATGGGTGGTCCATAAGCCAAGCAGTGTGTCCTCTGCAGTACTCATCATTTTGACACACTGCTCACCTCCTCCAGCTTGCCAAAATCTTTGTGCACCAAAGGTCTTCCAGGCTGTATGTGATGAAGGTGGACAGCTATCATGCCTCTTCTTTACAAATCATCAGAGAAGATGGAGTAGAGCGGGGTTTCTCAACCAGAGGTTCCCTGGGAGATCACGATTTATTTAAAAAAAATATTTCAAATTCGGGCAACTTCACATTAAAGAGGTAAGTTTCATTCTTTATTTTTATTTTAAGAACACTGTTAATGCATATAGACAGGCCTACACATGAAACGAGTATAATAATTTTGTAATTTCTGGCCTATATTTGAGCCTGAATGTGCAGGGGTTCCTCAAGGCCTGAAAAATATTTCAAGGGTTCCTCCACGGTCAAAAGGTTGAGAAAGACTGGGGTAGAGCAACCTCTAGAGCAAAATTCAGAAGAATCAAGCAATACTGAAGACAAGGAGTTAATATCAGATGCCACCTGCTTTCTCCCTGGGTCTTGACAGTTCTGATATTTGCAAGTGTGAGATCTAGTAATTACCTGAGACAAATAGTTTGCAGGATTAAGACTCCTGCAAAGTCTTAGGTTATCACATTTAGCTGTTTCTGACTATTTGTAGTGGCTTCATATGCCTCTGAATGAGAGGTTCTGCTCTGTTCCCAAGATCTCAGAGATTTTTCTGGACTTTGCTGTTCCTATGGCTGGAACTTGATATGAATCATTGACTTTCTGACTTACTTCTGCTTTTGTGCCAGGTTGTCTATTGTTCTTTTATTTCAGCTCTGTGCTTGTGAGCAATTGTGAGCAATGAGAGGTGAGCTCTCGTTGCTAGTCCCAGCTCCTGTCAACCCAACAGTTCGAAAGCTTTGCAAGTAGATAAATGGGTACCACCTTAAGTGGGCTAATTTGCTGGCGTCCTGTCGGGAAGTCGGTGCCACCGGAGGAGAGGATCGGAGGAAGATTGAATGGCGGCGGTGACGACGGACCCGGATGCAACAGCTACAAGACGTCAGCAGCCGGCTCAAGGCATCCTGGGAATTGTAGTCCGGAGCCTTAGAAGAGTCGGTTCCCTTACCCCCTCCCCTCACGCACGGTTAAATGGTGAATTGTATAATTGATGTATATATATGGATGTAAGCTGCCTAGAGTCCTCCATTAGGGAGGGGATAGGCAGGGTATAAATATCACAATAAATAAAATAAAATAAAATTGATGACCAATGTAGATAACCCACAATACCACCCAGGAACTTATTCAAAGCACAATGTTGATTTCCCAGCTTGTGACAAAGCTATCTAGCCTGGATAGTACTTCAGCCAGGAGTAGGGAAGAAGGTTATTTTATTATTTTATTTTATTTATTTTATTTTATTTTATTTTATTTTATTTTATTTTATTTTATTTTATTATTTTATTTTATTTTATTATTTTATTTTATTTTATTTTATTTTATTTTATTTTATTATTTTATTTTATTTTATTTTATTTATTTTATTTTATTTTATTTTATTATTTTATTTTATTTATTTTATTTTATTTTATTTTATTTTATTTTATTTTATTTTATTATTTTATTATTTTATTTTATTTTATTTTATTTTATTTTATTTTATATTTTTATTTTATTTTATTTTATTTTATTTTATTTTATTTTATATTTTTATTTTATTTTATTTTATTTTATTTTATTTTATTTTATTTTATTTTATTTTATTTTATTTTATTTTATTTTATTTTATTTTATTTTATTTTATTTTATTATTTTATTTTATTTATCCATCCAACTTATATCACCGCCCATCTCCCCCCGTAGAGGGGACTCTGGGCGGTTGATAGGAGGTTGATAGGAGCCTTCTTCTACTGAACTGGCCTGAAGTGATTTGAGGCCACAGAAATTATTTTGTTGAGGTGAATCAGCTCAACTCTTCAGCAAAATAAATTTTGTTGCTTTCATGATGTAAATTACTTCATTAAAATGAATTTAAGTTGTTTCCCACACCCTAGTATTTTCTAAGTGCTAGTTCTAGTTCAGAGCAGCATCTCATTCACAAAAACCTTTTGATAGACTGCTATTATCTACCATTTTAACCTTTTCTTTCCCAGGCTAATAATTGCCAGATCTGTCATAGATTCCTCAAGGACATGGATTCAGACTGCTTTCCATATTGGTTTCTGTTGTTATTATGTTGTTGGCCGCAAATCGCAGTCTGTCTGTTTGCCCAGTATGATTTAGCCAATGACCACACTGGGCGGGAGAATCAAGTTAGTTTATTCCAGACGTCTAGAAGAAAGCGGACGCTCCTCGTGCAAGGGGAGGGTGCCCCGAACACACAACGCGCGGCAGTTTTATACTGTTTTACAGTGATTGTCACAGTTGTTTGTCAATAAACAAAAGCTTATTGGTTGATTCTTGCAACACCTGCACATGCTACATGCCACCCCATAATAGTCTTTAGCATGATCTATGTTTTCCAAAATTTCTGTCTTGGGGGTGTGTCTCTTAGGATGTTAATTAGCTAGAATCATTGCCCTATGGTTGGCGATGCCTAGGTTGTCACGTACTTCACCCTACCCTTGACTTAACACGGGCATTCCTGGCATGTACACTGGTGGCACAGACATCCTGGGTTTGTGGATTCACATCTGGGGTCTGACAGCACAGCTCCCTGCCTTCCCATTTCTCCTTCCTGACACGTACACTGGTAGCAGAGACATCCTGAATTTGTGGATTCGGTCTCCAGTGCTTTTCCATTGTCTCTAATTCTGCGCCTCTCAACGTGTTAGATTCATATCTTGTGTTTTCTCTAAAGCAGACAGGCAGAACCATGTGAGATAGGTTGGATAGAGAGAGAATGACTGGCTCAAAATCACTCAGTGAGCCTCCATGACTGAGGGGAACCACAACTGGGGCCTTCCTTGTCACAACTTCCACAACCCACTGGCTA